>CM060910.1:708457302-709657302 GCA_030737875.1 Allium sativum
ATAGGGCCAGACGTCGGCTCCAAGCTCTGAAAAATTTTCAGCTTCAACTCAAACATCTGTCCAAAGGGTCGGACGTCTAGCGAAACGATCTGGTTGCATATTCTGGTATTAAACTTTAACTTAGATGTCTGACAGAAGGGTTGGATATCTGGCGCAACTCCCTTGCAAAACATGCATAGTTAGACGTCTGACTCCTTTTCAGCTGAAACCTGCTCCATCTATTCATTTGCAATTTTCTCATACGACCTCTGATTTACGGATCATTTTCTCCGTTACGAAGCTATTTCTTACCATTTCAATTCATCATTACTTCAATATGTACATTATGTCGTAAAATTCAACATGTATATTGTGACGTAGGCTTTAGTTAAGAGTTATAAAGAAGATAGATCAATGTTTAGACATATGTATGATTGTGCGTAGGCATAAAAAATGATTTGTAGTCTAATCCATTGTTACTTCACACAAAAATACTGCTTCCTGCATCAACGATTAAAACGGAGACCTTCTACATATTTTACACGCCTGCAAAAGTTGAGATACAATACACTGTATACGTATTGAGCAATATGATACATCTTATAACACAAGTGAAACTCTCCATCACACAAAAAACTTAGAAAACAGAATGTAAACATATGATTTATATTCTGCTTCCACTTACAAAACATTATTGCTCCACCTCTTAGCATTGGTTGCAGTTCTCTTCTCCGAAGACTCAACTCTTGCTGCCAGCAAAGCCAGCTGCCCCTTCACGCTAAGATCAATAAAACATTCGTCGCCGTCACCATATCTAATCGTGAATCCTGCAATAAGCGATGAATCAACCACATTTTCAAGCTTCAAGTTCCTGAATCCTGTAAGCCTCTGCATTTTGCGCGCTATTAACTCAATCTGACTGTTGTCTAGCTTCAGAGCAGACGTAACCGATACCGCTAGAACCACGCTTTGTTCCAAGTAATTAGTAGGAGTACCAATGTCGTTCTTGTCTATTCGAACGAACTTTTCATTTTCTGAAAGGTAGCATAGGAAACTTTGAGAAACCGGTTCGAAATCGCATTGGAAAGGGTTGGTGCTCGATATTACTAGTGGTTTCTTCTTTGATAGTGGGATTCGAAGATTCTGGTATGGTGCATCTTGAATCGGTGAAGCTTGAGCTAGCGAAGGTGGCTGCTGTCCATTCGAGAGTTTGAACTGGCCTACGGCACTCATCTGTCCATTTTTATTTCAAAATCGTCTATGATAAGTTTTTTTGAACTCATATTACCACATATGCATAGAATTACAAGTTATGTTAACTAGAGCAAGTATCATCAAGTTAAGTTTACAACCAGCTGAAGTAGCACTATATATAAGGTAATAATCTATCACAGGAGGTGATACAGAATATCGATGCATAGGTGACACAAAATATCATCATGGTTCATGAAACGATTTTAGAGTTGGAAAATTATAGAAAACAAAGAAACCAGTAGGATAAGGGTAAGGAATTTGTACCTGAATATTAAGAGATTACAGTAGATTTACAGGAGGAAAAGGGAATAAAAATGAGATACAAAAGATAAAGTGAATGAATGCAGGTGAAATTAATATATAGGAGGAAACATCAAAGATAAAATTATGGATAGAAAAATAGGTGACGATAACAAATTAGAGCCTTATGTACCCTATCTTGTATTCGTTTTGTGTTCTCCACACCACATCCACCCGGCACCGAAATATATAGGTCCCACGAAGGGGACGGAAGGAAAAAAAAATTAAGAGCCACAAATATTTGATGCGACATAACATCAGCAGGGTAAAATAATGAAATTGCTGGCTATGGGGTTCGAACCCATGCGCACTTATGTGCAGAAGATCTTAAGTCTTCCCCCTTAACCTCTCGGGCAAACCAGCATTTGATGCTCGGCTTTTTTATTAAGATTTTAAACATCTTAGAAAATGGTACAGATACCCAAACAAAGAAGAAAAAGCGAAATGTACAGGAATCATTCTCAACCTTGATGTATTTACGCAGTTACATCTATATGATAACATGCAGACGAAGTATGGAAATGGGATTATAACTAATTTATCAGATAAGATAAAATTGTTGATATTAAGAATATGTAATATATGTCATTTACACAGTATAGAATAAACAAACCATAATTTTGTAAACATTGTGTTACACACAAAATTTCTAAAGCCAACCCACATCCCAAATATACATCACGAAATGTTAAAATTGCTCTTCCTCAGTCCTGTACTATCCACCATGCCTTTCTTTTTTCCTTTTTTTAAAATCTTGGAGTATCTTCTTTTCCACCTATAAGAATGTTATGTAAAAAATAATTACATTTTTTGATATATGATATATGCTTTAATGTGTATAGGTACAAAGTTAACCTTAATGAGCTTTACTGTCAATTAGGACTGCATCAATTACAGCACCACACAAATTTATGATTCATCTGAATTGTCTGAACCACTTTCAGGATCGTCCATTACTTCCTTTCTTTGCTTCTTCACTTTGACATGAGCCTCAAACAGTTTCTTCACCACTTCCTCGTCTCCCGGCATTTGTTTTAGCAATATTTCATAGTCTTCTACTGATGCTTCCCATCTTTCCAACTATCAAATGTGAAAATTTCATTCAGACTTCTAAATTTGCCCTTGTCGGATGAATCTACGTTATGTTTACGTGAATCAATAATATAACACATATGTCATGTTATTACATTCGAACTCTCATCAGAAAAGTTGCTATGAAGAAAAATACCAGTCAGATGATATTAACTTGTTATATCATAGAAACTTTGATAAAATCTATAGCAACTTTGGTGAATTCTATGGTCTTTGGTTAGATTATAAACATAGTGCCTCTTAGTAATATGGTATATTTTTGTAGATTTAAACATGCTAATATGAACTAATTTATCAGTTTTGAGATCTAATGACTCCAATGCTGTTATTATCCAAAAACCTTACGAATTTTTGAACAGAATTTTCCCATTCACGGTATGGTTGTCAAAATGTGATATAAAACTCATCTAAAATTTAATTCAACTCACGTTGAACTAAAAAATATTGCAATAATTCTTTATACCTACACTCCAATTATTAAAATATTAAACAAAGTAAAGATAAAACACGAGAGGCAATTAAATTTTAGGTTCAAACCCATAAAAATAAAATCCAAACATGTAAATTATTTCGATGGAAACTAATACCATGATTATTTATACTCAAATCTGATGCAATAACCAACATGATCAAATTTTTTTGCATACGCACATGTAAAATCATTAAAATATGAGCTAATCAAATGTTCAATTTAAAACTGAAATTTAGTTTTGCTTCAGATTTTAGATATTATATCTGTCTAGGTGTCATGAGATGATAAAAGAAGCATCTACTAGGAATTTGATAAATTTTAGACCTAGTGGTGCATATTAGTACATTTAAACAAAATTTACTTAACTGTTAAAAGCTATCAGATTTACTTGGTTTTGAACTAGAATGGGTGATCTAATTCAATTACAGGTATATGTACCAGTTAAACTTGCCCAGTAACTAAGAGAATTTTCTATGTTATAACACTGAGTTGTTTCCCCAACGATTTACAAACCTGAAAATTGCAGTCAGCTCTACGAAGTCGAGCTTTTCCGTATGAAGGCCTAAACTTAAGTGCCATATCACAATCATCGATCGCCTTTTCCCAGTTCCCTAGTTTTGACTGACAAGCGGCTCGGTTGCAAAGCAAAATTGCATTATGTGGATCATGCTTTAAACCATCTCCGTATGCAATGTACGCTTCACTGAAGTTCGAAGCTTTGAAAAAATCATTACCTTTCAACCGTAAAGACTTTACTTTCAGTGCTTTTTCCGCTAACAAACTTATGTCCTCATTGTTCGGGTCGAGCTCCCTCGCCATTCCAGCTGCCGCTACTGCATCATCGAATCTTCCTGCTGCCATATCAACCTTTGCTCTTACAGAAAGCATGTATATGGTTTTTGAAACACCAAAGAAATTTTTGCATGCATTGATGTCATATTTCGGCAAATTTGCCAGCACCGATTCAGCCTCTTCATGTCTGTCTAGATTCAGCAGCGCTTCTGCTTGGAAGGCAAATACCTTTATATAACAAAAATTATATACATTGGTAAATTTGATGCATTTTCCCAGAAAATAATAGTAATAAGATCAAACTGATTAGTAAGTGAAACCTGAGGAGCAGAATCGGCCCCAGAAGAAACTGCACCCTGTGCTAGCTTCAACAAAGAAGACCAATCTTGAATCTTTCTTGCTTCCTCTGCCATGGAAAGATGTGTCTGTAAACCTTCCGCTCGTGACATTTCATTGTGGCCCACATCATTTTGCGACATCTTGTAATGATCAATCGCCTTTTCTGCTTCCCCTAACCTACACATGTGAATTTACCCAAAAAAGTTAATAACAAGACTAAACTATATTAAATGGTAAGATCTTTCGACTGTGCATCCCTGTCTTAAGATTGGACTTATCGTTAGTTGTTTTTCATACCTTAAATATAGAGTAGCGAGTCTATAATGTGCTCTACCATAAGAAGGATCAATTTTGATAGCGGCTTTACAACTATCAACTGCTTCAATCAACCTCCCAAGACCAAGCAGTGCTGCGGCTTTATTGCTCCAATACGAAGCCTTATTCGGGTCTTTAGCAATTGCTTTCTCATATAAAGCCAAAGCTTCGATATATCTTCCTTTCTTGTACTCTTCATTACCCATTTCTTTCATTTCCTCGGCACTGCAATCTTTACTGGTTTCTGCACTCAATTCCATCGCGGTTTTAGGTAAGTAATCTAGCACGTCATGCGTGGTATCGGAACTTTTCTTTCCCCTCACATTTCCTAAGTTTCCAAATAGCATTATGTTGCTAGATGATGCCCTAATCAAGCTAGCACGCTTTATCGATCTCCTTCCTTCCCTTAGCATGTCTTTAAGACTATGTCCTTGCACATGTCCTTGACCTTGTGCATGTTTCCCATTATTTGGAGGAGTACTGGTGTTGGATTTCGGGATAGCTGGGGTGTGCAACGAGGCCTTATCGGATTCACATTGTCTTGAGACTGCAGGCTTAACGGGTTCAATTTGTCTGGTGACTGAGTTGGAGGATTGAGATCGGGTGAAGGGAAAGAAGAAGCAACAACCCGAAGGCAGCTCCTCGTTGTTCTTTTTACTACTCATGATCTGATATCAGGCATAAGAAATCCAGACATCCATTGGTTAATTTCGCTCGATGATGGATGATGTATGCGACGGAGAGATTGGAGGCTATTCTTAATTAGCTCCTTCAGCCCTTGCCTTGTACAATTCCAGCGTTCAAGGAAGATTGAAATAAACGGATATCAGACAACAACATTGTTTCAAATGAGATTGTGTAACCATGGTGATCAAATTAAAAAATAAATAAATAATCTTAAATAATAATTTTTTGTTTGTTTTTGTTTTGATTAGTTTCTGATGGCATGGGGTTGATTGTGTGGTGAGAATTACATGGATCTTTAAAATAGTAGGATGAATTGGCTGTAATTTAACTATAAATATCAATAAATGATACTAACACAGTTCAACGACATTTGAAATCAGCCTGAGTTGTCGCAGACATTTCATCAAACATTCTGCATGCAAAATAAATAAATACTAGTGCAACATCCGTTGAAGTTTTTGGTCCCTACTGTAGGGAATGATAATAACGAAATGCATAAAATTGACGAAGATATTAATGAATGATTGCATTTTTCCTGAGGAGCTGGGTATAGTACAGGATGAACTATAATGACAGCACAGAAACGCAGTCAAATCTTCACCGTGAATTAGTGTCGGACATTGTACATTGTTTTTGTTAAGAAAACAATGGCTTAAACAATGGTTGAGCGATGGACTTTGTCCCTCTCGATCTGACCGATGGTGCAAATCAGTTCTTACGTATCGCCGCCGTCTCTAAGATAAAACAACATCGAAGAATAATTGATTTGCTTGCACAACAAATCAATACAGATTTGCACTCTCGAAGACAAAAATAACAGCGCGGTTTTTAAGAATTTTAATTGCGGAAGCAAGAGGAAAATGTCTATTTTTTCTCGTCTATAAACTGAAGATATTATAGACGAAAATGAGTGTGTCAAACGGTTACTGGGTTAGTGGGAGAGAGTCGAATCCAATCCAGAAAAAGCAGATCAAAAGTTTATCGTCTCAAATAAGAAAAACGATTCAGAAAATGCAAGGTTTTTCGATTCAAAAATATAAGCGTCTACACTACCAAGCCCGAACCGAGTCAGTCAGTCGTGCGTTTGTGTTTTGGTCATGCATGGTCGCTCTCCTCACAACAAATCATGTATTAGGAGCACCAACATGGCTTCTAAGAATCAAGTATAAATACTTGCTTCTTTCATATAGTCTCAAGATGTCGAACTATTCACATATATGAGTCATCTCACACTTAATCAATCTTTTTTTTTAATAGTTCATCCTTTTTGTTTTCAAAACAATTTCCTACAATCCCCCATTTGAATTAAAAAAAAAAATCGAGTAGTTCAATAAAAAAAACCATAAGATTGTGCATAATAAAGGTGTCGTTTGACTTGAACCTTTGCAGTTTGCATAATGATAAGATTCAGTTTTTACTAGAGTGACACGTGATCTTGAACTCTATCCTAACATCAGATCACACACAACCTTTTCTATAGTGCAATCGAATAAGCCTATGCATTTATGGTCATGCACATCTATCCCAGTTTAGTGAATGCTCTAGAAGTTTTGCCCGAAACTCCATAGGAAACAACTACATTTCCACATTCACATAGGTGAGTCTATCAAGAGTACTTCTGAAGGTAGGTACTCCACTCCAAATAGAGTATAGATCTCATTAAGAGTTTCTATCAACTCATCCTCAAATCACTTCAGGAACACATGCTTCTTGGTATATTAAATAGCATGTTCAATTATTATCACTACACAACTTGTTTTTACCCATTGAACCTAGTCCTTGTGATCTCCAATCATTAGGCCAGGTTATCATTGTGCATGACTCAACAATCTAAGGCAATAGTCTCATTCTTTTAGAAGTATTAAGGACTTTCTTTCTATACAGTCATTTCATCAAAGGATCTGCCAAATTTTTATCACTGCATATGTGATCACTCTAACAGTACCTGAAGAGAGTAGCTCTCTAACAGTACTGTGCTTACGACGTATCCGTCGTCTCTTACCGTTGTAATAACGATTCTAAACTTTTGCAATAGCCATGGTACTATCGCAAAAGATCAATATAGCTGGAATCGGTTTTTTCCATAGGGAATCTCAGCTAGTAGATTTCTTAAATACTCTGCTTCTTCACTAGTTGTGGCTAGTGCTATCATCTCAGACTTCATAGAGGCTGAGCCAAAATAGTCTGTTTCTTGGATTTTCAAGAAATAGCTCCTCCAGCGATGTTAAACATATAACCACTGGTCGCTTTAGAATCATCAGATAAAGTATCCCAGTCTGTATTGGAATATCCTTCAAGTGCAGCTGAAATTTTTCATAATGTCATCCATGGTTCATAGTTCGTTTAAGGTATCGCATGACGCTTTGCAATAACATGTCAATGCTATATACTAGGTCTATTGGTAAACCTGCACAATAATCCCACGACATAGGCAATGTCGGGTCTAGTACAATCATTGGCTTACCGAAGGCTGCCAATGATGCTCGCATAATCAGATTGTCTTACACCTTCACCGGTGTTCTTAAATAACTTTACACTGGGATCATATGGTGTACATGCAGGTTTACAGTCAAAGTAATTGTATTTCTTTAGTATCTTCTCAATGTAATGAGATTGATCCAAAAAAAGTCCCTTTTCTGACCTAGTAATCTTAATGTCAAGGATTACACTAGCTTCACCTGGATCTTTCATATCAAAATTAGAACTTAATAAAGATTTGACTGTGTTTATGGCATGAATGTTTGATCCAAAAATAAGTAAATCATCCACATACAAACATATGATAGTGCAAATGTCATTTTTAGATTTATAATAAATGCATTTGTCACTTTCATTAACTCTAAAACCATTTGAGATTATTAAGTTATCAAATTCAATCTGATTCAAAAGTCTCTCATCTTTCTTTGTCAAAAAAACGTAAATTTGAACATTGCTTAGGGGCTTGTTTTAAACCATGTATTGATTTATCTAATTTACAAACTTTATGTTCTTGACCAGGAACTACAAAATCTTCAGGTTAATCCATATAAATTTCTTCTTCTAATTCACCATTTAAAAAAGCAGTTTTAACATCCATTTGGTGAACTAATAAATTATGAATAGATACAAGTGAAATAAAAACTCGAATGGATGTAATTTCAATTACGGGCGAAAAGATATCAAAAAGTCTACATTTTCTCTTTGCTTAAAACCTTTTAGCTACTAATCGTGCTTTATATTTATCAACAGTGCCATCAGGTTTTAATTTTCTTTTTAGTACCCATTTACCTTCTATGGATTTACAACCAGGGGGTAAATCTACCAAGTGCCAAGTCTTATTGGATTACATAGAATCCATCTCATCATTTATAACCTCTTGCCAAAAGTTGTCATCTAAAGAAGATAAAGCCTTTTGGAGGTTTGAGGGATCCTCCTCTATAGTAAAAGCAAAAAAATATGAACCAAAATCTTTTATGGTTCTTGCTCTTTTACTTCTTCTAAGTTTAGGCATATGTGAAGTGCCTCCACTATTCCTCAATTTAAAAGGAAATTTTGTTTCATAGAAATCAACATCATTTGATTCAATTATATTATGTGTATTTAGGTCATAAAATTTGTATGCTTTACTATTAATAGCATAGCGTATAAATACACAATCATATGCTTTACTTGCCAATTTTATTCTCTTAGGGTCTGGACTGGAATGTGAACATATGATAAACAACCCCAAGTTCTAAAGTTAGACACATTGGGTTTATAATTCTTTAAAATTTCGTAAGGTGAAATTTTATTCTTAGATTTAGGGATTCTATTCAAAACACAACATATGGTTAATAATATATCCCTTCACTAATGTTTTGCTGCACCAGAATTTAATAAAATGGCAACTACTAATTCAGTAAAGGTCCTATTTTTTTCTTTTAGCTTTACCATTCATTTCAGGTGAATAGGGTGCAGTTCTCTCATGTACTATACCATGTAATTTATAAAAATCCATAATTGAAGTATATTCATATTCTGTTCCTCTATCACTACGAAGTCTCTTAATTTTCTTATTTGCAAATTCTCAATTTCAGTTTTCAATGTCTTAAATATGTCAAATGCATCACTTTTATTTTTCATAAGATATACATAGGTGAAATCAGAACAGTCATCAATAAACGTGATAAAATAACGACGTCCATGTCTATCAAAGTGCCATCAAGCTCATATATATCAGAATACATCAAATCTAAGGTTTCAGATACTCTTTCAACAGATTTATGAGGTTTCTTTGTGATTTTAGCTTGAGTACAGAATTCGCATTTATCAAGTTCAGATTCTGACATTTTAGGAATCATATCTAAGGTGCCCATATTATGAATTATTCATTTATTAACATGACATAATCTAGAGTGCAAAATACTAAAATTACACGAGCAAAGCTAGTCATTTTATTAGATTCAACGTTCAACTTAAACATCTCCTCACAAGCATAACCCTTACACACAAAAGCTCCTTTGTATGTTAAGGTATAAAAATCAACCCCAATAACTTGAATAAAGTCAGGTTTATTAAGTAGAAAGCCAAAAACCAGATTCTTCCTCATCTCTGGAGTATGCATCACATCTTTCAGAATCACTGTCTTTCCAGAGTAAACTTTTTTTTTCCACATTACCAATCCTTGTAACTTTAGTGGTGGGAGAATGTCCCAACAACACTTTCTAATAATCAACAGTCGTATATGTAGTAAACATATCACAATCATAGCAGACATGTTGAGAAACACCAGTTCCACCCACCAACCCTCTGATCCACCAACAAGGTGAATCTCGGTAATCATAGCCGTAAGAGGCTCCCCAGTCAGGTTAGCCTGCTGTGCATGGCCTAGCTTGTTCCAACACTTTCATACCATATAACCTGGTTTTCCACAGTCGTAACATAGAAACAACTGTCCAAAATCATTCTTTTGGGTTGGTCGTTGTTGTCCTTTCTGGTTTCCTTGCGGATTCCCATTCTATTTGTTGTGCCAGGTATGATTCTTAAAGGACTTCAGGTTCCGTTTCAAAACTAAAGGTTTGGTCTTTTTAGTGCTGTTGTTATTAACAACTAGCACTTCTTCTTTCTACTCATGCTTGTGAGCCTCCTCTTCAATACGGAGGCGCGTGATCAAGATCTCTATGGAAAATTCCTTTGTCTTATGCCTTAAGACATTCTTAAAATCCTTCCATCCTGGGGAAATTTTTCAATAATCATAACAACTTGGAACTGTTCATCTAAAGCCATACCTTCAGAGATGATCTCATGAGCTATTTTATGAAGCTCATGAGACTGCATCTCTACAGACCTATCATCCGTCATCTGGTACTTGGAGTAGCGGCTGACTGCATACTTCTTTTCCCCTGCCTCCTCTGTGTCGTACTTCTTCAGCACTTCCCAAATCTCCTTTAATTTCTTGTCATCTGAGTTGTAGTAATCATATAGGTCATCGCTGAGGCCGTTGAGAATGAAATTCTTGCACAGATAGTCCTGCTCAATCCAGGTCTGCAACTGCTTTGATTGTTCAGTCCAGGAAGCCATATGTGATGTATCAGCTTTGTCAGGTTTGTCTGGGAGCTACAGTTTGTCGATGGTCAGTGCAGCAACCACCTTTCTCATTGTCAGGTAGAATTCCATCTTATGACGTCGTCGCTTGAAGTGCAGGTCCTGGAATCTGAATGGGACAACAGTTACCAGCGGGACCTAGAAGAAAGGGGAAGGAGCAGCGTCATCTAGGGTTGTTGTCAAAGTCGTGTTTGAGATCGTCTTCAAATTGTTAGAAAACAATGGCTAAGTCACGGACTTTGTCGCTCTCTTGAAGACGATTCGACGATCTGGCCAATGGTGCAAACCAGTATTTATGTATTGCCGCCGCCTCTAGGATAAAACAGCCTCGAAGAATAATTGAGTTGCTTGAATAACAAATCAATCCAGATTTGCACTGTCAAAGACAAAAATAACTACTCGGTTTTTAAGTATTTTAATGGTGGAAAAAAAGGAAAATGCCATTCGGTATTTTTTTGTCAACTATAAACTGAAGATACTATAGAGAAAATGAGTGTGTCGAACGGTTACTGGGTAGTGGGCGAGAGTCGGATCCAATCCAGAAAAAACGGATCAAAAGTTACCGTCTCAAATGAGAAAAATGATTTAGAAAATGCAAGGTTTTTCGATCAAAAAATATAAGTGTCTACACCACCAAGCCCAAACCCGAACCGAACTGAGCCAAGCCAGGTCGGGTCGAGTTGGTCGGTCGCGCGCGCGTGTGTTTGGTCATGCATTGTCTCCCTCCTCACAACAAAGCACGTATTGGGTGCCCCAACATGGCTTCTAAGAATCAAGCATAAATACTTTCTTTTTTCATATAGTCTCAAGATGTGGGACTATTCACATATAAAAGCTATCTCACACTTAATCAATTTTTTTTAATAATTCATCCTTTTATTTTCAAAACAATTTCCAATAGTTATGTACAAAGAGGAGAGTGGTTTGGGCATAAAGGAGAAGGAATGCAAATGAAGAAGCGAATTATAGGTAAAAAGGAAGAAAATGAAGCAACAACAACTGAATATTAAGGTAATTTAACAATAGGCGTGGGCTGATTTGACCGTCTGCGTTCACGAACGCATATATATTACGCTCTATTCGAGCTTATCCCCCACCCCTACTTGATAATTCACGTGTTTTACTCTTTTTATACGATATCGCCTTGAGATCCCGTAACGTGTGATCAAAATGGTTAGACATACATTTCGACCAGAGACAGAAGAGACAACTGGTCTTGTACACATTGCTTATGCGCTCGAGACAATGATATTAGACATACGAATTCTACCTAAGTTACCCAAGGGTTATTCTCACCGTAGGTTCACAGCTCTTGAGATTGTTGAAGTACGATTTCAGATTGTAATATAATAATAGTGTACAAAATAATTATCTATCACATTACATAGTATGGTTATAGTGTTATTTTATAGTATATTAACCATGAACAAATGTCCTTTTACTAGTCTCATTATATCATCTTTCATGGCAATTGGTCTAGGTGTATTATACGTTTTCACGACGTAGTTCCATAGACTTACGGGATAAACTATGAGCTAGTACATTCAGACACTTCTTACAGATTAAGACCTACACAATCATTCGACCAGCCACTATTAGTTGTCTTAGTCAAGAGGTGGTGTCTCACCACACATGCATTTCATTTTTCGTATTTTGAGCTTAGTATTACCTATACTGATTTTTATACGCTCACGGGGATTGAGGTAGGGGTGTAGATAGAATGTTATATCCTTTTGACTCTAGTTATAAGACAACGGCGACATGCACCTTGTATTTGCATGCTTTTCCATCGGTTATATCTCCTCTGAAGTCGTTACCCTGACATATTTACAGGAGTATATTTTTACCTCATATGAGTACCAAAGCTACAGACGATGATGCATTTCGGGCTTTTATTTTATATCCTCTTGGTTTGACATTTTTTTCGAATCAAAAGAGTATAATTTGACTAGGCCACCTGGCAATGTTAGCCGATTTTGGAGCATATGCATATGATAAACCGAGGATTATCTATATAGAATTATTTATACACTGCACTCGACTGGACTCTTTTGCTTTTGATGAGGTGACTCAGATGTTAGGTTTTTGGTACATGTTGTGCTTGTACCATGAGTGCGCGACCAACATTCATTCACACATTGTTGAGGCGGCTAGTTATCTAGCTGATTCATATTCTCCACACATGCGATGATGGGAGGTTATCCAGCAACGCCTATTTGTGTTATGCATGACTTGATGGAGGTCTGCTCTTAGAATAGTTTGAAGTTCAGGGCCACATTTTATGAGCAGTGTGGGCTTCTTATTGGATTGCTCTCACATAGGCTGGCTAACTCCTGATGCTAGTACTCTCTCCATTGCATAACGTTTGTCTCTTTGTCATGTTGTTATGCTCCAATTGGCATATCTTCCTATTTAGTACTTGGGAGACCATTGTTACTTTCAGTCCATAGGTAAGTTGCGTGTCCCGGAAGATCCACTTTCCAATGGTGATATGCTCGGCAGACATCGGGATATTGGTAGAAAAAATATACATGACCTTATATAATCATGATGGGTGGATGCGTAGACATTTTCCATACTGAGAGATGATTTTGATACTCTGCCATTTACTTTTGATCTCACCTCATCACAATACTCCGAGCATCCCGTGGATTATGGTCTTGATGACTCTTCAGAGCATATGATTTAAGTGATACTTTGATTACGCCGCCTATAGCCTATCCACCTGATGAGTTTATTGATGGTATCCCTTGTCATGGACATTATCCGCCTCATGTGGTAATTTAGCTAATTGTTAAAATAGTTGCTTGTAATTATGTAAGAAATATACAGTGAAATATTACTTTTATATTATAGTATTCACCCAGGTTGGACTAGCACAAACGTCATATAATTGTTATTCAGTATATGTTACTACTTAATTCTCGGATGTTGGGTCAACATCGTCAGACGGAGCTGTAGGCGATGCAGGGTTAGATACAAGCTCAGATCGATGAGCCACAGGCTCGGTTGGATACGTTAGGATTTAGAGATATTCGAGGTGCATGTGATTTAGTAGGTGGAGTAGGTTCAGGTGGTGGAGGTGGTGACGACAACGACGATGACGAGGACGACGATGACATGGATGAGGATTACAATGAAAATGATGCTATTGCCATAGAGTTATGATGACATTAAATTTTGTACCTGATTTCATGATGTGCATATGCATCTATCATTTTATATCATTATATATTACAAATCTATTTATACATTTTGTGTTGTTCTGTGTTGTTAATCATTTTTGTTATCCAACATAACTACCTAAATCATCAATTCAACATGTAAAATGATAAATCAAATTACATTTTTGACATCCATACATAATATAATGATTATAATCATAGAGGTACAATTGGCAAAGACCATAGAGATACAACTGATAATGACCATTTTTAATCTGCATAATGTAAAATATGAAACTTATCATTTAAAAAATTATGAAGATAGTAATTTGCTACATAAGATAATTGACTTAATTGCGTAGCTTCCTGATCCCTTCTTCCAATTCCAAAGCATAAGTGATAGGCCTAGAAGGGAAATGGTTGTCTACCCATTGTCCAAATTCACATCTATTTGGACATACCAGGTAACGATAATATTGACAACCAACGTCGTTCCATGCCGTATGACTAGAAGAGGTGATTCAAAACCACATAAGCATACAGTATTCTAAAGCATACATTAGTAATAAAATAGTCACAACAACGAAAATAAAATAGTTATTCTATCGACAATAAAGAAGTTACTACAACGGGAATAATAAAAACATAGTTGACTTCATGGAACTTTGACATAAGAATTTTCTTTTTGATTCCCATACGTTACTCCTTTTGAAATTCATCTATTTCATTCAAATCTTAATTCAGTAGATATTTCTCTTGTCTTTGTTGTTCCATAGCCTGTCTATATTGTTCAATAGCCAACTTCTACTTTTCAATTAGCAATTTTTATTGCTCAATATCAGCAAACCTACTCATTACTTTTATTTTCTTCTAAGCTCGCATGGTTTTGTCATGGTGTCTACGTTCGTGTATTTCATGGGTAGTGTCGAGTTTTGCATCTACGACAATATCAACCTTTTTCTTCCTTTTTGCAGCTTTGATGTCCACCGGTCTATAATCTTTGTTTAGTCTTTGACTAAACTCATCAACTTGGTTTTACTGCTCAAATTGAGGATCTCTTTACGATGACTCTCCAAGACTAGACGAATAAGTTGATTTTGAAACTTTCTTCTTTCCGTTTGCTGAAGTTTGAACATCGCTAGGCTCTTGGTATAGTTCCACCTTGGTTGACTAGTTGGCAGCTCGGCTGTTTGAAAACTGATAATAATGTGATCTTTTAGCCCCATTTTATCTAGAGAATAACTTCTTGAACTCCTCGTTTGCTAGTCGTTTCTATGAACAAAAAAATTCATCGATTTGTAAATAAATATAATTAACTCATTAACAAATGTATTAAACAAAAATCAGACAAATGATCCTTGCCTCCCATTCCACTAGGATTAATTCTCTTTATTTTATAAATTTGTGATTCATAAAATGACATTTGGAAATTTATTTTACGAAATCGACTCTGAACCTCCGACAACGTTCGTGTGCTTTTAGGATGATTATGTTAGAAGGTATTCTTTTTTTTTCAAGAACTTATCACCCGATTGATCATTGCCTGTAATGAATCTTGTGAAAAGTGACAGTAGATGTAAAGACCCACTATTTTTAAAGGTTGAATATCAATTGTAAACGTCATCAAACACGCTTACTACTGATTTCAAATATTCAAAGTAATGGACCTTCGGTATATAGGGTTTAAAAGTTCTAAAAATAGTAAATAGTAGTGAAGACCTCGTAATGAATAAAATGAACAATTTACAAAAGTAAATCATCATAATCCATTTTATTATTTTAAGTGTCCATAAATAAGATAACAACTATGCATAAGAAGTGAATTTAAATAACCTGTGGACACAATATTCAGGCTAACATCCCTTCTTCTTCTTTTTCCCTTTCCTTTTCATCGTCTCATGTCTTCCAACTTTACACATTAGGTGTTGTAACGACCCGCCCGTATTAGGCCTAAATTTCGATCCAGAAAAAAGCCCATTGGAATTTAGAGTCATTCTAAATGGATCGTTGATTCTGATAAGAACTACATAAACATAGCCAACTAAAAACGACATCAGAATCTCACAGTAGAAGGAATAAAATATAATAATAGAAAATAGATGTACCATTAAATAAAACCCATAATAATGTTGATTACATCATATCCCAACTATTAATAAGGGTACATCAATAATAATAAATAATATCCTAAGGGTACAATACTACTGTCAAACATGATAATAAGATAATAATAACTATATATCCCCCTTGGCCAAGCTCCTAACTCCATGACTGCATCAATCATGCATTTCCCTCCTACTAACTTGTTTATATGTTTAGAGAGAAGAGGTCATAACAATAAGTTTAGGTGAGTGAAAATCACATAATTAACGGAATGTCTATTTCCTATATTTGATAGTATAAATTCATTAAATTATGTCTATGCAAATTCAACACACGGTTAATATGTATTAATTAGGCAAACTCAGCTGAAGTTACTTAAGGTCTTACCTTATAATCGTCATCACTATTAAACATGCACTCAATGTAAATCTAGAGATAGTAATCTGCCACTTAATACCAGGTTTAGGTAGAAATTTATTGCCATTTATTACCCTCCTGGTGGATCCATGCGTCACTATCTAGTTGTTATTACAGATTAACCCCTAGTCACTTAATATTTCCCTTAGATAGGTGGTTTCATTATCTTTCTTAAGAACTCTTATTTTCCCATCCCTAAGTATACCCTCACATTGTCCCTAGATAAGAAGCCGACAACTTCCGGAGAATAACCTTACATATTTCTGCCTTTTTACTAAGGACCATTTAATACCTCATAAGTTTATAAGAGAAATACAGATCAATATCTAATAAGGGCGGGACCCACGACTTTGGCCCAGTATAAAGAAGTGAACCTTAGGAACGAACCTAGTCCTAACCACTTAATACTCAAGCACGGCAAGTCAGCCACTTAGTACACTCTCGAGGCAGTCCCACTTCACACATACACACACACACACAAAAAGATATCTCACATTAAACCGATCACTTGTAGATGCTGAATTTGCCAGGCAGTTCTGGTAAGATTTTGACTATAAGTTAAGCTTAACCTCGCATCCTTGTGTAATAATTATTGTGGCCTTTGGCACTTAGACCTCTCACATTAACCCAACTAACTTGTAGATGCTTGATATACGAGTTGGTTCTGGGCAAGATTCTACTACAAGTTGGGATTAACCTCGTATCTATGTCATTAATTGTAATAAAAGCCATTAATACTCACAAACATACAAATTTCCTATGGGGACATTATAATTCTAATTTCGTACTTTAACGCATTTAGTACGCTCGTAATACGCATTTATAATATGCTAATTACATTATAAATAGTAATAAATGAAACGTAAATCAAACACACGTAAGAAATGTCCTAAACCATTGACATGTCAATCCTAACATAAAAGATAAGGTTTATAAGTTTATTTTCGTAGCTTCATCAACATGGCTTAAACATGTATATTCACATTCAGTTAATAATAGAGAAATAATAACATATACATAAAAACTTGTAACCAAGGTTTAAAAGATTATTTTAATAATAAAAGAAAGACAAGGTGTAGTATATCAAATATGTAGGTAAAATCTCATTTTTGGTACTGCTTTACTTTTTATACGATTTGTATATACATACATACATATATACATACATATATACATACATACATATATATATATATATATATATGGAAAAGTTTATTCAGACACAAATTTTTAACACAATTGGTGACACAATTAATCTCCACCATTGGATTGCCTGAATTCTGCTCCTCCACATAAAGACAAAAAGATCCAATGATCGAGACTTTATGTCTCTATGTTTGTGTCTAATTTTCACCACGCCATAGATTTCATAGAGAAGTGATGCAGGAAGTGCAAAAAAGTGTTGCTATAGGCAAAAAATGATCTTTGACAACACTTTCTCGGGGTTGCCTTTTGCCACGTTGCCTTAGAGTCAAAGGAAACACCTTTGCGACCCTATGACAATATTGGTACAGATGTTGCCACACCTACAACAAAAAAATACCATTTCACAACTTCCAAAAACAGTTGTAATATGTCTAGTACAACTGCCAATTGTAATAAAGTCAACCTTTTCAAAACTGTTTCTAGTAGTTGTTAAAATTTGTTTTACAACCGCTAAAAGTAATTATACCTAAACTGCTATTAATCAAAAATTTCATAATATTATAATAAATATTATTATAACACAATATTTTATTCAAATAAATATTTTATTTCAACATTTCAATTGGTACAAATTTTTTGACTCCACTATTGTACATTCACTGATATATTACATAATCATTCATATTTATATACATTCCTCACTACGTTTGTCACTCGATTCACTAATATACATACTCACACTTACAACCATAAAACAAGAAAAAATACATGAAAATGATTATATAAACTACTACCTTTATTTCTCCATGTATGAGCCAATTTCTGCTGGCTGTCAGCACTTAAAGCCTAGGCGATTAAAAAAACCAACTTCATGTAAGAATTGTGAATTAAGTTTGAAGATATTGTCAACATTTTTTCTCCTTCAAGTAAAGAACAATTGTTATACAAAATGGAATACATATTTAATAGCTAAAATAAAAAATACTTAGTTTTTATGCACCTTTTTATTATTTTTGCATCAACAGGTAAAAGCAGTCAAAGGTAGCTTGGGAACTTATGATTTACGGCACCATCAAGCTCCATCTGTACTGATCCAAATTTGAACCAAAATCTGCATACAAGCCCAACATAATGACATGCACGGCTCCATCTGCAACATCGAAGGAGTGGTAAAGATTTGCATTGTTAAACTACAAATAATCGTTAACTTATAGAGGCACAAGATACAACAAACAAAACATATAATCTGAAACTTCAATATTCATAATAAGGATTCAAATATAAAAATCTAATCAAAATAACAGAGTGCTAATGCTAGTGATTATTGAATATCTTGTTTGTTTGTTGAAATCAATATGCAATGTTTGTTGAAATCAATATGCAATGTTTTTGCATATCCAGATTTGTTCCGTTTAAAGCTAGAGGAAACATCTGAAATACAAATATGATCAATGGAAGTAATGAAATTTAATCGTACTTGTAAATCATCAAAGCATGAAGACCTGTACGAAGAGCTTCATCAACATACAATACTTCATGTCTTGCAATGTCACTTTTTAAACCATCATCCTCTCTGTCAATACTAAAACATGGATCAGCTAAGCCAATACTTTCCACCATGCCAACGTTGCCTTTGTCAGCTTGATCCATCAAGATAGATCCATCATCATGAGTGGCATCAAGTTCTTGCCTTGCTGCTTCTTTATTCAGCAGAACATCATCATCTGCTTTCTCAGCTACCACTTGCATTTCATTTCCGTTCGATATTGACAACTTAGCTTCACATGCCAAAATATATTATACATGATATGATATTTAAGTTTGAACTGACAAACGATGTCAACAAAAAGATAGCAGTACCTACATTGCTATTTCTATCTTGGTTGACTTTTTCCGTTCTTTTTCCATCAAATGTTATCTGTTTATGTGATTGTTGCTTCCATTTCTTACAAATTCCAGTTCTTCCGGCCTTTGCTACTGCATCACTTTCATTTTTTATCTATTCACAAAATGGATAGCAAATTTCATGCTCAAGTCAGTTACCGTCTAGGAGAGGGAGGGAGGGTTGGGGGGTGGGACCGCGGGGGTATATTCAACCAAATCGAGGATAGTTCGTTTACCCCAGTATACTTTAGAACGAAAGAGTTTAGACAGCTAAACCGTACGAAAATGGCCCAGCTGACTAAATTTTCGATCAAATGAATTAATTTCTTAACACAGCACGAGGCAGAATCAAAATTGAAAAGCAGGAACATTATATGATATTTAATTTGCATTCTAGATAAAATTTCATATATTAGCTTGATATTATATGAAATGCATATCAATGGAAATCAATAGACTGTCACATATTACCTTCCTTGAAGCTGTAACTTGAGCTTGATGTACTTTTTAGCTTTCTATCAACAACAAAAAGAAACTTCGATATAAATTAAGAATTATGTTTCTTTTTTGCTTTCTGTCAACAACAAAAAGAAACTATGATATTAACAAAGAATTATGTTTCAGAATATGTTCAATAATAAGACAGATAAATCAATTAGTTTCTGTGTATTTCGTGTATACCTTATCCCAATGATATAAAGCCTTTTGCTTTTGCATTCCAGTGTTATCATCTGCAACTGGATCAAGGACAACAACATCTACCCAGTAAATTAGAGAGGAAAAAGTCAAGTTTGCAACATTCACTAGAAGATGGTTGATTGATGCTCATAGTTCATATTGGCACTTGTAAAGATTAAACGGACAGGTTTTCAGATTCACACTGACTGCGTACAATACATAGTTCGCTTTAAAATAAGATCAAAAAGTATGAAGTAGCATATAGTAATCAAGCTCCTTGACCACTAGTCTAGACATTTAAAACCTTTTATATCCGAGTTCTATACAATAAACCTATTTTCTGTTTTAGACTACACTTAGTCCTTGTATAATGACTATAATCCTGGAGAATATAAAGTTAGTACCAAGTGGTCAAAGATTTTGCCTAGAGATACATGTTTTTTAGATAGTTTACTGCACTTACATGTGAAAGTTACAATTGTTCCGACTATATAGATTATGTAGTGAACTATCACTCAATAGTTATTCAAATTAAAGGTTACCGGTCGCCCAAACTTTTATTCCACTAGTAGGCTTCCAGATCTGTTGCAGTCGTGTGATAATAACAGAGTACGACGAGAAAACAAGGTTTAACTTCGGTGGAGAATAAGCTCCTATATTTCGTGGCTTAGCCTCAAACAGAGTGGACCATTTCTTAGTGGATTTTTCAGTGGTAGAAATAGGGTTTGGCAAGGAGGGGAGAATCTAATTTGTTAGGGTCTGGAGGTGGATTAGGGGGTGGAGGGATTTGCGGCGGTGGCGCTAGGTGACTATTGATTTGGGAGGAGGAGAGACAGGACAAGAGGTTAGTGCGTGCAGATAAAAAGGAGGAAAAATTGATCGTCATTTTTGAGGATCGTGAAAATTTTATTTAAAATTTAAAACTATGAATTAGAAAGTCTTATCAGCAATCTGCTCCATTTTTGATTTTCCAAGAAACCCTAAAATCTTTGAAACGTGAATTTTTGGGAAAAGAAAATGAGAAGCACGGGAATGAAAATATTAGTGGGAAACATAAGAGAAGTAGCGATACTGGATGGATATTTTGTTTTAACTAATGGTGTGGATCGCTGAGGTGTATTTTTTTTTAAAATTAGAATATATCTAGAGCTACTGCAACACAATTTGATACTTATGCTAACACCTTGAAGCTTGCGTTGCAATAGATAAAAATTAGCATAACTATGGTAACATTGTAGCTAGCAACACCTTGGATTTTCGTTGCAGTAGGCCATCTATGGCATAGTGTGTGTGTCCCAATAGACGCCCTTTATATATATGCAAAAACTTAAGGCTTTAGTGATTTGTACATAATACGTCCATACTGTCTATTTCAAAAATAGATGCTTAAACCTATTAAATCTACAATACTTAAGTCCTATGCCTTTGCACACACATACATAATTTTTATAATTTTGCAAGGAAGTGAATCAGACCATTATCAAAAACTGTACAACACCCAAAAGCCTATCTTTTATTACATCAATAACCAGAACCCAGTATAAACCAGTTGATTGACCACTTCCGCAAATTATAAGGGATTAGGAGGATTGGTTTTAATTTAATTTCGTGCAAATCCAAATCTCCTTAGATATAACAATCCAAATCAACACTACAGAATATAGAAATTAAAAAAATGTTGTGATTTCCACTTATAAAGGTAGGAAGAGAAGAACAACGAATTCGATGTACAATCTAACAAATCTAGATTAAGCCTTTCGAATCAATGTACTCCAAATCCTCCTATATATATAGTGTGTGTATGTCTGTGTGTCTATGTATGTATGTATAAGAATCAAATTTAGAATCTTATATATATATATAATACCGAATCCCAGAATCTATATATAAGAATATTGATTTAGAAGGGACAAAATATAGGTTAGAAGAATAGAAAAAACATAACATGTTTCTAGAATTAAGAAAATGGCAGAGAGACAGCATGAAGGTGTTACGACCCAAATTTGCAAGCCTCCGAGGAGACCAGAAAACATGGTTTGTAATGAGAACACGACAAATCAGAACACAAACAGAAGAACATTTCATTATTTATTACAACAATTACATCAGAGTACAAGAATATAACAGAGTATAAATAAATAATATACATCGGAAAAATATTAGAAATTAAAATATATTACATAGTAGCGGAAAAATAACACACAACACAACTGAAAGAGATACACGGATACAGAGCTTTCCGAATATAGCTCCAGCTGTAAATCCAGGATTCGGGAAAAATAATATCTGCAGAACCAAAACTACTACCTGCCCGTATGGAAAATATAGGCACCCAAAGTTTAGGTTAAAACAATAAACTCTAGGCCAGTCATGTGAATGGTGTGAGAACTAAAACAGTTATTTGAGACTTTACTTTAAAAATAGAGTAAATCAAAGGACCACGCCGTATAAACATGAAACGGGTTTCCTCCCAAGAATACCAATGCATATAACAAACAGCGCAATGCTTCCTGAAAAAATGAAGCTATTATAAGACTCAGGTCCCATCACACAATGCAACGCAAGTCAGAGGATATAGTTTTCCCTTATAATAGCCAAACTTGGTACGTTTTAAATCAAATCATTTTGATATTACTATAAGTGTATAGTGCCAAAATCACTTCAAATGTAAATGTATCAATCATAGACGGCATAGCTACCATATACTATGTTGCCATACTAGTTCTACAACTAAAACCGAAAGGTCGTATTGGAAATTGGATTTCATCATGAGTCAAGGCCAGGGACGACTCCTCACCGATTCGAGACACTCTAGCAAATGCCTTAGAATTACACACCGCAGGGCAACCCTTGGTTCTTGCAGGGCCGGTCCTCCCTTACTTTTGAGGATTAATTATTCCTGAACACACGTTTCCCGGTCCTATCGGGCCTATCCATCGGCCCCATAGTGACCGATATAACCGAGGAGCCTCGCTATCCATCATCCACATAGGTAAAAATAAATAAATGTCTGGGCCCCATACCATGACACCACCCATAGCTAAAAGGAAATGTCATGTCCTCCCTGCATCCTTTTTCTCGTTTTTGACTCATGTGAGACTCGCGAATTAAAGCTATACACAAAGCTATGCTATTTTAAGCCGTGCTTTGATCATCAACCACAAGACTTTTCTATTCAACAGAAGCCTTGATCACTGCATCTTTGCATGCCACACTGACAATTCATGCCATGTAACTGATGTCTATCGATATATAACCTCTAAGCTCGCACGTCTCATAGAAGGGTGTTAAGCAAGAGAATAAATTCTCCGCCACCAAACAGATATATATTTAATAGAAATCAATTAACACAGAATAAAATCCAATGTCAGACAAATATCCATTTACAAGTCCGTTTTGGGTCTGAACGAAACCGGAGGCACCTTATTCCTCGTCCCATATGTCTAATATAGGAGAGAGGTCTTCGCATATCCGATCGATCTCCAAGTACGTCTGGACGATCACCACTTATTACCTTGCCTTTGGTGTACAGCCCAATCAAGACATCAGTAATCATCCAAATGATGTGAAGAACTCCGGTCTTCAACCACCGTGTTCATCGTCGAATCAATTATTCAAAATGGGTATAAACCCAACCTTTCTGAAAAATTCAAGTATCTTATAATCAAGTGCTATAAAAACACAACATACGCCTCATTCCAATTCTGAATATTCTTTTATTCAAATATTCATATCCTTTGGGAAAGGTTCCCATTAATTTTATTAAATATAAATTCCTTTAAATTTATACTTTAATCTTCCTTTGGATATCAATTCTAAACCAAATTAAGGTTTATCAACTTGTCGGGATTATCGGGCCTTACAGAAGTAATCATTTATTCATTAATATTAATCCCAACCTATTCATCCCATGGAGCAAAACTGGTAATACTCCATATCTAACACCTCGGTGTTATTGGTAAATTTAATTACCTTTTCATGTTCAAATCTAATTAAAGATTTAACTATCGCTTGGAGTAAAACTGGTAGTACTCGATTCTCGATCATTTCCCAAATTCGATAATTTAAATTATCACATTCACATTTTAAGCCAATTCGACTGTTTTGATTAGTTTTCATCAAAATTAAATATAAACCAATATATATTAAATTTACACGTACATTTTAATTTACCAGGGCCACATACCCATTCCGAAAATTCCCCAAAAATAAATCTAGCTATGTTTTAACGATACGGTCCTAACAAAACTAATTTCATCGAATTTGGATACTATTTGAAAAATTGCCATTTTCTGGTCGTTCCAATTCAAATTGTGCAAAGAGCGTTTAAATTCACCACGCTCACATATTAATTCCGAAAATTATGAAAATTGGAATATAACAATAATTTGATATTCTGGATCTAACAAAAGTGGTTTCGTTGAAAATGGAGGTCGTTTCCAAAATAGCTATTTTTAAGGGCTATATATTAAAAAAAAAAAATCCACAGCGACTATTCTGAATTTTAAACTGGACACAACTTTTAATTTATATTATGAAATCTCAATTTTTCACATTCGTTAGAAAGATATAATTAAACAGACTCAAATATTTCTTGTTTTATTGAAATCCGATTTATTTTGAATTCTGTACATTCAATTGAAATTCAAAATCGATTTTTTAAATTACCACGCCATTTCAGGCTCGTTATGTAGTTAAAATAAATTGATACGTTCTAATGACGGTTTAAATAAATTTTTAGTCGTTATTATTTAAAATAAACTATTTTAAATATTTAAAATCAATTAAAACAACTAAAATAAAAATTTTAAATTGGTTCTGAAAATCCGGGTTGTTACAATCTCCTCCACTTAAAATCTTTTCGTCTTCGAAAAGGAACGGAGATGAAAGTTGTTTAACTAACCAACTCAACTTTCATTCTGGCTTTCATTCTTTAACTTTTCAGTTTCTAATAATTTTTAATTTCTCAAAATTTTTGCTAACACCCTAAATTTTCGAAAATTTTCACCATAACCTCTTTTGTACGGGGAGACCTTTAACACCGCAACTTTCCTCACAGTGCCCTCATCATCCAAAAAGAAAAAGCCAAGCGGCTCATAAAATCATCAAACCTAATGAATATAGTAAACATGTACCTATTTGTCGGACATACAATTTTATTCCTCTTCTTAGTTTCCATGTTATGACCTGTTTAATATATATACATGCATATGTATCCAATTCCAATCAAATTCAATTCAATTCAATATTTGATTCGGCTTGGCCTAAATTTACCTTACATTCTCTTATTGGTTTTACTAGTGGAATTAATAATCACACATCACAACCAGCAATCAATTGGTTAATTAAAATTTCAAATTCATAACTTTGATATATATGTATATTCAAAATCATGTTTTGATGCCAATTCACAACAATAACCCCTATCTAGTTTTGGTTCTCACACCAGTCAATTGGAAATACATAGATATCCCACTTTCGAAACTCGAAAATAAATACTGATGATGCTCGGGCATCACCATAATTATCCCCGAGCGTCTAGAGTGTGATTCTATTTCCATCCAATATATTTGAGACTTTGTATACACGCTAGCTAGGTGTATATGCAAAATCTTCATGTACCCGATAGTCCAAATTCAAAATAAAATAAATATTCAAATACGTATAATAAGATTTAAATTTTCAAAACAAAATTTGTTTTAATTTTTATTTTAAAAATAACACTCTTCGAAACTCATTCCAGGATACTACTGATCCCGTCTCTAACGAGTCATTCTCATTGGATATTACAAATCCAATCTCAGATGAATACTTAGTTTGGTTCTAATGTGTCTTGTTCTCGAGCTCTGTAAACCAAAGCTCTAATACCAAAAATGTTACGAACCGATTTCGCTAGCCTCCGAGGAGACCAGAAAACACGGATTGTAATGAGAACACGACAAATCAGAACACAAACAGAAGAACATTTCATTGCTTATTATAACAATTACATCAGAGTACAAGAATATAACAGGGTATGAATAAGTAATATACATCGGAAAAATATCAGAGATTAAAATACATTACATAGTAGCGGAAAAATAATACATAACACAACTGAAAGAGATACACAAATACAGAGCTTTCCGAATATAGTTCCAGCTGTAAATCCAGGATCCTGGAAAAATAATACCTGCAAAACAAAAACTATTAGCTGTCCGTGTAGAAAATATGGGCACCCAAAAAGGTTAAAACAATAAACACCAGGTCAGTCATGGGACTGGTGTGAGAACTAAAACAGTTATTTAAAACTTTACTTTAAAAATAGAGTAAATCAAGGGACCAAGCCGTATAAACACGGAATGGGTTCCCTTTCAAGAATACCAGTGCATATAACAAACAGCGCAATGCTTTTTGAAAAAATGAAGCTATTATAAGACTCAAGTCCCATCACACAATGCAACGCAAGCCGGAGGATTGAGTTTTCCCTCATAATAGCCAAACATGCTTGATACGTTTTAAATCAAATCATTTTGATACTACTATAAGTGTATAGTATCAAAATCACTTCAAATATAAATGTATCAATCATAGACGGCATAACAACCATATACTATGTCGCCATAATAGCTCTACAACTAAAACCAAAAGGTCGTATTGGAAATTGGATTTTCGTCATGAGTCGAGGTCACGGATGGATCCTCACCGATTCGAGACACTCTAGCAAATGCCTCAGGATTACACACCGCGGAGCAACCCTTGGTTCCTGCAGGGTCGGTCTGCCCTTACTTTTGAATATTAATCACACGTTTCTAGATCCTATTGGACCTATCCATCGGCCCCATAGTGACCGATATAACTGAGGCGCCTCGCTACCCATCATCCACATAGGTAAAAATAAATAAATGTTTGGGCTCCATACCATGACACCACCCATAGCTAGAAGGAAACGTTATGTCCTCCCTGTGTCCCTTATCCCGTTTTTGACTCACACCGAGGTGTGAGGCTCACGAATTAACAATATACAAAAAGCTATGCTATTTAAAGTCATGCTTTGATCATCAAGCACAAGACTCTGCTTTTCAACAGAGGCCTTGATCACTGCATCTCTGCATGCTACACTGACAATTCACGCCATGCAACTTATGTCTATCGATATATAACCTCTAAGCTCGTACATCCCATAGAAGGGTGTTAAGCAAGAGAATAAATTCTCTGCCACCAAATAGATATATATTTAATATAAATCAATTAACACAGAATAAAATCCAATGTCAGACACACATCCATTTACAAGTCCATTCTAGGTATGAACGAAACCGGAGGCACCTTATTCCTTTTCTCATATGTCTAATACAGGAGAGAGGTACTCGCATATCCGGTCGATCTCCAAGTACTTCTGGACGAACACCACTTATTACCTTATCTTGGGTGTACAGCCCAATCAAGACATCAGTAATCATCCAAACGATGTGAAGAACTCCGTTCTTCAACCACCATCTTCATCGTCGACTTATCGTCGAATCAATTATTCAGAATGGGTATAAACCCGACCTTTCCGAATAATTCACGTATCTTATAATCAAGTGCTATAAAAACACAACATACCCCTCATTCCAATTCTGGATATTCTTTTATTCAAATATTCATATCCTTTGGGAAAGGTTCCCATTAATTTTACCAAATATAAATTCTTTTAAATTTATACTTTAATCTTACTTTGGATATCATTCCTAGACCAAATTAAGGTTTATCAACTAGTCGGGATTATCGAGCCTTACCGAAGTAATCATTTATTCATTAATCTCAATCCCAACCTATTTATCCCATGGAGAAAAACTGGTAATACTCAATATCTAACACCACGGTGTTATCAGTAAATTAAATTACCTTCTCACGTTCAAATCTAATTAAAGATTTAACTATCGCTTGGAGTAAAACTGGTAATACTTGATTCTCGATCATTTCCCAAATTTGATAACTTAAATTATCACATTCACATTTTAATCCGATTAAAGATTCATTAAAACTCCACTTAGTTATAATCTTCCAACAATCATTATTAATGATTATTTAACTTTGGGAAATCAAACATGCTGCATCGACAATCTACACCGTACCACTGATTTCTGTCGACATATAACTTCTCAGAGAAGGGTGTTAAGAAAGAGAATAAATTCTCCACCACCAAACAGATTTATATTTAGAAGAGGTCAACAATATAGTTCGAAATACAATGTTAGACATGTAATCCGTTCTTTAACTGGGTTAAAGAACCAATATCATTTAAAACTCAGTTCACGATAAATCCAAAATCACATTCCATTAATTATGGAATTGTTTAGATCAAAAATGACTCAAACACCAATAGTGTGAAATCACACTTCACCAATTATGGTTAGAAATTAAAAGGACCACAATCGCAAAATAAATGGAGAAAAACAAGTAAAGGAAACAGGATTTTCATAGTGGTTCGATTCAATGTGAATCTACGTCCACTTTTCAATCACTTTTCATCATTATGGAGAGAATTACAAATTTTATCATCTCATACATCGATTAATTACACTTGACCACTTTTGCGATAATTCTCCATTTTTTCTCTCTTTCCGCTTTAGATCACACTTAGATTCGATAAGGAACAGACTGGATTGTGTAATTATATACTTTTCCTTGGTTCCACCGTGAAAATGATTTTAGATCCGTGCATTGAAGAGGAGCAATGGCGTTGGAGATCACTCAGAGTAGATCGGAGTATGAATTAATGGTGCTCGGAGAAGATGAGATCCCTTCCATGTAGAAGGAAGAAGTAAAGTATGGCGGCCAGTAATGAAGTTTTTAGAAGCTTTAGAACAGTCGATGGCAGCCCTTCGGGGTAGTGGAATCGGCCCCTTGAATTATGGAGCAAGGGGCTATTTATAGAAGAGGTTTGAAGGTAGTGGCAGTCTCATAATCATGGGTGCAGATTTTGGATCGGGCGTAAACTTGGATCGGGCTAAAACTATTTACAGAAATGCCACTGGTCTACTTTACTGCTGTGTACAGCTGTCATGGTCCTGTATTTATAGTTCTACCACCGCCTTTTGTACATGACTGATCCAAAATAAATAAATGCACCGATTCACTTTTGTTCACTGTACCGATCCAAATTACTTTATAATGTATCGATCCAGTCTTAATTGTAATGCACTGATCCAGTTCAGCTTTGAATGCACCAATCCAATTTGTGCTGAACAGTACCGATCCAAACTTAATTATAATGTACCGATCCAAATATCAAGCAAATGGGACCGATCCATTTTAAGTCTGGAGCTTCCACACTGTTCCACGTGTATTATTGCTGTAGAAATGATGCTCCCTCTTTATTTACAAAACATGCCATTAGTTTTAATACCGATCCACTTTTGTATTAGCAGACTGACCCAATATTTAGAAACTTGCCACCGTGTTATTCTTTAATGACCGATCCGAGCCCATAACCGAGCCCATAATATACTTGCAACTTTACTGGCCGAACCCAAACACATCTTGCGGACCCATACTTGGTCTTACTGGATCAACATTTGTCATTTGTTTGTATGAGGAGATACATTTTAACTCGCGTGGATTTGTTCCATGCTCCTTTCTAAGATGGATGTTGCTTACGTTTCATTACAACATACCGATTTACCTATATATTGAGCTATTTACGTGGTGCCTTAAACCTTGTTGCATGCTTTGCTTATACAAGAAAGAACGTTTATCTCTTTGTGAGTGTGCTTTCCAGTGTTTAACGTAGTACTGGTCCACGTACAGTTCGCACTGAAACTGGTCCATATTATTCATGCCTTGATCCAAATATTGATACGGCCCAACCCATCTCGTAGTAACCGATCCATTCTGTAATGTTTGATCCATTGCAACCGACCAACCCGTAGCTTTGAGGCTTCCCAATGTGGTGACCGATCCAGCGCTTTGCAACTGACCGACCCGATCCGCTCTAAATGAAATTGACCGACCCAATGCTTTGCAGAGTAGGCCGGCCGATCTGTTGCTTTACAAATGACCGACCAGGTCCATTAGTTCCGACCAACCTGGTTCTTTGTTACTGACCGACCCGATTCATACTTTTAAGGCCGGTCCAGTGTTTTAACAGGGTTAACATGAATCTTCATGGAAAACAGATCAATATAAAATCGATATCAATTTTCGTATCCGACTAAGCCTTTTAAATTCCATATATATTAACAGTCTTCCTCCATAGAAGCTCACTTTGATTACTACCAAATCGAATTCCATTCCAATTTATTTTATTAAATTGGAAAATTTTACTTTGGAAAATTTGCATTAAATCTTAATAAAAAGATTTATAACTTCCAAATCACATTTCACTGTTAATCGGGTTAAAGAACGAATGTCGTTAAAGACACAGTTCACAATAAACCCAATTCACATTCCATTTTATTCCAATTACTAAATATAACTGGAAAATCTAATAAATTTAAAAGATTTTATCTTTTCACAAGGGGTTTAAGAACAGTGTTACTAAAGACACTATTCATGACAAACCCAAAATCCACTTTGATATTAAATACAAGGCTCTAAATAGAAATTATATCGACTTATATTCAATATCAAATTCTGAAACCAACACATATCGTATGGGGAATAATGATATATATCTATCTTCTAAATTCTTCCATAATATCCATATAGTCACGGAATCCAATATCTAAATATTCCGGAGATGATTTCTATTCAAATCCATTCGAACTCATAGATTGGAAATTTCTAGTTATATTAAAACCCTTTTAAAAATCCAATTTATTTATTTAAAAATTATTGGGTTTCAAATCTAGTTAATAACTAGTTCATTTAGATAACAATATATTTTTATCTTTACAAACGTGGAATTTTCATCCAAATTCTTTCCAAATCAAGCCGTGCTGATTAGATTTGCGTCATTTTAATGCGAACGATATTTATATCGATTTTATTCATTTTTATAATGAATATCGAAAAGGATATTATATCAAAATCTGATATTTTGAAAATGTTATCATTTAAATATTATAATGATAAGGAGTATTCAATTTTGATTTAAAATTGGAATGAAAGTGGGAATCGTTTTAAAACGAATTTATAAACGATTTATAAAATACGTTTTAAATGGAAATTGACTGAAAGTGCCTTAATAAAATTATTAAAAATATTAATAATTTGTGTAAAATCATAATAAATGATTTGGAAAGAACTTGGATGAAAAATTTCACGTTTGTAAAGATAAAAATATATTTTTATCTAAATGAACAAGTTATTAACTAGATTTGAAACCCAATAATTTTTAAATAAATTCGTTTTGAAACGATTCCCACTTTCATTCCAATTTTAAATCAAAATTGAATACTCCTTATCATTATAATATTTAAATGATAACATTTTCAAAATATCAGATTTTGATATAATATCCTTTTCGATATTCATTATAAAAATGAATAAAATCGATATAAATATCGTTCGCGTTAAAATGGCGCAAATCTAATCAACACGGCTTCATATATTTCAATATTTTCGTGTTTATCCAAAATCAGACATCAGATTCACATTTTAATCATCTACTGAATATCATTTTAAAATATTAGTTATTTTAAAATAATTCCTTATTTTAAAATATTCGTTATTCCTGAATTGGAATCAAACCTAATTAATTACCATATAATTTATTTATATGGATTTCATACACCACATGTATACAACAATAATGATAAACAATCAGCTATCATCAAACGTGCATTACACAACTGCATAAGCATTAAATATAAATAATTAACGCTTACAACAGTCTATCAACCAATTGATTGACATACAACTAAACAATTGGGATTAGTGTATGTCAAATATCATCCCAATACCCGTGTGGGGTTTCATCCAACAAATGCTGAATATTATTTGTGTAGTTGGGCGATATGTAAAATTTATCGTCCCAATCCATGTTAGTTAAATGAGTGTACATAAACAAATCGTCCAATTTGTAAGATTATTTATTTTCATTCCAGGAGAATTTTACGCCATTCACATATATGTTAAAAATTATATTTTTAACGATAAAATATTTATTTCAACACTTGCCTATTTTATATAGTTCATACATCCATTAAAAAATTATATTTTTATTGTTCAAACATTTTATTTAGCACACGAATATTTTATAAAATTCATATTTACATTAAAAATGATATTTTTAATGAATAAATATTTATTTCAGAAAATTTCGGCATTATAACGGCGCAATGTTAGAACCAGAGTAATGTCTAGCATTACCCATCTCCTGATACTGGCTCGCGCCATACACAATAGTCAGTCACATTCAATACACCACAATACAATCAACTTTCAGCACAACCAAATTTCCACAATACAACTCAAATAAACAATCATGGTTTGTACAATAAATAGTGTTATGGGGCTTTTAAGCCCCGTATGCATTCTAGTATGTATTTAACTGTAAAATAATTTGAGTAAAAAGGAATTCTCACATTGGGATCCACTCCATCGTGCTTTTTTATCGCTTTGATTTACTGTTTTGGTTCCAGAATTTGCAGACGAGCTCAAATCTTCACAACGCCTTTTTATCTTGCATAAATGCACCATTCTGGACAACTTTCGCCTAGTGGCCTTCCTTCCGGAAATGCTCCAATTCGCCAAAATTAGCGAAAAGGCAGTATTTTGACAGCAGACTTATGTGTATTTTCCGGGTGGCTACGCAATCCAAAATATGGCTTCCATATACCCAAATCGAAGAGAAAATCGTGCTCTTCGATTTTGGTACTGTCGAGTTTTGGCCAGAAGCTCATATTGGCTCTGGAAGGTTTGGGACTGTTATGTACGTGCGGGAAATAATAAAATTTAGATTTTGGGTTGTGGAGGGGCCACGGTCGGAGTGGTGGTCGATGGACGGCGGCGTGGGGTGCTGCAGGCAATAGGAGTTGCATGGCTAGGCTGTGGCGGGTCCAGGGGGTGGAGGTGGTCAGATTTGGGCTCGGTTTGGGGGTGGTTGGGGGTTTAAACGGAGGAGGAGGAAGAAGTGGGGACGGCGGCTAGTCGCGGCGGTGGTAGGGGCCCGGTGGGCTGCAGCGCCTCCGGCGGTGACGCGCTCGAGCACGGTGGAGGAATGCAGCGGTTTCCGCTGCGTAATATTTTTTTTGTTTTCTGTGATTTGGATTTTGAGTGGAAGGGGAGGATAAGGGTTAGGTTATTTTATATATATTTATATTTTAATCTATTTCCAAAAAGCAACTTTTTCGTTCGAACTCCAAACAAGAGCCAACGACTATCATCCCTAGCTGATTACCCCCATTCCGGACACAATGAGATATGTTTCATAAGACAATTCGACTGTTTTGATAAGTTTTCGTCAAAATTAAATATAAATCAATATATATTGAATTTATACATACATTTTAATTTACCGGGACCACATACCGACTCCAAAAATTCCCGAAAAATAAATCTAGCTTTGTTTTGATGATATGGTCCTAACAAAACTAATTTCATCGAATTTGAAGACCGTTTGAAAAATGGCTATTTTCTGGTCAATCTAATTCAAATTGCACCAAATGCGTCTAAATTCAGCACACTCACATATTAATTCCAAAAATTATGAAAATTGGAATATAACAATAATTTGACATTCCGGATCCAATAAAAGTGGTTTCGGCGAAAACGAAGGTCGTTTGCAAAATGTCTATTTCTAAGGGCTATATATATATATTAAAAATAATAATTCAATAACGACTATTTTGAATTTTAAACTGGACATAACTTTCAATTTATATTATGAAATCTCAATTTTTCACATTTGTTATAAAGATATAATTAAACAGATTCAATGTTTCTTGTTTTATCGAAATCCGATTTATATTGAATTATGTACGTTCAATTGAAATTTAAAATCGATTTTTCAAACTACCGCGCCATTTCAGGCTCGTTATATAATTAAAATAAATTTATATGTTCTAACCATGGTTTAAATAAATTTTTTGTCGTTAATATTTAACATAAACCATTTTAAATATTCAAAATCCATTAAAATATTTAAAATAAAAATTTTAAATTGGTTCTGAAAATCCGGGTTGTTACAGAAGGCGTATTAGAAAATGAGTGCAGGGTTTAGGGAAGAGGCTATGGGTCTTTTTATAATTGATTGTGTGTATATGGACTGTAGGATTAGTTAAATTAAAATTGGATAGTTCGTTTAAGCATAGCAATATAAAACCCCTTCAAAAAATATTGCCTCTCTCCCCACTCAACCAGAAGTGCAGTCAACCCCCTCTATAGGAGGGCGGTCAATCCCACATTTGGATCGAGTGCAGAGAGACTCGTTTCCTTTTATGCTATTATTATATTAATTATGTTATAAATCTGATTGATTCTTTTTGTTTATTTTATATTCTTGTCCCCTCTTATATATAAATATTCATATACAAATTCAAATCTTCTGGGAATATTCCATTAGGCCAATCGGTATAAATTTTTATTTCAGATTTACATTCATTCAAATTGAATTTCAAGTCTTATGTGTATACAATTTACGTATAACTTGTTTTGTTAATAACTTTTTCATCCATTTTTCGCAAATAAAATATGAAAATGGACTAGTCTCACCACAAACGCAATGGTAATACTTTCATGGTCCAACTCTCAATTATCCAAAATTCTTATTTTCAGCCCATTAATATCTTATACTTTTATTATTGTTTATTATTGTTTAAATTTAATTACTTATGTCTATTAAGGGTATATTTTACGGGGTGTTACATTCTCCCATTTTAAAAGAGATTTCATCCCAAAATATTTTCGAAGGGGCGAAAAACAGAACTCACTCTAACAATCATGTTATACAACCATATTATTTATAAACATCTAAAAAAACATCCATTACTCGATGCAATTCATTGTAGATTTTCTAAAGTGAGCTCAGTCCTAGCATGAAAGTGTAACATGTGATGTTGTATGTATGAAAAACATCCTAATATGCATAATATTTTTATATGTGTGCTAGGTGCATTTGTGTTGCAAACAATTCCTTACATCCAATATAGCAACGACAATGCAACTATAGAATCCTAAAGTTCAAGAAAGGCTACAAAATTTAAAATTTTCAAGTCTTCTATCGGATTTTCTCCCTTATGTACTCGAACCAGTCTAACTACTTGTTGCAGATCATTGTAATCCGGAGTTCCATAATATTTATGGTGGCACGATACATCAAGGGTTCCATCTTTGTCCCCATTTCTTAATTAGGCCCTACCAAAATTTGGCATAGTGTGAAGGTATCTTATCAAATATAAAAGTGTACAATGTTATTGGCTCCTATTAACAAAAATACCTTTAAGTTCCCTAATATTGGGAAAGACCAAAATATAATGCGAACTTTATAACCTCCACAAGTTGCCAAACCAAATTAGACTTTTTCAAAAGTCTAATCACAAAATTGGTTCGAGTAAAATTTATTGATGGTTTTCCACCAATACTTTGGTGATTCACATAGCCTCCTCGAAATACTTCAAGAGTGCTATCAGGACCAACAAAAGAAATAACTATGTTAACCCTAAAGATAAATATTATTCCTATTGTCTAAAAGATTCAAGATGCAAACTTTTCCTTTTGTCCTCCAAGATCTGGCTATATCTTCAATCCGCCCTCCGGTCTTCAAATGAGGTGTGACCCGTAAATTCAAAATTTTCCTGTACTAAATTTTATAAATCTAAATAACTAATGTCCTAGTCTATACTAGTAACTAAATTACAATAGGGTCTTTGTTATATTTTCATAAAATTTTCCAAGTAATAATATTGACGTATTTAAAATTACATGTGATGGGTATTATTTCACTTTGAATGGATAGTGTAATCTACATGCAAACATGTAAAATCACACGTCACACTCTTTATATTTTATATATATTCCTTATAGTATCAAATATAGTCTTTTTTATGAAAAATGAAATAATTTATAAAAAATCAAACAAATATCCTTAAGCAAAGCAAAACACGGTCATATTCAAACTAAAAAGGCTAATTTACAAAAATCAAATATTAAGCCTATTCCTTAATCTGATGCTTTAAATTATTTTCTTGAGGATGACATTCTCTGAAGCTAAACTTCTTCACTTAGTATTACAAAACCTAAGTTCAATACATTTACTCATCATGGGCTACAAATTCGATTCTCTTATTACTTCCATATTCCAAATTCCAAATGCAATTAACCGCTGGTCAGGTGTCCCCATAAAATTATCTTACTTACAATAAATTTACTAAGTGGTTTTAAATCACAAGTCACACAAGCATAAATAAGGATACATTATTTTCACCACTTTATATCATCTTCCAATCATCATGGGAGACTACTAGTGATTAAAATCTCAAAGCCTAAGAAAAGTTTTTTTTGGAAGTCCTCACCTACGACCAGTGATGTAAATGGCAGTGATATTTTAATCCTTTATTCCAAGCTTAACATGCAAACCTAATATCTTTTTACTCTCCTCAATTTTCCATATTCTCTTTTCTCAAAGATGTGGTCCATCCATATTCTTAATTAATATTCATAATATTCAATTATTGGATCATTTAACTAATCTTTACTCAATTTCTTTAACCTTCTTGAGAATATATTAGTTTCTCCAAATTAAAATATTTTTAAAGTTTGGAAATACATCCATTTCCTCAAATTAAACTCTCTTCAAATCAGTCCCTATAAATTCTCTTATTAATTACAAATTTATTGCCCACTAAATTTGTAATTTTTATCCATAAATCCTAAATTCAAAAATCATAAATTACGTAAGTCACGCTATACTCATACACACACACATACACACACATACACACACACACACACACACACATATATATATATATATAAATATGTGTGTGTGTGTGTATGTGTGTATGTGCATGTGTTGTTAATCGCTAAATACGTTAATAATCGTACTAATTCCTAAACTAAACAATTGAGCGCAACCTAGTTTACAACTAAACCTTGATTCTGGAAATCATAACACTTCACCAACTTTTCCAATATAAACCTCTAGGTCTGACACTAAATTTTCCAGATTTGGTTGTACAACTTATTCTTACTTAGTCCTAGAAACTAAATCTGACTCATCTAATTTTCTACCCTTATTTACTCCAGGGTTATTTCTTTTATAAAGTATAAATTTTAGCAGTTATACAAAACAAATATAATTTTGTAACACCCCACCTCCGCTAGGGCCATTCACGAGAGAATGCACTAGCTTTGGAGGGGTGTTGTCTAGGTAAACATGCACAGAGATATCACAAGACAGAACATAGATAAATAAATAAATAAGTAAAGCAGCGGTAGAAGTTTAAAAACCATCATTTCAAAACCAAATAGTCAACTTACATCAAAGTAGTTAGTCATTATTTTCCAACTACCACAAGTCTAGAAAACATAAACTGAAAATAACATAAAGTAAACTATCCCCAAGATAGATGTGGCGAAGCCATAGCAAGCTCAAGTCCAAACCGTACATGAGCTGTCAAGAAGGAAAGCCAAATGTCTAAGCTAAGCACTAGTGTTCCCTCCCTGAGAACCTGGGGGGAAACGGAAGAAAAGAGGCGAAAGAAAAAGGGTCAGTCATAAAGACTGGTAAGTCCTACCTACTATTAGTATAAAAACTAATAAAGTTAACTAAACATGAGAAACTGAGATGAACATAAAGATGGTAACTAACTGGCATGATAAATAGATAACAAGGTAGATCAAGTGTGGCATCGCATATACAAGGTTTAGTTTTGCCCCAAAAGTACTAGTATTCTAGCCCATGTCAAGTATAAACAAGAAATGATCCCTTGGCCCAATATCATGAGATGACCCAAATCAAGGTCCAACTACACGGTCTAGTCTATCGGCTCCCTATAAGCCTAACTCGTCGAGTGTCGGTGTCATACGACCCAATCACGAAATGTAGTCAACTATGTTAGGTCCACCTTAGGGTGTATCAAGTCCTAAGGTGCCAATCACTGACACAAATCAAGCACGCACAGTCTGAATCTACTGGTGCCCGTGTCTGCTTTTTCAACTCCGGACTATGTGCACGACCATAGTCCGCCTAAACCTACACCGGTACACCTACTCAGCCGTCGTTCTGGTCGCTTACAATCAGCCCAGTAATCGTGCCCCACCCTAGCCTAGTCCCTAGGGTATCGTGATACATCCAAGAGGGTTACTGCTGAAAAGGACAACATAACTAGGGTTTTTAACGGGTTAAGTGTGGTTAACCCTATCCAATCATGTTTCAAGTTGGTTAAGTGTATCCAAGTGGTTCATGACTTAACCCTAACATGTGGCATTAATTAATTTAATGCACCTAACCTCTCACATTAGACTTTGTTGTGGTTACTGGATATGCCGGGCGGGTCCGGACAGCTTTACACCACAACCTAGTCTAACCTCGGGTTTCAAGCGCGATATGACCAACTTCTCACATTGGGTCCTATTGTTTGTAGCCACTGGATTTGCCGGGCGGTTCCGGGCAGATTTACGCTACAAACTCAACCCAACCTCGAGTTGGCCACTTTATGGTTTTCTACATGTCATGACCACATTCAAGTTTTCAAGCATGATCAAGTTTCATGTCACATTTCAAGTCATGTTTTTCATGTCATTTCAAGTTTGCCTAACTACCCATAACGTATTCCCATTCGCACGTAAATTCGCATCAACACAAGTGAATCAAGGAACATAACAATATGACCAAGATGGGCATAAGGTGGTAAAGTTGGTCATAAGTTAAACATGAGGATATTTGAGGCAAAGGTGTTCATCACAACTAGCATATAGGATTATTGGCCTAAAAAACATGCATGACATCAAACTAAGCAAATAAACTTGTGGGTAGCATGTAGTTCAACATCATAGGAAAAGGTGATAACATGATAATAGTTGACATAGGGTGATAAACTTGTGGGTAGCATGTAGTTCAACATCATATGCAAGTTAACATCAAGGTTATGAGGGGTTCTATGTTGCATTATGCATAATCCCCAAATAAAGCTCATAGCTTTCTACCCAAAAATCAAAGTGAACGGTACTAGGTTCATGATAGTTCCACAATCATAGATCAAAAGAGCCATAAATGGATCTATGCATACAAATATAGCCCCAAGACAAGTATTACACCAAAAATCCCATTTCAACTTGCTAGATGTTCATATTAACTTCATAGTTTAAATCTAAGAGTAGAGTGGGGCTTACAAAGCGTGGCTATGAGAACTAGAACCAAATGGAACAAGATAGAGACGTTGTAGAAGCTCTAGGAATGATGTAGCAACACTAGAAGCCTTGAGAATAAGCAGCTCCTTTGATTTGATGAAGAAAGATGGCTCCTTTTTGCCTTAGAAGCTCTCAAGATGAAGATGGAGGCCATGATTAGGGAGCATTTTGGCAGAATTTAGTTGTTAGGATGATTTGTGATGGTTTAGGCTAGGTATTAGGGTGTTTTTATAGGTGTAGAGACTAGTTTAGGCCATAGGATTAACCCTAGTTTAGATCTGAACCATCAAATCCCGTCACAGGCTAAGTAAACAGACCAAAGGAGCAAACTGGTGCACCAGACCAACAGGGTCCGACCAGGGAGGTCGACCCCCAGGTCGACACCCCAGTCAACCTGGGGGGGTGGGGCAGGTCGACTTCCCAGTCGACCCCCCAGTCGACCTGGGGCTGGGCGGGAAATTTTCCCGCCCAATCTGCTTCTGGCTGAATTTGAATTTCGGGCTGAATTTTGAATTTTCTGAAATCTTCTATGGGCCATAACTTGGTTATACGGACTCCGATTTACGAAATTTCGGACTCGTTTTCAAGCAGAATTTCGAGACGAACGCAATGGCGTAACCCTTTCCCAATGATTCTTAACTTAGAATTTAATTCTGCCCTGATTTCTTGTTTTAACATGTTATAAAAATTCGGGTTGTTACATTCTCCCCACCTTAAAGGATTTCGTCCCCGAAATCTCCAAGTTAGGAAGAACGTATCCTACCATCCATCATCCATCTACTCAAAACATCATCCATAAGTAATCATTGTCCTTAGAAGACTTCTAATGTTGTATGAATATATGCAAAAGTGTGTGTATATGCACCTATCTAATGCGAAAATCAGGCGGTTACTGACTCAGTAAACCTCCTTAATGTAGAATATGTTAGTGCAATGAGTCAAATGTATGCAAATTCCTAATTTATAATCTCTACATGAGTGCACATAACATTCATCCATATGCAACATCCATGTGATAGCATAACAAGTTTCACCCATGAATAAGCATAAACACTCATGCATTTGCAATATGAAAGTGTGTGAGCCGATCTTAGTGCCTAACGTGTATCATGCATCCACGAGTAACCACTTGCAAACACTTGCAACCATTTGCAACCATCAAGCATAACATGTTTCAAATACATGTTTCATCCAAAGGGTTTATACCTAAGGTTCTCATGACAAGATTAACGAGATAACAAGATAAACATGGATAGCAAAAGAAAGATATGCTAACTAGGAAAGGAGATTGAGAATGTACCTCAAAAAGGAATGGATAAAGCCCACGCATCTTCTCCTCGGTTTCCCAAGTTGCATCTTCATCGGCTTCACTCCACTGAACCTTTACTAACTTGACTTCTCGATTCCTCAGCTTCTTGATCTCCGTTCCCAAGATACGAATCGGAGCTCGCCTCAGGGTTGCCTCTTTCTCTACCTCCACGTCTTCAAGAATTCCAGGCTCAACTACTTCGGCTGATTTATGTAGGCATTTTCGGAGATGCGAGACATGAAAGACATTGTGCACTCCAGCCAGCTTCTCGGGCAATTCCACCCTATAAGCCATTTGCCCAATCTTCTCGATGATAGGGAAGGGTCCTACGAACCTTGGTGCTAGCTTTCCAACTACCCCAAAGCGAACCACATTTCGCAAGGGAGAAACCTTCACAAAGACCATATCTCCAACTTCAAACTCTAAGTCTGTCCTTCGCTTGTCTGCATAGGATTTATGTCTGTTTTGTTTCTGTATTCCTTATTTATCCATTGGGTCAATCTGGTTGGTTCTTTGCACCCAGTTTTGGTGTAGCAGCTATATTTCGATTCATCCTCTTCTTCCAAGGGTTTCATAATTGGACATTAAACCCTTTCGTCCGCCTTCGAATCAACTCAACCTTCTCGGATGTGTCCCTTATCATGTCGGGCCCAAGTATAAGCTTATCCGTCGTCTCCGACCAACATGTTGGTGACTTGCACGACCTCCCATACAAAGCTTCGAATGGTGCCATCCCTATGCTTGCTTGGTAGCTGTTATTATAAGCAAACTCTACGAGAGGAAGGTGGTCTTCCCAAGTGCCACCAAAGTCAAGAATGCATAGCCTCAACAGATCTTCTAGTACCCTATTCACCATTTCGGTCTGACCATCCGTCTGTGGGTGATAGGCTGTACTTAGATTCAATCGCGTACCCATCGCTTCTTGCAAACTACTCCAAAATTGGCTAGTGAAGATTAGGTCATGATCGCTCACTATGCTAGAAGGAAATCCATGCAATCGCACTATCTCCCGAAGATAAACAGATGCTAGCCATGATGCGGTCCTCTTGCCCTTTACTGAAATGAAATGAGCGCTCTTCGTGAGTCTATCCACTATGAACCATATGCTAGTATTCCCCTTCCTTGATCTCGGCAATCCATCCACAAAATCCATAGAGATACTTTCCCACTTCCATTGCGGGACCTCCAATGGATGCAGTAACCCACCGGGCTTCTTCGACTCGACCTTTACTTGTTGGCAAACAATGCATCTAGAAACAAACTCTGCAACATCCTTTTTCATCCCATCCAAAAAGAAAATGCGCTTCATATCCCGGTACATCTTATCCCCTCCGGGATGTATGGTCATCCTCGAGTGATGCGCCTCCTCAAGAACTTTATTTACCAAGTCTCCCACTTGTGGGACACATAGTCTTCCATCACGCTTTAGCCACCCCTTGTCATCGATAGTATATCTAGCGAGGTGACTTGACGTCTCACCACGAGCCAACTTGTCCATGATCTCGACTATCTGCGGGTCTTCCCTCTGTGAAGCCCCAACTTGATCAAGAAGTGTAGGTCTAAGCTCAAGGGATGCTAACGAACCAGTCATCGACTCAACAGCAGGTGTAAAATCAAAGGTTGCCAAAAACTCTAGGCTCTTCATCTCAACAAAAAAGGGACTCAAAGTCAACCTTCTTCTACTTAGCGCATCCGCCACAACATTACCCTTGCTAGGGGTATAAGCTATATCGAAGTCATATGATGCCAAGAATTCCATCCACCTCTGTTGCCTTAGATTCAAATCTTTCTGCGAGAAGAGGTACTCGAGCGACTTGTGATCAGTATATAACTCAAACCTTTCGCCTAGAAGATAATGGCGCCAAGATTTGAGTGCAAAGACGATCGCCGCCAACTCCAAATCATGAGTAGGATAGTTCTTCTCATGAACTTTGAGTTGCCTACCCCCAAAGCATATCACTCTCCCTTCTTGCATCAGGATAGCGCCTAACCCCATGCCACATGCATCAGTGTACACGGTAAACAACTTCCCTCCATCGGGTAATGCTAGAACTGGAGCTGTGGTGAGGGCTTTCTTGAGCCTTTGAAAAGCAAGCTCACACTCTAAGTCCCATGCAAAGACTAAGTTCTTCTTCGTTAACTTAGTGAGAGGGGATGAAATCTTAGCGAAGTCCTTAATGAATTTCCTATAAAATCCTGCCAGACCGAGAAAGCTTCTCACTTCAGTTGCATTCTTTGGAACTTTCCAGTCTTGTACCGCCACTACTTTAGCGGGATCCACAGCTATGCCCTGCTTAGAAACTATATGCCCAAGGAACCGAACTTCCCTTCTCCAGAAATGGCATTTGGAGAACTTGGCTTTTAACTGATGAGCTCTAAGCGTATCCATAACCTCCTTGAGATGTATAGCATGCTCTTCCTCGTCCTTAGAGAAGATCAGAATATCATCCACGAAGACAACTACAAACTTGTTAAGGAACTCCCTAAACACCCTACTCATCAAATCAACGAAGTATGCGGGTGCATTAGTCAAACCGAACGACATGACGAGCCATTCAAAGAATCCATCTAGAGTCCTAAACGCAGTCTTGTCAATACTATCCTCACCCACTCTAAGCTGATGGAATCATGTGGCTAGATCGAGTTGAGAGAAAACAGAAGCACCTACAAGCTGGTCAAAGAGATCATCAATCCTCGGTAACGGGTGCCTATTCTTCTTTATCAGCTTGTTTAACTCACGATAATCAACACATAGACGAAGCGAACCATCCGCCTTTGTGGCGAATACCACAGGAGCACCCCATTCAGAAATGCTTCGCCTAATGAAATTTTTTTCAAGCAACTCCTTGACTTGCTTGCTAAGCTCTCTTCTTTCTCGCGGGGCCATGTGCCTAACAGGCAATGAAACTGGCTTGGCATTATCAACAAGATAAATACGGAAGTCTATCTCGCGTTTAGGGGGTAACCCCTTCACCTCATCAAAAACATCAGGATATTCTCGGACCACCCTCACAGATTGAAGATTGTCAATAGACGAGTCGAGGGATTCAAGATAACATAACATGACGGAATCTAGAGGGTTACAAGAAATCTCTAGGGTATTTCCAAGGCGAGTCATAAGCCTCACTACCCTATCATCACAATCGAGAATGGCACCATAACTGGACAACCAATCCATGCCCAAAATAAACCCGTATCCCATGAACCCGAGAACATAAGCATTACATGTGAATTCTACAGTCAAGATAGAAATCCTCAAATCCATACAAATCATAGATAGATGGGCGGAACCCCCAATTGGATTTGAAACACTAACGGGATCCTCAACTAGACTAGTACTTAGGTGCAAACTTTCAACAATGTCAGAAGAAATAAAGGTATGCGATGCGCCAGAATCAAATAAAGTTCGAACAGGAAAACCAGAAATGTAAACAAGGCTTTCTACAGAAATACTACCTCAGTCCGGAGCTGGAGTAGTGTTGAGAGCATGCATCTGCCCTCCAGAAGGTCCTGCTCGCTGAGTCTGTCCTTGCTTCTTTAGGCAATCCTTACTGAAGTGTCCAGACTCTCCGCAATGAAAGCATTCTCCCAACTTCCTCTTCTTCTTCCTACAATCTTTGGCTATGTGTCCAGTGATCCCACAGAAATTGCACTTCCTTGTCTCCCTTGCCTTGTTGTTGTTGGCCTTGTTACCCTTGTTGTTCTTATTGTTCTTGTTGTTCTGGTTGCTCTGGTTGTTCTGGTTGCCTCCCCACTTGGAGTCCGCCTTCTTAGTTTGAGTCTCATTAAGCTTAACTTCTTTCTTGCCATTCTTATCATCTCCTTGAAGCAAGGCCATATCCACTAAGCTCTCAAAAGTGGCCCCCATGGGTATATGAGACATGGCCAAACCTTGCAATGGCTCATTCAATCCTCGAGCAAAGCGTAGAGCCTTCTTCTGAGGTGTGTTAACCATGTCTAAACCGAATCGAGCAAGCTGGTTAAACTTATTCACATACTCCCTCACGGTCATGTCCCCTTGCTTCAAAGATATAAACTTCTCCATTTGTAGATTCTCTTCAGCAGATGATAGAAACTTAAGCCCAAACCTCCTCCTAAAGTCGGCTCAAGTCTCTATAGGCCTAGTAGCGTTGGTGACTTCCCACCAATAAGCAGCTTCCTCTTTCAATAGCCATACCACCAACAAAACTTTCCTACGGTCTTCTACATCAAAGATAGCAAAAAGGTCTTCAGTTTCCTTTAATCAGTCTCTTGCCTCAACGTAAGTCTCTGTCCCAACAAAATTCTTGCCACCCATCGCCTTAAAGTCCTTGCAAATCTTTGCCAAATCCGCTTGTGGACGCTGAGGAGGAGGAGGAGGAGGAACCTCAGGTACGGGAGGAGGAGTGGGAGTGTTTGTTGGGCCCGCATCGTTGGCCCTAGCTTCCAAGTACCTTCGGAACCATCCGGGTATGGGTACTCCCTCGGGAAGGTTAAGATCGGCCATGTTGAAAAAGGAAAAGATAGATTTAGAACGAGGAAACGAAGGATAGTGTTAATGGCTTTTTGGGGGATAGCCTTTTAAAATAAACTAGACTTTCCTTGGAAAAATACTTAATTGGTTTTGAAAATAGTTTTTCAAAAGGGTTTTTAAAACTTTTGTCCGGTCTAGTAAAGCCTCATGCTCTGATACCAAATGTAACACCCCACCTCCGCCAGGGCCATTCACGAGAGAATGCACTAGCTTTGGAGGGGTGTTGTCTAGGTAAACATGCACAGAGATATCACAAGACAGAACATAGATAAATAATTAAGTAAAGCAGCGGTAGAAGTTTAAAAACCATCATTTCAAAACCAAATAGTCAACTTACATCAAAGTAGTTGGTCATTATTTTCCAACTACCACAAGTCTAGAAAACATAAATTGAAAATAACATAAAGTAAACTATCCCCAAGATAGATGTGGTGAAGCCATAGCAAGCTCAAGTCCAAACCGTACATGAGCTGTCAAGAAAGCAAGCCAAATGTCCAAGCTAAGCACTAGTGTTCCCTCCCTGAGAACCTGAGGGAGGGGGGAAACGGAAGAAAAGAGGCGAAAGAAAAAGGGTCAGTCATAGAGACTGGTAAGTCCTACCTACTATTAGTATAAAAACTAATAAAGCTAACTAAACATGAGAAACTGAGATGAACATAAAGATGGTAACTAACTGGCATGATAATAGATAACAAGGTAGATCAAGTGTGGCATCGCATATACAAGGTTTAGTTTTGCCCCAAAAGTACTAGTATTCTAGCCCATGTCAAGTATAAACAAGAAATGATCCCTTGGCCCAATATCATGAGATGACCCAAATCAAGGTCCAACTACACGGTCTAGTCGATCGGCTCCCTATAAGCCTAACTCGTCGAGTGTCGGTGTCATACGACCCAATCACGAAATGTAGTCAACTGTGCTAGGTCCACCTTAGGGTGTATCAAGTCCTAAGGTGCCAACCACTGACACAAATCAAGCACGCACAGTCTGAACCTACTGGTGCCCGTGTCTGTTTTTTCAACTCCGGACTATGTGCACGACCATAGTCCGCCTAAAACTACACCGGCGCACCTACTCAGCCGTCGTTCTGGTCGCTTACAATCAGCCCAGTAATCGTGCCCCACCCTAGCCTAGTCCCTAGGGTATCGTGATACATCCAAGAGGGTTACTGCTGAAAAGGACAACGTAACTAGGATTTCTAACGGGTTAAGTGTGGTTAACCCTATCCAATCATGTTTCAAGTTGGTTAAGTGTATCCAAGTGGTTCGTGACTTAACCCTAACATGCGGCATTAATTAATTTAATGCACCTAACCTCTCACATTAGACTTTGTTGTGGTTACTGGATATGCTGGGCGGGTCCGGGCCGCTTTACACCACAACCTAGTCTAACCTCGGGTTTCAAGCGCGATATGACCAACTTCTCACATTGGGTCCTATTGTTTGTAGCCACTGGATTTGCTGGGCGGTTCCGGGCAGATTTACGCTACAAACTCAACCCAACCTCGAGTTGGCCACTTTATGGTTTTCTACAAGTCATGATCACATTCAAGTTTTCAAGCATGATCAAGTTTCATGTAACATTTCAAGTCATGTTTTTCATGTCATTTCAAGTTTGCCTAACTACCCATAACGTATTCCCATTCGCACGTAAATTCGCATCAACACAAGTGAATCAAGGAACATAACAATATGACCAAGATGGGCATAAGGTGGTAAAGTTGGTCATAAGTTAAACATGAGGATATTTGAGGCAAAGGTGTTCATCACAACTAGCATATAGGATTATTGGCCTCAAAAACATGCATGACATCAAACTAAGCAAATAAACTTGTGGGTAGCATGTAGTTCAACATCATAAGCAAAGGTGATAACATGATAATAGTTGACATAGGGTGATAAACTTGTGGGTAGCATGTAGTTCAACATCATATGCAAGTTAACATCAAGGTTATGAGGGGTTCTATGTTGCATTATGCATAATCCCCAAATAAAGCTCATAGCTTTCTACCCAAAAATCAAAGTGAACGGTACTAGGTTCATGATAGTTCCACAATCATAGATCAAAAGAGCCATAAATGGATATATGCATACAAATATAGCCCCAAGACAAGTATTACACCAAAAATCCCATTTCAACTTGCTACATGTTCATATTAACTTCATAGTTTAAATCTAAGAGTAGAGTGGGGCTTACAAAGCGTGGCTATGAGAACTAGAACCAAATGGAACAAGATAGAGATATTGTAGAAGCTCTAGGAATGATGTAGCAACACTAGAAGCCTTGAGAATAAGCAGCTCCTTTGATTTGATGAAGAAAGATGGCTCCTTTTTGCCTTAGAAGCTCTCAAGATGAAGATGGAGGCCATGATTAGGGAGCATTTTGACAGAATTTTGTTGTTAGGATGATTTGTGATGGTTTAGGCTAGGTATTAGGGTGTTTTTATAGGTGTAGAGACTAGTTTAGGCCATAGGATTAACCCTAGTTTAGATCTGAACCATCAAATCCCGTCACATGCTAAGTAAACAGACCAAAGGAGCAAACTGGTGCACCAGACCAACAGGGTCCGACCAGGGAGGTCGACACCCAGGTCGACTCCCCAGTCGACCTAGGGGGGGGGAGCAGGTCGACTCCCCAGTTGACCTGGGGCTGGGCGGTAAATTTTCCCGCCCAATCTGCTTCTGGCTGAATTTGAATTTCGGGCTGAATTTTGAATTTTCTGAAATCTTCTATGGGCCATAACTTGGTCATACGGACTCCGATTTACGAAATTTCGGACTCGTTTTCAAGCAGAATTTCGAGACGAACGCAATAGAGTAACCCATTCCCATTGATTCTTAACTTAGAATTTAATTCTACCCTGATTTCTTGTTTTAACATGTTATAAAAATTCGGGTTATTACAAATTTTTAGACCATGGTTACATTATTATCATTAATCAAACTTGCACGAATTCAAAAATAAGTGTTTAATGTTTCATTAAAACCTAAAAGGTAAAATTTTGCATTTTCCTCCAAAATATAAATCTTTCTAAAGAGTTTAGTTCTTACTGAACTAAATATCAATACATGCTCTGTTTAAGAAAACATTCTTTATTAATAATCCCATTTTTTTTCAAATTGTTACATTAAGTAATTAGATGTCTCTTTTCAGACCTTTCGAAGTTTTGGAAGCATTTAACAAGCGTTCTGAAATAAGAGCAAAATAACTTTCTTTTTTTAACACTTATATTTATTAATATTTTGAATGTCATCCATTTATACTTTTCAAGAATGCTAAACGTTTTAAGGTTTTACATAAAAACTTTTTTGATGGATAGTAAAACAAATGTTTATTCTATTTTTTTGGAAATAGAATCTTAATTGAATATCCAAAATTAAATTAGGCGACAATTAAGTCTTCTAAGATGTCTAATGACATTTATTACTATATCTTCAAAATATGTTGTTACTTCAAAATAAATATAATATCTTTTGAACATTATTCAAGATTTGTATACCGTTTAACAATAAGGCTTGATAACTTCTTTATATATATTATATTTTTTATTACCACCTGTATTTTAAACCTCACACTAATCTATGTTTTGAATTATAAGAGACTTTTATTATCCATGAATACTTTTTGAATACATAACCATTCAATCTAGTTTATTTGCACTTTCAAGGATACTTTTCAAAATTCATTTAATAGCCATAAGTTATAGAATTTATTTATTTGGAGTAATTAATTGTAACTTCTATCCTATTCCTATTAATCCTTGCAGAACACTTATTATTACATAGAAAATGTTACTTATTCCATTATTTCCCGTATTCTAGCAATTCCTCTTTACATTTCAAATGATCATACCTTGCCTATTAATTATATGTTTCTTCTACTATACCTAATTAATTCTCAAATAGGTCTCACATTCATAACCATAACAACTACTATATCTTCACTACAAGAAACATATGGATTTCTGAGGCAGCCGTCGGAATCGGTCGACAACCATTGGAAATCCCCATAGCAATTTAAGGCGTCGAGAAACAGGTTTCCGATGGCTATTGACATAGACCATCGTTCTTGTTTCCAACGGCTTGAGACAACTTGTATCAGCTTTCGACGGTTTCCGATGACTGTCGGAAACCGTTATGCACACGATACTAATAAGCTGCCTCAAGCAGTCGGAAACCGTTACTTATGCGTGTACCTGAAAGTCATTGGAAACCGTCGAAAGCCATCGGAAAACCTGCATTTTTTTTTAAATTTCTGCTGTTATTTAGCCTTCCAGCGCACATTTATCTCAAATCATCATAGCAGACCATCAGTTTATAATCCCAGCACTCGAAAATTCATAAAAAACACAGCATATTAACCAAAAAAAACATGAAAAACAACATAAATACATACAAAATACATCAATTCTACTATCACATCAACATGCAATACATCAAGATTACCACATCAACTCTAAAAAAACATATCTACGGTCATAATATATACAAAATGTCAAACCAAAGTCATACATCCATACCATAGTCATAGCAACCTAGTCATATGTACATGCCCCAACAAAAAACATACCTATCCATCCATCACCGTTCGTCATCCCCTGCATCGGCATCTTCTGCAGAACTGGCTGATGAGGGGAAATGCTCGTACGGTTGCGCAAACTCCGCTAAGTACTGATCTAGAAGCTGTGGCGTCTCAATGGCTTGACGATGATTCTGGTCCTCAAGCTGTGCCACCCTAACTCTCAACTCCTCAGTCTCTGCGGCGTCTATGGTAGCTCTAGTCTGTTTACTCCGTGCCTACTGAACGGTGGAATGTAACAATTATTTAAAAATATTTTAATCATGTACGATTATATTAATAACCTGTAACTCATAAAAGTTATTTTATTTCTAAACTAAAAATTAACTAAAGGTAAAAATCCTTTACCACTTGATTTCTGAATCCATAACATCTATTCCGCGCCGCTGGATCCATCACTGAGTGGAAGATAATGTCCTCCTCGTCGGTTGTGAGCTGCTCATGTCCAGTCTCACCTAGACGCTTCTAACGTTGCTACATAAACTTCTCCTACAAAACCAAATAAGAATGTATCTAAAATTAATATCATGATGTATTATTTTATTATAATTTAACAATTACTACAAATACTTCTACATATAATGAAATCTTACGTGACTCTTCCTAGATTTGTCATCATGCCATGTGTATGTGATGTTCCTGTCTTCATCGACATGCTCGATGGCATGCGTACGGGTGAACACGTCCATATACGAGACTGGCCTCTGCCCCTCAGCCTCCTGAATTTGATTATTACACGAAATTATTACATTTTAAAAATTATATAGCATATTAATTTTTATATAAGTCGCATTTAAATTTTTTGCCAACTCTCGCCGATAATGTTGAAATGACTTCGATCCTCCTCGATGCGTGATTGGATTTTCATGCCGATTTGCAGTGTTTCTTTCTGACTCCGCCTGTACATTCAAAATTTGATACATTACTTATCGAGTAAATATTTTTTATTTTTTAAAAATATTAGTACACTAGCCTTCGCTTCATCACTATCCCAATACCTTAGAAATCCATCCCAAACGTTTGCTCCCATCCATGGAGGTTTTTTCGTGCTTTTCTTCATTGTTGATATGCCATCTTTTTAATATTTTCTCATTTTCTGCATCCAGTGCGTCCGAGCCAGCTGCAAATCATGTGTCTGTATGTCCACCTCGGCATGTATTTTACGTTAAATAAACATTACTAGTAAAATACGTACAGTATATTAGCAAAATGCAAAAAATATATAAGAAAATACTTACTAGCACATCCTGCCAAATGACCTCCTGTATGTGAGGTGGGATCAGATCCCACTTAGGCCAACTCTCGACATCCGAGCCCTATATGCTACTCTCGAAACATCCAAAATAACATTCGAAGGTTGAAGATCAAAAACCCTGCGTTAAATATGATGTACATAAGTGTATAGTAATAAAATAATCAACATGCTAAGTTTAATTTTTACCCTGTATTCGTAGGGACTAAGGAGACAACTGGACATTGAGAGGGTTGCAATCCAGAACCCTCGCCTGAAGAATTCCCTTTATATGACATACCTATCACATACAAATCATTTTAAAAGATAATAATAACATCATATTCAAATTTATTTTACAGCTAACTTAAATAAACGATATAAGCTGTTAAATAAATGACATAAAACATAATGAATTTTTTTATACTTGTATTTGGTTGGGTCTCATATTCCAAGAAGTAACATATTACATTGCAGATTAAAGATAAATAAATAGAAAACTGCATATGACATAAATGATGTAAAAATGGTCATAATATTCAAAAATTTAACGAAGTTACATGAATTGCAAAATATACGTTGTATACTCCATAATTTCTTTACAACTAGAAAGATAATACTCATCATCTACATCAGTCATCATCTTCTTCTAATTCATATTCGGCCTCAGATTCTACAATATCTTCCTCCGCACTCTCGAACGCTTCTACCAAAACATTTGTCTCATCGATCAGAGGTCCAAAATCTACATGATTTTCTTCAATTATTATTTCATTGTTTTGTTCGAGTTCTGCCTGATAGGCTCCTTCGTTTGGAATATTCTTCTCGTCGAACGTAAATCTGGCCTTTGTTTTAAAAACTACCGATCAAACTGCTTTATCTCTTTTTAGAGACAAGTAAGGACTATAATAAACTTGAATGCTTGTTTAGCTAGTACAAAAGGATCATACTTGTAATAGTGCGATATATGCTTTATTTCAATCAGATTATAATCCTTATGCACATTAATCCCAAAACCTGGAACACTGCTAAACCAATTGCATTTAAATAGAAACACCTCCTCCGTGGGTCGTGAGAAATATGTCAGTTGCAAAATTTGTGTTAAAATGCCATAAAAATCATTAATGTGACTTCTAGGATCGTCACTGCCTTTAACGAATATGCCTGTATTGTTCGTTAATTTTTCAACACCATATTCTTTGGTGTTAAATTTATATCCATTAACAAATTATATTGGATATGTCTTGACCAATCCTTTTGGTCCCATTGCAAGATGTTTCAACCTTACATCAGTAACACAATTTTTGGGTTCATATACGTAATTTGTAAACCAAGTAGAAAATTCTTTATTGATATCTCCGTTTGGATGTTCACGTTCAAAAACGCTGTAAATAAAAATAAAATTTTACATTAGATCATACACACGCAAAAATGTAGAAATGAATAAAGCACTAATAGATATTTCAGATTACTTAAAAAATGGTGCAACTTCAGAACAATTTACATGAATATAAGTGTGTGCTACATGGAGATCTTTATTGTCTAGCCATACATCTACACGTTTCCCAAAAGGTCGACCATGTTGTCTAAAAATAGACAACATTGTTTGAGACGATTCTTGTTCATCTCCTTCGTCGTTTCGAGGAACACTTTCAAACGATATATTTGCACGATCACTGAAATAATGAGAGAAAGAACGAAGCTTCTTCTTCGATGTAAGATTTACATATCAAAACTTCAACTCGTGCTTTTTGTCACACTTTTTTCTTCAAATGGTTCAGATATCTATGCAAAATTAGTTTACACTATTTCATATTTTAAGTGCAATTAAATTAATAGGTGACATGTTTATATTCACCCCTCAAATGGATACATCCATCAATATTAGACAGGACCTCGAAGTAGTGCTTCAGTTGGAAGGTGAACAGGTAAATGCTCCATTGCATTAAAAAAAACCTGGCGGGAATATTTTCTCCAATTTGCAAAGATTATTGGAATATCTACTTCAAATTTACGTAAACGTTCCATTTTTAAAGTAGTCGAACAAAGCTCTTTGTAAAACAAAATAAGGTCCGTTACTACCTTTTTTAAATGCAGTATTCTTTGAACATATCGAAAAATAAATGCTCCATCATAATTTGACAATCATGACTTTTCATTCGCCCTGATGAAATCCCATCAGAAAATCTTAACCCTTTAACCCATTTTAACACAACTTTAACTTCATTATTATCTAATTCATAACATGCTTTGGGATTTTTTACTGTCATTTGGTTTCAAATGAAGCTCGAGACATTTGCATAATTCTTCTATATCGCGCCTTGATTTCAAATCATCTTTGGTTTTCCCTTTAACATTCAAAACTATGTTAAAGACATTATTGAATACATTTTTCTCATTGTGCATCACAACAATATTATGACGAACCAGGAGATGTTTGTGACACCCCATGTCCGTTAATGTCACTCACTAAGGGAATGCATTAAGTTTCGTGAAGCATTATAGGTAAACATCCACAGAATAATTACAAGACAGATATAAATAAGATAACAATGGAAATTTTTAAATTTTTATTTCAAACATAAGTCATAATGCGGTGGTCCATAATATCATAAGTCACAAAAACCATTAAAATAAGACAACTTCTGTCTTGCATCATCAGAGTACATAAGAATATGAAAAACATAATTCCCCAATTAAAAGAGTTAAGCCATAGTAGAGACAAGAAATTGAGCCATACTTCAGAAGTAGCTCCTAGCAAGACGATATCTAAGTCCTGACTAAGCCTGTGTGTTTCCTCCCTGAGAACTTGGGGGGAAACAGAAGAAAGAAGGAGAAACAAAAGGGACAGACATAAAGTCTGGCGAGTCTAGTTACTTTTAGCCAGTAAATAAATAAAAGTAACATGATATGAACATAAAGTAGATAAGAGAGATCACTACATAAATGGCAGGTGTGAGAAGGTAGATAGAGTAAGGTGTATATACTTCATTAACGATTACTCTGCACTATTATTAGCATAACTAAAATGAGATGATCCCTTCCACTATAAGTTGGTAGACTTAGGGCATACGTCCGAGTGTACCCTAACCACTACCCTAATCGATCGGCTCCCTACTCCGTAGAAATCTTGTGCTAGCCCCACAGTAGGAGGTATCACTTCCTAAAGTGGCAACCCTTAAGATGTGCACAACCATATCTACTGGTGTCCTGGTCATCTTATACCCCTCTGTCCGGCTCATGCACGCACATGGCCCGGTCGGTTTGCGTCGCCCACACCGTCTGTCTCGTTTGGATCTCTTATAATCAATCAGTAAGCGTGCCTCTTCTTTACGTAGTAAGGAGTTCTTAATTTGAAACCAACTCCGGGTTACTAACTGAAAAGGGTCCCACACAATATGATACAAGATCTCCCCTTTGTCTTGTATCCCCACTAGGATTTTCACTAACTATGTATACCCTTAGGTGTCTTTAATTACATAGCCCTATGTCAGTTATGTTTACCCTAAAGGGTGTCTTTAATTACATAACCTTATTATATTTTTCCACCGGTTATGTATACTACTAGGTGTCTTTAATTACATAACCTTATCGGGTTAAGTTCGTGGGCCTATATGTAAATATTGCCCACCCACTCTAATTTACTTAACCCACCCACTACCCATCCAATTTTACTTAACCCTAACTTAAAGTTCATAATCATACAATCCTTATGGATTAAATTAGGTTAAGTATTCCAATTCTTTACCATGTCCATTTATGGTTTATAATGGGCTAGACCTCCCACATTAGGCCTACAACATGTGGATGCTGGATATGCCGGTCGGGTCCGGGCAGACTTATTCCACAGTTGGGCCTAACCTTGTGTCATAGACCGATTCGTATTCACGTACTTAGACCTCCAACATTAGGTTCAACATTAGTGGCTGTTAGATATGCCGGTCGGGTCCAGGCAGACTTCCACCACTAATGCAACCAAACCTCATGTCATAAGTACAATTACAATTCCTAATTGTAATTACTAATCATTCCATTTTTATCCAAATCTACCTATGTCATTATAGGTGATTATTTCTATGTTTCCCTATTTGAATTTTATGTCCAATTCATATAAAATATTACATAAATTATGCCAATTATAAATTCCTTTTTCCCGTTTCCTAACTAATGTATTCGCATGTATTTTGGAGGCATCTAGGCTATAAAGTAGCCTAGCCATAACAATGTAAAATGGAATATGACAAAGGTGATAGTTTCAATATATCTTGGCATAAACTAGCATGATAACAATGAATGGACATGTAATTAACATCATAACAAGGTGGACATAAAACTAATGAACTTGTGGCAACCACAATGTCAAAGCAAGCATAATGAGATCTAAATTAACCATTTAGGTGTCCAATTATTTAGATCTAGCATAATGAGAGTGACATAGTAATATGTTTAGATCTAAAGATGGATTCACATGTCAAGTTTGCAACATATCTAGATTGATCACAATATGACAGGTGAAAAGGGGATTTACATAAAGAACTAGATCTAGCCAATGTTACGAATGTCCACTTTAATAGATGTACATCCACCACAATATAGTTAGAAGTCAAGATCCACATAGGAAACATAATAGAATAACCACAACTGTATTAGATTTAGGGAAACAGATCTATCATGACATAGTATAGGATATAACACTTGCATAGAATCATACTTTACAACATATCCAATTCACAGTCTTTCACAATTTACTTTTATTTATCTAAACCAAAAAGAAACTAGAAACTCACAGCGTTAGGTTTAGAGAATTGAGAAAGAACGGATCTTGAATTTTTGAATTTGATTTGCAAAGTGCGTTGTTGAAGAAAACGGTTCCGTCTCAGTTCATATCCCGGCAGCATATGGCTCCCATAATTTCTAATGAAGAAATAGGAATTTTGAACACATATTTGTAGCTGCAGAACCCTCTGAAACCAACTTCCACCTCAGCCCTACGGGTGTCGACACCCCTGTGGGTGGGTCGACTCATAGGCCGACACCCCTTAAGGGGGTCGACACCGAGGTCGACACCCCTCTAGGGAGGTCGACCCCCTAAAGCGGAAATTTTACCGCTCTGACGAATTTTTCAAATTCAAACTGTTCTGGATATAATTCCGACTCATCTCTGACTAAAGCATATATACAATTTTTCTACGCGTATACATACTTAAAACCCTCATAACTTCTTCATACGATGTCCATTTTACGCAAACCAAATGTCTATCTTGACCAGAATTTCGAGATAGGGCAACGGTACAGTCCGTTTCCTCTAATTCTATATATTAAATTAATTATTATTTAATTTATTCTCTTTTAATGTTGTTAAAAATTTGGGGTGTTACATTCTCCCCTACTCAAAGGATTTCGTCCCCGAATCTCTAAGTTAAGAAGAATGCATATCCTACCATCAATCTACTCATCCACCAATCACTGGCATCCATTGTCTTAAAGATTTCTAACGATTATATGAATATATACAAAGGTGTGTGTGTATATGTCCCAATACTATGCGAAAATCAAGCGGTCTACTGATTCAGTTGACCTCCTTAATGCAATGTATGTTAGTGTCATGAATCCAATATGTATGCAAATAATACTATTATATCATGTGAGTTCTATATGTATGCACAATCATTCATCTAAATGCAATATCCATATGCTAATACATCCATTTCCATCCATAAAAGAAAAGAAAATGCGTACACATCCATATGCAGTATGAAAGTGATTGAGCCGATCTTAGTGCCCAATATGTGTGTATATGCGTCCATAGGAAATCACTAGCAAACACTTGCATCCATCAAACATAACATGTTTCAAACACATGTTTACATCCATAGGATTCCTATCTAAAGGCCGAAAAATACTATGGACAAGATATACTCTATTGACAGAAACAAGCACTGGTAAAAATTTGAAAAAGGAGTTAAGAACATACCCTCGAAAAGAAAAGGATATGAAGCACGAATCTTGACTTTGGTCTCCCAAGTCGCATCCTCTGGGCTATCTCCCCATTGAAACTTTAGCAACTTGATCTTCTTATTGTGCAGCTTTTTAACTTCTGATTCAAGAATACGGGTAGGGACTCGTTTGACTGTCGCCTCCTGTTCAACTTCTACTTCTTCCAACATACTCGGTTCAACATCTTCTGCGGTGTCATGCAGGCACTTTCGCAGATGAGAGACGTGAAAAACATCATGAAAACCGGATAGATTTTCCGGGAGTTTCACTCTATAGGCCATTTGGCCAATTCTCTCGGTTATGGGAAATGGTCCCACAAACCTAGGTGCCAACTTCCATACTGCTCCGAAGTAAACCACATTCCTTAAAGGTGATACTTTGTTAAAAACTAAGTCTCCCACTTTGAATTCGATGTCAGTTCTTCTCTTTTCTGCATAGGACTTTTGTCTATCTTGAGTTGTCTTCATCCGCCGTCGAATAAGGTCAATCTTTTCGGACGTTTCCCTAACCATATCTGGTCCAAGTAATAATCTTCTGTAGATTCCCACCAACAAGTTGGTGATCTATAGGGTCGTCCATACAATGCTTCGAAGGGTGCCATGCCGATGCTAGCTTGGTAAGTCTAGGATACACAACCTCAAAAGATCCTCAAGAATAATGTTCACCCTCTCCATCTGTCCGTCGGTCTGAGGATGATAAGCGCGGCTCAAAAACAACTGTGTACCTAATGCTTCTTGCAAGCTCCTCCAAAATTCGCTGATAAAGATGGGGTCACGATCGCTCACGATGCTGGAAGGTACTCCATGAAGACGAACTATCTCACGAACATAAATTATTGCCAACCAAGATGTCGTCCTCTTACTCTTAACTGGAATAAAGTGAGCTCTCTTAGTGAGTCTATCTACTACCACCCAAATACTGGTATTGCCTTTCTTTGACCTAGGCAAACCATCTATGAAATCCATAGAGACGCTCTCCCATTTGCACTGCGGAACCTTCAACGGATGAAGTAATCCTCCGGGCTTCTTTTGCTCAGCCTTGACTTGCTGGCAAACTAAACATCGAGAAACAAATTTGGCCACATCCTTCTTCATCCCAGCCCAAAAAAACCCTCTTCATCTCCCTGTACATCTTATCACCGCCTGGATGAATGGTCATCTCAGAATGGTGGGCTTCTTCTAGTACTGCCTTTATTAGGCTTCCAGTTTTAGGAACACAAAGCCTTCCATCTTGTCGCAACCACCCCTTTTCATCTATGACATATCTACTAAGTTGACTAGAAGTCTCCCCTCTTCTGAGCTTATCCATGATGTATAGAATCTGTGGGTCACCTTGTTGCGAAGCTCCTATCTGGTTCATAAGTGTCGGTCGTATCTCCAAGGATGCAAGCAAATCAGGCGAAACCTCGATGGAGGGTCTAAAATCAAAAGTTGATATGAACTCCAAGTTCTTCCTTTCCACAAACAGAGAACTCAGGGCCACCCTCTTCCTATTTAGTGCGTCTGCCACCACATTACCCTTGCCAGGGGTATAAGCATTCTCAAAATCATATAAAGATAAGAACTCCATTCACCGTTGTTGCCTTAAATTGAGATCCTTCTGTGAGAATAGATACTTGAGAGATTTATGATCGGTGTATAACTCGAACCTTTCTCCAAGTAAATAATGATGCCACGTGTTTAACGCATATACTATGACAGCTAGCTCTAGATCATGGATGGGGTAGTTCTTCTCATGAAGTCTCAACTATCTACCCCATGACATATTACTTTCCCTTCTTGGATCAGAACTGCACCAAGTTCTGTACCGCACGCATTATTGTAAATATTAAACACTTTACTTCCATCAGGCAAGGTCAAGACTGGGGATATTGTCAGAGCCCTCTTCAGTCGTTGGAAAGCAATGTCACAGTCTATGTCTCATGAAAATGCCAAATTCTTCTTTGTCAGCCTGATGAGAGGGGCTGATATCTTTGCGAAGTCCTTAATGAACTTCCTATATAGTAACCTCCCAACCCAAGAAAGCTTCTCACCTAGGTTGCATTTTTAGGAATCCTCCAATCTTGCACTGCAACTACCTTGGCGGGATCTACAACTATCTCTTCTTTAGAAACTACATCCCCTAAGAATCTCACCTATTTTCTCCAAAAATGGCATTTGGAGAACTTCGCCTTAAGCTGATGGTCACAGAGAGTTTTCAAAACTTCTCTCAAATGTTGGGCATGATCTTCCTTGCTTTTGGAGAAAATCAAAATATCATCCACAAAGACTACAACAAATTTGTTTAGGAACTTCCGAAACACTCTACTCATCAGATCGACAAAATAGGCGGGTGCATTCTTCAGCCCAAAGGCATCACTAGCCATTCAAAGAAACCGTCCGGAGTTCTAAAAGCAGTCTTATCTATGTTTTCCTCAGCCACCCTCAACTGATGGAACCCCGTAGCCAAGTCCAATTGAGAAAATACCTAGGCACCAACAAGCCGATCAAATAAATCATCAATCCTCGGAAGCGGGTACCTATTCTTCTTGGTGAGCATATTCAACTCTCTATAGTCAACACACAAACGAAGAGAACCATTCGCCTTAGTTGCAAATACTACTGGAGCACCCCATTCAGATATGCTTCGTATGATAAACCCTTTCTCAAGTAGCTCCACTACTTGTTTACTCAGCTCCCTCCTTTTCTTTGGAGCCATGTGGTGCACTAATAATGCAACTGGCTTTGCATTGTCTACCAGATGTTTGCGAAAGTTGATCTCACGCCTTGGAGGTAAACCCCGTACCTCATCAAAAACATCGGAATAATCTCGAACCACCGGAATAGATTGCAAATCATCTATGGATGCATCTAGAGGCTCTAGAAAGATAAGCATAATAGACCCTTGGGGGTCACAAGAAACTTCGAGGGTCTTCCCATGACAAGTCAGGAGTCTAACAACCCTCCTCTCACAACCCAGAATGGCCCCATACGTAGTAAGTCAATCCATTCCTAGAATCAACCATAGCCAATAAACCCGAGCACATATGCGCCGCATTCAAATTCGACGCCTAACACAGATATTTTCAAACCCCGACAAATCATCGATAAATGAGCCGAACCACCAATGGGGTTTGAAACAACTACGAGATCTACTACCTACTAGTAATTACATGCAGAGATTCGACCACAGAACTAGATATAAATGAGTGTGAAGCACTAGAATCAAAAAGTGTTCTAACTGGATGGTTTAAAAGAGAAACTAAACTTTTTACGAAAAAATTTCTACCTCTTTCAGGAGCACTGATCACGAGAGCATGCACCTGCCCTTCAGAAGTTCCTGCTTTTTGACCTTATCCTTGCGATCCCTATTTCTTTGGACACTCTTTAGAGAAGTGGCCGACTTCTCCATAATTGGAGCAATTGCTCTTCCTTCTCTTACAGTCTTTGATCAAGTGACCCTACTTTACACAGTTGTGACATTTTCTCTTATCCTTGCCTTTATCATCTTTACCTCCTTTCTTCTTCTGTTGTTGCTGCCCCTTCATGGGCCACATCTTCTTATTCTACGATGTCCCTCAGCCTTTGCTTCCTTCTTTTCTCCCTTGTCCTCCTCATGCATTAGAGCCATATCAACAAGCTATTCAAAAGTGGCCCCCATTGGAATATGGGACATGGCTAAACCATGCAGAAGCTCATTCAGCCCTTTAGCAAACCGCAAAGCCCTTTTGTGCGATGTATCCACTAACTCTAACCCGAACCTTGCCAGTTGGTTGAACTTGATCACATACTCCTTTACCGTCAATTTTCCTTATTTGAGTGCTAAGAACCTCTCCATTTGTATGCTTCTCTCAGCTTAGGAAAGAAATTTAATTTCGAACCTCTGTCTAAAATCTTCCCAAGTTTCCACCGGACGTCCAACTTAGGTGACTTCCCACCAAAATGTGGCTTCATCCTTTAATAGCCAAGTAGCTAACTGAATCTTTCACCGATCCTCTACTTCAAAGATTACAAACAAGTCCTCAGTCTCCTTAAGCCAGTTCCTAGCTTCTACAAATATCTCGTTCCCATGGAACGGCTTCCCTCCCATAGCACGGAAGTCCTTGCAGATCTTAGCGAAGTTATCTTCTCTTGAAGGGGGATGAGGAGGAATGACTAGTGTAGCTGGGGGAGGAACGTCTCTTTGGCCTTCGGCAGGCGCCGTGGTCTCCAAATACCTACGGAACCATCCGGGTAATATGACGCCCCCTGGGATATTAGGAATATTTTGTTCCCCAGACATGCTGAAAAAGGAAAAAGGAAGAAATTTAGATAAAGGACCGAAGGATGTTACCTATGGCTTCTTGGGGAATATTTTCAAAACATAGTTTTCTTTTTGAAAAATTTTCTTTTAAAACCCATTTTGAAAATATTTTTCAAAAACTTTATCTAATCTGGTAACCTTCAGCTCTGATACCAAGTGTGACACCCCACGTCCGTTAATGTCACTTACTAAGGGAATGCATTAAGTTTCATGAAGCGTTATAGGTAAACAGACACAGAATAATTATAAGACAGATATAAATTGTAACACCCCACCTCCGTTAAGGTCACTCTCAAAGGGAATGCCTTAACTTCGGTGGAGCGTTTTAAGATACAAGATACTAATAAATTACAAGACAGAAAAATTATGCAGCGGAAAAAGATCAATATTATTTCATAAATACTTTTTCAACACAACAATTCAGCAACTGTTTCAACCTTCCAAATTATTACAACTTTTCATCTGTCTTGAAAACATAAAGAAGCAATACTGAAAATAAAATGACATAAATCCCCAATAAGTGCTTGACCATGGCCATAGATCAAAAAGGAAATTCCAAGCCTTACATCTACGGTCTTCAAGCTTTGGCAAACCTGGACTAAGCAGAAGTGTTTCCCCCCTGCGGACCTGGTGGGGGAGGGGGGGGGGTGGAGGAGGGGAACGGAAGAAAAGAAGCAAAAGGAAAATGTGTCAGACATAAGTCTGGTAAGACCAGTTATTTAATAGCATGTAAACAAGTAAAAGACTATGACATGAATAAACTGAACTTAGAATGATACCACCAGGATAGGGTAGTCCTAAAACGAGATAAAGTAAGATTTAACTAGATTTGGCTATCGCACCCACTTTTGCTTCTCTGCACCCACTAAGAGCTGTTTAACTAGCAAGGTATGTTCATAATAAAGTGATCCCATCCATGTATTGATCGGCACCCACTTGCATTCATGTATTCCCGGTGTCATGCGGCCCCACGTGATTTTTAAGTACTTGTGCTAGTTCCAGTATAGGGTGTATCAAGTCCTATAATGGCAATCCTGACACGATTCAAAGATGCACAAGTGTACGCCTAGTGCCCAGTGCCTGCTTTTTCCACTCCAGAGCCCGTGCACGCCCGTACTCCGTCGGAACCTACACTGACGCACCTAACCGCCGCCCTTTTGACTGCTTATATTCAGCCCAGTAATCATGCCCCACCCTGCCTAGTTCAGGGTACCTTGATACATCCATGTGCGTTACTACTGAAACGGGTCCCCGTTACTAGGATTTTCTAGTCAACATGCTAAATTGGTTAAGTGTCCTTGGTTTGACTTAACCCTTATCAATCTTGTCTAGTTAACATGCTAAGTTGGTTAAGTGTTTCCTCAATTACTTAACCCCACCAATCTTATCTTGTTAACATGTTAAGTTGGTTAAGTGTTCCCTTAATTACTTAACCTCACCATTTCTAGGTTGATTGTTCATGAGCTTTAATTAATTAATTAATTAAAGCACCAACCACTCACATTAAACAGATATTGTTGTGGTTACTGGATGTGCTGGTCGGTTCCGGGCAGTTTTACACCACAACTCAGTCTAACCTCGGGTCTTTCTGGGCTTGATGCACTAACCTCTCGCATTAGACAGGTATTGTTGTGGTTACTGGATGTGCCGGTCGGTTCCGGGTAGGTTTACACCACAACTCAGTCTAACCTCGGGTTAGGCATATTCATCTTTTACATTTTATATATGTGAATTTTCTACAAGTGTTTCATGTCACATATTTTAATTATGTTCAAGACTAATGGTATAAATTATACCATTCATAACCTTAACCATTTACATGGTTTTGGGCCCACCTACATTATTAACATGTTTTGATTTAATAACTATCCCAACGTTACCCCCATTTGTTCGTTCGTATTAATCACATAAAGTCATTGGGTCCGCATATTAGCCCAATTTATAAACAAGAGGTAAAGAAGGGAACATGCATAATATAGATTCAACCAAACATGTAAATTTTGCATAAACTTCATTCATATAATTTAACATGTCACATGAACTTGCATATAATTTAGACTTAGATAATCATAATCCTAAAACATGTTAATATGTAGATCTAGGCATATGTGAACATAACCTCAATTATAAACTAGCATATGACATAATCGTGACATGTCCAATCCCAAGGCATGTATAATTTTAACATTAACATATAGGTGTGAACTAGATCTAACAAGGTGAACTTGCTTAAGTCAACTTTACAAACATGCATATAAATATAGATCTAGTTTTGGATCTAACATGTAACTTGCATATGAACATATGTATAATTAGATCGTGACTTGGATCTATCATAAAACATATAACTTGCATTAATCATATGAACCTAGATAGATCTTGACATGGATCCAACATAAAACTTGTAACTTGCATATAGACATATGAACATATATATAGGCATATGGATCTAACATAAAGCATATGAATATATATATATATATATGTAGATCTTGACTTGTATCTAACATAATACATACAACTTGCATTAATCATATAAACATATATATGTAGATCTTAACATGAAACATATAAATTGCATATGATATTGATAGTTTCATTCTCAATCTTTAATAGATCCAACACCAAGTCCAATAAGCCACAAACATTCCAAGACAATTCAAGATAAAATCATCACAAGAAACAAATACGAATTAGCATCGTCAATATTATACAACATGGTATAATTCTATTTTTCACTTTATATCAAATCATGTCTTAAATTTATTTACATCTAAAAGATAACTACACTTACAAAAGACAATCTTGATTTCTGGAATCTGTATTCTGAAGTTGAAATGCTCGACTTTGATGTAGACAATCGTTGTTTTAGTTTAATTTTGATTTGATTTGGTTTGTCTCTTTTAATTTGCTTCAAGTTGAACGGCGGCTACTCGAAGTTGTCCAACGGCAGCATGACGGCTCTTGGTTTGATTTTTAATATGATTTAGGGTTGAGGTATTAGGTTGCTTATATAGAAGTTTGATTTAATAGGAACCGTCAGATTAACCTAGAGCAAATCAAAGCCATTCAGACAAGATAAAATAGCCACATCAGCCCTAATGACTCAGCAAGGAGTCCATCAGAACCAATCAGATGCCACATCTGCCTTAGAGCGAATCGGCCCACGGTTTGACAGCCAAACACCCTGAATCAACCCCTAGTCGACCCAGCAAGGCTCGGGTCGACCTCCAAAAAGGGCCGGTTCGGTTATTCCCCCTCCCGATTCGCTGTTTTGAACTTTTTTGCATATTCATTTATTTATTTTTATATATATCTATATATATATATATTTTTCTCATATGCATACAAACTTCAAGGCTTAATAACTTCTTCATAAGGTATCCGTTTTATGCAAACCAAATGTCTATCTTGACCAAAATTTTGAGGCGAACGTAACAGCGCAACCCATTTCACTTAATTCTTCTTCTAAAGATTAAGTGTTCTTGAATTTGTTAATTTTAATATTCTCAGAAAATTCGGGGTATTACATAAATAAGATAGCAGCGGAAATTTTTAAATTTTTATTTCAAACATAAGTCATAATGTCGTGGTCTATAATATCATAAGTCACAAAAACCATTACAATAAAACAACTTTTGTCTTGCATCATCAGAGTACATAAGAATATGAAAAACATAATTCCCCAATTAAAAGAGTTAAGCCATAGTAGGGACAAGAACTTGAGCCATACTTCAGAAATAGCTCCAAGCAAGATGATATCTGAGTCCTGACCAAGCCTGAGTGTTTCCTCCATGAGAACCTGGGGGGGAAATGGAAGAAAGAAGGAGAAACAAAAGGGCCAGACATAAAGTCTGGCGAGTCTAGTTACTTTTAGCCAGTAAATAAATAAAAGTAACATGATAGGCGTATAAAGTGGATAAGAGAGATCACTACATAAATGGCAGGTGTGACAAGGTAGACAGGGTAAGGTGTATGTGCTTCACTAATGATTACTCTACACTATCACTAGCATAACTAAAATGAGATGACCCCTTCCACTATAAGTTGGTAGACTTAAGGCATACGTCCGAGTGTACCCTAACCACTACCCTAATCGATCGGCTCCCTACTCCGTAAATATTCTGTGCTGGCCCTACAGTAGGAGGTATCACTTCCTAAAGTGGCAACCCTTAAGATGTGCACAACCATATCTACTGGTGTCACGTTTGTCTTATCCCCATCTGCCCGTCTCATGCACGCACACGGCCCGGTCGGTTTGCGCCGCCCACACCATCCGTCTTGTTTGGATCTTTTATAATCAGTCAGTAAGTGTGCCTCTTCTTCGCCTAGTACAGAGTTCTTTATTTGATACCAACTCCGGATTACTGACTGAAATATGTCCCACACAATATGATACAAGCTCTCCCATTTGTCTTGTATACCCAATAGGTTTTTCACTGACTATGTATACCCTTAGGTGTCTTTAATTACATAGCCCTATGTCAGTTATGCTTACCCTAAAGGGTGTCTTTAATTACATAACCTTATTATATTTTTCCACCAGTTATGTATACCACTTGGTGTCTTTACTTACATAACCTTATCGGGTTAAGTTAATGGGCATATATGTAAATATTGCCCACCCTCTAATTTACTTAACCTACCCACTACCCATCCAATTTTACTTAACCCTATCTTAAGTTCATAATCATACAATTCTTATGGATTAAATTAGGTTAAGTAGTCCAATTCTTTACCATGTTCATTTATGGTTTGTAATGGGCTAGACCTCCCACATTAGGCCTACAACATGTGGATGATGGATATGCCAAAGCAAGCATAATGAGATCTAAATTAACCATTTAGGTGTCCAACTATTTAGATCTAGCATAATTAGGGTGATATAGTAACATGTTTAGATCTAAAGATGGCTTCATATGTCAAGTTTACAACATATCTAGATTGATCACAATATGACAGGTGAAAAGGGGATTTACATAAAGAACTAGATCTAACCAATGTTACAACTGTCCACTTTAATAGATTTGCATCCACCACAATCTAGTTACAAGTCAATATCCACATAGGCAACATAATAGAATAACCACAATTGTATTAGATCTAGGGAAACAGATCTATCATGACATAGTATAGGATATAGCACTTGCACAGAATCATACTTTACAACATATCCAATTCACAGTCTTTCACAATTTACTTTTATTTATCTAAACCTAAAAGCAACTAGAAAATCACAACGTTAGGTTTAGAGAATTGAGAAAGAACGAATCTTGAATTTTTGAATTTGATTTGCAAAGTACGTTGTTAAAGAAAACGGTTCTGTCTCAGTTCATATCCTGGCAGCAAATGGCTCCCATAATTTCCAATGAAGAAATAGGAGATTTGGGCACATGTTTATAGCTGCAGAACCCTCTGAAACTGACTGCCACTTCAGCCCTAGGGGCGTCGACACCCCTTAAGTGGGGTCGACCCCTTGGTCGACACCCTACTAGGTGTGTCAACCCCCTAGAGCAAGAATTTTGCCGCTTTGACGAATTTTTCAAATTCGAACTGCTCTGGATAAAATTCTGATTCATGCGTATATATTTTTTTTCTGCACATATACAAACTTAAAACCCTCATAACTTCTTCATACGGTGTCCGTTTTACTCAAATCAAATGTCTATCTTTGCCAGAATTTCAAGACGGACGCAATCCATTTCCTCTAATTCTGTATATTAAATTAGTTATTATTTAATTTATTCTCTTTTATTGTCGTTAAAAATTCAGGGTATTACAATGTTTCCAATATGGCAACTCCCAAAAAATGGACTGTTTTCGTCAATTGTGGAAAATCGATTTGCCTTCTATTTCTGTTTGAACTCTAGTTTCATGTATCTTTGGATAATCTTTAACCAATTCATATATTTCTTCGCTAGACCATATCTTTGGAGGTTGTTTGGTTTCTACTCTTTTAGCCAAAATGATTTTCTTGTCTACTATAAAAGGATGATTTACATGGAAAAAACATCGATGACAGTCAAACCATGAAATTTTCTTACCATGTGGTATGGAAAACGCTCGTGTCTCTTCCATGCAATATGGACATGATAGACGACCAACAGTACTCCATCCTAAAAGCATTGCATAGGCAGAAAAATCACTTATAGTCTACAACAAAGAAGCAAACATACGAAAAAATTTCTTCTTCGAAACATCGTATGTTTATACTCCTTCGCTTCAAAATGTTCTTAATTCTTTAATTAACGGTTGTAAATAAACATCTTTACGCTCTGCCGGATCATTCGGTGCAGGAACAACAACAGCAAGAAACATATATTGCATTTTCCTACGCATCCATGAAGATAAATTATAAGGTGTGATGATAATGGGCCATGATGAAATATTTAGAAACAAATTGAGAAAATGGTGAAAAACCATTCGTACATAATTCTAGTCTGACATTACGACTTTCCGTTGCAAAAATTGGGATAAGTTTTATCAAAATTCTTCCATGCTTTCCCATCGGTCGGATGGGTCAACGTACCTTCTTACTTTGATGTCACCTTATGCCATCTCATATGAGATGCAGTTATAGAAGATGCATATAATATTTGAAGCCTTGGAGTAATAGGTAAGTAATGCATACATTTGTATGGAACTTCCTTTCCCTTCTTCTTTCTTGATTTATGTCTTTCTTGATTGCATATTTTACAATTTCTAAGGTTTACATCATCTTTCCAAAACAACATGCATCCTTTTAAACATGTATCTATTTTCTGATAAGGTAAACCAAATGCTGACATAATTTTTTAACTTCATAGTGATTTTCACACATTAAATTATCCGGCGGCATGTGCCTTTTTGTAGCTTGTATAATAGATGTAAACCCATCTTCAATGATGTTGTATTTTGACTACATCGCAATGAATTGTGCGATTATCGATAGCTGAGTGCCGCTTTTACAACCATCCCAAATAGGTTTCTTAGCATTATCTAACAAATCATAAATTTTCTTAGCTTCAATATTCGGTTCTTCATCATTTCCGTCATCGTCGTCAACTGCAACTATAGGAAACATTGATCGTGTTGCGTCTTCGATCATATTTTCAATACGGGACGTCATACTAACATTTTCGTCAACAGCACTTTCTACCTCAGTCTCTATAAGAGTATTTGATACAACTTCTCCATGACGATCCCAAAAATAATACTTGGGTACGAATCCGTTTTAGCACAAATGGACTTTCACAACATCCGGTAACTAATATTTCAAATGTCTACACTTGCTGCACTAACAACGAATTTCTGGATCACTTCCATTATTACTTAAAGCGAATTCAACAAAGACATTTATACCATTAAAAATCTTTTGAACCTCTCTGTCCTCTTCTTTGGTAAGTCCAACTCCTCCGACCAACAAAATAATCAATCATTTTTCCTATTCGAGAAACTTAGTCCTAAGTTCAAAAATTAATATTATTTTCAAGAACACAAATTCGAAAAAACATGTTTTTATGGTCATAAAACACACTTATATATAATGGTTGAAAGTAAATAACATTTTCATTAAGTTAAAAAAATTCTAATCTGACAGTTTTTTTAATGCAACTCTTTTACATGGTCAGACATCCTACTTCACATTATATACACAGTAAACATTTATAATTGTATACTACTTCGCCTCAAATGATTCAATAAAATTTCGGTAACATTTTCCTTTTATTTCCTACATTATACACGTGTACACAGGAAACAAAAAGAAAAATTGAACCGAAATTTTGTGAATCTTTTGAAACGAAGTAGTATACAAAAGTTAGATGCTTACTGCGTTTATAACTTGTAATATTGTACCAGATGAATATAAACGGTTACTTTTTAATTTGATAAAAACGACTATTTATATAACGATCATGTACAACACTCATCAGATGGGGCCGAATACACTCTAGGGGATATTAGTCAATTAAATGTGCGCATTTTACTATAAAAATACAGTTTTACTGCAACATAAAAATATTTTATTTTATCACATCTGCTTGACATTTCAATCAACTTAAAGCCAATTTACTATTATCGTCGTTTCAATAGACTCAAATAGAATTTAGACTCATGTTTTTTTGTGCATAAGTCAAAATTTGCATGATGTACTACTCCTAGTTCACCCATTCATTTTTTTCGTATATTAACTAACACATACAAGAATGACAAGCGCACAATGACACATATATACACAAATATCCTAAATTATACAATGGCAAAAACCAAGCTAAATAGGAGCATATTCACAAATACCCAAACATTGCATATAAAATTTTCAGCTTCACTATATCACATGAAATATGCAACTATTACCCACTACTATGCTATTGGAACCAATTACATTCAATAATTAACCCTAATTTTCAATTTAGCACATAAATAGGTTTAGGAACAAATTTGATTTTTAAGTAAATAAAGATACTATACCTCAAATTGCTTTCCCAAGAGGTTAGAGATGAAGCCGGAGAGGATTATGCGCGAAGAAATCGAAGATTGGGGGTGAAAATTCGATTTTGGGGCTAGTAGGGTTTTATGTTCGTGCTGGAAATTTGGTTGAGGAAATAGAGAATGAGGAAGAAAGGCTTACAGTGCTGAGTATAATTTGTTTATAAGAAACGGTTTTCGATGGCCGCCGACGGCCCCTCGAAAGCTGTCGAAAAATAGCAGTCAGGAACCGTCGCACCTTCCTATCGAAATTTGCAATGTTTCTTGTAGTGCTTGGAGGAAAGAACTTTATAGATTCATTTATTTTATGTGAAACTTAATATATAAAACATGGGTAAAATTAGGAAACAGAAAATTTTGGTAAAAAAATTAAATTTTTGAGGCTGTTACATGAGACTGTAACAAGTACCAATTTGTCATTAAGATTTTCACAGTGCTTTTTAAGCAACTTAAATTTCTTTCTAATAAAGCTCATAAATGTAAAGTTTTGTAGTTATTGATTTTCTATTAACCTTTTATTCTTTTAAGGAATTCATCGTCTGTTTTCTCAAAAATTTATATTTATAGTTTGTTTTACAGAAGAAATAGTAAACCTCTCAAATTTCTCTAAAACATTTATGTTCTCAATAATCATATTTTCATTTTCTTTCGAAATGGAACAATTACATAACTTGAGCCTATCAGTGAAATGTTCCATAGTTACTTCAAAAATTCATTTTACAAAATAATTCAGTGATCCACTACTACAAATCATATATGTTGTTTCGCCTCGTTTTCACTGTTTACGTCAACAACCAGTGAAAATACTATTTTTTGCTCTGATTTTATGACAACTACCGGTGCAACTGGTGCAAAAAAAGCAATAAGATAGAGAAAAAACAAGTTGCTTCGATTTTAATTGAAAAGCGGTGCAAATAAGGAGAAGCAAATATCTTTATTTGCACTCATTATATGTTCAACCGGTGCAAATATTATGTTTGCATGACTTTTGACATGATTCCACCAACCGGTGCAAATAAGGTTAGTCTCCTTCTTAAAACCCCTAATATCTCGATTATGCCCTTTTCCGCTTTTTTACTCTCTTTTTTATGGCAAATTCTATTTGAACCTAGCTAATTGCTGAGTAGCCCCCTAAAATTCTGTAAAAACAAGTAAACCCAACATTTTGCTGAGTAACCCCCCGTTTAATTTTTAAAAAACCAATAATACATTTCCTCGTAGTGGATATACGTGGAATTATAGGAAACCACGCAGGGCCACTACTAGAATACTAACCATACCTCATAGAGGCTCTACGGGGTATGGTTAGTAACATAGTAGAGGCCCTGCGTGGTTTCATACAATTTCACGTAGAGTCACTACAAGATAGACCGAAAATTAGAAAAAATAAATAATTGAAAAGGACAGTTTTGTCATTGATATTTTTTAAAAAAATGGGGGCTACACAGCATTTCTTTGTGTTCAAATAGAATTTGCCTTTTTTTATTTCCTAAACCGAATTAACTCCTCCTTCCACTGCAAACAAATTATTCTAACAGCCGACGATTTTCATACATACCTTTCCCCAATCTGATTTCTTATTCATCTTCCTCTTCCTAATATTATTTTCTTCATACCCGATCATACATAAGCACCAACTAATATTCTTCCGTTTGGAATGATTGTGTTTGTTGTAGTCGCTTTTTGAACGTTGTTCGGATTTATCTCAACTGTCCTGCTATCACCATCCACCGCTACTCCCACGTTTAACGCTGCGATTAATTTTCTGCTCCTAACCATCTCTGTCTTCTCTAATATCGTTCATAGCTATGCAGATCTCATTTCTATCAAATGGAAAATAATCAGAATAACCATCCCTACACCATCGTTGAATCATGTTGCGGTTGGATCTGAGTTTCATGTCTTCCTTCTAGTATGTCAAATTTAATTTCTACCTGATGAATTTATTAAATGGGTAAAACTTTGCTTCCATTTGATTTAATATGGAACAAAGTTGGCCTTGGATTCCCATCTGATTTGATATTAAGCATGTTATATGCATTCATATTTTTTAACTCCATTTGTCCTGCAACGATCCTGTATTTGCATCGTGATTCCACTTTTACACGATTTTATGCATGTAAATTGTTTGCTGTATTGGCTCATTTATGTTGATTAGGGTAATAAGCAGGTTTGACTTATTTACTTTGTAAAATAATATTTCCAACTGATTCCTTAACCCAGAATGGATATTATAGTAACATTAAAACCAAGAGAACTACCACTATGTTGTATGTATTTTATTTTTTCGCTTCTTTAAAAATTGAGCTTTGCTAATTCTAAGTTCTATCCAAATATATTTCCACTATAATGTAGCATGAAGTTGAAGATCAACGTTAGTACAATTTTTGATGTACCGTTTTTTATGGAATTTTGTTTATTGTTTTATAATATAGTTTCAAAATATGAGTTATTTGAGCATGATGGAAGCTACAATGCTTCCTGGTTTCAAGTTTCATCCAAGAGAGCTCAAATGTGACTATTTAGCAAAAAGATTAGTGGAGATAAGATAACCATATCTGGATACTGGAAGGCTACTGGGAAAGATAGGCATGTATTTCGAAAAGGACTTCTGGTATGGATGAGAAAGACTTCTGTTTTTTTACGAAGGAAAAGCTCCTAAAGGTAAAAAGATGACTCGGTTATACATGAATTTCGGATGGAATCACCAAGGCATACCTTGAAGCTTCCCGTAGCTAAGGTATAACCACTATTTTGACCTCTTCTTTATCATTTAACATAAGGAGAAAAAAAAAAAAACAAGTCTTTTGTTTGTTGCTTGTGATATGGTGAACCTGTTAGAGACTGCTCCTCTGGTGTATTACTTCTGGCTTGTGATTTTACTTTTTTGATACTTTGCTATCTCCTAACATCGAAACAATAGTAGATTCAATTGTTCATTGTTTGAAATCAAAATAAACTACTAATATTTTGTCAGTCCTTATTCCAGTGCTGAATTTTGCCGACATATAATGTAGTTGCTATGAAATTGATATGAAAATTGGAAGTGATTTTCATTTGCAACAGTGGAGTTGAACTTTAAATGAACCGAAGAGCTTGCTATGGTCAGTTGGTTTTCATATAAAAAATATACTTTCTAAATCCTTGTATACCCCCTACCATTCACCGAGATTAGTGAATGATAATCTTACATTCACCGTTTGTCTATTAACGTTTGATGTTTACATGTAATCAACAGCGGGTTATCAGTCCAATCAACCCTTTACTTGCTGAAAATCATTTCAATATCTTGATGTTCCAACTTTTAAACCGGTTATTTTGTTTGTCCCGCCTTCCTGAATGTATTCTTCAAATGATCTTCATGTTTGCGTTGTGTAATATTATGCAACTTCATTCCTCCATTTATGCATGTCAACATGGATACAAAATTGGTCTATAGTCTAGGACACATACATACATATAAAAACACACACACACACACACACACACACACATATACATATACATATATACACACATACATATTCCTCTAGTATCACTTCATTTTTTTTTCTCAGTCTAATGTAGACTTCCTTAGCAAAAAGGGAAACGAGTGGAAGAATTACAGTAGGAAAAGCTCATGCTAAGAGAAATAATGATAGCATAAAAAGATCAAGGAAATGGAAGAGAAATGCCTCTGGCAGTTTATGATACAATTGATAAGAGAAAATATGCCTAAGGCTGTATGACGATGGGGGAAGACTTTTACAGGTTGAATCAGAACTAGGAGTCTAGAATATAAGATGTGTGCCAAAAAGAAGGCAACGATAAATGTGTTGAATTGGCTAAAGGTGTATAAGCACGTCTTTCGAGGTTTAAAGGATGTGTAAAATGAAGGTTATCTTCGGAACAGTTGCAATGAGGACGACTTGGATATGAGGGAGATACTTACAGCTGAGACTTCTGAAAAAAAAAAAAAGATTACTTGGGTACAGTTCGGAGAAAGATTCAAGGCTCGATTCATTTCCAAGTTTTGAAAGGAGTGCGCTGTTAAGAGAGTTTTTTGGCATTTGGGCAAAAAGATGTCTTTGTATGATATATTCAGAAACTCAATACTTTATGAAGTAGGATTAGGAGCTAATTAAAACATACCTGAAGAAAAAGGAGAAGCTAAACTCAGGCTTGAAGCAGGATTTAAATCTTAAGGTAGCGAGGTATCTAGCAACTCCTTATGAGTTCTTGGTAGATATGACCTGAAAGTATAATTGTATGTACCAACAGAAGAATATGGTTGAGATGAATTCAAAAATGGATCAGACGTAGAGTTTTCTCCATATTAGAAAATGAAGAAAGGACAATGGCTGAGATGAAATGTACAGGAATGAGATGACTAGAAGGATCTTTAAAAATTTGTCTTTTACAGTTGTTGCTAAAAGAAGCACTATGCATCTAAGTGTTTGCAGCTAGCTAGAGAAGCCAAAACTAAGTTCTTTAATTATCACAAGCCGAACCATAAAAGGATTGTCCTAAGCTGAAGCAGACAAGACTACTTGCTTTAAATGGGCCTTCATTAGGAACAATGGCTCATGAGAAAGGAAAGAGCATAGTACTTTTAGGTATGATTCCAATTTCTAATTTCTTTCAGTTAAAATTTTGTTTAATACAAGAGTTGCACATTCTTTCATTTTGAAATGGTTGACATATTACGGTTAGATCTTAGATATTACATATGCAGTTGTTTTTTTGCGTGTGGTTAATTTGATTAGTGGGTATGCAACTCTCAAATTAAATTGCACTAGTCTAAAATTTGTTATGTATAATCGTTTATTTTCCAACAATCCATACGTGTGTTTGTTTTGGTAAGTCACCACTTAAATTGACTATGAATGCAACAACACTGCTATGCTTTTGCATTGAAAAAAAGAAGCAAAAAAAAAAAAAAAAAAAAAAAAAAAGAGCAGCAGCTTATAGGATGCTGCAGTTTGAAATAAAGAATGAAATGAATTTGAGAAAAAAAAAATTGTTATATGCTCATGAATTGTTGAATTAAATACTTGAAGTTGGTTGAATATTATGGTTGGATTGTATGTAATGTTCTATTCAACTTTATTGGAGTGATAATGCAAGGTGCACGACGAACTGCTGCATATGAGAGTAGTGCACTCACCTGCCATGGGTTGGTGAGAAAATTCACCAACACACAGAGAATAATCCTCACCTACACAAGTAGATGAGTTATTCCCCCACATGCTGGTGAGTAGTGGGCTACGGTGCACTTATTCTAGCAAAGTGGACATGCAACCGATTGTTTATTGCATGTTGGGCCAGCTTTGACCTTAGATTAAAAAAATAAATTAAAATACTACACTTTGTCACTAGTCTAACATGGGCTTATTGGAACGACTATATTTGGCCAGTTTTGAAATATGAAAGACCTTGATATAAATAATATACCAAATTGTTCATAGAAAGACAACGGCAGTCCTTCTTCCTCTTCAAAAGTGCAATATATGAATTGATTAGGTCCCTTCTCATTTACATAATTCAGTATTCAAGCAAAAGCAACTTCTTTTTTCCCCTTTAAAAAAAGAAAGAAATCAAGGAGAGGGAAGAAAAACTTTTCATCACTTTATGGATTTGTAAATTTTGGAGGGCTAAATGTTAAGAGGAATTAGACATGTCAGGCTATTTAAAGTAAAATACAAGCATAAACAACTCAATATTTTCAAGTAAAAGCTTCAATTACTGTTGTGGTAGCAATTCACGGCGTTGCGCCATGATGTAGGAAGTTTGTTTCTCCATTTTAACTTTATTTTGTTTATAACAGTAAGCATAATATACAACTTAATGATCTCACAAGCATTTCAAAATTATCTTCCCTTCAACTACAAATTTTAGCGGTAGTCCACAGTTTTTGTGGTAATCTTACTTATATTTATGAACTGCTATGTTATAAATATATGATTATACATATAGCACGTGTTTTATATATTTGGATGGATTGTACTTATGTTTGTCTTTCTAGATTTGTAGTTGATCGGTTTCTATCAAATATTTGACATTTTTAGAAGCATCGATAAGTTAATAAAGAGAACCAACCATGTTCTTTGACATCAAGTAGCTTTGAATAAATTTACTTCATTTTATTTTAATTTTTTAAAAAGATTTTATTTAGTTGCTCCTGAACAAATGGAGTAAAACCATGGTATGAACGGGTGCATCAGAAGATATATCTGTCGGACACGTATAATAAATGAAAATTAAGTAAATTTTCAAACTTGTTGTCATACATCTCGTGAATTACGAAAAATTAACTTAATATATAAGTAAACATTTTCAAACTTATAGAAAAGAGGATTGTAGGTGCAGATGGTGGTGAAGTGGTTGAAGTAGATTATTGTATTATTGTGGGGTACGTGTCTTTGATTAGGCTGTTTCGAGGGGATGTTGGATTTGCGTTGGTGTCATTGGCTATTTAGGTAATGGTATGGAGTTTGTAAGCTAAGTTGCATGCTACAATATTTTTGGCATCACTGTATATGTTTAGCCGACCGAGTAAATGAGTTTTACATAATCCATGATCCGTGTTTTACAATTTTGTACTTTAACTGAGTAACTGATTTGAATTCATATTTTAAATCAAGTCAAGGCAATTTGGGCACGGTTACAACACAAGGAAACCATATTTTAAATTGTGTCAAGGCAATTTGGAGCAGTATGAGTTTAGCAGCGGCAAAGCAAAGCTTTTGTTAGAAGTTGTGGCTGCAAGGATTTTAGGCGATGCACTCATCTGTTATTTGTAATGTAAGTTGACTGAGTTTGATGTGATATTGTAATTAATTTGGCATCCATGCACTTTTTGATGGAAAGCAAAGTTTTACGACTTGTTACATTCTAATTGCATTTAGTTAATTGTGGAGTTAAAAAACTGAGTCTTTTCCTTATTTTACAGTTTAGGTTTATTTTATCTGATTAATTGAGTTGAATCCTTATTTTACAATTTTATATATAAGGAAACATCTAATGACCACTGTAAATGATTTAAATCTCTTTTTTTGGCAACACTTGCATGTGGATAATCTTGAATTTACAACTTTTAGAATGATTTATCTCCATTTTTCAGAATGGTTTGAAACATTAGATTATTGATATAATGTAAACATCTTGGTATAAACAAATTAATTTTGATTGCTAACTGCATTTAATTGTTTGTGTTGTTTTGCAGTCATATCAAACAGTGGTAATATATAAGTTGAGAATCATTGTAGAAAGTGCAAATTATCGGGTTGGCAAAGAAATGTTGTTGCAAAAGCAACAATTGCATCAACTGATCCTACTGTGTTAGCGCAACATGTGTAACGGCCAGATTTTTAACTGCCTAATTTATTATTTAAAGTGGTTTTAAAACATTGTTTTGGAATTTAAATGACTAGAAATTTAATAGTTTTGAATATTTAATTAATATAAATAGCATGATAATAATTTAATTTTGAAATAGTCGGGATTAGTTAAATTTGTTGTACAATGTAAATTGGACAATATAGAAATATTTATTTTAATTTGTTTTGAATTATATTAACGTATTCATTTATTAAACGACGTTTGAATGTATAATTTATAATTTTATTATAAAATGAGCTGCAACATCGCGGTTGTTTATAATATTATGCTTTGAACTTTAATTGAACGTACATGATCCAACAGAAATTGGAATTCTTTGAAACATGAAACATCTGAATCTATTGAATTATAATTTTCTAATAAAGTAGAAAAATCGAGTTTTTATATTGTAAATTTTGTTTTATGTCCAAATCAAATTTTCCAATAGTCGCTATGGAATTCGTTTATAAAATATAACGATTTATTTTATAAAAATAAAGAATTTTTATTTTGTCAAGTATCGATTTAGCTTTAACCTCAATCCGAACTATTTTATTTTGGAACTATATGGAATTCTGCTCGATTATGTCCAATAACAATATTGTATTATTATTATATTGAGGTATTTCAAAATTGACTTATTTTAATTTAATTTGGACACTTAAAAGGGGCTATTATTCAAATGACTTTCGTTTTCGATAAAACGAATTTTATTGAATTCGCAATAGCTTGCTAGATTTCAAGTTTCGCGCCAATTGGAGTTATTATGTGAGCGTAGGAAAATTAAATGTAAATAAATCGATCATTTAAGCTTAAACAAGCGCCATTTGAGCAAACAGATTCAGAATTCGATGAAACAAGTTTCATCGGGTCTGGAATGTCGAATTATGCCATGACATCCATTTTCGTTGCGAATGGAGTTCGTATGTGACTATGGTAACGAATAAACATCAATCAGAAATGGCGATAGGTACGAATAAAAATCTTTAGTAGTTTTCAATAAAATATCTTCAGTTATGTCAGGATAAAATATTATAAACATTCTCTATATATACATCCTATTTCAGGCTAAACCTCATTCCAAATCTTTAGGCAGCCAACATTTTACGTTTTAGTCCAAATCACGTTTTAATTTATTTCCTCCAATCCATAGCGAATCAGCAGAAGTCATCAACTGGAGAGTTAGGGTATGTTTTGAGGCCGAGCTACTGACAAATTTTGGTGTTGATCGGACAACTGAGGTGGCCGGAATCGGCGAACAGTGAAGAAGTACAGTTTCGTTCTTAGCAAAATTCGGGGAGATAGAGGAAGAATTGGGTCTTCGTGACTGAAGGAATGTTGTAAAGAGGAGAATGAACGATAACTTTAATGTTGGACGATTCACTTAAAATTGACTGTGGTGTCGTTAGTAGGTAGTTGATTGAAGCTGTATATTTAGAGGGGCTGCGGTTGATTTTCATCAATTTACGGCGGCTAGGGGGTGTATTAGCTCGGGATTTCTGAAGGTAATCGCTAGCAGGAGGCATGGCGCAGGCATGGGCGGTGGTCTGGTCACCCATGGATGACAGTGGTGGTTGTAGTTTGGCCACGAATTGGTTACGATCGAACCGGGTTTCAACCATGTCGGAGGCGAACTGGGAGTCAGACTCTCGGGCGTAGGGGCTGGCGGATAGGTGAAGGTGATGTGATGATCCGTGACCATCCAGATGGAGGGAGCGGCATGCGGTGTGGACTTTATGGCAGTTGAGCATTTGAAAATCAAACAGGGAAGGAAGGGAATCGGGTTTCAGAATGTTAAATTGGCGAAAACACGTGAAAGGGGATTACATGGCTAATGAGAGGATTAAAAAGGGTAACCGCATATTTAAACCTTAAGACAGTAATTATTATGAATTAATTATTTAGATAATTAATTATAGTTATATATATAATCGTATAATTGTTTAAGCCATAACTTCATAATACATTAACAGAATCATGCGAAATTGGGTTCGTTGGAATCGCAGTGGAGAATATTACATTGCTGAACTAGTTCGGAAAGATTTGGAGGCAACTGGAATTTCATTCAATTTTAAACACCTGTTTAAAATTAAACGAAACAACACTGAAGCCATCGAATCTTAAATAAACGATGAGTTAATTCTCACACTTTCTGGAATCCTATGATGTGGTTAAATTCATATAATTAAATTTAATTGTTTATAATATATATTGATTGATTAGATGCCTTGGATGTCTATTGTTAATTGAATGGTTGACAATTGTTATATAATCGCTGTTTAATATATTGAATTAAATTATATGATGTTATGAAATATTATAATGATCTATGATGCAGGGAAGAATAGGTTGGGGGATGCGACCGGATTCCTCAAATACTATGTGTGTTGTTTATTTTTATATTATTTATATATGAACTATTTGAATCCCGTTGACATTAAAAACCTGTTTGAATGTTGAATTGAAATTCAACATTGTTGTTATTTTAATCAATAAACAGTATTAATTGAGGGATTGGTAGCAAATGACCTAAATTCACCTTTTTGTTAAAATATTGATTTGTCGTCAAGCAAATTGACGTATTTAAAAGTTATAAAATTATTTTATAACTGAGACAAAGTTTTAAATTATATTTATACATAATAGTAGAAGTTTGAAAATAAATTGATATTTATAACTTGGTTTTTATAAAAGAATTTTTGAATGATTATATAATAAGAATACTACGGGTAATGAAGCTATGTAAGCAAATAAAGTAGTATTAACCTACGGGTTAATAATTTGGATAATTGTTTTAAGAAAACAATTGAAAATAATATTATTAGATTAATTATATTAATCTAAGAGAGAAAAATAATTGAAATCAGTTAACAAGTTAATTGATCGTTTAAAGTTGACTGAGTCGACTATTTTGATTTAAAAGTGGTTATTAAATTTATTTGGTCTTCAACCAAAATAGTTAATTGTTTAAGTTTAATAAGATTTTTGAAAATATAATTCATCTTTTATTAACAATGTTTAGAGATTTTTGATAATCATTAGTGTTGTAATTATTGTTTAATAATTCAAATAAATAGTTAACAATCCTATTTTTAACAAAGTAAACAAGTTTAACTTCAGCAAACAATGAAGTTAATTATATTTAAGAAATTACTTCTTAAACGGAATTTATTTAAGAAGTATTTGGATATGTAATGAATTTTAGTTAAAGGGATTTTATAAATAAATCCAAGTTTCATAAACGGGAAAAGATTTGAGCGAATCGATAGTTTTAAAATAGTGTCGTATTTAATATTTGCAAGGGACTTAGATAAAAAGGAGTTTTCCAAGAATACAGAAGAAATATCTATCGAACTTGGGTAAAGCGATAGTTAGTGGGTGTTAATATAATTCCTAAATTGAGATGTAATAAAGACATTTATGGTTTTTGATAAAGAAGTTAATAAAAAGGGACTTTTGGTAATAAAATCCAAGAATATAGGTTTGTAATATAATGTTGAATGGTTTTGGGTAAAATATGTGATAAACGGATTATTGTAGTATAATTCCAATAATAAACGGAATTTAAATAGCAAAGTTTAAAGTGAAGGGTTAATATTAAGTAAAATGGTTGCAATCAATCGAAATTTCATAAAATAATATTATGGTTTATGGAACCATATTTAAAAATAAGAATAGAAAAATAAAGATTGATAGATGATACGGGTTTTAGTTACAAACTTATATTTATTCTGAGATAAGAACTTTGACGATCAAGGTCTTAGAGGTAAATAAAATAGGTTGCGTTTGGCATAGGTCCTTATTAAGTTTCAAAATTAGGCTCAGGTCCGGTCCTAAACTTATTGTAAATTACATCCCTATTTTTCGAAAATTCATCAAAAAAATCACGTAAATTCATATTTAAATCAAATACGAAAACATAAAAAAATTCAGTTGAAAAAACCACCGAAAAACACGTCAAAAACCAAAATACATAAAAAAAGCAAAACAACAGTTTATTGCATCGTAGAATGAAAATATTTGAAATAGTTGCACACAGCTATGCAACTATTTTAGTTACGCATCTGTGTTGACTTTTTTTGCAAACATGCATGCAAGTAATACAGAATTCTTGCATATAAGTATGCTATAATTCGTAGGCATGAAAATCAGTTCATATTTAATTGCATACATGTATGCAAGTATTCAAAATAAATGCACACATGTATGCAACAATCCGTAGGCATGAATATCAGTTCATTTTTACTTGCATACATGTATGCAAGAAAACAGAATACTTGCATACATGCATGCAGTATTCATGCAGATTGTCACTGTAAACCGCTTCATGGAAAGTTGCAAACATGTGTGCAACTATTGGGTTTTCTTGTATACATGTATTCAAATTTTATTTTATTTTTTCCATGGTCTTCTGGGAACATTTGCAGATTTTAGATTTTTTTTTATAGTGTAGCGCGTTTTTTTTTGTGAAAAACACGTAACTAAAAAATAAGGATCCTCTTTAAAAGTAAAACATGGGAGGGAGGCTGTTTAAATTTTGAAAGTTTTTAAGAATGCTGTACTAATATACCTAATAAAATACCACAATTTGAATGACTTCGCTATTATCGAGGAATGATACTAGTTTGTAATGGTAAAGAAGATTGAAATGAGTTTATTATTTCATAAGAAAAAGATTCAATTCATTTGCAAGGCTTGAAATATAATTAAAAATATGGAGTCTTCAAATTAAACAATGTATAAATTAACATTGTTTATCCCGAGTTGAAGTATAAGTTTATTTATACCATTTGGTTATGCATATAGCTCCGTTTTCTAAATAAAATAACTAGTTGGTTTTAAATACACTTATTCTGAATAATAAGTGAATGACTATGATTTTTTTTCCGAATAAATGGAAAGGGTTATTTGAATTGGAAATGAAGGTAAATAGCTGAAATCAAATTATAGATTTCCAAAGCAAAGAATATAGAGATGGATTGTGAGATTATAATGATATTTTCAAAGTAAAGAGATATAGAGAAGGGTTTGAGAAATGAATTTTTTTTTAAAGAGGCGAGTTATGGTAAATGTTTCCGAAGTAATGAAAACGGAAGTGTTTGTTGAAAATAAGAATGATTTTTAAGAATCGGTTAAGAGCTTTAAATAAATAATTTTAAATGAAAAGACTTGAGCTTCTTATATACTTGACCATATTGTTTGACCAATCTTATTTGATGCTTGTTTTGGTTCAAATTTATTGAGATTGATAGCTAAAAACCCGACTATCAATGAAATATTTTATTGGACCTTTCACGTGTTGTTTCGAAGAGACCGGGATGGGAACTAGACCTAAAACCACTTCGAATCAACATTGCAATCGAAACTAACTTGTAGAAAATAAAGATGGAGCCTTGAAGACTATAGATCTTCATAAAACGGGATACCTACTTATAATTTCTGGTTAGCTCCCAGAGATACATTGTGGTTCTGTCGTGGTTGAAATATATGGACTGCAAGGACTTCTCGCTACTGATCCTTATGGTTATTCCTATATAGGATGCGGTAGGAGGGTGCCTTCGGTTCATCCTGTTCCTAGATGACTTGTATGGATGAATGTCTAACAGAGTATTTCCTAAGGGTGCACGCAAATATACCAAGTTTGGTGGCAGAGACGACATCTTTTCTTAGCTTAACACCAAGAGTATATTTGTGGACGTCAATTAGTGATTTGACGGATCTGATGATGTGGCATTCAAAGTTATGAGATGTTCTCTAAAAAGGTAAACGTAACCTCAAACCTCACAACCGGGAAATGAAAAAAAATCGGGTAGGCAATATGGCTAGTTGGGTCACACCCAAGCAGGGTGTATTATCACCATAGGGAGAAAATTCTTTTGTTTCTTCTGTCAATTCTTTATCTCACAGCATACAGCTGGATGGCCGACAGCCGTGGGTGATAATATATTCGATACACTCAAGCTGAATGAATGGTCGGTCATGTGTGGCGGTGTTACAAGATGTTCTTGTTGAACCCCCAGTGTATCCCTTCTAGAGTTCACTTATCGGAGGATGTTCCCATACCATGTCATGTTGGAAATTCATTCTTCAATAAGTGCCTTGCGGTTTTTGATTATATAATGAATATGTAGAGCGTGAGACGCAAGCATTCCGCTAGATGGTTATTTATTTGTGATTTTATAGACACTATTATAATATCACTGAATTTTGATATATCAAAAATGTTTTGGGTTATCATAAGGTAAAAACCGTCCGTGTTTATGTGTGGATTGGTCTTACGGTTATCCTTTTCTTTCAAAAAGGATTTCTAAATCAAAGAAAATTGCTTTTCATGTGAATTTATCACTGAAAGTATTCCAGACTGATTCAGGTGAATTTTTCTTTGCTTCAAAGGTGCTCGGGTCAGACCGAGTATATTTCCAAGTTAGGTATCGCTTGGAACTTTAGAAGAGGAGATGGTGTCGGGAAGTATATCCATATTTACTGGAACTAGTTTATTTCATTATATGTGTTGATTGAAATGAATGTATACTCTGATTTTTTTTTTTTTGAAACTTGGTATATTTTATTAAAGGCATAATCCAGCCCAAAAGGGATATGCATTACAAATTAGACAACGCAATATACATCATTAAAAAAACAATTAAACAAACCAACAGACAACCATCCACCACTAACTCAAACATTCCATAAAAACTTGAAAATTCATAATATGAGTAATAATGGCGGCGCTCTTCACTTTGATGAAGATTTCATGGCGGTAAATGGTTTCCAGGTTCAGTACGAGGTACCTGCCCTCCCACTTGATCTGAACTTCCACTTGCAGACAGTGATCCTACCGCATCTGACGTAAGCCCTCTCCTCATCTTCTTAATTAAATTAATTTCTACTTCAATTAGCTTACTTAATTCATCCACTGACCTCTGCTTACTTTGAAATGTCCTTCGATTTCGTTCTTTCCATGTCCACCATACGGATGTTACCAAGCCAACGCTGCTATTTTCACATACAGAGTTTATACCCGCTCTACCCTCGCTCAGGTACGCAATAATTGTATGGAGATGATCAACATTGTTACCCAAGTTTAGCTTGTATTTGTTTCGAATTCTGTTTAGAATTTCCTTCGTGTAATTGCAGTTGAAAAATATATGATTATGTGATTCTTCCTGTGCATTACACAAAACACAATCACTGTTCTTAAGCATCCCCCACTTTCAAAGTCTATCTTTAGTTGGCAAACGTTGCAGCAAAGCCTTATAAATTGCGAACGATTGTTTGGGTGGAATAATTCTGTTCCAAACTATGGCATGCCAATTGATTTTCATTTGTCTACTTCTGCATGCATTCCAAGCATTCTTGATAGAAAATTCTATGCCTGATCCCCACTTCCACATATCAAACTCTCTGTCAATGTACAGAGGAATATATTCAATATGTCTTCTTTGATCTTCATTGCATGGTATACTTTCACAATTCCATCTTCCTGCTTGAATGATATTATTCACCTTTAAATTAGGACAACCATAAGAAGAAAAAGTATCCCAACCCCAAATATCAATTAAAGCTTTTCCATTTATCCAAGGATCTCTCCAGAGGTCAGTCTCATTGCCATTTGCAAATTCATTCTCACAGCAGCTAACAAGTTTGTTTCTAATTCGCAGAATTGCTTTCCAAGTAGCAGAAGCATTGTTGTCCATCGCCATTGTCCAAAAATTGTCTTTAACATATCTCCTCCTCATCCATCTAGACCACAAACCATTGTCTGCAATAATTTTCCATCCTTGCTTCAAAGTAAATGCCTCTCACATGTCTGTGATTTTGCGTAGACCAACTCCATCTTCTTCTTTGGGTCAACATAAATCATGATACTTGATCTTATTAAATTTATTTTTCCATATGAAATCAACACAAACCTGCTCAATCTTTCTTATCAAAGCATTAGGTAATTGAAAAGTTTGTAACCAAAAATTCACCTTCGCTTGAATTACAAAATAGACCAAAATTCAATACGACCCGCAAATGAGAGTAATTTAAAATTCCATCCTTGCAATTTCTCTCTAATTTTAGTGATTAATTCAGCACATTCTCTATCAGTAATTTTATTCGATGATAAAGGTACACCCAAATACTTGACAGGCAATTCACCTTCTCTCACTTTCAGAATATCAAGAATATTATTTTTAACACGACAAAATTTGTTAAAATAACATTTCGTCTTTTGCTCATTCATCTTCAAACCCACAAATTTTTCTAGATTATCAAAAATCTTCAAAATTGTATAGGTTGCAGTACCTGTCACTTTAATGCACACATTCAGATCATCAGCATATAGCAGATGGCTTATAGATGGCTGAAAATTGTGGACTGGCAAAATTGCCTTTCCATATTCTTCTAGCTCCATCTGAAGAGAGAAATACTCCATAGCTATAGCAAAAGATATGGGGACATAGGATCACCTTGTCTAATGCCTCGGTTACTCGTAATGAATCCTTTGGGAACACCATTAATCAAAATAGAAAATGTAGGCGAATTAATACACTCTGAAATAAGTCTAACAATTTCCTCTGGAAACCCCATAGCCTTAAGCACATGAATTATAAAATTTCTGTTTATTTTATCATATGCTTTGTGGAGGTCCACTTTCAAGCAAAATTTGTCTGCACCTCTTTTGTTGAAGTTTCTTATCAGTTCATGCGACAATAGAGAATTATCTGAAATGTTCCTCCCTTTAATGAAAGCACTCTGACATTCAGCAATCATGTCTGGTAACACTTTTTTCATTCTATTGCAAATGAATTTACTCAAAATTTTGTAAATAACATTACAACAAGCAATTGGTCTATAATCCGCAATTCTAGTAGGCTTTTCCGTCTTTGGGATCAAACCCAAAAAAGTGTGATTAATTTCTTTTAGAATTTTTCCTATATGAAATGCTTCATCAATTGCTAATGTAACCTTGCTTTTCAGGTTGCTCCAGTGCCAGCTATAGAAGCAGGACCCAAACCCATCGGGTCCGGAGGCAGAGTCGTGATGGATGGAATTGACAGCTTCAGTGACTTCGGACTCATTGATGGCTCTGCACAACAACCACCTACCTTTGGCATTGAGCACTCTTCTAGGCACAATATGGGGTAATTCATTTGAACATTCACCATTGTATAATTCTTTGAAATACGTGCATGCTTCATCCTCAAACTTTGATAAGTCCACCAAATTATTTCCGTCCTGGTCAAAAATTAAAATTAGAATTTCTTCTACCTGACATTTTAGCATAAAAAAATAGAATTTCTTCTACCTGACATTTTAGTATAAAAAGATTTTGTGCATTCATCTCCATCAGCTAGCCACTTTTCTTTGGCTTTTTGTTTTAACTCCACAGCCTTGATTTTCAACGCTTCTTTAATTCACTTTGACTTTGCACATACAAACCCCACGTGTAATCACTGTCATCCCCATCATCAATCTTTTGCAAAAGCTTAGCACTTCTACTTTCAGTGCCATTTATATGATCATTTTCTTTTGTTCTAGTTCTATTCCACTTTTTGATTTGCTTGTTTGAAAATTTAAGGAATTATACAAAGTTATTCATATAAGATTCATTGTACTGCCGCAGCATGTCAAAATTGAAACATTCATTGTACCCATCCAATAATCTCTAGTGATTTGCATAATGAAAAGACCTCCCTTTGTTGTTGTCTACTCTAGGCACAAGATTAACATGAATAGGGCTATGGTCACTAGTAGACGATGGCAACACGTTAACTTTCATATCAGAAAACAGGTTAATGCAGTCTGAATTTATAAGCACCCTGTCCAATTTGCAATTAATCTTTCTGCTTTCACCACTTCTCCCCGTATAATACAGGCCACAGTGCACTGGCTCAACAAGTCCAGCCGCGACAACACAGGTATTAAATTCCGCAAGTTGTGATACACGAACATTAGCTCCCCCTTTCTTCTCACTAGCCTTTAGAATATCATTGAAATCTCCCATCACAATCCATGAATCATTGATGTTTATTGCTAAACTCTTTATTTTATTCCATAGCAGCGATCGTTGATTCATTAAATTACTAGCATACACTATTGATTTGATCAGTTTCAAACCCCCTAGATTATCAAGTTTTACTGTAATTTGTTGCTCATCTTTATCCAACACATCACAAGTCCACACATTGTTACACCATAAGATAAGAATTCTGCCTTTGCTAGAAAACTCATTATTAGTTACATGTAACCAATCCTTTCCTATAGAATCAACAAAAAGATTCAGATTATCCTCATTCATCTTGTTCTCTAAGATACCGAAGAAAGAAGGAAGATGCTTCCTTTGAAGATTCTCGAGGTTTAACAAGCGGGTATCATTGTTAAGACCTGCGACATTCTAGGTAATTAAGGACATTTTGGGTTAGGTGGTCGGCCCCTAGCAACTCTAGGGGGTTGCACCCTCATGCTTGTTGCAGCCTTAAGTCCTTCAGAAGATGGGCTGAATTGTGCATTGTACTTTGGGTTTGGTTTTGTGAAACATTTGGATATATTATCACTCTCTTCTTGCTTGTCTTCTTCATGATCTTCTAAATTTATATCTAATTTTTCCAATTCCTTTACATTTTCAGGGACAACTTCAGCCATCAATGACTCACCAGTATGGGGATCTCTCTTATTTGGTTCATTATTTACTACCTCCTTCTCCCATTGCTGAGTCGTTTGCACCACCATCGGATCTGCCTCAACAGTAATTCTATCAGCATCAGTTTGTACAGGAGTAGTTAAATCGATGGCTGACTCACTACTCACATGTGAATATTTAGGGGGCATGGTAGGGCTATTAGCAGCATTTTTGTCACTGATATGATCAATGTTTTCGTATGGCTGCACATCAAAAGTAATCTTCTCTGTAGTTTTTTCTTTTACCATCCAAACTTGCTTAACTGGATTCACCACTGTCACGCACTGACTATCTGTGTGACCAAAACATTTGCAACTTTTGCACGACGGAGGCATGTACGCATATTCAACATCCTGCAAGTAAATGTTACCATGTTTGTCTTTTGCTCGCAATTGTTTCTTACATTCAGTGTTTACATGTATATCCACAAGCACACGCGCATAGTTAAGTCTTTTAACATTTTTTATGTGGTCATCCATAGCTAAAGGGGTACCAATTAAGCTAGCTAGTTTACTAATACCCTTAGAGTTCCAAAGAGTTAATTCTAGATTAAGTAATTTGATCCAAACAGGGTGCGATTCCAACATATCTCGTTCCAATCTTACGTTTGGTTCCCATCGCTTAATAAAAATCAGTTTGCTGTCCATGAACCAAGGACCCCTTTCCAAAACTGAATTACAATCCTCCTCTTTTTCAAATTTAATTAAATAAAACCCATTCTCTCTTGCAAAAACATCCCATGATCCCTTTGGATTCCATTCACGCCTGATATAAGCGTTCAAATGCACATAAAATGGTCATCTTCCCACCAAATATATGTAGATAGAATGTTTCCACATGTCCTTTGCAGTATCAAATACTAAATCATCTAGATTTGCAAATTCCCCATCTTCATCTTTAACATTAATGAAAGCTTCTACACCACCTTTGATTTTGGTATTACCAGCAACAGTAGCCACCCATGATCTTATACCTTGTCGCAATTGAAGATTTGAATGTTTATTTGTATTAGGTTTGGTATTTCCAGAAGGTGCTCTGATTTGTTCGTTTCCTTTTACCGCTTAGGCAAAAGACTTTCGCCTCTTACTAACTTCTTGCCATCCCTCTTCATCCATCGCTGATGCATCCTCTTGTTGCGATTCTCCATTGGATATAGAATTTTGTTGATTTTCTATATTAGGGTTTTTCCCAGCAGATGCCATTACTTAGTTTTATTGCTTTTCAATTTATTTATAATCATATATATATATATACATACAATTTCTTTTTGTAAAGAATTTTGATATATTATATTTTTCCCATTCCACTGTGAGACTTTGTTCTTCTTATTCTTCTATTCTTCTATTCTAATATTTCTTTCTTCTCTCACTCTCTAATTACTTTCTCCTAACTATCTGCTTTTCTATGCAATTTGAGTTGACATGGGTTGTTAGATATTAGCTTATACTGTACGGAAAAAGTGGGTCATTACAAGTGGTATTAGAGCATAAGATTTAGTGATAATATTGGCTCTATAGAGTAACTCAATAGAAATAGGGTTAGTAATACCCTAGATTGAGTTTGAGTGTGTGTATGTGTGTATATATATACACGAGAGTGCGTATTTGTAATTTGAATATAAAATTATTTTTATACTGTTTTGACCCAATATATTTTATAAGAAGGTAGAATTTATAATTTTCTCAAATTATTATTTGATTTGAATAAAATTCAAAATTTGTATGAAGTTGGAATAATTTCAAATATGAAATGAGAATTTTGATTTAACTTATGTGAGTTAAAGTGAATCTTATGAATTGATACTAAAAAAATCAATAAGATTTTGACTTGTGAAAGTGAATTAACCCAAAAGAAATGTTTGGTATCAGTTTAATTGTATGGTTGAGATAAATTGCATGTGTATAGATTTGAATTTGATTACGAACCAATGGATAAATGAATTCAAGTGAAATGATATTGGTTATAAATGTGTGTGAATTGGATGGTATATAAAATTTGTTTGGAACGAATAATATGGATGTTTGAGCCAATTGACATGATTTTGGAACAAATGAAGGTTTGCTGAGTTCAGAACAGGTGCAATGCTAATATTGATTATATTCTAGAGCTGATTGAATCCAGTTTGATTAAAGTTGCATAATAATCGAGCAAGCTCAAGTATAGTTTATCGCTTATCACATAATAATGCTCGCAAAAGGTACGCCTACGCAAAATATAAATTTTTGGTTTTTGATTTGGGTTTTGAATTGGATTTTCCGACCATGTGGCTCAATGGATTTTTTTTGTAATATTGCAGAAGTCCCTCTGTATAGGGGAGACTCGGCCAAAAAAATTCCAAAATTTGAAGTGTTAGAAAATTTTCAAATTTTTTAAGATTTCTTTGGAATTTTTTTCTATAGAAATTAGTTGGTTTTTCGATTAAAACCAATTGGGTTAGTAAAAAATGAAAGCTTAGAAAATGGAATTAATGTTTTTAATTAATTGGATTTCGGAAAAAAATTGGGTTTGCAGCATTTTTCATACCCTTAGAATTTCGGGAAAACTTTTAAGGAGGAATGTAACGACCCAGATTTTTAGCCGCCTAATTTAATATTTAAATGGTTTTAAAACTTTGTTTTGGAATTTAAATGACTTGACTTTAATGGTTTTGAATATTTTATTAATATAAATAGCAAGATAATAATTTAATTTTGAAATTGTCGGGATTAGCTAAATTTGATGTATAATGTAAATTGGACAATATAGAAATGTTTATTTTAGTTTGTTTTGAATTGTATTAATGTACTTGTTTATTAAATGACATTTGAACGCCTAGTTTATAATTTTATTATAAAACGAGCTGCATCATCATGGTAGTTCGTAATATTATGTTTTGAACTTCAATTTAACTTACAAGATCCAATAAAAGTAGAAATTCTTTGAAACAAGAAATGTCCGTGTGTATTGAATTATAATTTTCTAATGAAGCAAAAAAACCGAGTTTCTATGTTGTAGATTTTGTTTTATGTTCAAATCAAATTTTCAAATAGTCGCTAAGGAATTCATTTATAAAATGTAAAGATTTATTTTATAAAAATAAAGGATTTTCATTTTATCAAATATCGATTTAGCTTGAAATTCAACCCAAAGTATTTTATTTGGGAACTATATGGAATTCTGCTCGATTATGTCCAATAACAATATTTTATTATTACTGTATTGAGGTATTTTAAAATTGACTTACTTTAATTTAATTTAGACACTTAAAAAGAGCTATTATTCAAACGACCTCCGTTTTCAACAAAACGAATTTTACTAAATCCACAATAGCTAATTATTGCTAGATTCCAAGTTTCGTGCCAATTGGAGTTATTCTTTAAGCATAGGAACATTAAATGTAAATAAATCCATCATTTAAGCTTAAATAAGCGCCATTTGAGCAAATAGATTCAGAATTCGACGAAACAAGTTTCATCGGGTCTAGAATGTCGAATTATACCATGTTGTCCATTTTCATCGTTAATGGAGTTCGTATATGACCATGGTAACAAATAAACATCAATTGGAAATGGCGATAGGTACGAACAAAAATCGTTAGTCACTTTCAATAAAATGACTTCAGTCACGTCAGGATAAAATATTATAAACATTCTCTATATATACATCCTATTTCAACCTTAACCTTATTCCAAATCGTTACGAAGCCAACATTTTTTGTTTTAATCCAAATCACATTTTAATTTATTTCCTCCAATCCGTAGCGATTCAGCAGAAGTCATCAACTGGAGAGTTGGAGTACGTGTTGAGGCCGAGCTACTGAAAATTTTTGGTGATGATTGGACACCTAAGGTGGCCATAATTGGCTGAACAATAAATAAATACAGTTTCGTTCTTTGCAAATTTCGAGGAGATAGAGGAAGACTTGGGTCTTGGTGACTGAAGTAATGTCGTAAATGGGAGAATACATAACTTTGTTGTTGGACGATTCACTTGAAATCGACCGTGGTGGCGTCAGTAGGTTGATCGGAGTTGTGTATTTAAAGGGGTTGCGGTTGATTTCCATCGATTTACGACGGCTAGGGGGTGTATTGGCTAGGGGTGTCTAAAGCTAATCGATAGGAGGAGGAGTGGTGCAGGCGGTGGTCCAGTTACCCTAGATGACGGTGGTGGTGGCAGTTTGGCCACGAATTGGTTTTGGTCGAGCCGGGTTTCAACCATGTCGGAGGCAAACTGGGGGTCAGGCTCTCGAGTGTAGGGAGCTAGTGGATATGCGGAGGTGAAGTGATGATCGGTGACCATCCAGGTGGAGGCAGCGGCGCGCGGTAGGGCTTTATGGCAGTTGAGCATCTGAAAATCAATCTGGGAAGGAAGAGAATCAGGTTTTAGAATGTTGAATTGGGGAAAATGCATGATAGGGGATTACGTGGCTAATGAGAGGATTAAGAAAGGGTAACCGCGTGTTTAAACCTTAAGATGGTAATTATTATAAATTAATTATGTAGTTAATTAATTATAGTTATATGTATAATCGTATAATTGTTTAAGCCATAACTTCATCATACATTAACAGAATCACACGAAATTGAGTTTGTTGGAATCGCAATGGAGAATACTACATTGTTGAGCTAGTTCGGAAAGATTTGGAGGCAACTGGAATTTTTTTTAATTTTAAACGCCTGTTTAAAATTAAACGTAACAACGCTGAAGCCATCGAATCAAAAATAAAAGTTGAGTTAATTCTCACGCTTTCTGGAATCCTACGATGTGGTTTTTATAAAAGAATTTTTAAATGAATATATAATAAGAATACTACGGCTAATGAAGCTTTGTAAGCAAATAAAGCAATATTAACCTATGGGTTAATAACATCGATAATTTTTTTGAGAAAACAATTAAAATATTATTATTATATTAATTATATTAATCTAAGAGGGAAAAATAATAGAAATCAGTTGATAAGTTAATTGATCGTTTAAAGTTGACTGAGTCGACTGTTTTATTTAAAAGTGGTTATTAAATTTATTTTGTCTTCAATCAAAACAGTTAATTGTTTAAGCTTAATAAGATTTCTGAAATTACAATTTATCTTTTATTAACGATGTTTAGAGATTTTTGATAATCATTAGTGTAGTAATTATTGTTTAATAATTCAAATAAGTAGTTAACAATCCTATTTTTAACAAAGTAAACAAGTTTAACTTCAGCAAACAATGAATTTAATTATATTTAAGAAATTACTTCATAAACGGAATTTATTTAAGAAGTATTTGGATATGTAATGAAATTTAGTTAAAGGGATTTTATAAATAAATCCAAGTTCCATAAACGGAAAAAGATTTGAGCGATTGCAATAGTTTTAAAATAAGTATTGTATTTAATATTTGCAAGAAACTTAGATAAAAATGAGTTTTCCAAGAATACAGAAGAAATATGTATCGAACTTGGGTAAAGCTATAGGTTAATGGGTGTTAATATAATTCCTAAATTGAGATATAATAAAGACATTAATGGTTTTTGATAAAGAAGTTGATAAAAAGGGATTTTTTGTTATAAAATCCAAGAATTTAGTTTTGTAATTTCGAATGCTTTTGGATAAAATATTTGATAAATGGATTATTTTAGTATAATTCCAATAATAAATGGAATTTATATAGCGAAGTTTAAAGTGAAGGGTTAATATTAAGTAAAATGGTTGCAATAAATCAAAATATCCTAAAATAAGATTACGGTTTGTGGAACCATATTTAAAATAAAAACAGAAAATAAAGATCGATTGATAATATGGGTTTTAGTTACGAACTTATATTTATTCTTAGATAAGAACGTATTTGATCTAGGTCTGGGAGGTAAATAAAATACCCAAGCTTAAACGACTTCACTATTTTCGACTGATGATACTCGTTTGTAATGGTAAAGAAGTTGAGATGAGTTTATTATTTTCGTAAGAAAAAGATTGCAATTCATTTGCAAGGTTTGAAATACAATTAAAAATTATGAGTCTTCAAATTAAACAATGTATAAATTAACATTGTTTATCCCTAGTTGAAGTATAAGTTTATTTATACCATTTGGTTATGCATATAGCTCTGTTTTCTAAATAAAAGAAATAGTTGGTTTTAAATACACTTATTCTAAATAATAAGTGAATGGCTATGAATTTTTTTCGAATAAATGGAAAGGGTTATTTGAATTGGAAATGAAGGTAAATAGTTGAAATCAAATTATAGATTTCCAAAGAAAAGAATATAGAGACGGAGTGTGAGATTATAATGATATTTTCAAAGTAAACAGATATAGAGAAGGGTTTGAGAAATGAATTTTTTTAAAGAGATGAGTTATGGTAAATGTTTCCGAAGTAATGAAAACGGAAGTGTTTGTTGAACATAAGAATGATTTTTAAGAATCGGTTAAGAGTTTCAAAAAAATAATTTTAAATGAAAAGACCTAAGCCGCTAATGTACTTGACCATATTGTTTGACCAATCTTATTTGATGCTTGTTTTTGTTTAAATTTATTGAGATTGTTAGTTAAAAACCCGACTATCAATGAAATATCTTATTGGACCTTTGATGTGTTGTTTCGAAGAGACCGAGACAGGAACTAGACCCAAACCACTTCGAATCAATGTTGCGGTCGAAACTAACTTGCAGAAAATAAAGATGGAGCATTGAAGACCGTCGATATTCCTAAAATGGAAGAACTACTTCTAATCTCCGGTTATCTCCTAGAGATATACTATGGTTCTGTCGTGGTTGTAATATATGGATTGTAAGGACTTCTCGCTATTGATGCTTAGGGTGATTCCTATATAGGATGCGGTAGGAGGGTGCCTTCGGTTCATCATGTTCTTGGAATACTTGTATGGATGAATGTATGACAGAGTATTTCCTGAGGATCACGTACGTTGACTTTTACAAATATACCAAGTTCGGTGGCGGAGAAGACACCTTCTCTTAGCTTAACACCTAGGTAGGTTTGTGGATGTCAACTAGTGATTTGACGGATCGGACGATGTGGCATTCAAAGGTTATGAGATGTTCTCTAAAAAGTTAAATGTAACCTCAAGCCTTACAATCGGGAAATGAAAAAATTCGGGCAGGCAACATGGCTAGTTGGGTCGCACCCAAGTAGGGTGTACTATCACCATATAGAGAAAATTCTTTTGTTTCTTCTATCGATTCTGTATGTTACAGAATATGGTTGGACGGCCGACAACCTTGGGTGATAATATATTCGATACACTCAAGCTGAATGAGTGGTCGGTCATGTGTGGCCGGGTTGCAAGATGTTCTTGTTGAACCCCAGTGTATCCCCTCTAGAGTACACTGATCGGAAGGTGGTCCCATACCTTATCATGTTGGAAATTCATTCTCCAATAAGCGCCTTGCGGTTTTTGATTATATAACGAATATGTAGAGCGTTAGATGCAAGCATTTTGCTAGATGGTTATTTATTTATGATTTGATAGACACTATTATAATATCACTAGATTTTAATATATCAAAAATATTTTTGGTTATCATAAGGTAAAAATCGTTCGTGTTTTTGTGTGGACTGGTCTTACGATTATCCTTTTCTTTCAAAAAGTATTTCCAAAGTTAAGCAAGTTGTTTGTCATGTGAATTTATCACTGAAAGTATTCCAGATCGATCTGAGTGGTTTTTTCTTTGCTTCAATATGCTCGGGTCAGACTGAGTATATTTCCAGGTTAGGTTTCGCTTGGAACTTCATAAGAGGAGCTGGAGTCGAGGCGTACACCCATATTTCTTGGAACTAGTTTATTCAACTATATGTGTTGATTGAAATGAATGTATACTCTGATGTTGTAATCGTATACACATACATACATACATATATATACATACAGTTTCCTTTTGTAAAGCATTTTGATATATTATATTTTTTCCATTCCGTTGTGAGACTTTGATCTTCTTATTCTTCAATTCTAACATTTATTTCTTTCTTCTCTCACCCTCCATTTTCTTTCTCCTAACTATCTGCTTTTCTGTGCAATTTGAGTTGACATGGGTTGTTATATGTTGGCCTATACTATACGGAAAAGTGGTTCGTTACACCTTGTATCTTTAGGACTAGATACTTGAAAGATTTGGGTTGGTACAATAGTGGATCCCAATGCTATTTTATACACGCCTACTTCATATATATTTATTCTACTGGACAAACTTTAGGGATAGTTGTTGCTTGGCACAAGGAGTTTATCTCTTTTGATTAGTACGTCTATGTATTTTGATATATGTAATGGATTTATCTATGTTCGGTAATGAAGATAGAAATTCAGAAATGATGTATCCTGAATTGTTTTCGACTATTATGAATGTGAACGGTCTGTGTTGTTGCAAGTAACTTAAATGATTGTAGTTATTATTAATGAAATATTAGTTTTAATTATAATACTGTAAAAATTATGGCTAATATCAGTTATTTAGTATTTGCAGCAGTTGTAGTTATTAGTTGTAGTAGAATATATTACAACTTTTACAAGCGGTCGTAAATCGCTAACACAGCTGATGAAAACAGTTGTTAATATGTTAATTACAACAATTACAAATAGTTGTAATTAAGTCTTTGCAACTGCTAATACTGTTGCGAAAGGATCTTATAACAACCATTAGCAGTTGTTGCAATAAACTTAGTTACAATTGGTAATAACAGTTGTTAAAATATTTTCTACAACAGCTTAAAGCAGTTGTGAAAAGAATTTTTACAGTTGCATCAGGAAGTTGTCAATATGTCATTTACAACTTGCTGAAACATTGTAAAAGAATCTTTTTACAATTGCCTAAAACGGTTGTAAAATAAACTTAGTCTATTACAACTGCGGATATTAAGTTTGGCGAATGCTGCTTGTAACAGACATATTACAACTGTTCTTGGCAGTTGTAAAAGGGTATATCTGTTGTAGTGAGAACTCATCAGTAAATTGTACTTCTTACATAACAGATCTTCGCATTATTGTATCGTTGCACTAGTCGTCTTCTAAAGTTTCTTCCATTTGCATATGCTTGACATTCATTATTATATCAACGATCCCAATGACAATCAGACCATCATCTGTAACTCATTTACTAACTACAGAAATAGTGAAATCAGATGTATTAATCTTCGTAGTTTTGTTAACCATCGCTTTCAACTCGACATAATTACATCTACGTCTCAATTTCGATCGTTTATGCTTTCCACCAATGTAGATTGACTTGTTATTCTCGTTAGCGATAAGCTCACCATCGTAATGCCAAATAATAGGTGTAATAGCCATAGATTTAGCATAATACCAAATAAAATTTTTTAGATTTGGATCTATAAGTTTGAAATAATAGGTTTTCAAATCATTACCTGAGTTGGAATGGAAGTGGGATCTTGCGTTCAGATTGGTTAAATAATTTGAGTGGGTTTGTTAAGTTTTTATGCTTGTTGAACTGATTCCGGGGTTTGACTGATTAGGTTTTTAGTTTTCTGAAACGTTTTGGAGATGAAGAGTTATGAAGAGTGGAAAATGATATTGGGATTTAAGCGAAAGGAAATGGGCTACTGGCTTGCAGGTCCAGTATGGGGCGGAACTATGAGTTGCGATCCACTGAATAAAATGGGCAGTTGTGCTCTTTGTTACTATTGGGAGGGCGCAACCAAAAATTGTGCCCTATTTCATAATATATAGGGTACAACTTCCAATTGCGCCATGGTTGGGAGCTGTTCGATGACGAATTGATTAGAAATCTGTCGCGAAGTGTACTAAACTGCAAGCGTACGGCGTACACTTGTAGTACGTGGCCAATACGGGTCGATCCACGGAGAAAGGAATAATTTTAATTATATTCAATCAAATTAAACCAAATTCGAGTGGAATTTTAACTACAACTAAACTAACAAACTAGGATAGATAAGAACTATGGGATTAAATGAAAACTTAGGAATAAATCCACGTTCTATATCATACAGTTCAACAAATCATGAAATTATGATCTCTTTTCTTTTGTCGTAAGTATGATTAGTTGATGTGTTTATCCTAATCATGACATATTTATGCTATTAATTAGCTCAACATTTGTCATTAAACTTTAACACAACCACTAACTCACATGTTTAACTCTCATAAAAATGATAACAAGATGAAAATCAAATCTATTTTAAGCATGGCCTATTAACTACTAATTAGAAATATAGGCCATCAAATTTCAATATAAACAATCACTTCTTTGCCATAATCATATAAAGATGAAGAGGCAATTTGTGTTTTGTTTGTTTAAGCATAGTATATGTGGTGTCAACAATATATACTATCAAATTCAAAGCTAAACAACAAATCAAACCACTCCTACTATTTCCATTAAGTACAAAAAGAGAACATAAAATCAAGTAATGTTGCATCTACGTAATCAAGAGAGCTTCATTACCCCTAATTTGAAGGGGTTTAGCTACTCATGTATGTAATCATGCTAATAAATGTAGATTTCAACATAAACATAAGCTAAACAAAAGAGAGAACTAATTAACAAGAACAAAATAAAACTAAACCACTTGCATAAAATTATGCTACACTAATGCATAAAGTAAATAACAAGAATTAAATGAACAAGAAATTAAATTGCATTAAAATGAAAATTACATAAGAGGGAAATGACTAAGAAGCCACGAAAGAAAAAGTGAGCTTTGATCCTACCAACTAACTAACTAAAAAAGAGGGAATTTATTTGCATGACATAAAGGGGGGTATATATACATGTTTGAAACCCTAAAACCCTAATCACTTTTGTTGGGGACTACCAAAAATACCCCTTCATGAAGCTTCCATTTGTCTTTAGCCTCTAATTAATCATTAAAAGTTCACGAACCATTTTTTGTCTCCACTTGCCAATATATTAGCTTCAAATTGTTCCATTAAACAAAAAGAGTGATAATGGTAGGGTCCTCCACTAAGTTGTGTGTGAATTAATTTCATCTCTATTCCATTGTATCCACTTTATGCATGCATATCTCCATATAAACTTCATATGCATACTTCATTTTTGCTCCTAAATTCCTACAAGACACATGAAAATGGGTAAGTATATTTTATCAAAAATAAATACATGCATAAATGTCTGTTTTGTCCCAATATGAAGATGGATGCATGATAATTTGAGAATTTTTGGTTTTTGGTTAAAACATGTAAAAATTGCCCTTTTATGTTATTTATTTAACTGAAACAAGAATAAATATGTGAATATGAATGTGCACATTTACGTGCACATAAGGCGCAACTTTCAGTTGCGTCTCGACAAGGCACCTGCTATTGTTGCTTCTACCAATAGAAACTTCATAAAACAACATATATTCATTGAAACAACGCAACTTACTGAAACAATACATATCCAAGCATGTATTCGAGCACAACACCATAATACATTGAAGCACGTCATATTATGAAACATAAAAAGTGTTCTTACATCAATCTACAAAACAACACAAACAAAACATTGACAAATACAAGAACGGCTAAGGTTGAGATGGGGGTGGTTGAGATGGTTCCAGCTTCAACTATGTCTTGTGGGGGTTAAGACGATATAGTATGTAACACCCCACGTCCATTAATGTCACTCACAAAGGGAATGCATTAACTTCCATGAAGCGTATTTAGTGTATAGAACAGAATATAACAAGACAGATATAAATAATGGTACTTGAAAATTTTAAAACAACTTTTATTGCAACGGAGAAATAGTTTGATTACAACAACTTCATAAACCAAGTACACTTAATATCCATCTCGATAAATTGTTTCAGTGTACATAAAATAAAAAGCATAAACCCCAACACAAGTAGCCATAAAAGAGATGAGTTGAACTTTACTTTCAGCAATCCAAGCACTTCCAAAAGAGAGAGAAAGAGATCCGAGATCAAGCTCCACTAGTACTAGTCCTACCTTGACAACCTGGGAGGGAGGAAGAAAAGAGCCGAAAACAAGGGAGTCAGACATAAAGTCTGGCGAGTATAATAACTTTAACAATATAATTATTAAAGTAACTAGGATAAGGCATAAACTGGTAAGATAAGATATGACCATGAAACAAGTGGGCATGACAAAGCAAATAAGAGGAATATTCTGGCGTTAATCTCGTTCCTAATCACTATAGGATAATTACTATATTGCACCACCACTAGTCACCCTAAAAGTTGATCCCGCCTACAGAACTTAATAATGATAATGGTAGTTTCGTGTACCCCTAGTTGCCTTCATAGGTGTTGTCTGCCCCTATCTCCACTAGTTGTACCCACTACCACCATTCGATCGGCTCTCTAACTCGAAGATACCCGTGTTGGTCCCACAGTGGGGTGTATCACTCCCCAAAGTGGCAACCCGATACCACCAAAGTTGCACGGCTTATATCTACACGATGCAACAATGTCTTACCTATCAGCCCGTGCTCATGCATGCACATGACCCCGTTGGACTTGCGTTTCCACCGCTAACCCGTTTCGACCTCTTACAATCAAATCCAGTAAGCGTGTTCCGTCCTCGACTTGGGTCGAGCTCACAAAGATACTTAATGGGTTACTGGTTTGAAAAGGGCCCCCATGCTTGATACAAGCCTTCCACCTATGCTTGGTCCCCACTAAGGTTTCCCCACTTAACCCCATTCTTATTCATGTCTTCTTACATGTTTCAATCTTGGTTAAGTGCATCTAATCGTATTTCACATGCCAAGGCACCCACTTAATTTCACATGCCACCCAAGGCACTCACTTAACCCCCCATGTCCCACCACATGTTTATCTGGTTAAGTGTTACTTAATTCATTAGAACCGTAACCTTGTAATGACCTCCCACATTAGGCTGACATTTGCGGTTGCTGGATTTGTCGGGCGGGTCCGGGCAGTCTTATACCGTAAACGAGCCTAACCTCGTGTCTTTACAATTGTTACGCATTTAATTCGTGCCTTTGACCTCTCACATTAGATTGGCAGTTATGGCTGCTGGATTTGCCGGGCGGGTCCAGGCAGTCTTACATCACAAAAGAGTCTAACCTCGTGTCTTAGGCGGTTAATTATTACACATCTTTATTTAACTCCAAATTGGATTAATATCCCTATTCAAATTTGTTAATAAGTTCCAAATTTATGTCCATAATTGTCTCTTAAAATTATGTCCATAAATACCAATTATGCCAATTAATGTCACAAATTAATTATATGCCTTTTAAGGCCATTTTATGCCAATTCACAATTTATGTATATTCAATATTATCCCATCATCCCCACGCTATTCGTACGTTTTCATATGACATATGTTAGACTCGCAAATAGTCTAACTTATAAAAAGAAAAACAACATCACATAACACATAAAATAGATCTAAGGATCATGACATAAGATTACATAGACAATAACTTGCATATGAATTTCATTCAAACTAGCATATGATACAAAACTAGCATAGGTAATGGGCATAAACTTGCATAACTTATGTACTTCTATAGATCCAAACAAAAAGGTATGAACTTGCATATGGATCTAAACATAAAGATGTAAACTTGCATATAGATCTAAACATAAAGATGTAAACTTGCAAACTTGCATATAGATCTAAACATAAAGATGTAAACTTGCATACGGATCTAAACTTGCATATGGATCTAGACATAAAGATTAATGTCACATAAACTAGCATATGCATATACATGTCTCACATATATTTTAACAACCCAAACTTGCATAAGATTCATACATGAATATATGATCCAATCATCACAAACTTGCATAAAATATATGATTCAACTTGCATAAGATTCACATAAGAACTAACATGTGATCCAACTTGCATAAGACTAACATGTGATTCAACACCACAAACATACATATAATTTACATCACATGATTCAAAATCATATTCTCATAATCCCAATTATATCTTATCATAATTAAATTAATTAATTATTTTGTGAAAGCTATCATACTCACAATTAAAAAGAATAGTCTTTCTGGGATCTGTATTCTGAAACTGAATTGCTCGCCTTTGATGTAGACTAATCGTTATTTAGATTTGATTTGATTTTGATTCAAGCTTCTATCTTGCTTTAGGGTTGAAAGTGTATGGCGGCTAATATAGGTTCTCCATTAAAGGCATGGCGGCTCTTGTTATGAATTAATGTGATTAGGGTTAAGGGTTTAGGAGTGTTTTTATAGAAGTTTAATTTAATAAGAGCGGTCGGATTAACCTAGGGATAACCAGAACCATCAGGACCACTCAGATGCCACATCAGCCCTTAGGGCGAATTGGGCCACGGGTTGACAGCCAAACACCCTGGATTGACCCTTAGGGTCGACTCCAAAAATGGTGTGGTTCGGCTATTCCCCCTCCCGATTCGTTGTTTTGAACTTTTTTCTGAATATTATATATATATATATATATATATATATATATATTTATTTATCTCATATGCATACAAACTTCAAGGCTTAATAACTTCTTCATAAGTTATCTGTTTTATGCAAACCAAATGTCTATCTTGACCCAAAATTTTGAGACGAACATAATAGCGCAACCCATTTCACTTAATTCTTCTTATAAAAATTAATTATAATTTAATTTGTGAATTTTAATATTATAAAATTACGGGGTGTTACATTCTCCCCTCCTTAAAGGATTTCGTTCCCGAAATCTCTAAGTTAAGAAGAATGTATCCTACCAACCAATCATCCATCTACTCAACCATCATCCACAAGCATCCATTGTCCTTAAAGAAATTTCTAATGCTATATGAACTTATGCAAAAATGTGTGTATATGTTCCTTATCTAATGCAAAGATCAGGCGGTCCACTGATTCAGTTGACTTCCTTAATGCAAATCATGATAGTGTCATGCGTCCATTATGTATGCGAAAGAATCCTATCAATACATATTATTTCTACATGTGTGCACAACCATTCATCAAAATGCAGCATTCATATGATAACAAAACCATTATACATCCATTAATTTAGATATGCACACGCATTTATATGCAACATGAAGGTGATTGAGCCGATCTAGTGCCTAATGTGTGTGTACATGCATCCACGAGCAACCACTAGCAACCACTTGCATCCACTAAACATAACATGTCTCAAACACATGTTTGCAACCATAGGGTTCTTCCTAACTAAAGATCGAAGATGTCATCGCAAAGATAATACTAAAAGATAGGACAAGTGTCAACAAAGCGGTAGAAAAAAAAAAGAAATTAAAACATACCCTCAAAAAGGAAAGGGTACAACGTACGCATTTTGTCTTCCGTATCCCAAGTCGCGTCTCTTTGATCATCTCCCCATTGCACTTTGACCAACTTGATCTCTTTGTTGCGAAGCTTTTTGACCTCCAATCCGAGAATGCGTGTAGGAGCTCGTCTGATCGTGGCATTGCGCTCTACTTCCACTTCTTCGAGCGTGCTCGGCTTTACCACTTCCACCGTATCGTGTAAACACTTACGCAAATGCGAAACGTGAAACACGTCATGAACTCCGCTGAGCTTCTCTGGTAACTTTACTCTATACGCCATCTGTCCAATCCTCTTCGTTATTGGAAAGGGTCTTACGAACCTCGGTGCCAACTTCCATACTGATCCAAAATGGACTACGTTTCTTAATGGTGACACCTTAATAAAAACCATGTCCCCAATATTGAATTCAAGATCGGTTCGTCTCCTATCAGCATATGACTTCTGTCGGTCCTGCGCCGTCTTCATTCGTCGTCGAATCAGGTCTATCTTCCCCGATCATGTCAGGTCCAAGCAAAACCTTATCAGTGGATTCCCACCAACATGTAGATGATTGGCACGGTCGTCCATAAAGAGCCTCAAAAGGTGTCATGCCAATGCTAGCCTGAAAACTATTATTATAGGCGAACTCCACTAGTGGAAGGTGTTATTCCCATGTTCCTCCAAAGTCTAGGATGCATAGTCTCAGAAGGTCTTCTAGAATCTGATTTACTCTCTCGGTCTGGCCGTCTGTCTAAGGGTGATAAGCGGTACTTAAGCATAATTGCGTTCCAACCGCCTCTTGTAAGCTTTTCCAAAATTCGCTTGTGAAAATGGGATCTCTATCGCTCACAATGCTAGAGGGTATGTCGTGCAAACGAACTATCTCTCGAAGGTAAATAGATGCTAACCACGCGGCGGTCCTTCTACTTTTAACGCGAATAAAATGGGAACTTTTGGTAAGTCTGTCTACAATTACTCAAATCCCCGTATTACCCTTCCTTGATCTTGGTAACCCATCTACAAAATCCATGGAAACGCTTTCCCATTTCCAAAGCGGAATCTCTAAGGGATGGAGCAAACCTCCAGGCTTCTTTTGCTCCACCTTGACTTGTTGGCACACTAAGCATCTAACAACGAACTCGGCCACGTCCTTCTTCATTCCGGCCCAAAAGAAAACTCGCTTCATATCCCTATACATCTTATCACCACCGGGATGTATGGTCATCTTAGAGCGATGTGAGTCTTCAAGAATTGCCTTCTTCAAACTCTCGTCTTGTGGTATGCAAAGTCTTCCATCTCTACGTAGCCAACCTCTCTTATCTATAGCATATCTATCAAGATGACTCGAGGACTCCCCTCATATAAGCTTGCCTACTATCTCAACCAACTGTGGGTCATTTCGTTGTGCCTCTCCAATTCGACCCAAAAGTGTAGGTTGCACCTCTAACGATGCCAATAATCCGGGTACATAATCGACAGAGGGTCTAAAGTCAAAGGAAGATATATACTCCAAACTCTGCCGCTCTACGAACAAAGGACTTAAAGTTAACTTCTTTCTACTTAAGGCGTCGGCTACAACGTTGCCCTTGCCAGGGGTATATGCGATCTCAAAATCGTAGGATGCCAAAAACTCCATCCATCTCTGTTGCCTCAAGTTTAGGTCCTTCTGAGAGAATAAGTACTTTAGCGACTTATGGTCTGTATACAACTCAAACCTCTCGCCAAGCAAATAATGACGCCATGAATTAAGCGCAAAAACTATGGCCGCCAACTCTAAGTCGTGGGTAGGGTAATTTTTCTCGTGGGCTTTCAACTATCTTCCACCATAGCATATCACCCTTCCCTCTTGCATTAAAACTGCGCCAAGCCCTGTCCCGCAAGCATCGGTATATACAGTGAATGTCTTACTCCCGTCTGGCAAAACTAAAACTGGAGCTGTCGTCAAAGCCCTCTTCAGGCGTTGAAAATCATCGTCACAGTCAACGTCCCAAGTAAAAGTCAAACTCTTCTTCGTTAATCGAGTGAGAGGGGCTGATATCTTCGCGAAGTCCTTAATGAACTTCCTATAATAGCCAGCCAGCCCTAAAAAGCTTTTTACTTCTGTTGCGTTCTTAGGAGTTTTCCAATCTTGGATTGCCACCACCTTGGCGGGATCCATAGCTATCCATTCCTTAGAGACCACGTGTCCTAAGAACCTCACTTCTTTTCTCCAAAAATGGCACTTGGAGAACTTAGCTTTTAGCTGATGCGCTCATAGGGTCTCTAAGACTTCCCTAAGATGTAGGGCATGCTCTTCTTCATTTTTAGAGAAAATCATAATATCATCTACAAAGACTACCACAAACTTGTTTAGAAAATCCTTAAACACCCTACTCATTAAGTCAACAAAGTATGCGGGTGCATTCGTCAAACCAAAAGGCATGACGAGCCACTCAAAGAAACCGTCAGGAGTTCTAAAGATAGTCTTATCGATGCTATCTTCAGCCACCCTTAGCGGATGAAACCCTGTAGCTAAATCCAGTTGTGAGAAAACTGAAGCACCCACCAACTGATCGAATAAATCGTCTATCCTCGGCAATGGGTGCCTGTTCTCCTTTGTTATCTTATTCAGCTCTCTATAGTCCACGCACAATCTAAGTGAACCATCAGCTTTTGTAGCAAAAACGACTGGAGCACCCCACTCCGAAATACTTCTTCTTATGAACCCCTTCTCAAGCAATTCTTTCACTTGCTTACTGAGTTCTCTTCTCTCTCTCTCGGAGCCATGTGGCGCACTGGTAATGCAACTGGCTTTGCATTATCTATTAGATATATTCGAAAGTCTATCTCGCGCCTCGGGGGTAAACCTCGAACTTCATTGAAGACGTCACTATATTCACGGACCACACGAACAGATTTCAAATCATCATTGGATGCGTCTAGGGATTCTAGGTAGCTAAGCATTACCGGACCTCTAGGGTCACAAGAAATATCAAGGGTCTTTCCACAACGAGTCAACAATCTAACTACCCTTCTTTCACAATCTAGGATGGCACCGTATCTAGTTAGCCAATCCATACCTAGAATCAAGCCGTAGCCCATGAAGCCAAGAACAAAGGCATTGCATTCAAACCCAACGCCCAAGATAGACACTCTCAAATCCCGACAAATCATAGAAAGATGAGCCAAACCACCAATAGGATTTGAGACTACTATGGGATCCGTAACTAGACTAGTATTTAGGTGCAGTGTTTCAACTAACAAAGAAGATACAAACGAGTGTGAAGCGCCAGAATCAAACAAAGTATGAACAGGATGATCAAACAGAAAAACTAAACTTTCAACGGAAATGTTTCTGCCTCTCTCCTGTCCTAGTGCCATGAGAGCCTAAATCTTCCCTCTCGCCTGCCCTGGTGCCATGAGAGCCTGAAGCTGCCCTCCAGAAGTTCTTTTCCCTTGCCCTTGTTTCCTTGGGCAGTCCTTAACTAGATGACCTGCCTCTCCACTGTGGAAACAGCCAGTCTTCTTCTTTTTCCTACAGTCTTTGCTCAGATGGCCTAGTGTCCCACAATTAAAGCACTTCTTCTTTCCTTTACCATTATTGTTCTTCCCGCCTTTCTTGTTATGCTGTTATGGCTTCTTCTGGTCTCCTTTCATCTCTGGTTTCTTTTTAGCATTCGCACCTTTCTCTTCCTCATGCATAAGCGCCATGTCAAGCAGTTTCTCAAAGGTAGCCCCCATCGGAATGTGGATCATCGCCAACCCATGTAGCGGCTCATTCAAACCTTTAACGAACCTTAGGGCCTTCTTCTCATGTGTGTTTACCAATTCCAAGCCAAATATCGCCAACTGATTGAACTTGTTGACGTACTCCTTTACTGATAAATCCCCTTGCTTCAACGCCAAGAATCTTTCCATATATAAATTCTCTTCAGCTCGTGAGAGAAACTTCATTTCGAACCTACGCTTGAAATCCATCCATCTCTCCACCAGACGCTCTCCGTTCGTGACCTCCCACCAAAACGAGGCTTCGTCTTTCATTAACCAAGCAGCCAATTGGACCTTCCTTCCATCTTCTACTTCGAAAATACCAAATAGATCTTCCACCTTCTTAAGCCAATTTCGAGCTTCAACAAACGTCTCTGATCCGTGAAAAGGTTTCCTGCCCATTGCCCTAAAATCTTTGCAAATCTTTGCAAAAGTATCAACACGGGGAGGAGGAGGAGGAGCATTTGCTGGGCCTGCGACATTGGCCATAGCTTCCAGATACCTTCTAAACCATCCTGGTATTGGTATCCCTTCAGGTATCTCGGTAATTCCAGATATGCTGAAAAGAAAATGAAGAGATTCAAAACGGAGAATTCGAAAGAAAGATATATGGCTCTTGGGGGTTATGTTTTTAAAACAAACTTTTCTCTTGAAAATACTTTCCTTAAAACATACTTTTGAAAGTATTTCTTTATAAAATGCTTTTTGAAAAATAGTTTTTCAAAATTCATATCTGGTCTGGTAACCTTCAGCTCTGATACCACGTGTAACACCCCACTTCCATTAATGCCACTTACAAAGGGAATGCATTAACTTCCATGGAGCGTATTTAGTGTACGGAACAGATTATAACAAGACAGATATAAATAATGGTACTTGAAAATTTTAAAACAACTTTTATTGCAGTGGAGAAATAGTTTGATTACAACAACTTCATAAACCAAGTACACTTAATATCCATCTTGATAAATTGTTTCAGAGTACATAAAATAAAAAGCATAAACCCCAACACAAGTAGCCATAAAAGAGATGAGCTGAACTTTACTTTCAGCAATCCAAGCACTTCCAAAAGTGAGAGAAAGAGATCCGAGATCAAGCTCCACTAGTACTAGTCCCACCCTGAGAACCTAGGGGGGAGGAAGAAAAGAGGCGAAAACAAGAGGTCCGACATAAAGTCTGGCGAGTATAATAACCTTAACAATATAATTATTAAAGTAACTAGGATAAGGCATAAACTGGTAAGATAAGATATGACCATGAAACAACTGGGCATGACAAAGCAAATAAGAGGAATATTTTGGCGTTAATCTTGTTCCTAATCATTATAGGATAATTACTATACTGCACCACCACTAGTCACCCTAAAAGTTGATCCCGCCTATAGAACTTAATAATGATAATGGTAGTTTCGTGTACCCCTAGCTGCCTTCATAGGTACCGTCTGCCCCTATCTCCACTAGTTGTACCCACTACCCCCATTCGATCGGCTCCCTAACTCGTAGATACTCGTGCTGGTCCCACAGTGGGGTGTATCATTCCCCAAAGTGGCAACCCGATACCACCAAAGATGCACGGCTTATGTCTACACGATGCAACAACGTATTACCTACCAGCCCAGGCCCACGCACGAACATGACCCCGTTGGACTTGCGTTGCCACCGCTAACCCATTTTGACCTCTTACAATCAAATCCAGTAAGCGTGTCACGTCCTCGACTTGGGTCGAGCTCACAAAGATACTTAATGGGTTACTGGTTTGAAAAGGGCCCCCATGCGTGACACAAGCCTTCCACCTATGCTTGGTCCCCACTAAGGTTTCCCCACTTAACCCCATTCTTATTCATGTTTTCTTACATGTTTCAATCTTGGTTAAGTGCATCTAATCGTATTTCACATGCCACCCAAGGCACCCACTTAACCCCCCATGTCCTAACAAAGTTTATTTGGTTAAGTGTTACTTAATTCATTAGAACTGTAACCTTGTAAAGACCTCCCACATTAGGTTGACATTTGCGGTTGCTGGATTTGCCGGGCGGGTCCGGGCAGTCTTATACCGCAAACGAGCCTAACCTTGTGTCTTTACAATTGTTACGCATTTAATTCGTGCCTTTGACCTCTCACATTAGACTGGCATTTGTGGCTGCTGGATTTGCCGGGCGGGTTCAGGCAGTCTTACATCACAAAAGAGTCTAACCTCGTGTCTTAGGCGGTTAATTATTACACATCTTTATTTAACTCCAAATTGGATTAATATCCCTATTCAAATTTTTCAATAAATTCCAAATTTATTTATGTCCATAATTGTCTCTTAAAATTATGTCCATAAATACCAATTATGCCAATTAATGTCTCAAATTAATTATATGCCTTTTAAAGCTATTTTATGCCAATTCACAATTTATGTATATTCAATATTATCCCATCATCCCCACGCTATTCGTACGTTTTCATATGACATATGTTAGACTCGCAAATAGTCTAACTTATAAAAAGAAAAACAACATCACATAACACATAAAATAGTTCTAAGGATCATGACATAAGATTACGTAGCCAATAACTTGCATATGAATTTCATTCAAACTAGCATATGATACAAAACTAGCATAGGTAATGGGCATAAACTTGCATAACTTATGTACTGCTATAGATCCAAACATAAAGGTGTGAACTTGCATATGGATCTAAACATAAAGATGTAAATTAGCATATAGATCTAAACATAAAGATGCAAACTTGCATATAGATCTAAACATAAAGATGTAAACTTGCATATGGATCTAAACATAAAGATGTAAACTTGCATATGGATCTAGACATAAAGGTTAATGTCACATAAACTAGCATATGCATATACATGTCCCACATATATTTTAACAACCCAAACTTGCATAAGATTCATACATGAATATATGATCCAATCATCACAAACTTGCATAAGATATATGATTCAACTTGCATAAGATTCACATAAGAACTAACATATGATCCAACTTGCATAAGATTCACATAAGAACTAACATATGATTCAACACCACAAACATACATATAATTTACATCACATGATTCAAAATCATATTCTCATAATCCCAATTATATCTTATCCTAATTATATTAATTAATTATTTTGTGAAAGCTATCATACTCACAATTAAAAAGAATAGTCTTGTCTTTTTGGGATCTGTATCCTGAAACTGAATTGCTTGCCTTTGATGTAGACTAATCGTTATTTAGATTTGATTTGATTTTGATTCAAGCTTCTATCTTGCTTTAGAGTTGAAAGTGTATGGCGACTACTCTAGGTTCTCCATTGACGGCAAGGCGGCTCTTGTTATGAATTAATGTGATTAGGGTTAGGGGTTTAGGAGTGTTTTTATAGAAGTTTAATTTAATAAGAGCCGTCGGATTAACCTAGGGATAACCAGAACCATCAGGACCACCAGAACCATCAGGACCACTCAGATGCCACATCAGCCATTAGGGTGAATCGGGCCACGGGTTGACAGCCAAAACCCTGGATCGACCCCGAGTCGGGTCGACTCAGCGGGGCTCGGGTCGACTCCAAAAATGTGCGGTTCAGCTATTCCCCCTCCCGATTCGCTGTTTTGAACTTTTTTTGAATATATATATATATATATATTTCTCTCATATGCATACAAACTTCAAGGCTTTGTAAGTTCTTCATAAGTTATCCGTTTTATGCAAACCAAATGTCTATCTTGACCCAAAATTTTGAGACGAACATAATAGCGCAACCCATTTCACTTAATTCTTCTTCTAAAAATTAGGTATACTTTAATTTGTGAATTTTAATGTTATAAAATTACGGGGTGTTACATAGTATAGACGTCTCTTCTATGTCTTGTTCATATGTAATGTCAAATGCTTGAGGCGGACGCAGCGTGTATGGTGGTGATCTTTCTAACCTGTGTCTTCCAAGAATCGAGTTTATTCTTTGTTTGATGCTTATACATTTGCTTTTTTACTTGCTCTTCATTTTCTTGATTAGCAAGCAAGTAATTTACCTTGTTAGATATGATATAAAGACATTGGACCTGAAAGCATGAAAATTTTGATAAAATAGATTTGTAATATATGCGCATGTTTGAATTTAGAATTTTGATTAAGCATAACAAGCCACCTTCCACAGATCCCCATGGAGCATACCTAGGAAGCTAAAAAGAAGATTCCTTAAGAATAAAGCGACGTGTGATATGCCAATACCAACTATAATAGGCGGAGATGGAGATTCTTAGTTGGCGCTCTGCTTGTACATACTCGAACCTGTGTTCCCATCTATGCACATATGAGTCATACAAGTTTTTGTTCCATCCGTGTGGAAACACTCACTCAGTCATGCCCAGTATATGTTAATTAAAGCCAAACTGCCTCATATTTCAATATGTAAAGTGCATGAGAACACTTTGCAAGCCTATGATGACAGTTCGTGCGTACCACATTAATTGACCATCCAAGCATAAAGATGACAACTGACTAAGAACCTGTGAGGTGTATGGCATCCAATCAACCTGATACTGCTCTATTACATCGACTTCATTGCGGTAAAGTAATGCATAACGAGATGGATTGTCCCCCCAGCATCTATCTCATGTCCACCTGCAAGCAATATACCAAATTAACATGTTAGTACTATAACGCACTTAATAATTTTCCATACAGATTAAAATCATGTTATACCTAGCGCCGTAATTGTAATCCAACATCGTCGGTGGCAGAGACATTTAATCGACCAATTGAAATACGTGTTCATGTCCAAATCTTCATATTATTGATGTTCAACAATGTAACATACTGACTTTCCCGTACCCTTTGAGTCAACAATCACAACCCACATTTAACCTAAATTGCATAGAAAAACATACAGTTGTTAGAAAGAAATTAGAGGGTAAGATAAGAAAAGAAAGAATTATTAGAATAGAAGAAGAGGAACTAACACAACATGGATTCTCACATCGCAGCGGAACAAAATATAATATAGAATAATTTTTACTGAGAGCTTGAAATAAAACTTACAATCATCAGAGTACATCACACATCTGGACTATTATAATAATCTGTCCTTATATATAATCACACAGCAGAATATATAATATCATACGTCTGGACTCTTCCATCTCGTCTCTTCATAACAACCGAAAACCTAAACCTGTATAGCTAGGTCTAACCCGAGCATTACAAACACCGGGTCAGTCTGGTGAACCAGAGTGAGAAAAATACACTAAGTTTAAAGGCATCACACAACTTGATTTTAACATCAAAATCTTTTCGAAAGAAAAGGATAATCGTAAGAACGAATCCACACGTAACTACAGACGGTTTTTACCTTATGATAGCCCAAAACATTTTTGAAAACAATATTATTATGATATTATGATAATGTCTAAATATAAGTAAATATCAATCTACCAGAATGCTTGCATCTCACGCTCCATATATATAGTAAACAATCAAAACCACGGGCGCTTATTGGAGAAGGGATTTCCTGGAAAGGTATGGGACCACCTTCCTGACAATGTACCTTTGGAGATGAATATATTGGGGTTCAACAAGAACAGCTTGCAACACAGGCTAAACATGACCGGTCCCTCACTTTATCATGAGAGTACCGAATATATCATTACCATGGGTGGGGGCCAGCCAACCGAACCGATAACATACATATAAAAATAAAAAGGATAACAAAGGCATTTGATTTCTACATATCAGGTAATGATATACCCTTTTGATGGAAGCGACCAACATAGCCATGTGACCAACCCGATTTTGTGCCATTTCCAGGTTGATGAAGCTTGAGTTCATAATTTACTTATTTATTTGTTCATTTTTATTCTTTTCGAACATCTGGACACCATTCACTTTGAATGCCACATCGTCAGATCCTCCAGAAACACTAATTGATTTCCACAAAAATACTCTAGTTGTTAAGCTAAAGAAGTTTCCCTTCTATGCCACCAACTTGGTACGTTTGAAGAAATCAATATACGTGATCCTATTGGAAATACTCTGTCTGACATCCATCCATACAAGTCATCCAGGAACAGGAAGAACCGAAGGCACCCTCCTACCACATCTTAGGAATCACCCTATAGATCAGTAGCGAGTAGTCCTTGCAATCCGTAGATTCCAATCACGACGGAATCACTGCCAAATATATATCTCTAAGGACCAGCAAGAGAAATTCAACAGTAGTTCCACCGCTCATGAAGATTTACAGTCTTCAATTGCTCCATCTCGATTAGCATCTTCCACATATTCGTATTTATTGGTCGGAATTGTTTTCGAATATAAATTTGATCCCAGTCTTTACGTACCAACACACGTTGGGTCTGATTTTGATAGTCGGTTATTTAACTATCAAAATACATAATTAAAAATAAATTAAAATAGATCCATTGGTTTAGTACACAACGTCACTTGGCCTTTAAAATAATATATTGGTTGTAATACCAAAAATAATATATTAGTTCTAATATATTAATATTCTCAAATCCCTTAATTTTAATACTTTGGAAAATATCTTAAAGGATATTCAATTTTCCTTCAACTATCGTTTCAAAATATTGCTAAAATCATTATTTATTATTTAACATTTGGAAATCGATCCAACTTATCATTCTTAAAACAACCATTATGAAATCTCCTTTTCATCTCGTTATTTGAGCACCATAATCGTTACTTATCCTTTTAGAATAACGCATTCTAATTCTCATCTCTTTGTTTTGAAAATATCGTTACATTTTTGAAAAAACTCCTTTTATTATTACTTTACTATAGAAATATCATTTCATATTCTCAAGACCATATTAAATTCCTTTACTTTGGAATTCCAATATATGTATATTCCCAACTTCTTCAAATAACATTACATTATTATTTCACAAAATATTTCACTTCTAATATTTCCATCATTACAACTAATATCATCCTCCGATAATCCCGAAGTCGTTCAAGTTGGGGTATTTTAATTACCTCTCAGACCTTGATCAACAACGTTCCTATCTTAATATAGATATCCGTTGTAATACCAAAAACCCATATTTATTCCCAATATCAAATAAATTCCACTTTAGTTATACCTCGATTAAACATCGTCTCTTATTTAATATAGAGAAACTAGATTGCATCTTTATAACCCACTCGCCTTACCATTTTGATTCAAATTTGGGTTCTCGTCTCGATTCCATTTCAAAACTCCCTTAGTTCACAATCGTAAATCAATAAGAAAATAATTTCCTAAATACCAACCTCGAAGACCGAAACCAACATCAGATCAATATTCAGAAAATCATTTAACATGACTAATCTCTAATTAGGTTCCAATTCTTTAATTTCATTTACAAACCATATTAAAGTTCATAACTTTAATAATCCATTTCAATAACTGAAATCTTTTACATCACATTTTAAATAAAAACTTGGCTTTTAATAACTTCGTCAAAATCTTGGATTTATAAAGTCCAATTAGTTAATCCAATAAGAATTCAATTTAAACTTTTATTTAAACTTGACTTATATAATTAGTAATATAATACAGAATAGCTTAAAAATATCCTTTAACTATAAATAGGCTTTATAGCTTCATAAACCTCTATTAATACAAATTTAACCCCAAGATTTCCATTTTTATTATTAATAAACAACTAATAATCATATCCTAATTTTTAATAAAATAAAAATATGATTCCTCATCGTCACTATTTCCATTAAATTATCAAACTAATTAAATAATCAGTTCCAGTTAAACAGTTGACTTAGTCAACTCCAAACATGATTAACTCGGTAATTAATCCCATTATTCTTCCACTTAAATAAATTAATAATATCATTAATTTAAATAATCTCATTTACTTTGATTATTAAATAAATAATAATAAATTCAATAATTTCTTATTTCAATTGTTTCTTAAAAATAATCAGTCTCGGTTATTCATTGTTACGTCAATTTCTGCTCTCACTTGCTTGCAAATCTTATTAACTAAATAAATTTTTTAGAAAATCAATTAATAATTTCATATAAAATGAAATAAAAAATATAAATATTTATTTCCTTTTATAAACTTCTATTCAAAATAATATATTCCAAATTCTATCTTCAGTTATAAAATAATATTTATAACTTCAATTCTATTGGTCCACCTAGCGGTAAACCAATCTTTATAAAATGATGTATAACTAGGTCATCAGCAACAAATTCCTCAACCAGTATCACTCAATGGTTAAAAAAGAACAACCGTTGAATTCAGATTCAATAACCAACAATAAAATCAATAATCCGGTCATATTGGTTAAACAGCTCATATAATGATCATATGAAAATAAACAATAAATTTGAGGAATCCGATTGGATTCCTCCAACCTATTCTTCCCTGTATCAAAATAGATTATCTAAAATAAAATTATTAAATTCAATTTAACTGATAATTTTTATAACAGTTAGCTACTATTTAACATCAACCAATTTATTTAACACAACAAACAATCCAAACAATTCAATAAATTTAACACGTTTATATTATAAACGTGACCAACATGGTAAGTTACCTTCGTTGGTCCCAATCGTTAAGATAACGACTTGATTTTTCACTAAAATTAAACAATGTTTAATTTCACTGGTTCAATCATACAGGAATATAATTAACAAACAGTCGATCATTAGCAACCATAGCACAATTTTTATAAAACCCAACTTATATAAAATATAAGTGTGAAGAACTGAGTAAGTTTGACTCACCTTGATTCCATTCGTTATCAGAACGGCTTGTTATAATTAAACTAAACAATAGTTTAATTTAATAAAAATGTCCAACTGCGTTCAACGCTATCCAAACCAGCTTCATTGTGTTTACTGATACAGTTCTACGCTTCTGGTCTTGTCGCATTCTGTTAATATAATAACAAGTATAATATTTTAAGTTATATGATTTAATTAAATTATAAACTTCCTTAATTACGTAGATTAAATTAATTACAATGACTTAAGAAATACAGCCGACTTCTATTTCCCTTTGATTTATACATTATTAACTAACTACAATGTCGTTAAAACAAAAGAAAGAAATACGACGTTCATTTCACAACTATCATAATTAAAAGAGTACAACTATGAAATCTTGATATTATTTCAATTATCGAAACAGTGTTTTCCTAATATCATTATTAATCGATAACCCTAGTTGTATGATGTATTCCGCATAACTGATATTGTTTCGTATTTATAAATTAAAATTTTCGATAGGCCACTAACATGTACCATTTATTCTAATTTTCTATGTTTATAATAGTAGTAAGCTTTGAAACATAGAGCCATCAAAAGAAAACCCTTTACTAACATCAGGTTCAGATCGAAAATTAATAATATTTTAATTATTAAAACCGTTATTTTCTACTTTAATAAGCAAAACAGACCCTGCCTTAAATCCCATGTCATGATTTTTACCCGGCAAATGGGAAACCGAAATGCCAGTATCCACGTCATCACACATTCTTCCCAGACCAATGAAATAGAACCCGTTCCACTTAAATTTTTCCCATTTCTCCTGCTTTTCAAAAACACGGACCGAAACCAAAACTTTGAGCTGTCGTCGTCGATAATTGTCATCGCCGGACCACCAGCTATAACCACTGCAAGGCGGCGCGACCCTCCCCCTTCCACCTCGACCCGGTTCCATTGCCAACAACTCACAGTAGACTCCAATATTTTCGAAAACACAGAAGCAACTTGCCTCCGTTCATCCTCCTCCTGACAGCACCAGAGGCCACCAACGACCGCTGCATTGACTTCATTGTGAGCGTCTGACCTAGAGCACCATTTCTCCTTCATACCACCTCTGCCAACTCGCCACCAATTCTTCTCCAAAAATCAAAATTCGAACCACCTTTAAAAACTGTAAACCGCCACTTTAAACGGCCGCCATCGCCACCTCCGACCACCGGACCACCAGCGACAACCACCGTCCGATCCGCCTCCCTCCCCTCTCCATTATATCTGTTGATACTTTCCTCTAATACGCCCCCTATAGATCATGAAAAATCGAAAACCAATTGCCTTCCAAAAACCCAAACTAGATCTAAGATTGGCCACCACCACCGTTGTATCCATTTTATCTGTTGACACCTTCCTCTAATACACCCGCCAAACTCCGGCCCTGCCCCTCATCTACATTTTCTTAGTTAAAGTCTCTGCTTAATTCTCGTTGAATTGGAAGTTAAAAAAATTGTTTGGAGAAGACTTAGTTTTGCAAAAATGAAAGAATGAAATGGACAGAAAGTGATTATATGGAGAAGGATACTTTGGCTCCCACGTATACGTGCATCTAAAGTAAACTTGGGCATTACGGTGAAGGCAGTTTGGCTCCCAAGGAACGTAGAAAATGTGGTTAGCAAGGAGGAGTTTTGATTCTTTTTATTCTCTTTTAATTAATATTATTAAAATTAGCCGAATTATTACCATGTACACTAACGTTTAATGTTCGTACCGTCACATACGATCTCCAAATGTGGTGAAAATGGATGTGCTGTTACGCCTTGACGTTACAGTCTCAATGAAATTAATTTCATTGAATTCTGACTCCCTTTGCACAACGGTGTTATTTTAATTTTAAACTTATTTATTGATTCACGCTTAAGTTTTGCCTACCGACAAAATAACTCCAATTGGCTCCAAACTGGAAAACTAGCAATAATTGATCATACGTATTCCAATAAAATTTATTTCATCGAAAACGGATGTTGTTTGAAAAATAATTAATCATACGACTTATATAATATCGATAAATTATAAATTAAATCCAAAACAATTAAATTAAATAATAATAAATTATTGTCATCGAGTATATCCAAATAAATAATATATCTATATATACATATCTCATAATTGAACCAATATGAAATTATAACTCAACGTAAATGTTTTGGAGTTAAACGATATCCAAATATATTGAAATTCTTATTAAATAAATTAAATAAACGTCATAATTTATAAACGAATTCCATAGTGACTATTTTAAAATTTGTATTGGACATTACTATCAATATATAAGCTGAAATCTTTAATTTTCTCTTCCATATGAAAATTATAATCAATAAGGTTAGAAATTTTCTTGTTTCATGGAAATCCGACTTAAAATGGATTCTGTATATAAAATTGAAGTTCAAAACTCAATATTACAAACTACCGCGCCATTTCGAGCTCGTTTTAAATTAAATATAAATTAACGTTAAAATTTCATTTTTAATAACGAATTCAATATTAAAATCCATTAATATCCCAAATTTAATATTTAAAATAATAAATTAAATTAAATATTTGATGACCAAAAATGCGGGACATTACAATCTTCCCTCCTTAAAAGAATTTCATCCCCGAAATTATCAAGGTAGAAAAGATGTTATAAAACCATTATTTTCAAAAATCCAATTTGTTATAAACCAAAAACCAACACAATATCGTTAAATAAAATTTTCAAAAATACCGAAAAAATTTCTAGCACTTTAAATTTCCGGAAAATTTTGGCAGAGTCTCCCCTGTATGGAGGGACTTCTGCGATATCGCAGGAACAAATAATAAATATACATCGACCCACACAATCGGAAAACAAAATTCGAAAACCAAAAATTTATATTTTCGAGTAGGCGTACCTTGTGCGAGCACTATTGTGCATACTTGCTCAATATATTGCGATTTATTCAACCAAAATCAATCCTTAAGCCTTTTAGCACCTGTACTTAGCTCAATTCAACATATAAGTAACAGATATATGAAATTCTTAAATAATAATTCATTAATCACAAGTATTAACTTTACCACTTCCAAAATCAAATAGATAGCATCAATTCATTTTTAAATACAGGGTTTAACCATTCAGTTTTAATTCATATGTGATTTCATTCAAACTTATTATGTTGAAATTCATTTATTGGTTTTCAATTCACTTAAATCTTTATTAGTCCATCGATGAATATATATCCAACCAATCTAGCAAACAATCAACGATCAATCAATATCCAATACACAACCAACTCAATCAATTGAATTTACATTCAATATTAGTATTTACCTTGGTTTCACATATTTAATTATCAATCAATTAATATCTGATTGATTTCTATTTAACGATATATTGATTCAATTAACTAATTGATCTTTCAATTATTTATTTAGTTTCAATATCATCTTTTTATTTCACTTAAAAATTATTTCATTTACCCTCTTTACAAATCAGTATCATATCTACTGCCAGTTCAATGCTTCTCAACATTTGAACCGATCAAATAACACAATACAAAACATTTATATATAAAATCTACAAATACGCTCTCATATATATATATATATATACACACACACACACACTCAACTCGATCTAGGGTATTACTAACCCTATCAATATCGAGTTACACCACAGAGCCTAGGTTATTACTAAACCATTGCTCTGATACCACTGTAACATACTGACTTTCTCGTACCCTTTGAGTCAACAATCACAACCCACGTTCAACCCAAATTGCACAGAAAAGAAGATAGTTATTAGAAAGAAATTAGAGGATGAGATAAGAAAAGAAAGAATTATTAAAATAGAAGAAGAAGAGGAACTAACACAATACTGATTCTCACATCGCAGCAGATCAAAATATAATACAGAAATAAATCTTTACCGAGAGCTTGAAATAATACTTACAATCATCAGAGTACATCACATCTGGACCGTTATAATAATCTGTCCTCATATACAATCACACAACAGAATATATAATATCATACGTCTGGGCTCTTCCATCTCGTCTCTTCATAACAACCAATAACCTAAACCTGTACAGCTTGGTCTAACCCGAGCATTACAAACACCGGGTCGGTCTAGTGAACCAGAGCGAGGAAAAGCACACTAAGTTTAAAGGCATCACACAACTTGATTTTAACGTCAAAATCTTTTCGAAAGAAAAGGATAATTGTAAGAGCGAATCCACACGTAAATACGGACGGATTTTACCTTACAATAACCCAAACATTTTTGAAAACAATATTATTCTGATATTATGATAGTGTCTAAATATAAGTAAATATTAATCTTGCAGAACGCTTGCATCTCACGCTCCACATATATAGTATACAATCAAAACTGCGAGCACTTATTGGTGAATGGATTTCCTGGCAAGGTACGAGACCACCTTCCCGACAATGTACCTCTGGAGATGAATACATTAGGGTTCAACAAGAACAACTTGCAACCCAGGCTAAACATGATCGACCCTTCACTTTCTCTTGAGAGTACCAAATATATCATTACCACGACTGGAGGCTAGCCAACCGAACCGATAGCATACATATAAAAATAAAAAGGATAACCGAAGGCATTTGATTTCTCCAGATCAGGTAACGATATACCCTTTTGATGGATGTGACCCACATAGCCATGCGACCAATCCGATTTTGTGTCATTTCCCGGTTGATGAGGCTTGAGGTCATAAATATTTATTTATTTGTCTATTTTTATTCTTTTAGAACATATGGCCACCATTCACTTTGAATGTCACATCGTCAGATCCTCCAGAAACACTGATTGATTTCCACAAAAATACTCTAGTTATTAAGCTAAAGAAGTTTCCCTTCTATGCCACCAACTTGGTACATTTGAAGAAATTAATGTACGCGGTCCTTTTGGAATTACTCTGTCAGACATCCGTCCATACAAGTCATCCAAGAACAGGATGAACCGAAGGCACCTTCATACTACATCCTAGGAATCACCCTATAGATCATTAGCGAATAGTCCTTGCAATTCATATATTCCAATCACGATAGAATCATTGCCAAATATATATCTCTAGGGAACTGCCAGAGATATTCAATAGTAGTTCCACCGCTCATGAAGATTTACGGTCTTCAATTGCTCCATCTCGATTAGCATCTTCCACATATTCGTATTCATTAGTAGGAATGGTTTTCGAATATAAATTTGATCTCGGTCATTCCATACCAACAAACGTTGGGTATGATTTTGATAGTTGGTTATTTAACTATCAAAATACATAATTAAAAATAAAATAAAATAAAATAGATCCATTAATTTAGTACACAGCGTCACTTAGCCTTTAAAATAATATATTGGTTGTAATACCAAAAATAATATATTAGTTCTAATATATTAATATTCTCAAATCCCTTAATTTTGACACTTTGGAAAATATCTTAAATCATATTCAATTTTCCTTCAACTATCGTTTCAAAATATTGCTAAAAACATTATTTATTATTTAACATTTGGAAATCGATCCAACTTATCATTTTTAAAATAACCATTATGAAATCTCCTTTTCGTTTCGTTATTTGAGCACCATAATCGTTACTTATCCTTTTAGAATAACGCATTCTAAATGTCATCTCTTTGTTTTTAAAATATCGCTATATTTTTGCAAAATCTCCTTTTATTATTACTTTACTATAGAAATATCATTTCATATTCTCAAGGCCTTATTAAATTCATTTACTTTAGAATTCCAATATATGTATATTCCCAACTTCTTCAAATAACGTTACATTATTATTTCTTAAAGTAATTCACCTTTAATATTTTTATCATTACAACTAATATCATCCTCCGATAATCCTGAAGTCGTTCAAGTTGGAGTATTTTAATTACCTCTCAGACCTTGATCAACAACGTTCCTATCTAAAGATAGATATCCGTTGTGATACCAAAAACCCATATTTATTCCCAATATCAAATAAATTCCACTTTAGTTATACCTCGATTAAACCTCCAAGTAAATGAGCTCTCTATCCCTCTTAGAAGAGCCACCTTCTCTTATTTAATATATCGAAACTAGATTACATCTTTATAACCCATTCGCCTTACCATTTTAATTCAAATTCGGGTTCTCGTCTCGATTTCCATTCCAAAACTCCCTTAGTTCCCAATCGTAAATCAATAAGAAAATAATTCCCTAAATACCAACCCCGAAGACCGAAACCAATATCAGATCAATATTCAGAAAATCATTTAACATGACTGATCTCCAATTAGGTTCCAGTTCTTTAATTTCATTTACAAACCATAATAAAGTTAATAACTTTAATAATTCGTTTCAATAACTAAAATCTTTTACATCACATTTAAATAAAAACTTAGCTTTTAAAAATTTAATCAAAATCTTGGATTTATAAAGTCCTATTAGGTAATCCAATAAGAATTCAATTTAAACTTTCATTTAAACTTGACTTATATAATTAATAATATAATATAGAATCGCTTAAAAATATCCTTTAACTATAAATAGGCTTTACAGCTTCATAAACCTCTATTAATACAAATTTAACCCAAAGATTTCCATTTTTATTATTAATAAACAACTAATAATCAAATCCTGATTTTAAATAAAATAAAAATATGGTTCTTCATCGTCACTATTTCCATTAAATTATCAAACTGATTAAATAATCAGTTCCACTTAAACAGTTGACTTAGTCAACTCCAAACATGATTAACTCGCTAATTAATCCCATTAGTCTTCCATTTAAATAAATTAATAATATAATTATTTTAAATAATCTCATTTACTTTGATTACTAAATAAATAAGAATCAATTCAATAATTGCTTATTTCAATTGTTTCTTAAAAACAACCAGTCACGGTTATTCGTTGTTACGTTAATTTCTGCTCCCTTGCTTGCAAATTTTATTAACTTAATAATTTATTTTAGAAAATCATTTAATAATTGCATATAAAATGAAATAATAAATATAAATATTTATTTCCTTTTATAAACTTTTATTCAAAATAATATATTCCAAATTCTATCTTCAGCTATAAAATTATATTTATAACTTCAATTCTACTGGTCCACCTAGCGGTAAACCAATCATTATAAAATGATGTATAACTAGGCTATTTGCTATAAATTCGTCAACCAATATCACTCATTAGTTAAAAATGAACAACCGTTTTCAACAACCAACAATCAAATCAATAATCTAACATATTGTTTAAACATCTCATATAATGACCAAATAAAAATAAACAATAAATTTGAGGAATCCGGTTGGATTCCTCCAACCTGTTCTTCCCTGTATCAAAATAGATTTACTCAAGTAAAATTATTAAATTCAATTTAACTGATAATTTCTGTAACAGTAATAACAACTATTAAGCATCAACCAATTTATTTAACACAACAAACAATCCAAACAATTTAATAAATTTATCATGTTTATTTTATAAATGTTACCAACAAGTTAAGTTACCTTCGTTGGGTCCAATCATGAACGATTTGGTTTTTCATTGAAATTAAACAACGTTTAATTTCACTGGTTCAATCATATAGGAATATAATTAACAAACAGTCGACCATTAGCAACCACAACACACAATTTATAAAACCCAACTTATATAAAATATAAGTGGGGAAAACTGAGTGAGTTAAACTCACCTTGATTCCATTTTTTGTCAAAACGGCTTGCTATAATTAAATTAAACAATAGTTTAATTTAATAAAAATGTCCAGCTGCGTTCAACCTTGTCCAAACCAGCTTCATCGTGTTTACGGATACAGTTCTACACTTTTGGTCTTGTCGCATTCTATTAATATAATAACAAGTATAATATTTTAAGTTATATGATTTAATTAAATTACGAACTTCTTTAATTACTTAGATTAAACTAATTACAATGACTTAAGAAATACGGCCGACTTCTATTTCCCTTTGATTTAGACATTTTTAACTAACTACAGTGTCGTTAAAACAAAAGAAAGAAATACGACGTTCGTTTTACAACTATCATAATTAAAAGAGTACAGCTATGAAATCTTGATATTATTTTAGTTATTGAAACAGTGTTTTCTTAATATCATTATTAATCGATAACCCTAGTTGTATGATGTATTCCACATAACTGATATTGTTTAAAATTTATAAATTAAAATTTTCGATAGACCACTAACCTGTACTGTTTATTCTAATTTCCTATGTTTGTAACAGTAGTAAGGTTTGATACATAGAGCCGTCAAAAGAAAACCCTTTACTAACATCAGGATCAGATCAAAAGTTAATAATATTTTAATTATTAAAACTATTATTTTCTACCTTAATAAGCAAAACAGGTCCTGCCTTAAATCTCGCGTCATGATTTTTACCCAGCAAATGGAAACCCGAAATGCCAGTATCCACGTCATCACACATTCTTCACAGACCTATAAAATAGAACCCAATCCACTTAAATTTTTCCCATTTCTCCCGCTTTTCAAAAACACGGACCGAAACTAAAACTTTAAGCTGCTGTCGTCGATCATTGTCGCCACCGGACCACCAACAATCGCCACTGCAAGGCGGTGCGACTCTCCCCCTTACACCTTGACTCAGTTCCATTGCCAACAACTCACGGTGGACTCCAATATTTGCGAAAACACGGAAGCAGCTTCCCTCCGTCCTCCTCCTGACAGCGCCAGAGGCCACCAACGACCGCCGCGACGACTTCATCTTGACTGCCTAACCTAGGGCCTCATTTCTCCTTTAGACCACCTGTAAAAACCCGTAACTCCCCCGGTGAGGAAAGCGCGGATAGTTCGAGAACAAGCCACAACAGAACGCAAACGAAAGAACGTTTCATTGTTAATTACAATAATGCACCAGAATACAAGAATATACAGAGTATAAATGAATATTACACAGAAATATCAGAGATTTAAATTACATTTAAATACATAGCAGCGGAAAATAATACAATACACAACTAGAAGAGACATACGGATACAAAGCTTTCCGGATATCGTTCCAGCTGTAAACCAGGATCCTGTGAAAATAAATCTGCAAAACCAAAACTACTAGCTGCCCGTGTCAAAATAAGGGCACCCAGAGTTTAGGTCAAAACAATAAACTCCAGGTCAGTCAAGTGACTGGTGTGAGAACTAAAACAGTTAATCTTTATTTTTAAAGTTAGGTAAATCAAGGGACCACGCCGTATAACACGGAACGGGTTACCTCCCAAGAACACCAGTGAATAAAACAACAGCGCAATGCTAAATAAAGAAAAATGAAGCTATTATAAGACCCAGGTCCTATCACACAATGCAACGCAAGTCGGGGGATAGGGTTTTTACCTTATAATAGCCAAGAATGCTTGATACGTTTAAAAGAAATCATTTGATACTATTATTAAGTGCATAGTGTATAAAACAACTTCAAATCATAAGTATCAATCATAGGCGGCATGAATGCCCCATACCACTATGTCGCCATATATAGGTTATACAATCAAAATCGCAAAGTCACGTATTTGGAAATTGGGTTTCCATCTATGAACCGAGGCTAGGGATCGTCCTCTACCGATTCGAGACAGTCTAGCCCGAGTCCCAGGATCAGAGCTCGAGTGACCCTTGGAGCGACAGGGCCGGTCCACCGATGTGGATTAAAATTCCTGAACACTGCGTTTTCCCGCCCTTTGGGGCGTAAGTGAGCCAACAAATGACTCCATCGGACCCGGATCGTCCGATCAAACCGAGGCGCCTCGCAACAGCAACAACCACATAAGTCAAACTCGTCAGGGCGTGTAAAACCACTGACGCCACTTTTTAGCTAGAAGGAAACGCATGCCCTCCCTAAGGTCCGTCTCCCGTTTTTGGTTCATACCGGGTGTGAAACTCGCGAAGTAAACATTACACAAAGCTACGCCACAAAGGCCGTGCTTCGATCATCAACCACAAGACTTTGCTTTTCAACAGAAGCCTTGATCATTTGCATCTTAGCATGCCACACAGGCAAACCATTCTATGCAACCGATATCAGTCACAGAGAATGAAATCCGATGTCAGACACACAGTCCATTTACAAGTCCGTTCTGGGTCTGAACGAAACCGGAGGCACCTAGTACCTCGCATATCCATCGATCTCCATGTACGTCTGGACGATCACCAACTGTTTCCATCTTCTTGGGTGTACATCCCAATCAAGATCATCAGTAATCACCCAAACGACGTGAAGACCCCCGGTCTTCGACCATCGTCTTCATCTTCGACTTATCATCGTATTAGTAATTCAGAATGGGATAAACCCGGTCTTTCCGAATAACTCGCGTATATTTTAAATAAGTGTTACACAAACACAACATACGCCTCATTCCAATTCATCAGTCACTAACCGTAAGTTAATCAAGAGAATAGTTTCCCAAATATTAACCCCGAAGGCCGAAACCAACATCAGATCAATATCCAGAAAACCATTCTGCTTGGCTAACCGACAGTTAGTTTCTAATTTTCACATTCATAGGGAAAGGTTCCCATTAATTTTATCCAAGGTAAATTCCATGAATTTATTCTCTAATCTTCTTTTGAATTTCGATTCAACTAGTCGGGATTAACGAACCTTACCGAAGTAATCATTTATTCTAATTTCCCAATCCCAACCTATTCATCCCATGAAGTAAAACTGGTAATACTTCATATCTAACACCACGGTGTTATCGGTAAATTCAATTACCATTTCACGTTCAAATCTAATTAAAGATTTAACTATCGCCTGGAGCAAAACTGGTGATACTCCATTTTCGATCATTTCAATCTAATTAAAGATTCATTAAAACTCCACTTAGTTTTAATCGTTAACTGGGTTAAAGAATCAGTGTCATTTAAAACACGGTTCACGATAAACCCAAATCACATCACATTAATTATCGGGTTAAAGAACGAGTGTTATTTAAAACACTGTCCACGATAAACCCAAAAATCAATATCAATTCAATTCCAATTAAATATTATTTAATTGGCACACTTCATTAAATCTAATTAAAAAGATTTAATCTTTTCTCAACTGGGTTCAAGAACAGTGTTAATGAAGACACCATTCACGACAAACCCAAATCACATTTGATATTAAATACAAGGCTCTGAATAGAAAATATACCGGCTTATATTCAATATCAAATTCTACGACGAACAAATATCGTATTGGAAATAACGATATAAATATATCTTTCAAATTCCCATAACAATATCTGTATCATCACGAAATCCAACATCGAAATATTCCGAAGACAATTTCGATTCAAATCCATTCCAATGCAATCATTGGAAGTTCTGGTTATTTTCAAAACCATTTCAATATTCAATTTATTTATTTAAAAATAAATAGAATTATAATTCTAGTTCAAAACTAGTTCATTTCGATAAAAATCTATTTTTATCTTTTCAAATATGGAGTTTTTCATCCCAATTCTTCCCAAATCATTTCTTATGATTTTACACAAATTATTGATATTTTTAATGATTTTATCAAGGCCCGTACGGTCGATTTCCATCAACGGTCATCGAACTGCACTTACAGCGACCTTTTTCAAATTTGATTTGGACATAATTCCAAATCCAACCATTAGATTTCTAATTTCTAATAACCGTTAGAAAGCTCTTTTCGATACGAACCCAACGGTTCCGGTTTTAGGAGAATCCGACGGTCGGATCTCCCGTAATATCCGTTCGAAGTCAATGGTCGAAATTCGCGAACTGCCGAGGCGCGACGCGTTCTATTCAGGCCATTATATTATATATATAATATATACTTCGTCGATTTCCTTTTAAAACGTGCTTTATAAATCGTTTTCAATTCATTTTCAAAACGGTTTCAACTTCATATTCAATTTCAAATCAAAATTGAATACTCCAATATAAATTCGTTTTAAATTCATTTCAAATCGATTTCAATTCAAATTGATTTCTAATTCAATTTCAGTTCTAATTCAATTCAATTTCAATTCGAATTCATTTATATTCAATTTCAATTCGAATTCATTTATATTCAATTTCAATTCGAATTCATTTATATTCAATTCCAATTCGAATTCATTTATATTCAATTTATCAGATTTTGAAATCACTTTCGATATTCATAATAAAATGAATAAAATCGATATAAATATCGTTCACGTCAAAATGGCGTCAATCTAACCAACACGGCTTCATATATTTCTATTTTCAAATATTCTATTTCGAATATCTCTATCTCAAATATTTCCTTTTTCAAATATTCTATTTTCAAATATTTCTTTTTTTTTTCAAATATTTCTTTTTCGAAACTGGAATGAGGCCCAATCAATTACCATATAATGTTAATTATATGGATTTCCTACAACACATGTATATATCAACAACGATGAATAATCAACCATCATCCAAAGTGCATTCTACACTGTATAAGCATCAAATATAAATATTCAACGCTTATAACAGTCTGTCAATCAATCGATCGACATACAGCTAAACAATTGGGATTAGTGTACGTCAAATATCATCCCAATACCCGTGTGGGGTTTCAAACAATCAAACACAGATTTTATTTGTGCAGTTGGGTGATGTGTAAAATTTATCGTCCCAATCAATGTCCTTCAAATAGGTGTATATAAACAAACCGTCCGGTTTGTAAATGAATATTTATTTATTCACATTCACGTTAAAATTTATATTTTTAACGATCAAACTATTTTATTCAACCTATGAATTTTCTATTCGGTTCATTTACAAAATAAAAATGATATTTTTATTTTTCTAACTTATTTTAGAAATTTTCGGCGGCATAACGGCACGATACTAGAAACGGGACAAGGCCTAGCCTTATCCCCGGTCTAGTGAAGGCCCACGCCATTCACACATCAATCAAATCAATTTCATTCCACCAAACAATTCAATTCAAACCAAATAATCTAACCAACTTCACAACCAAACAATTTAACAAACAAGCCATCCATGGTCTGTGGATGACGGGTGTCGGGTGCTACTAAACACCGTCTGCATCCTAGTATATATATAACTAGAAAATTAAATTGAAAGGTGAGAAGTTCTCACAGAGGGTTCCACTCCGTCGTGCTTTACTTTTGAACTGCTGAACCGTCTGGATCTGTTTGAAATTCCAATGCAGTCCTTTTCACGCTGTTCATAATAAAAAATTATATTTTTATTGCATCATTCAATAAATAAAAATCATATTTTTAAACTGATCTTTCATATATAAAAAACCTATTTTTATCGAAGTAAAAATCATATTTTTACTTCACTAGTTTATATATAAAAATCAATCTTTTGATTTATAACTAAAAATTATATTTTTACTCGACTAAAAATCATAGATTTTTACAACGCTTCTTTCTATATAAAAATTATATTTTTATATTTCTACTTCTAATATAAAGATGAATTTTTATTTCGACATTATAAAAATCCCATTTTTATTTCAACACATATATAATAAAAATCATATCTTTATTATCTATATAATATTAAAATCGTATTTTTATTCTTTCTATACTACAAAAATCATATTTTTATATAATGAAAAATCATATCTTTTCGTTATTCAAAGTATAAACTCTCTCTATATAAAAATATAAACTTTCTATTTCTAAAAATCTAATCTTTCTCTAATATAAAAATCTATTTTTTAACTCGCCTTTCCTATGATAAAAATCTTAACTTTTATATGTTAAAAATCTTAACACCTATATCTTAAAAATATTAACTTCTACAAATTAAAAATCAAATTTTTATTCTTTCTAAAATATAAAAATAATATTATTATTTTCACTTATAAAGATCTAGACTTTATCACCATAAAAATATGAACTTTGACACATTTATTTTCACCAAAAATTATAGCTTTACATAATTCAAACGATGCTTTAAATAAATTAAAACTGGCTTTAGATTTAACACTGAAAATGAAAATCAAATTCTTAAGTAAAATAAGGAAACTCACAGTCTCGGATTGAGGAGGGTTGGGGGAATCGCGGTCGAAGTCTGCTGGTGGCGCAAGGAGTATTCGCGGGTGCTCAGCAGTCGTCGGAGGCGGTGGTGCCTGGCCAGAGGCGGCGTCGGCTTCATAGGAGGTGGAGGTCGAGGAGGGGGCGCGTGACAGGCGGCGCGGCGATGAGGGGTTAAATCGAAGGAAGAGAGGATCGAGCGCGAGAGGACAGAGGCGGGGACCGGGGGTCGGCGTGGTGGTGCGATGGCCTGGAGGATGGGTGCGACGCGGCTGATCGAAGGGAGCTGCCATTTTTTTATTTGGGTCTCGTTCTTTTCTGATTGGTGAAAGTGAAGACAAGGGGGGGTTTTAATGTAAATATATATATTTTATTATTAAATTAATTTCAAAAAGTAACTTTTATTTTCGAACTCGAAATCGAACCCACCGCCTGTCGTCCATAGCTAAATACCCTCATTCCAAACACAATGGGATATGTATCGTAAGCTAATTCGATCGTTTCAAATAGTTTCCGTCAAAATCAACATATAACTCTATATATTGAATTTGAACGCGCATTTCATTTTACTGGGGTCACATACTAACTATAAAAATTCCAAAAAAATATTTTCTAGCTTCGTATTGACGATACGGTCCTAACAAAACTAGTTTCGTCGAATTCTGAGACCGTTTGAAAAATGGCCAATTTCCAGTCGATTAAAATTGACTGAAACTGGTCAAACGCATTTTCCTTTGCCACACTCACATATTGATTCGAAAGATTATGAAATTTGAAACCTAGCAATAATTTGACATCACGGATCCAACAAAAGTGGTTTCGTCGAAATCCGAGGTCATTTGCAAAATTCCCATTTTTAAGGGCCTGAATTCCATAGCGACTATTCAGAATTTTCAATTGGAAATATCTTTTGATTCCCGCTATGAAATTTCGATTTTTCGGATTCGTTGGAAAGATATTCTCAATTAGATTCCATTATTTTTGGTTTCACTAAAATCCGGATTATTCTGCACCCGGTACATTCAACTGAAGTTTGAAATCGAATTATCGAACTACCGCGCCATTTTCAATTCCTTTTATAATTATATATAATTATTTATATTCTAACGTCGATCTATATAACTATATACGATTGAATTTTATTCAAAAGAAATTTTCTCGTCGATATTATTTAATATAATTCATTTTAAATAATCAAAATTCGCTAAAATTGCCAAAATAAAAATTTTAAACTGGCCCAGATTTTCGGGTTGTTACAATCTCCCCCACTTAAAACTTTTCATCCCCGAAAAGGAACAAAGTCGAAAGTGGTTTGATTAATCAACTCTACGTTCGATCTGGCTTCCATTCTCCAACTTTTCAGTTTCTGAGAATTTTCAAATTTTCAAAAATTTGGCTAACTCCCTAAATTTTCGAAAAATTTCGCCATAACCTCCCTTGCACCGGGAGCCACGGGAAAATCCCGAAATTGCCATATAGGCCTTCTGATCTCAAAAAGAAAAAGAAAAAGCCAAGCGGCTAGCCAATCGGCTCATAAAATCATCATCACCCAAACAAAACAGTAAATTATGTAGTAAACATGTACCTATTTGTCGGGCAAACAAATTTTATTCTCTTCTCTAGCCTCCTTGCTATGACCTGTTCAATGTAAGTACATGTATATGCAAGCAAATGCGACTAATTTCAATATAATTCAATATTTGATTCAAATGAACTAAATGGTTCAAATTTTAATTATTCAAACAATAATCAAACAATACAACCATCAATCAATTAGTTGATTATCATTTCAAATGCATAACTTTTTTTTTTTGATATATATACAAAAATCCCATTTTTGATGCCAAATCACAACAATAAGTACTATCTAGTTTCGGTTCTCACACCATTCTAATGGAAATATATAGGAATCCCACCTTCGAAACTCGAACATAAATGTTGATGATGCGATCGCTATCATCAATATCATCTCCGGGCGACTAGAGTGTGATGCTATATCTATCCAATATATTAAAACTTTGAATATACGTTTGCAAGGCGTATATGCAAATTCTTTATATACTGAATTGTCCAAAATCAATATAAATAAATAATCAAATACGAATAGTTGATTTAAATTTTCAAAACAAAAATTGTTTTCATCTTAAAAATATACTCTTCACACTCGTTCTAGGATACTACTGATCCTATCTCTAACGAGTCATTCTCATTGGATACTACTAATCCAATATCTGATGAATTCTTTCGTATGGTTCTAAGGTGCCTTGTTCTCTGAGCTTTGTAAACCAAAGCTCTGATACCAAATGTAAAAACCCGTAACTCCCCCGGTGAGGAAAGCGCGGATAGTTCGAGAACAAGCCACAACAGAACGCAGACGAAAGAACGTTTCATTGTTAATTACAACAATGCACCAGAATACAAGAATATACAGAGTATAAATGAATATTACACAGAAATATCAGAGATTTAAATTACATTTAAATACATAGCAGCGGAAAATAATACAATACACAACTAGAAGAGATATACGGATACAAAGCTTTCCGGATATCGTTCCAGCTGTAAACCAGGATCCTGTGAATATAAATCTGCAAAACCAAAACTACTAGCTGCCCGTGTCAAAATAAGGGCACCCAGAGTTTAGGTCAAAACAATAAACTCCAGGTCAGTCATGTGACTGGTGTGAGAACTAAAATAGTTAATCTTTATTTTTAAAGTTAGGTAAATCAAGGGACCACGCCGTATAACACGGAACGGGTTACCTCCCAAGAACACCAGTGAATAAAACAACAGCGCAATGCTAAATAAAGAAAAATGAAGCTATTATAAGACCCAGGTCCTATCACACAATGCAACGCAAGCCGGGGGATAGGGTTTTTACCTTATAATAGCCAAGAATGCTTGATACGTTTAAAAGAAATCATTTGATACTATTATAAGTGCATAGTGTATAAAACAACTTCGAAATATAAGTATCAATCATAGGCGGCATGAATGCCCCATACCACTATGTCGCCATATATAGGTTATACAATCAAAATCGCAAAGTCACGTATTTGGAAATTGGATTTCCATCTATGAACCGAGGCTAGGGATCGTCCTCTACCGATTCGAGACTGTCTAGCCCGAGTCCCAGGATCAGAGCTCGAGTGACCCTTGGAGCGACAGGGCCGGTCCACCGATGTGGATTAAAATTCCTGAACACTGCGTTTCCCCGCCCTTTGGGGCGTAAGTGAGCCAACAAATGACTCCATCGGACCCGGATCGTCCGATCAAACCGAGGCGCCTCGCAACAGCAACAACCACATAAGTCAAACTCGTCAGGGCGTGTAAAACCACTGACGCCACTTTTTAGCTAGAAGGAAACGCATGCCCTCCCTGAGGTCCGTCTCCCGTTTTTGGTTCATACCGGGTGTGAAACTCGCGAAGTAAACGTTACACAAAGCTACACCACGAAGGCCGTGCTTCGATCATCAACCACAAGACTTTGCTTTTCAACAGAAGCCTTGATCATTTGCATCTTAGCATGCCACACAGGCAAACCATTCTATGTAACCGATATCAGTCACAGAGAATGAAATCCGATGTCAGACACACAGTCCATTTACAAGTCCGTTCTGGGTCTGAACGAAACCGGAGGCACCTAGTACCTCGCATATCCATCGATCTCCATGTACGTCTGGACGATCACCAACTGTTTCCATCTTCTTGGGTGTACATCCTAATCAAGATCATCAGTAATCACCCAAACGACGTGAAGACCCCCGGTCTTCGACCATCGTCTTCTTCTTCGACTTATCGTCGTATTAGTTATTCAGAATGGGATAAACCCGATCTTTCCGAATAACTCGCGTATATTTTAAATAAGTGTTACACAAACACAACATACGCCTCATTCCAATTCATCAGTCACTAACCGTAAATTAATCAAGAGAATAGTTTCCCAAATATTAACCCCGAAGGCCGAAACCAACATCAGATCAATATCCAGAAAACCATTCTGCTTGGCTAACCGACAGTTAGTTTCTAATTTTCACATTCATAGGGAAAGGTTCCCATTAATTTTATCCAGGGTAAATTCCTTGAATTTATTCTCTAATCTTCTTTTGAATTTCGATTCAACTAGTCGGGATTAACGAACCTTACCGAAGTAATCATTTATTCTAATTTCCCAATCCCAACCTATTCATCCCATGAAGTAAAACTGGTAATACTTCATATCTAACACCACGGTTTTATCGGTAAATTCAATTACCATTTCACGTTCAAATCTAATTAAAGATTTAACTATCGCCTGGAGCAAAACTGGTGATACTCCATTTTCGATCATTTCAATCTAATTAAAGATTCATTAAAACTCCACTTAGTTTTAATCGTTAACTGGGTTAAAGAATCAGTGTCATTTAAAACACGGTTCACGATAAACCCAAATCACATCACATTAATTATCGGGTTAAAGAACGAATGTTATTTAAAACACTATCCACGATAAACCAAAAAATCAATATCAATTCAATTCCAATTAAATATTATTTAATTGGCACACTTCATTAAATCTAATTAAAAAGATTTAATCTTTTCTCAACTGGGTTCAAGAACAGTGTTAATGAAGACACCATTCACGACAAACCCAAATCACATTTGATATTAAATACAAGGCTCTGAATAGAAAATATACCGGCTTATATTCAATATCAAATTCTACGATGAACAAATATTGTATTGGAAATAACGATATAAATATATCTTTCAAATTCCCATAACAATATCTGTATCATCACGAAATCCAACATCGAAATATTCCGAAGACAATTTCGATTCAAATCCATTCCAATGCAATCATTGGAAGTTCTGGTTATTTTCAAAACCATTTCAATATTCAATTTATTTATTTAAAAATAAATAGAATTATAATTCTAGTTCAAAACTAGTTCATTTCGATAAAAATCTATTTTTATCTTTTCAAATATGGAGTTTTTCATCCCAATTATTCCCAAATCATTTCTTATGATTTTACACAAATTATTGATATTTTTAATGATTTTATCAAGGCCCGTACGGTCGATTTCCATCAACGGTCATCGAACTGCACTTACAGCGACCTTTTTCAAATTTGATTTGGACATAATTCCAAATCCAACCATTAGATTTCTAATTTCTAATAACCGTTAGAAAGCTCTTTTCGATACGAACTCAACGGTTCCGGTTTTAGGAGAATCCGACGGTCGGATCTCCCGTAATATCCGTTCGAAGTCAATGGTCGAAATTCGCGAACTGCCGCGGCGCGGCGCGTTCTATTCAGGCCATTATATTATATATATAATATATACTTCGTCGATTTCCTTTTAAAACGTGCTTTATAAATCGTTTTCAATTCATTTTCAAAACGGTTTCAACTTCATATTCAATTTCAAATCAAAATTGAATACTCCAATATAAATTCGTTTTAAATTCATTTCAAATCGATTTCAATTCAAATTGATTTCTAATTCAATTTCAGTTCTAATTCAATTCAATTTCAATTCGAATTCATTTATATTCAATTTCAATTCGAATTCATTTATATTCAATTTCAATTCGAATTCATTTATATTCAATTTCAATTCGAATTCATTTATATTCAATTTATCAGATTTTGAAATCACTTTCGATATTCATAATAAAATGAATAAAATCGATATAAATATCGTTCACGTCAAAATGGCGTCAATCTAACCAACACGGCTTCATATGTTTCTATTTTCAAATATTCTATTTCGAATATCTCTATCTCAAATATTTCCTTTTTCAAATATTCTATTTTCAAATATTTCTTTTTTTTCAAATATTTCTTTTTCGAAACTGGAATGAGGCCCAATCAATTACCATATAATGTTAATTATATGGATTTCCTACAACACATGTATATATCAACAACGATGAATAATCAACCATCATCCAAAGTGCATTCTACACTGTATAAGCATCAAATATAAATATTCAACGCTTATAACAGTCTGTCAATCAATCGATCGACATACAGCTAAACAATCGGGATTAGTGTACGTCAAATATCATCCCAATACCCGTGTGGGGTTTCAAACAATCAAACATAGATTTTATTTGTGTAGTTGGGCGATGTGTAAAATTTATCGTTCCAATCAATGTCCTTCAAATAGGTGTATATAAACAAACCGTCTGGTTTGTAAATGAATATTTATTTATTCACATTCACGTTAAAATTTATATTTTTAACGATCAAACTATTTTATTCAACCTATGAATTTTCTATTCGGTTCATTTACAAAATAAAAAAGATATTTTTATTTTTCTAACTTATTTTAGAAAATTTCGGCGGCATAACGGCACGATACTAGAAACGGGACAAGGCCTAGCCTTATCCCCGGTCTAGTGAAGGCCCACGCCATTCACACATCAATCAAATCAATTTCATTCCACCAAACAATTCAATTCAAACCAAATAATCTAACCAACTTCACAACCAAACAATTTAACAAACAAGCCATCCATGGTCTGTGGATGATGGGTGTCGGGTGCTACTAAACACCGTCTGCATCCTAGTATATATATATAACTAGAAAATTAAATTGAAAGGTGAGAAGTTCTCACAGAGGGTTCCACTCCGTCGTGCTTTACTTTTGAACTGTTGAACCGTCTGGATCTGTTTGAAATTCCAATGTAGTCCTTTTCACGCTGTTCATAATAAAAAATTATATTTTTATTGCATCATTCAATAAATAAAAATCATATTTTTAAACTGGTCTTTCATATATAAAAAACCTATTTTTATCGAAGTAAAAATCATATTTTTACTTCACTAGTTTATATATAAAAATCAATCTTTTGATTTATAACTAAAAATTATATTTTTACTCGACTAAAAATCATAGATTTTTACAACGCTTCTTTCTATATAAAAATTATATTTTTATATTTCTACTTCTAATATAAAGATGAATTTTTATTTCGACATTATAAAAATCCCATTTTTATTTCAACACATATATAATAAAAATCATATCTTTATTATCTATATAATATTAAAATCGTATTTTTATTCTTTCTATACTACAAAAATCATATTTTTATATAATGAAAAATCATATCTTTTCGTTATTCAAAGTATAAACTCTCTCTATATAAAAATATAAACTTTCTATTTCTAAAAATATAATCTTTCTCTAATATAAAAATCTATTTTTTAACTCGCCTTTCCTATGATAAAAATCTTAACTTTTATATGTTAAAAATCTTAACACCTATATCTTAAAAATATTAACTTCTACAAATTAAAAATCAAATTTTTATTCTTTCTAAAATATAAAAATAATATTATTATTTTCACTTATAAAGATCTAAACTTTATCACCATAAAAATATGAACTTTGACACATTTATTTTCACCAAAAATTATAGCTTTACATAATTCAAACGATGCTTTAAATAAATTAAAACTGACTTTAAATTTAACACTGAAAATGAAAATCAAATTCTTAAGGTAAAATAAGGAAACTCACAGTCTCGAATTGAGGAGGGTTGGGGGAATCGCGGTCGAAGCCTGCTCGTGGCGCAAGGAGTATTCGCGGGTGCTCAGCAGTCGTCGGAGACGGTGGTGCCTGGCCAGAGGCGGCGTCGGCTTCATAGGAGGTGGAGGTCGAGGAGGGGGCGCGTGACAGGCGGCGCGGCGATGAGGGGTTAAATCGAAGGAAGAGAGGATCGAGCGCGAGAGGATGGAGGCGGGGACCGGGGGTCGGCGTGGTGGTGCGATGGCCTGGAGGATGGGTGCGACGCGGCTGATCGAAGGGAGCTGCCATTTTTTTATTTGGGTCTCGTTCTTTTCTGATTGGTGAAAGTGAAGACAAGGGGGGTTTTAATGTAAATATATATATTTTATTATTAAATTAATTTCAAAAAGTAACTTTTATTTTCGAACTCGAAATCGAACCCACCGCCTGTCGTCCATAGCTAAATACCCCCATTCCGAACACAATGGGATATGTATCGTAAGCTAATTCGATCGTTTCGAATAGTTTCCATCAAAATCAACATATAACTCTATATATTGAATTTGAACGCGCATTTCATTTTACTGGGGTCACATACTAACTATAAAAATTCCCAAAAAATATTTTCTAGCTTCGTATTGACGATACGGTCCTAACAAAACTAGTTTCGTCGAATTCTGAGACCGTTTGAAAAATGGTCAATTTCCAGTCGATTAAAATTGACTGAAACTGGTCAAACGCGTTTTCCTTTGCCACGCTCACATATTGATTCGAAAGATTATGAAATTTGAAACCTAGCAATAATTTGACATCACGGATCCAACAAAAGTGGTTTCGTCGAAATCCGAGATCATTTGCAAAATTCCCATTTTTAAGGGCCTGAATTCCATAGTGACTATTCAGAATTTTCAACTGGACATATCTTTTGATTCCCGCTATGAAATTTCGATTTTTCGGATTCGTTGGAAAGATATTCTCAATTAGATCCCATTATTTTTGGTTTCACTAAAATCCGGATTATTCTGCACCTGGTACATTCAATTGAAGTTTGAAATCGAATTATCGAACTACCGCGCCATTTTCAATTCCTTTTATAATTATATATAATTATTTATATTCTAACGTTGATCTATATAACTATATACAATTGAATTTTATTCAAAAGAAATTTTCTCATCGATATTATTTAAAATAATTCATTTTAAATAATCAAAATTCGCTAAAATTGCCAAAATAAAAATTTTAAACTGGCCCAGATTTTCGGGTTGTTACACCACCTCTGCCAACTTGCCACCAATTCTTCTCCAAAAATCAAAATTCGAACCACCTTTAAAAATTGCAAACCGCCACTTTAAACAGTCGTCACCACCACCTCCGACCACCGGACCACCAGCGACAATCACTGTCCGATCCGCCACCCTCTCCTCTCCATTTTATCTGTTGACACCTTCCTCTAATACACCCCCTATCGATCATGAAAAATCAAAAACCGATTGCCTTCCAAAAACCCAAACCAAATCTAAGATCGGCCACCACCACTGTCGTAGGCTACTTCACCCCCACCAAACTCCAACCATGGGTCCCCCGCCCCTCATCTACATTTTCTTAGTTGAAGTCTCCGCTTAATTCTCGTTGGATTGGAAGTTAAAAAAATTTGTTTGGAGAAGACTTAGTTTTGCAAAAATGGAAGAATGAAATGGACAGAAAGTGATTATATAGAGAAGGATACCTTGGCTCCCACGTATACGTGCATCTGAAGTAAACTTGGGCCTTCGCCCAATTTATATAGGTTGCTTTCTTTCCTACCTTATTCCTTCAACCAAAATTCAATTCCCCGACATTTCTCTATTGGCTTAACTACTTTCTAGAAGTCTGATAGCACTCTGAACTCCTAAATCAAGAGGCTAAACTCTCACCTCTCGAATCATCCCCTACAGGCAATGGCATTACGGTGAAGGTAGTTTGGCTCCCAAGGAACGTAGAAAATGTGGTTGGCAAGGAAAGGAGTTCTGATTTTTTTTTATTCTCTTTCAATTAATATTATTAAAATTAGCTGAATTATTACCATGTACACTAATGTTTCATGTTCGTACCGCCACAAACGACTTCCAAATGCGGTGAAAATGGATGTGCTGTTACGTCTTGACGTTACGGTCTCAATAAAATTAATTTCATTGAATTCTGACTCCGTTTGCACAACGATCTTATTTAAAATTTATTTATCGGTTCACGCTTAAATTTCGTGTACCAACAAAATAACTCCAATTGGTTCCAAACTGGAAAACTAGCAATAATTGACCATACGTATTCTAATAAAATTCATTTCGTCGAAAACGGAGGTTGTTTGAAAAATAATTAATCATACGGCTTATATAATATCGATAAATTATAAATTAAATCCAAAACAATTAAATAATAATAAATTATTATCATCGAGTATATCCAAATAAAATAATATATATCTCCAAATTGAACCGATATGAAATTATAACTCAATGTAAATGTTTTGGAGTTAAACGATATCCAAATATATTAAAATCCTTATTAAATAAATTAAACAAACGTTAAAATTTATAAACGAATTCCATAGCGACTATTTTAAAATTTGAATTGGACATAACTTTCAATATATAAGCTGAAATCTCGATTTTTCTCTTCCATATGAAAATTATAATCAACAAGATTCGATAGTTTCTTGTTTCACGGAAATCCGACTTAAAATGGATTTTGTATATCAAATTGAAGTTTAAAACTCAATATTACAAACTACCACACCATTTCGAGCTCGTTTTAAATTAAATATAAATTAACGTTATCTCTTCGTTTTTAATAATGAATTCAATATTAAAATCCATTAATATCACAAATATAATATTTAAAATAATAAATTAAATATTTGACAACCAAAAATGCGGTACATTACAAACAAGAGATTTTAAAAGTTAAATAAAATAGGAAGAATTAACATGTCATATACCATGCTTGTAAAAGAGTCAAACAACACGTCAAACCACTGGTCTTTATCAATGCAACAACATCTAGCTCCTTAGTTAAACCACATAAAAACGCTACCCCAAGAGTAATCAAAAATTGTGTTAGAATCATGTAGCATGTATAGCCACTTGATGCTAACATGATCCTTTGAATTATTAGAAAAAAGTCTACATGCTATAAGAAGCAAAATTACATCTCAAGTGAACTATTATATCTCTTCAACTTCCAACTGACAAGTAATCTCACGACCAATTATAAAGTCGTTAATCCACTTAACTTTGAGCTCTCTTCCACGAATAATCATTTCAGGTGATATAACTTCGAAAAGAGTTCTAAAACAAAGATCAACTACACCTATGTCCCAAAATAGCTCACAGCCGTGCCTTCTGTAGGTATACTGAGTAGAATAGCAACATCCTGCAAAGTAATGGTCACTTCTCCAATGAACAAATGAAATGTGCTAGTTTTAGGTCTCCATATGTCGCATAATGCGGTAAGCAATGCTATATCTGAACGAAATATTAGAAACCCGCTTGATGAAGTGTTGAACACCTGCATCGTCAATACTCGCCTTCAGTTCTTCAAAACTTTGAGAATGATCAAGGCAATTGACTGGTTTTACACTCTGCAAAATACATAATTATAACATTTAGTTACTTCAAAAAATTTAAAACTCAAACTACTCGGTGCATTTAGAAAATAAATGATTTACCCTCACTACATTTTCAAAATTTGATCAGTGCTCCTCTTCTAGATACAAAACACTGCCATCAACGAGTCCGCTCTCCGGTTCTTCGTGTTCGTGCACATTTTTAATATGGTAATTTCGCCGTTTGAAATTCAAATTTAAACGAATGATGCTAATTATACGATAACACTCTAAAATGAAGAATTCAACCATGTTTTAGTAAATTAGAATCAAATGACATAGCTACTAGAAACTAACATTAGAGGCTAGGGTTGGAAAAATTACCAAAATCATGTGTGTTAAAGAAGATCCCGCTTGCATCGTTAAAGCTTTGTTGTGTTCAAAGAATGGAGAAGAAATCATAATTTTTTAGTGCAATTGATTAGGATTCAAGAGATTTTGAGAATTAGGTATTTGGGTTCGATTTTGAAGAAAATGGTAGAAGGTTTAAAATTTGAGGAAATGAAGTGGTGAGAGAATGAAGGGGGTTGCTGTTTTTTTGTGTTGCAAGTAAACAGTCGAAGCGCAACTATGAGTTGCACCCCTTTTGGTAAAAAGTAAGAAAATGTGGCGTAACATAAAAAAAATGAAAAAAAAAAAAGGCGCATCTCATAGGTGTGCCCATATATTAATGGTAGCTACAGAACTGCTGACGTGAAGGCCGAGTTAACTGAAACCAATCTTCTTCGATAAAAAGTTTTTAAACCAGCTTAAAACGCAAAAATGTTTCGAGAACTAGCCTACTTTAAGAATTTATCCAACAACAAATAATGAGATGGCGTTTAGTTTACGGTTTGAGTTCTGGATTTTCGCTCATATAAAAATGCGAACAACTTATGTATATCATGAAAAACAACTATTTCAGAAAATAAAGTTAACACACAATACAGAAAACAAATTCTACTTAGTTCTCATATTTTGAAAAGTAGTGAAAGAAGTGAGCCTTATTTACGGAACAAACTCGTCATGGTCTAAAATGCATAACGGGCGGGCCTCCTGTCCTAGTTTGTAGATCGAATGGGTTTCATGTTACCTTCTCGAGGAAGAGTTTGACATCAACAGCCTCATTAGAAGAGGTGAAAGTCGGGTCATAATTCAAAGAACGAAAGACGACTCATTCCTTCATTCTTTCTGTCATCCCCTCCATCATTTTTTCATTCCTATCATCATTCCTTGATTGTTCTTATTTATGACAGTTAGTTTTGAATACTCAAAACGCAAAATACAATAGAAACCAAACACGATCTAAAATTTTGAATCAAACCATATCAAAAGTTCTTAGATCAATTCAAAGCACCATGAGGTTGTCAACTCAAACACCATACATAAAGTATGCAAAAATACAAACATAAATTGTGGTATGTATGTATATCCATACATAATCAATAATATTACAGAATAATCATATTGTACAATAGTTTTACAGCATCACGAATACCACATCAAAAATTACACAATCATCAGATGAAATCAACTTGTATCTTGAAACATTGAAGTTCTCTAAAAAATGTCGGACGCATAATCATTATCACTCTTTAGTGAAATTATCAGCCGCAACTAATGAAGCCTTCCCAAAAAAATGCAAATAAATATTGTTCAGTCTTGAGTAGAAGAAGCGTTGCACAGTTAAATATTCTTCAAAAGTATTTCTCTCATCAAATCTGCAGGGGCTGAAAACAAACAAAAATACCAATGAAAGAGAGAATAACCAAGTCACAATCATGTCTACATAAAAATGTTAAATTGTAATGTGAATTGAAGTACATCTTTATGAAAGAAAAAGAATACCAGGAGAATTAGTGAACAGCTCAACTTGCTCCATTGCCTGCCTCAGGAACATCTCGACTCCACTGACAACAACGGCCCCACACTCCCTAGCTTCGTGCAGAAGTCTTGTAATGCTTGGGTTGTAAATAGCATCGAAAACTAGGGCGTAAGAGCTAAGAGCTTGCTGTATAAAGTCACACAATAAAAAAACTCAACGAGATTATCATTTATATGCTATATGTTGTAAAGATTTAGGTAACTTTTACCCAAGATATACACAAGTGTATACTAAGAATGACTGTTCATTTGATTTTGCAATAGACTCTGATGACAATATTAGGTAATTCAGATCTATTATTATAGGAGTCGACTGTTGAAATGTCAACTATTATGATGAAGTTGAAGTAGAAGATTCAAATTTTGTTATGGATTAGAATATTTTAAGAAGTCTATTATTTCTCATGGATCTTTTTGTATCTGCCGATAGGAAGAAGACCTAGATCACAGATGGGAAGCTCAACTCAAAAAAGGCGTAATACCCTTTATATATGAATCCAAAAAAAAAAAAAAAAACTAATTCTGCATTCATCTACATGATGTACATTAGACGTATCCCATCTTTTCTGATATATGGTCTGGAATAATAGTTTGTTATGCAAGTTAAAGCATGTTCAGTTCTGGTCGCCTTAACTAATTTTAATGTTGTTTCAACTTTTCATGTGCGAAGGAATATTTTAGACGTAACTTTCTACCAAACATTTATTGTAATAAAACTCGGAAGCATTTGAAACTTAAATGGTGATGCACACCTTATGATCTATTTTTTTTTTTTTTTATATATCTTTTATTTCTCAGATATGACTAGATTTGATATTTTATACATTCCATATATTTTCCAAAGCTCTGTTTTTCCCCCACTCTTCACATTAAAAAAGAATCCAAAATTCCTAATCACCATGCATCAATATCTTGCAATATTTGCATAATAGATATATCATGATAAACCGAACGTTAATTTAAAAAAAATTAGTTTAATGTGTGTGTTCATTTTTCCCTCTTCTTCTTCTTTTTTCCTTTCTTTTTTCACATAGAAATTTAGTGCTTGGATTGTGTCAAAGTAATAGTCCACAAAAGAATCGATTTTGTTTCGAAAAAGTGGGAAAGGAATCAAACCTTAGAAGAAAGAGGTGTCTCGTTAACATTTGGATTCATTCCTATCGAAGTCGTATTTGCTAAAATTGCACCCTCATCAGCATGAAACTTTTCTAGCTCTCCAAGAGTTAATGCTTGACCTCCAACAAGATTTGCAAGTTTATTGGCTCGATCTACATGCCATGTCATCATGGTTACAATTTTTTTGACATAAATACAAAAGAAATCATGCTCATTATATAATTGATTAGAGTAGGACGCTATACGCCGAAGTCATCATGTATCAAATTCTAAAAGAAGGTTCTGGCCATTGTTTTAAAAAACCCGCCTCAATACTCGCCTCGAGGAAATAAGAGATAAAACACATCGCATTGAGGCTTATCCCAAAAAGTTTTTTCTTTACAAAACTTAAGCCTCAACAACTTAAGGGATACAAAGCGTACGTCTCACACGCCTCAAACTGTTGAAGCATATGACTCAAAAATATGTTTACCTTTGTTGTAGATATTGACACTAATAAAGTCAATAAACTTAAATTATTTAATGAAAATAAAAAGAAACAAAATCTAAGAAAATAAAATTGATCATTTTTTACTTTTCAATATCGACATGACCAAGTAAGATTGTTTATGAAACAACGATCAAGTTCTATGTAATGGATTTTCTCATTGTTATTTACAAACTTTTTCAATAAACTTCACTAGATCTTTGAATAAATTTTGCGAATTGATTTGAATTGATAGAAGGAATCAAAATTAGAGTTTGAAAGAATCTTCAAATAGTTTTGAGAAATCGAAATTTGAATCATATGAGTCCTAATTATTTATTTTAAAAATATATGCTTGTTCAAAGTCATATCATAAATGATGTGTTTTTCATTTTTGCATTGGTTAATGTAAAATGTCAAATTTTATTTATCTGTCAATATTTTGAGGCTTACGTCTCCCCTCATAGACCTAAAAACGCCTTATGTACGCTTTTCGCATCTTAAAACTTTGGTTCTGACCTAAACTATAGTGGAGCTTTTGTACTAAAATTTATTGAGTTACTATCAACCACTGAAATAAGTAACAACTGATCCTGAAATTTAGGAAACAGAGAGAACAGAAGAACGTGTACCATAAGAGCGATTAGCAATCACAACTTTTGCGCCCTTATGTACGCTTTTCGCATCTTAAAACTTTGGTTCTGACCTAAACTATAGTGGAGCTTTTGTACTAAAATTTATTGAGTTACTATCAAGCACTGAAATAAGTAACAACTGATCCTGAAATTTAGGAAACAGAGAGAACAGAAGAACGTGTACCATAAGAGCGATTAGCAATCACAACTTTTGCGCCCTTATATTTTGCTCCAAAAGCCAGCGCTCTTCCAGCACCACCAGCACCTATGACTACAAAAGTTCTACCAGCCAAAGGTGACACATCAACATCTTTATGACTCGGTAATCCTACAGAAGTACAGAATGAAAACAAAAAATTACAAACAAAATTCATTTATTAACCATTCAAGATATATTCAGTTAGAAATATACGGACCCCTTATTCCATCCTCAATCGCTGAAATTGCACCAACATAATCTGTATTATAACCGGAAAATTTTCCATCGGTTGATCTTCTTATTATAGTATTTGCAGCTCCAATAGACTGATACAGTTGAGGAACAAATGTCAAACTTGAGACGGTCGTCTAAATTTCAATCAAATGATCATATTTTACCTTAGCAACTGGATCAATTTCATGACAAAGAGTGCATGCAGTTTCTTTGTGAGGCATTGTGACACTGGAGCACAAATAAAATAAAAGATGGCGAAGTTAAATGAGTTATAGTTCGAATAAAGATAACTGATTAATAATAGTGCTTTTGACAGACATCAAATAGATCAATACGAATATCTGAATAAAAAATATACTAGATAATATAAGTAACAAGGAAAGAAAATCATACCTGAACCCAGCGAAGTCGGGAGAAGCATACGTACCCAAAAAATTAGAAAGATCATCAACTAAAAATGGCACATAAACTGCATTGAGATTAAGACCCTTGAATGATGCATTGTGTAATAATGGACCTTTGCTATGGCTCACAGGATTTCCAATTATTCCGTATACTTTAGTATTGGCCTGTATCTGCTTTATTCTGTACACATCCAATAAATCTGACATAGTAGGCTGACCTGGAGCAGATTCTTTTCCTTTGCTAAGTGTACCAAATGTGAGGTACCCACCAAATTTTGGGGATAACAATCGAGAGATAAGTCCTCTTTCACCCATACATAAGCCTATTACGGGGACCTGTTGTCCTTTTTATTAGTTATATATTAAATAAAATAATGATAAATTTACACAAGTTTAATGCAACAAATAATTCCTACAACCTTCGGTTAGTTCAAATATTACAAGCAAAATGAGTGTGAACAAGTTTTGTGAAGAAAATATTCCAGGCTGCACAAATGATTCTTTTGAAAGTGAATGGGTAAATTCCAAATTAGTTGTACAGTAGCAATATGTAATATGTTTTCACATAATTGATCACTGTGTGCTACAATGTACCACTTCCATGGACAATTACACAATAAACCAAATTTTAATGGTATTGGCTTAGAATGAGTAGTACAGATTGGTCAGAATTTAGTAAGTCAAGCTGCGAGTATTTGACATGCATCTGCTATATTTTGACAGCTATTCCCGAAGCAATCTGATGCATCACATGCCCGTCTCTTCAATTTTGATGTAGCTGCATTTAGAAAACCATCCACTACTCAACAGATCGTGGTTTTTATATTGTCTCTAACTTCATAGGACTTAAGAGGAACATACACACAGGGCCTGCCTGTATCAACTTGAATCCCAAGGCAAAAACATGTAAAAGCCACTCACCTTTGCTGTAGGAGACCCACGTGCATCTATACTATTCTATTATAACTGAGTTAAGTTCAACAGTGCACATGCCACCCGAGTATTTTGTGAAATCAACAGTAGCATTTTCTAGTTCTTTTCGTACCCAGCTTTCCACTTCCTTCTTTATAACCGTAGCCCTAGGTATTAACATCTCTGCCTTTTCCCATCCGACGACGTTGAACTCCCCTCCCACCGCCGTCGCCACACCTTTAACTGCAAATCTTCATTCAAACCCATGCTTCTTCATTGGTTTAAGCATCTCGAAGTAATTCAAAACTCCATCGACTTTTTGGACCAGTGTGGATAGGTCCTAAAGTTAAGGTATTCCGCTATTCAATTATCATCGATCTCCTTCGTTTCTTCAAGAATCCATTAACCAATATATTTTTACTTGAGTTCATTTGGTTTTTATATTTATGTGATATTGAACTGAATGATGGGCGATTACAAAGAGTGATGAGGGACGCAGAATATATATTTTTTGTTGGTTTTCATCGTCTCAAGGACAGCATGTTTTTGTTTAGTTACACCATCTCTTTTTTCATACTTTTGTATATGAATTTACCTAATGTTACTTGAAAATCATGTATAACTGATATAAGTGGATAGTGAAGTTTCATATAAAGGTGGTGCTTAGAGAGCCAGGGGTGATCTTCCAGATTCCATCCTTATAAATTGTCATATGCTGAATTTGTTAACGAAATTTGCCATCCACAGATTGACGAGAAGTGATAATTTTTGCCCTAAATGCATGTTAAATCCGCTGTTTAGATTCCTTCAGCCATCTAACAAGAATTTTTTTCTTTTCTTTTTCATGTTTGCTTTCAGTTCGGCTTGCTTGAATGCGCTTAATCAGACTTGGAGCCCAATGTTTGGTAAGCATCATTTCCACATGGATGTTGGTACAAAAGATAATGATCTTGATGACAACAGCCTTAGGAAATAATATAAAATAGTAGTATTTATCCAGAAATATATTGTGCATAGTGCAGGACATTAGACATGTGTTGATTAAAAAGACCATACCGTATCAAGTGCAGATTCAGGATGTTGATGCTGATAAGTGTATTAAGAGTTAGAGAATGGGAACTCATGAGTATTGAAGAGTTAAAAATTTCAAGATCTTCCAGATAAGCTTAGAGTCTTAAATTATATATTACAATTCCGACAGCGGTTGATTTCTTTTTCAAAATGATTTTCAAAATGAGTCTTGTTTCCAAATGATATTTTCCAAAATATCCTTTTTGGTTTCTAACCTTGTATAGTATTAATATTTTTTAGGGACGGTGATATGAACACAAAAATTTGACACAAATTGAAAAACACAAAATCTCATCTATATTCAGGAGACAATCTAATGGTTGAGAATTTGTGTCTCTCAGTTTCTGTCAAATTTTTGTATCTAAATAGACTTTCCTTAAGTTTTACTTTTATAAATTCTTATATGTTTATGATCTGACAATTTTTTATGCTTTATTTTTAAAATAGTTTTATTCACATTATATTTAATATTTAAAGTACTATGTCATGAAGTTTTATTAAGTTTTACTATGATTAAAATATGTATAAACTATCATTTTATAATGTTTCAAAATTATTTTATAAAGCAACGTATTTTCAAAATAATTTAGAAAAAAATAATTTTTAGATTTTTCAAAGGGATATGTTGATATATCCATGATAACTACGTCGACATACTTGCCGATTTTTTTTTTCAAAAATTAACTTTTATAAGAAGATTCCGTTCATCGCAACCTTTGCAAATAAACATTACTGGTATTCTTTTGTAAATACCAGACATTATGAACGAATTATGTAACTACTTCTCTTCCATTCTCTCATTTTTATTTCCTCTCATTTTCTAAAGAAATTCTTAAATTTACTCTGCTGAAATTCATCCAAAATCAAATTTGTTTATCTCTGATTTGATTATCTATCATTCTCTCGTCAATCTCTCAAGATCATAGTGCAATGCAGTGTTATGGGATCAATTGTAATCAAAAATCAAAAGATCTGAGTTTGTAAACTCTATCAAACCAAAAAACACTATTGAAAAAAATGTGATTATAGTCCGTAAATCAATTAGGTGCGGCTGAGCCTAGAAATCAATTGGGTGTGCTTAGTAGCCCCGAAAATATAAGAGATTCAACCAAGAGATCGGGAATTCTGGAGGGTGTGTCTCGTAGCATTGGAATAAAAATTGTATATTGACATCATATTAACAAGAAATCTGTACAATATTTGCGTGTGACAGAATGTAAGATAACTCCGAACCATTATAAAAATCCTAGTGTGTTCTTTTACTGTGATTCTATGACTGGTTATGTGATTTTAATTGATTCGATTTAAGTATAATTCTATTAAAAGTTTAAAAAATTCATATAATTAAGAAAATATTATTCACCTCTTCTAGTGTTAATTTAGCCTTAAAATCCATATTTAGCTTTTTCAAATTTGGTAAGAAATAAGGTTTTCAAAGTATTCATAATCTAATTTTTGAAAAGTTTTAAAATGGCTATCAACGCTAGAAATGTTAGTAACACAACTGATAATTCATTTGCAGAAGATTAATCTACTACCAGACCATCATTTTTTTAATGGTAGTAATTACACATATTGGTCATGTAGAATGAAAAATTATTTGCATTCAATAGAATTTCACATTGGAATATCACACAAACTATACACTGAATCGAAGACAAATTTTGCAGAGTCGACTGCTGATCTGTGCAGTTAATACCCCGCTAATATACCACCGCTATATCTCATAATAGATTTCTACAGCTACGATTTTTCTAAATAGCCTCTAAAATGCCTTTCTGCTTTAAGCCCCGCTACATTCCACTATTCCTGATATATTCCATTATTTCCACCATATTATGTTATTTTCGTTATATCTTCTATAAAAGACATGAATTGAATAATGACATTTATATTATAAAAATTATGAAACTAATTTTTTAATTGAATTTTTAAACATATATTTTTAGAATAAAATATACTCTAATAATCTATTTAATTTAATTAAGCTATATAAAAGTTTACGATTATTTACATATTTTTACACATGTTTTTATTTGAAACTAAGAACATGCTAATTATAATTAAACTAAATGTTAAATTTTCATTTATTTATCATTTATGTGTTTGTAAAAGAATCAAGTACAAGTTTTATATGCTATTTTAGAGTCATCCGCTATATCCTGCTATTTTCTCGTCTTATCTCCGCTGCAACTTTATGCAGCTCCGCCGTATTGAATCCGTTGAGCGCTTTAACTGCATAGCTGCTAGCCAAAAAGTAATTGCTCAAAGTAACTCTAAGAATATGAATATATTGTTTTGTTGACTAGATAGGAATAAATTTGATAGTGTATCAGTTTGCAAATCTACATTTGAAATTTGAAGAATTTTGCTAGTTACACATGAAGGCACAAGTAAAATTAAACAAACCAAAATTGTCATGTTAATAAATCAGTTTCAGTTATTTAAAATGAGCCAATATGAGTCTGTATCTAACATGTATAGTAGATTTCAAGATATAGTACATTCACTTAATGCACTAGGTTTAAAAAAAAAATTAAAGAGAAGAGTTAAAATAAGTTTTAATTCACGTACTCTTAAATGAGATCAAAAGGTTAGCAATTTAATATCTTTTGAAGAGTTAATTGACAAAAGTTTTAGTACTCTAAAAATTAAAGAGTTAATTGGCAATTTAATATGTCTTTTGAAGCACAAATGCATGCTAGTAGAGAAAGCAAAGTAACAAAGAAGATATTAATAATCTTCAATGCAATAACTAACAAATTTGATTCAGAAAGAGATGATGAAGAAATTACATTTATGACAAGGAGTTTCAAAAAATTTATGAAGTACAGAAGGAGGAACAATTTCCAAAAGAAATGATAACAAAGATTCAGGAAACGGAATGATAATAGATGTTCCAACTGTGATGAACCTGATCACTTAAAATGACACTATCCATATTCCAATAAACAGAAAATCACACCACATATTGATTCGTCCACAAAATGGCAAAGTGAGTATACTGCAACATTAGACGATTATAATATATCTTCAAGTGATAATGATTCGCATATGAAAATCGTCAATGTGTGCTTCACAACAATACACAGATCAAATAAAGTCAAAACTGAATCTAAAACAGGTACGCATTTAAATTAATTTTTTATCTTTGGTTGCTTTGGTTTTTGATTGTCTTAAATTTTGAATTTATTATTGGTTGTTTTTAAATGATAAAATTAAATTATATTTAGTTAATAAAATAATAATATAGAATATGTTTAAAACTTAAGGTGACGTTTGGTTCAAAATGAGTTTTGTGTTTTAAGTTTCAACATTAATTATGAAATATGAGGTGTGTAAAAGGATGATGGATACAATTGAAGGAAGACAAAGGGGACCACGGATGGAGTGAAGCAACAAAGGAAGGGTGGACTATATCTCCTGCTTCTCTTATTTATCAAAACATGAAAAATAAATAAAAGTTGTTTTCTATTTTGTATGTTAGCTTTGTTTTCTAAAGTGATTGTTTTCGACAATATGCATGCGTCATGTGCATTTTTATATGGATAAAAACCGAAAACTAAAAAGATCAAATCAAACACTGCCTAAATTTTATTATTATCAAATTATTTTCTACAAAAATAAACAGGTAATATTACAGATAGATAGTTAAATTAATTCGAATTTTCTTCATCAACACATATATGTCGACATATCTAACCTATGTATGTCAGCAACCATGTCAAAATTTTGAATTTCAAAATTTGAATTTTCCTCCATTTTTTCACTAACCTCATTAAAAGGTGTCCATTGATCAGAGAACATGACTATTGATTCTCAATTTATTATATCTATATCTATTCATTTCACCTTTTATTTCAAAATTCAATCTTTCTTCAAACTCTTATCTTCCAAAAACACTTCATAATGGCTTCTTTAAGCACTCCTACCTTCTAAGATTCTAAAAAATTATCAAAAATTATTTTTTTATTCATCAAGAGGCTATCAAAGCCTACATAAACTACATGAAATTAAGAAAAGTTCATACAAAAAAGTTAGCAATTTTTAACAATTTTCCAACTTACAAAATCGATTATCTTTTTTCTGAAGCCTTAGTTTAGTTGATGCTTCTCAAGATGTTTTTGTATGTTATCCACATTTAGTCAAAATGTTTAATGCAAATTTAAAAGGAAGTTTTATGAAGGAAATGAAGGAGAAGTTAGAAGTAGAGTCAAAAGAACACAAATTGTTATAAACGGTAAAATATCGGGTAGCATATTTGAATGCAAATCCGCCGTAATCGATCTCTCTACTTTTAAAATCAATTGATCGTGAAACTTTTCACCGTATTTATGAAGGGGATGATAACTTGGATTTAAAAACCGTAATTTTTGACCAAAAGCAAAGATTTTGAATCTTTTTTTACAACACTATTACTCCTGTGATGGGCAGGTACCTACCATTCATTGGTTGAAAAGGCTACATGTTATGTAGAAATCAGGTTACATGCAAGTTATGTTCATATTGAATTTATAAAATTGTGACCTTAGGCAGCTTCTCACTATTTGAGTCAACGTAATTGTATACTTTTTGCTGAAAACATGTAATTTTTCGTTACAAATAAAAGGATGCATTAAATTATATTACAGTTTCTCGAAACAAAAATCCCACGCTTTCATGGTAAAAACGGCAACAATAACAACAACAAAGCCATATATCCCAAACAAGTTAGGGTTGGCTAGATATGGAACCCAAGATTAAAATAAAATAAAATAAATAATAATGGTAATAATATATATAAAAAGAGTTTAAAATAGCCAAACAGATAAAAAGTCGTCTGATAAAGATTTTTTTTTATAAAAATAATAATAAAGTAAAAAAGGTTCAATAAAAGTGAAATAAAGTGTAAAATAGTAATAAAAAAGTAAAAAGGTTCAATAAAAGTGAAATAAAGTCTAAAAAAAAACCTAAGGTTCTGGTACATGGATTGCCAATTTCCATGCACTCCTATCCACTACCAGCTCTTCAGATATACTCCAATTACTTAAATCTCTCTTTATTATCTCTCCCATGTCATTTTAGGTCGACCTCTACCTCTCTTTAGGCCTTCGGCGCGGCCTATAATTCCAACGCGCACAGATGCATCGCATAGTCTACGTTGGATATGTCCAAACCATCTCAAGCGGTGTTGGATTAACTTCTCTTCAATGAGTGTAACTCCAAGTTTTTCCCGAATATCCTCATTTCTAATCCAATCCCGTCTGGTATGCCCACAGCTCCAGCGCAACATCTACATCTCTGCTACACTTATCTTCTGAACGTGTTGCCTCTTGATAGGCCAACATTCTGCACCATATAACATTGCAGATCTGATTGATGTCCTATAGAACTTTCCTTTAAGCTTCTGAGGAATCTTCTTATCACAGAGAATGCCAGATGCTAGTCGTCATTTAACTCATCCTGCTTGAATTCTAAAACTAACATCCTTATCAATCTCCCCATCAAACTGCAACATAGATCCTAAGTATCGAAATGATTCCTTCTTGGGTACCACTCTACCGGCCAAGGTGACCTCTCCGTCATCTGACCTGACACTGCTAAACTCACACTTCATATACTCTGTTTTAGTTCTGCTAAGCCTGAAACCCTTTGATTTCAAGGTCTCCCTCCACAACTTCAGTTGTCGATTAATCCCTATTCTACATTCATCAATCAGCACAACATCATCGGCAAAGAGCATACACCATGGAATCTCTCTTTGTGTATCTTTTGTGATTTCATCCATCACTAATGCAAAAATATAGGGGCTCAAAACCGAACTTTGATGTAACCCTATGTTAATTGGAAAGTCTCTAGTCTCACCATCGCATGCCCCGACACTAGTCACAACCCACTCGTACATATCCTTGATAAGGGTAATATACTTTGATGACACTCTCTTCCTTTCTAGCGCCCACCAAATAACCCTCATCGGCACTCTATCATAAGCTTTCTCCAAGTCAATAAAAACTATATAGAGATCTTTCTTCTACTCCCTGTATTTCTCCATAAGTTGTCTAATCAAGAAAATCGCCTCAGTGGTTGACCTTCCCGGCATAAAACCAAATTGATTCCTAGAGACACTTGTCAACCTCCTCAAACGTTGCTCGCAAACTCTCTCCTAAAGCTTTATTGTATGACTCATAAGCTTAATTCCGCTATAGTTTGTGCAACTTTGAATATCTCCTATATTCTTGAAGATTGAAACTAAAATGCTTCTCCTCCACTCATCTGGCAACAATAACTGAAACAGAAAATTTCCAACACAATATCAAAATGCTCCATGCTTAATTATAGTTTTATTTAGAAGATATTAACTAAAAGTATGCATCTTTACATGTCATATTTTATATTATTCTTCTCGGTGTTTTCTAGACTCCAGAGGGAATATATACATAATTACCATTCAAGAGTTAAGACTGTAGGAATCATGATACACTGAAGTCTGATTCACATACCACACTGGCTTTATTTTTACAAAACGATGAACCCTTAGGCAGCATAATTAAATTGAAAACTACAAGCTATCTTATTTAGTTAACTCATAAATGTTGATGTATACCCTTTGCCGGAAATATGTATTCCTCTTGTTGCAGAGAAATTTGTTCAACAGTTAAATTAGCAACAATCTCACACTTTCATAAGTCAGAAACAACAAAAAATTTAAAATGGAAAATTTCCAGCACAAGGTCAGATTGCACCATGCTCAGTTTTGGTCAGCTCAGTTTTCTCCTTTTTTTCTGAAAAAGGTTTAGGTTTCTAATTTTACTTCATTACCATCAGCATTTATTACAACTTTGGTGTGAGTATATGCATCAGCCATTCATTAGTAAGACAGGAAAAATGCATTTATGTTACCTTTCACTTTAAACTCTAGTGTGTAATCCATGTATTGCACACGGTGATATTGTAAAAATTAGAATTTTGTTAGCAATGTACGGTTAATTCAGTGAAAAATGAACTATAAATTAAAATTATTAGGGTAAAATTTTGGTATAGACCCAGCGAAAAAACTTACTCTAGCACTAGGCCTCCTTCAAAATTAATTGTATAAATTGACCTACTTTTATGCAACTTGCTCATTTATGGAATGCAGAAGCTATTTTTAGTACAAAAAAAATAAGTTTTCTCAGGTTTTAAATGTGCATGCTATTTATTATTTATTTTTTTAGAATATAGCTTGTCCATTCCATAAATGTGCAGCATGTATATTTATATTTGTGCATTTATAGAATGCGCAATATATACTTGTATGCGCAGATATATTTTCAAGAATGAAAGAAACAGTCGGTCCTTTTCTCCCCATTGCATACGTTTTCTCAAATTTCAAAAACCCTAACCCAACTTATATTCCCATATTCAACTATAATTCTCAAATTCAAATTAGTCCCTAAATTAACTTCAAATTGTTTGGTGATTAATCTCAAAATGAAAGCTTACACTTCATCTTCTCAAATTAGAAGTTTTTTTTTCGAGTTTGAATTAACTGATTTCATGGTCAACTCATTCATCATTGTTGTAGTTAATTGATTTGGGATTAAAATGATGCTAGCTAGCCAATTGAAAATGAAAAGCTTAGGCAGCGTTTGGTTTATTTTGTGTTTTGCATTTTTAGTTTTCGGCGTTAATTATGAAAGTTGTGAAGATTTAAAGTGTAGTGGTGGTGATGGATCAAAGGGAAAGAGAGTGACGGAGGGGACCGCGGGAATGGTGGATAGACGGATTTGTTATTGTCATTCCCTTGTTTCTTAAAATATGAAAAATAATAAAAAGTTGTTTTCGGTTTTGTGTGTTAACTCCGTTTTGTAAAACGGTCATTTTTCACGATATATGTGCATTGTCGGTATTTTTGTATGTGTGAAAACTCAAAATTGAAAAAACTAAACCAAACGCTACCTTAGTATTGGATGCTTGATTGGGTATTAATTGTTGTAGTCAGTGCATATTAGGTACTAATGGCCATATATTATATGCTTGATTTTTGTAGAATTGTCATTCAGATCAGTTGATGAAAGTGCCCTTCATCTTACACAAAATCAGAAATGAGATTATGAATATAGTACACTGTGAAGTTACTTGGCATGTTTCCTCCTGAGAATAATAAAATATAAAAGTGAGATTACTATGAGTTGGTTTAAAAAGGAATTTCAAGGACTACTTGGAGTTGATGCAACAGATATCGAGATATTTCGTAGTAGTCACTAGTCATGCGGTAATTTTATACTTCTTAAGCTTTTTCCAAATTATTTTAAAAGTAGATGTAACTTGACAGCGGACAAACCATCATCTCTAACCAATTTCACCACTATTTTTGAATCACATTTAAGATGATTTTTTTTTGGTTACCTTAAATGATTGTTGTTTAAGCTCTCTAAAACTAAAATACTTTTACTTTCGATTCTTTTCGTTTACCACCAATATACCTAGGTTTATTGTTTTCGTTGACCAACAATTCTCTATCGTAGTAAGATATAATTGAAACCGTTGACATTATCCATGAAACTAGAAACATTAAATCCAAGATCTTGGCCTACGAAAAACCCTAGATTTATAATTTCAAATTAATACCTTGAATTGAGAAGATGTTTTCTTAGAGAGAATTTTCAGCCAAAAATCGTTTTCATTTAAATTAAAATTGAAATTGAGAAGATAAAATATGTTAACAGGGAATGGATTAGGGATTTAGCGAGATGGAAGAAAGAGAAGAACGATGAAGAAAATGAGCTAACTGTCTATTTCAGCCTAGAAAATGTATTTGCCCATTCCATAAATATGCAAATACAAATATACGAATTGAACATTTATGAAATGCGCAATTTACATTTTTTGTAAAAATAAATAGTTTATGCATTCTAGAAATGTGCAAGCTTAGAAAAAAACATGCATGTTCTATAAATGCGCTATATTTTTACAATTAGTTTTGGGAAAGGCGTCATGCAACAATAAAATTAATTGTCAGGTCTATTTTGAAGGAAAAAAAATCTAATTTATCAGGCTAATTATGCATGCTTTTTGTTATGTAGTTTATATAACTTTATAACTGGGTAAAAAACAATTTAACCATTTTTGTTAATATGAATCTAGCATGTTTTGGTGATTGATTATTTGAATTAACATATATTATTTAACTGATTTTTTTTTTAAAATATGTTGAATGAAAATTAACGTAGTTAGTTTCAGTATCTAGACTTAAAGGTAATAGTAGGAATGAACTGAAAAGGATTTTGCACAAATTCTAACGTGGATGATAATGCAGTGTAAGGTAAAATAGATAACGATTATGATTGTTTTACAAATTAACTTTGTCATTATTGTTTATGTGCATGGTTCAATGTTTGTGATCTACATCTCTTTCCGGTTGAATGGAACATATAATTTTACCATTTTTGTTGACATGTATATATAAATAAATAAAAATGTGTATACACACACACACACACACACATATATATATATATATTAAAATATATATTATTTTTAGGATTTATTAGAAGGATAAACAAAGTATTACTAAGATTATTTAAGTAGTTTAAATTTGAGATTTGTAAGTACTAAGTAGTTTAATTACACCGATTTAACTATAAAATAGTTTAAAAAAATTGAAAGGGTGCAAATAATTGTAGAAATTTTGAAATGTTGATATTTGAAACTAAAAACAGTATTTTTCAATGCATTATTGATAACATGATAAATTTATTAAGATAAATGAATAAAATATGCTATATGCAGTTTGTATTATGTGATTTGTCTTTATATTTGAAAGAAAAAATAATTTTACTTCATTTGTTGATATGTATATGATATACATATGGAATTTAGTGCATGAATCAACAAATATTTGTTAATTGAATTTTATTTAGCCTAAATTGAAGGTTACATATTTAATTAAAATGTACTGATTTAAATGTACAATGTTAGAAGATACTAAAGAGGGTTTTTTGTATAATCGTAGAAATTTCAAGATATAGGTATTTTGAGGAAAAAAGAATTTTACAATGCAATACATGGTAAATCTAATGATATAAATGAATTCTAAGTTAAAAATTTTATTATTCAAGTATATAATTTATATTATGTGATGGATGTATTTATATATATCCAAATGAATCTTTCACACTATTTTTTATTAAATATAATACGGTATAAATTTTTGAAATTTTCATATTTTATACTATTAGATAAATCAATAAATAATATATTACCGGATTTGTTTAGCTAGGTTAAGATTAAATAACTGAACGTACATGATGGTGATTTTGTAAATGGTTCTAGAAATTATAATGTTGTAATGCATTCTATGATGAACTTATTTGGACAAATAAATTATAAACTGAATTTGTTATTATTTTTATGTGCATACTTTATCTTATGTGACTTACCTATCTTTACCTCAATGAAAAAAATAATTTTACCATTTTTTTAAATATAAGTATGGTGCACATACTCAAATTTCATATTTTCATAATTCAGTAGAACAAACATTGGTCAAATGAATTTGTCCAATTAATTAAATTTAAAATTGCACAGTTAATTTAAAGGGGATTTTATTTTGAAAAACAAACTTCCAAAAAAAAATAGCTTTTAAGGACAAGCTTTTCAAAATTTAGTCATAAGGGCAACATATAAAAAACAAAATTTTACAGTATCATTATATGAAAAGGTTATGCAAAACTGATACCATGCACATTGTTCTTCTCATCGAATTTTTGTCCTTATGATATATTTAGTTGAAAAGTTTGGCATTCTCACTAAAAATTAAGAGCATGTCCTTAAGGCTAAAAATGGATGAATTTTGTCCTTCACACTATTTTCTTGTATTTTAAATATATGGGCCAAAATTTGAGATATTAGGAGAAAAGCAACATGGGTTTTGTATATAATTTTGATAATTTTAATATTTGAAGTTAAATGAAAAAAATTATAGCGTGTTGTATGCTAAATTCATTGAAATAAACTACAAGTTAACTTTGCTATTATTATTTTATGTGATTTATATATTATAGTTGAATAAAAATTTAGTTTTACCATTTTGGCTTGTACAATAGCGTTATAGATATTGAAATTTTCATTTTCTGGTATTTATTAGAGATATTTATAAATATTATTTAACTAAATTTATTTGAATAGTTTAAATTTCTAGTTATGTGATTAATCAAAACATATAAACTTAAACAGAAAATCTTATGTGGTTACTAAAGAATTATTTAAATATAATTGAATAAAAATTTACACGTACATACCCGAATGTAAATGATGGTTGAGAATTGGTGAAAAAGTGTAAAGCGATGAATTAACAGATTTAAACATAAAACATCAAGTAGAGAAGTAAGAAGAAGAGAGAAAATTGCTAGAATCGATTAGAAAGCTAGAAATTCTTGTGCTTTACAGTTGTTAAATAGGTTTCTACCACAAGATTGTAGTGTTCTATGCTCAATTTTTGGTAACTCCGCCCTTCCTTTTAATATTTAAAACAGGATAGTTAATAGCAGATAACACAAGACTTGCACCATACACCAGAATGCATGCTATTTTGTTCATTTTTTTAAGTAAATTTTACATCACACGCATATGTGTGTGTACTAAACAGGATCAAAATAGCATTTGTCTATGTCTGCATAAATACCAAATTACTTTTTTTACACTACTATTTTATTAAATTTTACAGTATAATTATACCAAAATAAACTTAGTTCATAAGGTCGTCTCAAAGTATTTGCTATGTAGCACTTTTGACTTATGAGAAATCAATTTTTATGATTTTTTATCAAATGAAAGAAGTTCGCTTTCTGAATGTTTATTCAAAAAAAAAAAAGGATTCAGCCTTTGTATTTTTGGTATTTTAGTACTAAAAATGGTGTGGATAACAAAATATAGTATTGGAAACTATTTTTATAAAATCGAGTTTAAAAAACATTAAATAGGCAAATAAAATCACTACCAAATTTAAAATGAATTCTTAAAGTTACAAAGTTCCTCCTTTTAATATCACTAAAGAAAAAAGTTCTCGCTTTCTCAAGTAAACGTTTTGAGTATGATACGCATATCAAACGCCTATGTTTGTTAAGAATACATATCTTGTGTTTTGATGATAACTGTATGATGGCGCCACTAATGATTTTATCAAGTTATATTCAGGTTCTTCGAAATAATTATTGAAGTATAAAAGAAACAGATGAGCAAACAAAAGAAGTTATAGTTATATACTTCCATGATACAAGCTATTAGAAGATCAATATGGTGTTAACAAGGTTCAACGAATCACTCCAACACTTGAAGACATACTACAAAGACAAAATAAAGTGTATATGCTGTTATGTCAGTTTGTAAGGGTCTTATAGTAAAATTTGTTAAATCGCTCAAAAGATCTCTAAACCTCTTGCAACTTGTCATAACCTCTATCACATAGTGATCTTTTCAGAATTTAAAGAGGTTTGAAAAATAGAAATTGAAGGCTTTCAGCCCCGCTTTTTTGTGTAACAAGCCCACGATCTACCGGTGGACCATCATCAATCAACCGGTGGACATGTTACAGGCCTAGTAAAACCTAGGTGTTGATTTTTTTTATTTTATTTTTTCATTTTGAGCTTTGATCGCGTCTCTTCGTTCTCCTACAGTTGTTTCTCTTCCTCAATGGTCCCAAACTGAGAGAAGCTATCTTTGACAGAACCTATTCATCCCTAATAAAATCCTAGCACTTCCACTCGAGCAAATCACCTTTTGCACTCTCGAAACCGCTTACTCTTATTCTGTGCTTTGCACTTTCAAATTCAAAACCCTACCAACATTTTTAAAGCTTTCAATTTGACAATTTCATATTTTTCGTTGAAATTACAAGTTGAAACTCTGCTTTGTCATTCCTTGATTGTTAAAGTGATTATAGGATTTTGTGCTTGAGTCAAAATAAATTTTGTGCTAAGGACATAATTGCAAAAAGAATCTTTTACCGCAAAAAGGTTGCCATGTCGGTAATCTTTAGGCAGTTGATCAAAGTCTAGTTCAGTTGTTCTAGCGGTTGTAAACGTATTTCACCAGGTTAAGTGATGGGTTTTTTTTTTTTTTTTGTTAACGAAAATCTAGATGGCCAGCCCTACGACTGGAGTAGGACGGGATCCAAACCAGAATAAAATATTGGTTTGCATTCACTTTATAGTAATTATTTATATTATATGTTTAACTATAGTTATTTATATATTTGTCATATTATATGTCATTTATGCAGTGTAAGTCATTACTTAGCGACTTTCACATTCAGTTTTATCGAAAGAATCATGGCCATTCTTCAATAAGCGATTTTGATTTATTATTAAAAATATATGATTGTTATTGTAGCAGTCCTAGTTTTTGTCATTCGATTTTTTTTTTAAAACAAATTATGTACATAAAATAAATTAACAAACAAACAAATAACATGCCACTTTGGGCTATTCGCTATGGATGATACATGTGTTATTAGATGTTAAATTGCGCATATCCATGTTGCAGACAATTTTACGCTATAGCACATGTTGTGATTGTTAATACCCTAGGTATTGATTTTGATGACAACCATATAAGCATGACTACTAACGTATCTTCAAGTTGTGCAGTTACATCAGATATATTATGGAGATATTTTTAGAAATTTACAAGAGTACAAAAGAGGAATTATATAAGAAGCTTAATCAAAGTGATGGAAGAATAATCAGTACAATTGAAGACCAAAGTGTATTAGAGAAGAATGTTGAAGAACAGAGGTGTTTAAAATGATGAGGAGTTGGTTGAACTTTAGAATATCTTGCTAAAAATCCCATGACAATTATACTTGAAGATAATCAACCATTGACCTCAACCGAATCACCAAAATCCACAAATATAAGGTAATTTGAAATGTTGAAAATTTAAAACACTTATATGTGTTGGTTACACTTATATGTCAACATACAACGGTTTTTCAGATTTTCAAATTCAAATTAAGAAGTTTTTTCCCTTCATCTCTTCACCAAAAGACACATCCTTTCAAATACTATTTAAAGGCTCCTATTAATGAATTTTAACATCATCTTTTCACATTTTCTTATACTTCATATATTCTCTATACAAATCCATTGAATGCTATTTTATTATTCTTGCAAATCCACTCTCTTTCAATCATATCCTTCATTGATTTGCAAGTCACACAATATCAGAGAATTGTACTTGAATTCATATCATTCTCTCTTTGATTTTATCTTATTTCCTCAAAGAATACAAAGATATATTGTCATTGGAGGTCTGTAGGATCATTGTACCAAATCTACGAGAATCTATATTGAAGATACGACTACTTACCATTGTTTATTGTTGTTGATAACGAGAAGGTGTATCTTGTAGCCCGTGAAATCAAGATTGTAAAGGTGTTCTTTCCACCCGTGGAAAGCAAGCGATTATAGTGAAATTTTGCACGGTGAAGTGCAGGACTGAATATAAGATTGGTTAACCCGAACCAGTATACAAATCGTGGTGTTATTTACTTTATTGCATTTTATTGTTATTACTTATTTCTTTCAATTTGAATTTGAATAGATATAGTAAATACGTTTTTCTCCTCTAGTGTCTGAATAGCCTTAAGATCCATTAACATTGGATTATAGACACTCAGTTCCCCAACAATGATAATTCTAATTGAAAAATGTTATCATTTTAATTTTTTGCTACGTTTCCTACTCTGTATTATTACATCATTTGTTATCTAAAGTCTAAACATTAGAAATCATATACGTACTTGTCATTCATGTGTTGAGAAAGCTATGTATTATGTAGGAATCAAAATACATGGAAGTTTTGTCCACGTTGATCTTCCATTTATAATTCAATAAACCGTAGGCAGCATAAAACGATTGGTATGTACAAGCTTGGTTATTTACTTGAGTAATAAAAGCTATTAACTACATTTTATTGCACACACATAGTTCATTTGGTTTACAATGGAAAAATGCAAACATTATAGTTCATCTATTATAACAAGATCAAAATGCTTTATGCCCAATTTCCAGCAAGTCCAGTTGCTTTTAGATATTTCCAACTAACCATGTCAAGTGGCAATAAGAAATATGCAACATGGGAGAGAAGGAATATTTAGTTATGTTTTCTTCATGTAGCTAATCTATTTATATATCATATCTCTAATACTACAACTATTTAAACATTTAAATCTCAGATTTCGTTTACGTTTCGTCTCAGCATTTCTACACAAGCTATCCCATGTTAAATGAGAGTTTGGACGTAATAAAGTGTATCTCGGGTGTACATCTTAGATCATAAAGTACGTTTCGAGAAGATCTCAGGGTATTTTAATGATTTATTGAACTATTTTATTTTTCAAAGAAAAAATAACGATTGTATTATAAAATAATGATTGTATTATACCTGATTTGCATATAAAAAAAGAATTAAAATCAACGTTTTCGAGAAGGGGGTTAACTTGATTAGCTTAATTGATTTGATAGTGATTGTATGATATTCTCGTATCTAAATATAAAAAAAAATAAGTATTTTCTTTTATGATTTGTCGAGATAAAAAGTTAAAAAAAAAAAATGCTTAAAGTGTTGGTAAACAGTAATTGGATTGGGTAGTTTTTAAAACCTATATGAAAAGAGAAAAATGTTATGCAAAGAATATACTCAGACTGAGGTTTTGAACAGTTACCCACATGAGATCTTAATATTTTGGACGAGATGTTAAATGATATTTGATACTCATCTCGTCTATGTGTGAAAGGTGATCTCGGATGAGATATTGAAGATTAAAATTGTGCTACTATTACCACCACCACCACTGATACATACATACTAAGAAACCAAATGCATTGCTACAGTTCAATCTGATTTATGTATCCAACTGTAAAAGGCAAGATATAATCCAAAATGCCAATACTACAATTCACAAATACGCTTCACTGCAATTTACCTGACAGTGCACCAGTACTTGAAACATACGTGCTACATCACAAATGTCCACCGCAAATGTTGCAATTTTCACTATGTCAGCTCCAACAGCCTGTATTCTTGCAACAAGGCTGCCAAGATCCTCCGCAGAAGGAGTGAACTGATAATTATGTGATGAAACAATTATCTTGGTGGCTTGTGATCTCTTTTCTGACATGAAGTCAAAAAAATCTTGAGCAACCTGCATGTAAGTGTTTTTTTCTAATCAGACTTGCAATTAAAATAAACTGAATCCTTTAAGTAAAGGTCAACATAACACTTACTTAGGTTACACCAAGAAATATAATATGACTACAAATAATTATGATTTGTTTATAACTTAAGTACATATAATAAAATGTCTCTCCGAACGGAGTAATGTGAATGAATCAATTTTCATATATATCAAAATGTATATCAGCATCTAGATAATAAATCATAAATTTAGGAATAAAGTGCAAGTAAGATTGTTTATGAAATAATGATTATGGGCAATGTAATGAATTTTCTCATTGTTATTTTTTAAAGAATGTTTTTCAATAAACTTTCTTAAATCTCGAATTAAATTTTGCAAATCAATTTGAATTAATAGATCGTATCAAAATTGGAGTTTGATGTAATCTTCAAATAGTTTTAAGAAATTAAAATTTGAATCATATGAGTTTTGATTATTTGTTTTTAATCTATAATAAAAATATATACTTGGTAAAGGTCAGATCTTAAATTATTTGTTTTTCATTTTTGCATTGGTTAATTTAATGTGTTAGAATTTCTTTATTTGTTTTGCGTTTTATTTTTACCCGAAATGCTTACGCTTCGACGTTTCGAGACTTACGCCTCGACGTTTCGAGGCTTACGCCCGTGGTTTGAAAACTCGTCCGAAACCACGAGATCCCGCGCTTCTCGTTTCGGTTTCGAAGGTCACCGGGACGAAAACACGATAAATTCTCGTTTCGGTTCATACAGGGAAAAAAAAACCTAAATCGCGATTCCCTTTCTTCTTCACCATTCAGCATTCTTTACAGCACGAGATTCAAAATTATCCCCAATTTGAAGAACCCGCGCTTAGCAGAGACGAAAGCGAGTTGCAATCGAAGACAATCAACGGTCGACACTTGCAGGTGATATCGATTTGTGAATTCCATAAAAAAGAGTCGATGTCACTCGATCTTCCTTTTTTTTCAATTCGATGTTTCCGCCCTTTTTTTTCAATTTTTCCCTCGTTCGATTTGTTTTGTGCGATTTGTTCTGTGCGAAATGAGAAGCTGGATGGAGGAAAGAAAACGTGCTTGGCTTGCTTTATTTTTTTTTTTTTGTTTCTGCGTAATTGAAAGATGGAGGACAGGAAACGTGCTTGGCTTGCTTTATTCTTTTGTTCGTTTCTGCATAATTGAAATGGACTTGTTGGTCTAGTCAATACGTGTTGAATTATTAATGCAAACAAATGTTAAGCCAAACCATAGGTTTTCCGAGTAACATCATACGCTCATACAATTTGTTTCTGGTCCATATCATCACTTTGAGTAACATCATATTTCAAAGTGGATATTGCAATATTTATCATTAACTTTTTCGTAAAAAGTATAAAATTTTAGGTGGCGTTTGGTTTAGAATTTTCAATTTTGAGTTTTCACACATACAAAAATACCGACAATGCACATATATCGTGAAAAATGACCGTTTTACAAAACGGAATTAACACACAAAACCGAAAACAACTTTTTATTATTTTTCATATTTTAAGAAACAAGGGAATGACAATAACAAATCCGTCTGTCCACCATTCCCGCGGTCCCCTCCGTCACTCCCTTTCCCTTTGATGCATCACCACCGCTACACTTCAAATCTTCACAACTTTCATAATTAACGCCGAAAACTAAAAATGCAAAACACAAAATAAACCAAACGCTACCTTAATTTTTGAACCGAAACCGAAACAAAAACCGAAACGGCCGAAACCATCCGAAACGAATAAATTTTCAAATGACCGAAACCGAGTTTTCGAACCTTGCTTACGCCTCACCTCGTAGACCTGAAAACGCCTCATGCACGCCTTTTGCATTTTAAAACTTTGATTTGATTACATGCTTACTCTGGAAATATAGAAACAGAATATACTAACACACACACACACACACACACACACACACACACACACACACATATATATATATATATAGAGAGAGAGAGAGAGAGAGCGCGTTCAATGATATCCCAAATAGTGCAGCACCCGCTCTGGTCCCTTAATTTCCACCACCCGTTTATATTAAATTATGTAAGTGGGTGGAGTGGAAGGAGAGAGAGGGGGAAACATGTGGTGGAAATTAGAAGGCCAAAGGGGTGTTGCACTATTTGGGGTACCATTGAATGTTGGTCATATAAATAAATAAATAAATATACATATACATATATATATATAGAGAGAGAGAGAGAGAGTGAGTGTGTGTTTGTGTGTGTTTGCTATTGTTTGTACATATTTTCATTTATTAAAACTATTTTTCCGATTGGAGTAAAATATTTCTAACATTTTGTTAACTACTGCTAGATCGTTTGGTTAAAACTCATAATGATCATTGATATGTAAAGGCACAGAAAGCTTTAAAATGTCCAGGGTCATTTCAGCAAAGGTTGCCAAATTGTAAGCGTCATATTGTATATCTGTGGTGACAACTGACAATACCGCACCCTCTTCTGAAAAAATGTAAGAGTATCCCTTATAATTTGTTAGGTTATTCATACTCTAATAATATTCAAATGAAATGGTAACAGTGAAATGTCCATTTCTTCTCTTTTGTGCATGACTTTCTTTTATAACATTTTTTTCTCTATTTATGTTTAAAATACCATTCCACATTATTTAATTACAATTACACTTTGGTCTATCAATTGGACAATCATTATATTTTACTAACAGTTTGATGATTTGATGACATGTGAGACTAGATAAAACTATGATACCGAGTTACGTTATTATAAACGTATCGAGTCATGTGCTTATTTTATAAGATGTTAGAATTGATATACTAAATAACTAAAAGAATATGCTTGCAAAATTATCAGCCACGCCTATACAATTTTGGGATTTTTGACTTTTGATTTGTCTTCTTGATTAGCGAGTCTTTTGGGGTTTGTGATTCTTAATGCACCAGATGGAGTGGGTGAAAAATTTTAGACGGTTGACTTATGATTGTGCCCTATATGTTAATCCAGCTACTAAGTATTGTCATCTTAAGGTTCATAGCTCAAACACAACTTGATATATTTTCATTTTTCAAATTGAATGAGTATTTTGATTTCTATTTCTCAACTGTGAAAAGATCTTCCATAGTACAAATTTGATCTTTTTTCGCCTTTGAAATGTTGGTAAAGGAAAAAAAAAAAAAAAAAAACTTGGCAGCTTACGAATTGTACTGTCTCAACAATGTGTGAAGTGTAGAAAACGCGTTAAAGATTGCATAAATTGTAATGCTTTCTTCATGGATTGTCTTTGGTCTGATCCCTTGGTTTTACTATTACATCATAAAGTTACCATGAATCATTATGTTCGTTACTTACTACGTTACAAGTTCACCAAAAAAAAGAATCATCTATATGTTGTAAACTGTGAACATAAGATATTTATGCTTGACATGTAAATTATTTTCCTGTGAAGGTAAGAATGAGCTTCTGAATTCTATGTTTTGATTCTATGAATCTTTATGCTTCTTCACTTTATTGTTTGTACATGTTTACGTAATATTTGGACATTTATTTAACACATTCTCATTACACAATATTTTATGAAATAAAAAGATCTGTCTTATTCTGATTCACAAGTATCAATATAAGCCTATTACATTAGACTAGATAGAATCAGATTAGTCAAAATGTGTATTTTACACTTTTTTTAACATAATTAACACTTTACTGTCATATAACTGATCTGATTCAGTTTTGATATAATAATTCAGTCAGTAAAGGATCCATGAATGACTGTTCATACACATGCACCATAGATGAGTATGTATCATTGTTAGTACATATCTAAGTATCTAATACTTCCATGAAAGAAATATACAATCCAACTTATATTTTCATAAGGTTTTAGCATGTGCAGCATACAGGCTATACGTGTTTGTACACATGCATGTGTGCATACACTACGTAAAATTTCACAGTACATATGAATGTAGGAAAAAAAATATATAGCCACAGAAAGTGAAAATAAAAGATTATTTTGCAGAAACACAATGCTTGCCACATGTATTTGGCATCATGTGATTTTAAAGGCAAAAAAGAGCAATGAGGTTCATTAGCCAATAAATCTAATGCAAAAAATTGATATATTTCAGTATAACACAATCATTTTAGAAGATACCTTAAGCTCGATATCCACATATTCTGCTCCAAGTTCCATGGCCAACTGCATAGCTTCAAACCGCTTTTTATCATCTCCTTTGTATTCACCCCCTTCCCATACTGGTCTACAATAATGATACTAACATTTAGTCTCATAAGGACTTTAAATTCCGAAATGACAATTTCAAATGTACATCTAAGATACACTTGTTTCGTTGGATCTCATACGAAACAAATTACGTATGCGGAAATCCCTAAACAGACTAAAATGGAGATCTGAAATCATTGGTGCTAAATCAATACACTGATTTCACCGGTTTAAAATTAGATGGATTTTAAACTAGTGGAGGCAATTATTAAAGTTCAGGGAATGATTGAAACCAAAAGATTCAATATCAAAGCATCTCCAACAACACCCATAGCCACTTTACAAATTTTGATTTTTGGGATATTATCTTCAACGGCGGCGATAGATTTCATTTGCTTTTTTTTGTACATTTGCAGTCCGTAAGATGTACGCATAGCTCACCTGCAGTCCAGATGATGTAGGCATTGTTAAACAAAAGCCATAAAAGCGCTTAAATTGGGAATACTTGTGTGAAAAATAGAAACAAGAAATTTTCTGAATATGCTTGCGCAATTAGCACATAGCAAGGTTCATTATTTATAATCTGAGATTTTACAAAGACATTAATTGAAATACAACTTCCAAGATAAGCAATAAAGACATGCCAATTTCCTAAGACACGTCAATTTCCTAAGAGACATACACTCATTCATTTTATCAAATAATGAAAGGACTTATTGGAAAGTGGAATAATTAAATGCGGATTGGGAGGTAGGTAGAATTATTAAATGCAGAACTATTTCCAACACTCCCCCTCAAGCTGGTGAATAGATATTCATCATTCCCAGCTTGGACACCATTTCTTCAAAAACTGGGTTGCTCAATCATTTGGTTAGAATATCTGCGAGTTGCCTTTGTGAAGGTACATACGGAGTACAAATCAAACTGGAGTCGAGTTTTTCTTTGATAAAATGTCTATTCACCTCAATATGTTTTGTTCGATCGTGTTGTACGGGATTATGAGCTATGCTGATTGCTGACTTATTATCACAATAAAGTTTCATACGTTCATCTCATTTAATCTTCAAATCATCTAAAATTATTTTGAGCCAAAGTAGTTCACAAATTCCCTGTGCCATATCCCGAAATTTAGCTTCAGCACTAGAACGAGCCACCACATTTTGTTTTTTACTTCTCCAAGTTACTAAATTTCCTCCAAGAAAGGTACAGTATCTAGTAGTGGATCTTCTGTCAGTGATTGACCCTGCATAATCAGCATCAGTATAAGTCTGAGTAATTGTATTTCCATTCCTTTTGTATAAAATTCCTCTTCCTGGAGTCCCCTTGAGATACTGCAGAATTCTATGAACTGCCTTTAAATGAACTTCCCTTGGACTGTGCATAAATTGGTTGACCATACTTACAGCATATGCAATATCTGGTCTAGTGTGAGACAAATAAATTAATCTCCCAACAAGGCGCTGGTACATTTCTTTGTCTACTGCAACACTTTCCTCTGCATTACCCCATTTCAGATTTGGATCCATAGGAGTGCTCGCAGGTTTACATGCTGTTTTTCCTGTCTCTTTGAGTAAATCTGTAATGTACTTTTACTGAGATATAAAAATTCCTTTTTGGGAATGTGCCACCTCGATTCCCAGAAAGTACTTCAACTTTCCAAGAATTTTCATTTCAAACTCCTTAGCCAAACACTGACTCAAGATATGTTGCTCCTTCCAATCATTTCCGGTCATTATGATGTCATCCACATATACTAACAGAATTGTTATCCCCCTTTGTAGCGAGTGTTTGATAAACAAGGTATGATCTCCTTGACTTTGCTCGTACCCCAAAGATGTCATAACCTTGGTAAATCTTCCAAACCATGCCCAAAGGTGATTGTTTTAGGCCATATAATGTTTTTTTCAACCTCCAAACTGTATTAACAGGTACATTTTCATCATACCCCGATGGTGCCTGCATATAAATCTCCTCTCAAGCTCCCCATGTAAGAAGGCATTCTTCACATCAAATTGTTGTAAATTCCAACCATAATTAGCAGCAAGTGACAAAATTACCCTGACAGTATTCATCTTTGCAACCGGAGCAAATGTCTCTGAATAGTCAATTCCATAGGTTTGTGTAAACCCTTTGGCAACTAGTCTTGCTATATATCTTTCAATTGTTCCATTAGCCTTATATTTTATAGCGTATACCCATTTGCTTCCAACTAGCTTCTTCCCTTCCGGTAAATTCACTATCTCCCAAATTCCTTTCTTCTTCAAAGCATTCATCTCGATATTCATGGCTTGCTTCCATTTTTCATCAGACAATGCCTCAGAAACATTTGTTGGGATAGGAGTAGTGTTTAGGTTTGTAAGGAAGGCTCTATGGGTAGGTGAAAATTTTTGAAAAGAAAGATAGTTTGAAAGGGGATACAAGGGCTGTTTGGTGCATTTTCTGATTCCTTTTCTAATGGCAATTGGAAGGTCTAGGTCATCATCTGTTGTTTGGGTAATCATTTCATCCTCATTCAAAGGAGTCAAGCCAGACTCTTGAACTTGTGTCGATTCAGAAGAATTATTTATCTCATTCAAATGAGTCAAGTCAGGCTCTTGAACTTGTGTCGATTCAGGAACAACCTTTGACTTTTTCATGTAGACCAGGTTTTTTCCAAATCTTACATCCACTTCAGGTTCATCTGAAGCTGAAGGTGAACTTGAATGGTTTGATTCAGTTTCTTCAGCCTCAGATGGTTCTGGAACAAGTTTGTTTGACTCAGATGGTTCTGGAACAAGTTTGTTTGACTCGAAATCGGAAAGATTAGGTGTGTTTGACTCAAGATCAGAAAGATCAAGTATTTCAAGCTTCTTATCTTCCTTCAAATTCTCCCCCTGAAGATGAGGTTGAGAGAAGTATGGTTCCTCCTCATGAAAAGTTACATCCCGTGAAACGAAAAACCTTTTAGATGGAGGATGGAAACACTTATATCCCTTTTGAGTAGGGGAGTACCCGACAAAAACACATCTTAGTGCTCTTGGATCAAGTTTTTTCCTGTCTTCACTATGAATATGGACAAATGAAACACATCCAAAGATTCGAGGCTTAAGATTACTATTTGCTGAAAAATTTGGATAGAAGGAAGAAAGAACATCCGTAGGACTCTTGAACCCCAATACTCTAGAGGGTAATCGATTAATAAGATATGTGCTAGTGAGAACAGTCTCCCCCCATAAATATTTAGGAACATTTTGATGAAACAACAGTGCCCAGGTTTGGTCTAATAGGTGTCCATTTTTCCTTTCTACGATTCCATTTTGTTGTGGTGTTTTAACACAAGAAGACTCATGGACAATGCCCTCCTTTTGACAGAAAGAAATAAGAACATGATTGAAGTACTCTTTTCCATTATCAGTCCTAAGCCTTTTGATGTTTACTCCAAATTGATTTTGAATCATATAGAAAAAAATTAGAAAAACAGTACTGATGTCAGACTTGTTTTTGAGTAAAAACACCCAAGTAATCCGAGTACAATCATCAATAAAAGTCACAAACCACCTAGCATCAGTTACATTTGGAACTGTAGAGGGACCTCAAACATCTGAATGAATAAGATAGAGGGGGGAAGAGTTTCTATTGTTGTTTAATGGAAAAGGTAGACGCTTGTGTTTTGCAAACTCACACACATCACAATGAAGACTTCTAATATCTATCTTAGTGAATAAAGAAGGAAACAAGACTTTAATGACTCCGAAAGAAGGATGACCCAATCGATAATGAAAAAGAAATATTTTTTCCTTTTTAGAGAGAAACGACTCTGACATAAATGAGTGAGACAAGTGGACTTTTGTACTCTGACCTGCTTCTAAAAAATAGTAAAGGTCATTCCTTTCTCTAGCACGTCCAATAGTCATTCCCGACTCCTTATTCTGAAATATACAACAATCATTCTGAAAAATCACATTACAAGATAAATCGTTTGTAAGTTTTTGTATGGAGACAAAGCTCATGGATAGTTTTGGAACATGGAGAACCCTCTTTAAGGTTATAAAATGATTTAATTGGATATCTCCAATGCCCGCTACAGCTACAAGAGTACCATCAGCAGTAACAATTTTCTTATTATTAGGACAAGGGGAATATGCGGAAAATTGTTTAGAAGGTGTCATGTGGTCTGTGGCTCCGGAATCTAATATCCAGAAAAGGTTAGAAGGTGTTTCTGAGACATGAAATCCAAATGAAAGTGGAAGATTGCCTGAACATGCCATACTATAATTACCTGCTGATTTTTCCATACCAGAAAATGTCGGGACAGCAGCTGGAACAGAAGACAGTGGCTGAAAAAGTGTACTAACGGCTATTGAAAATCCAACGGATGACTGTTGAAAAGATTCAGACAGTGAATAACTTAACAACACTTAGTGCCCAGTCAAGATTTTGAAGTTACTGACAGCAAAAATGCCCAGTCAGATTTTCTCAAGAATTATTTGTGGAAGCAGAGTCCTAGATTAAGGCTCTGATACCATGTTAAAAATAGAAACAAGAAATAACTATCGAATGGAAGTATATTAAGTGACTTCTGGATAAGAGAACGAGTCTGCTTCTACTGGAAGTATTATGACTAATGAACTGAGATTGTTGGGTGGTCAATAAGCTTCATCGGAATATTGTCGCTTGAGGTCAAGGATAGTTTATCGTATATGTTGGATGCTTGGTTTAGATAACCTAAAAAATAGAAATAACTATCGAATGGAAACCAAACGGTGTAAATTTTGTATTGTAGGTAGTATTTTGATGTTTCATTTACTAAAACTGTTATTCTAGCTTCCATCCTCATTACAACCTACGGGATAGACATAGAGGGATAAACCTTTGGAGCTGCAGGTGACCGAATATTTATAAAATCTTAGTTTTCTCATGCTAATTATCGATATGACATTTGGCTTTCAAGGGACTTTACTGGTTTTAAGGTAGGATGTACATCCAATATTCGTTATCCTATCTAGTTTTCACTATGAGTTTAAATTTAAATGACTTTGATATTGCTCATACTCATTCTCGCAGCTATCAAACCAAACGACTCGTGTTCCGATGGAGTTGAGTTCCAATTTTTTATCGAAATTTAGGTCTAAAAGAATAGAAGTTGTTACATGAATCTTTATAAAGAATACATAATATGATCCAATCCCAATACAGAAATTAATGTTGGTTTGCATCAAGTATAATGCAAGTGGATAGCGAAAGAATTTATAAAAACTGAAATATAGTATGTATAATGCAAGCAAATCCCAATAAAAGATTATGTAGATTGGCATGCACTACATATAATACAAGTCCATCGTGATAGCGAACCATACAAATTGGTTTGTGCTATGTGTAATGCAATCCAACCTTATGAAACTAAAATAAAAATTGTATTACACAGCACACAATGCAAGCCAATACTGATTAAGAAAAAGTAGTGTTACTTCCACTCGATAAATAGTTAAGAGAATGTCATTCGGAAAATAGAAGTACTATAAGGAGGACACTTATCATAAAATAAAACATAAATTTCATACTCCACCCTCATTTCTTTTTAACCCTAACTCTAACATTTTACCATCTTCGTCCTCATTTATTAACTCAACTCGCATTTAACCGGTTTTGGAGTTAATCGCTGACATGTGGAAGAAGTTTTAATTTTTGTTCGATGATGGTATGCCGTTGTCAAGGAATTTGGAGTAAGGCTGCGTTTGTTTTTTGTTAAATGTTCTGAATGTTTGTTCTGAATTATAAATCAGAACTTTTGAAGTTGTTTGTTTTTTGTTGAAGTTCTGAATGAAACCATCAATTCAGACAAAATAATTCAGAACATTTTTAATGCTTAATTTTTGTTCTGAATGCTGAATACTGTTTTTTTGTTCTGAATGCTGAATGCAAACAAACAAATTAGTAATCATTCAGAATTCAGCATTAAGCAATCAGCATTCAGACTTCAGAGTTCAGAGTTCAGAGTTCAGCAATCAGAATTCAGAATTCAGCATTTTAAACAAACGAAGCCTAACTGAATTTGAAGTATAAACTTTGGTGGTACCAACGAATGATTTTAGATTGTTCGATGTAGAGTTGCTTTTTTCAACCAAGATATTTTTTTATATGTGATTCGATGTTGCCGAAAATATAATTTTTGTTCACACTGTCGGTTTACTCATATCTAAGAGGAGGCTGTTTTTTTTGCTCCCCTCGTAACAATATTTTTAAAATTAAAAAACCAATCCCCTCTTGACCATTTTTGGGTGTAAGTATGATTTGTATTGTATTAAATTTCTCTTAAACTGTATTCAAGATCTAGATTGCATTGGAGCAACCACACAAAAAATCCAATATTCTTTTCTTCATTCTCACTTGAGTAGTGTTTGAATTCAATTTTATTGTTGAAGGCTAGGGAGTTATAGAAGTTGAATCACAAAGTATCCAAAAAAAATTCAATACACAACTGCAGAAACCCAAGAAAAAAAAAGATTCAACACTTCATTTAATAACTATCCTAGTGCGCAGAATTCAAACTGCGAATGAAAAACTTGCAATATTGAATTTAAAAAAAAATACCTGTACGTAATTAGGACAGGCAAACAGCGATTTGAAATAAGAAATGGAAGGTCGACAACAGGATCAAAAGAAGCAAGATGATCAAGTCTAATTTCGACAACATCAGCGCCCTGTGATTTGGCCTCCACCATATCCGACGCCATTTCTGACACCGTTTTTGCCACAGACGGCGCACACAGCAACGTGTTCTCCATTGACCTCGTCCACTCTATATCTATATCCACTAAAAATAACAAAAAAAATGTGGGATTAAAATGAATGGTACATGGTGGAAGAAAGAAGAGGGACTGGAAGTTGAATCCTGCTTAAAGTTTGGTAAGGGGGGTTGGTAGATCGGAAATGAGACTGATTTGACCTTAAAAGTGTTTTAACTTTTGACTCTCATCTCGGCTGATTAAAGGGAGAGATGCTGCGGAAGTGCGTCTACAATAATCCTGCTTCAAGCGCCCGATAAATAGACGCGGCCATATGACATACGGATTCTGTCGCCACGCAAATATATTTATCATCTTCGAATCTCTTCCTACGACGCTAAATTTTTGAAGCCCTTTTCTCATCTGGATCATCGCTCGAGCTAGACTAGGGATGGTTATATGTATGGAAAAGTCTAATTATACACATAACACACACAATTGGTGACATATAACTGATGAAAAGTTGAAGAGAATGATGTTTTCCATTCAGTAATCACAAATATATAAAGTTACAAGATACATGGAGTTATACATACTGCTACAATTATGGAAATTAATGGTATTTATACTATTTTCTCATATTATGGCATACCATTTATAGGTACTGCTACAGTTATGAAATAATATCATTAATGATATTTATATTATTTCCTCATATTATGTCATACCAAATGCAGGGATTGACTTAGAATATGTCAATCATTCTCACGTTCCCTCAAAACGGGCGGTCAAGATGAAAGACTGGTTTTTCTAACCTATGTTGTGAAGGAGGTACGTGGTAATGGCTTGGTGAGGGCATCCGTAAGTTGGTCATTAGTGGAGATGTAAGAGACCCTCAAGTTTCCACTTTGCACATTCTCTCTGACAAAATGGTAATCCAATCCCAGATGTTTCATTTTAGAATGAAAAACCGGATTAGCACTCACATATGTAGCTCCAGCATTATCACAATAGATGACTGGCGCGAGAATGATGTTATGACCAAGCTCCTTAAATAAGTTTCATACCCAAAGAATTTCGGCAGTAACATTTTCCAAGTACTCGGTCTCGGTAGATGATCTAGCTCTCGTACGCTACTTCTTTGACGTCCAAGAGAAAGGATTCTTGCCCAAATAGACTATATAATATGTTATAGAAATGTAGTCGTCTTTGTCACGAGCCCAATCCGCATCAGAGTAAGCGTGGAGAGTGAAAGATGAATCTTTGTGTATAATTAAACTCGTATTAGATGTACCACTTAGGTACCGGAGAAAACGATGTAGAGATTGCATGTGTTCCTCAGTTGGACGCTGCATATATTGAGTTAACCCGTTCACTGCGAATGTCACATCAGGCCTTGTGAGACTTAAATATTGTAAACTACCTATCATAGTACGATAATCGGTAGGATCATTGAGAAGATTTCCATGTATTATTAACGGATGATAAGTTGCTAATGGTGTTGCAGCTGATTTTGCATCATCCATATTTGCTTTGCACAAAATATCAACAATATACCTCTTTTGACTTAAGAAAATACCTTTGAATGAGACACTACTTTCACTCCCAGTAAGTAAGACAATTCTCTAATGTCTTTGAGTGAGAAAAGTTCTGCCAATTTTTTTATAAAAGCTTTCAGAGCATGAGTTGCATTACTTGTAACAATAATGTCATCCACATAAACCAACAGATAAATGATGTCATCATTTTTGTGCAATGTAAACAAGGATGAATCAGAGACCGTATTCTTGAAGCCCAACTCAATTAAATATTGTCGTAATTCTTTAAACCAAGCTCTTGGAGCTTCTTTTAACCCATACAGTGCCTTATTTAATTTACATACATGTGTTGGATGCATAGGATCTGTGTAGCCACGAGGTTGTATGGTGTATGCATCATCAGTGAGTGTGCCCTGTAGAAAAGCATTGTTTAAGTCAAGTTTGCACAATGACCAACCTTGATTAACTACAAGTGAGAGCACAAGCCGAACCGTGACGAATTTAACTACGGGGCTAAAAGTCTCACCGTAGTCGATGTCAGCTCTCTGATTAAAACTTCTTGCAACATAGTGAGCCTTGTACTGAATAATGTTACCATCCTTATTCTTTTTAATTCGAAAATTCCATTTGCATCCCACTACATTTTGTGACATGGATGAAGGTACAAGATCTCAAGTTCTATTTTTCACCAATGCATTAATCTCTTCACCCATAGCTTTATGCCAAACTAGGCTTTTTAATGCTTGGATGATATTTTTTGGGATCTCCATTTCATGGACCTCCGCATTTAAATTCAGTTTACTGTTTGGTTTCCTAATGCCATGTTATAGTCTTGTGGTCATTTGAGGAGAATGTACAGGATTGTTGGGTGTTGAATTTGTAGATGTGGATATAGCAAGGTTTGACTGAGATGAAGTAGAGAAAAGCTCAACAATGGCATCAGGAGGTTGAGATGAGTTTGTTGCGGATATAGGAGATGAAAAGGGTGAAGAAGGGAGGTCTAACGATCGACGAGGCAGCGGGTGGCTGAAGCGCTACGCGTAGATCGAAGGGAGGGCACGACGAGATTTATGGATCGAGGTTTTTTTTCCTTTATTTCCCTTTGGAGTTGACTGAAAAATAGAGAGAGGGAGGGGGCCTTAAGGAATATATTTTTTTTATTTAATTAATTTTTAAATCCATAAAAGTCACTTTTTTATTTGATCTCCAATTCGAACCCAACGACTGTCGCCTCTAGATAATTACCCTCATTTCGAACGTAATGGAATATGTATCGTGAGTCAATTCGACAGTTACGATCGGTTTTCATTTAAATTAAAATATAAATCAATGTATATTGAATTTGAACGCACATTTCAATTTACCGGGGCCACAAACGGGCTCCAAAAATTCCAGAAAAATAAATCTAGCTATGTTTTGACGATATGGTCCTAACAAAACTAATTTCGTCGAATTTGAAGACCGTTTGAAAAATTGTCATTTTCCAGTCGATTAAATTCAAACTGAATTGACCAAACACGTTTAAATTCACCACGCCACATATTAATTCCAAAAATTATGAAAATTGGAATCTAGCAATAATTTGACATTCCGGATCCATAAAAGTGGTTTCGTCGAAAACGGAGGTCGTTTGCAAAATGGCTATTTTTAAGGGCTATATTTCCATAGCGACTATTTTGAATCTTCAACTGGACATAACTTTTTATTCCCGCTATGAAAATTCAATTTTTCGGATTCGTTGGAAATATATTTTCATACAGATTCAAATATTTTTTGTTTCACTAAAATCCAGTTTATTTTGAATCCTGTGCATTCATTTGAAATTTGAAATCGAATTTTCAAACTACCGCGCCATTTCCAATTCCTTTTATAATTAAAATAAATATTTATATTCTAATTTCGATTCAAATAAATATATATACGTTCTAATTCTATTCAAAATAATAATCTTGTCGTTATTATTTAAAATAAATCATTTTAAATATCCAAAATTCATTAAATTTCCAAAATAAAATTTTTAAATTGATCCTGATTTTCCGGGTTGTTACAATCTCCCCCACTTAAAATCTTTTCATCCTCGAAAAGGAACGGAGCTGAAAGTTGTTTAACTAACCAACTCAACTTTCATTCTGGCTTTCATTCTTCAACTTTTCAGTTGTAAGAATTTTCTAATTTTTCAAAAATTTGGCTAACACCCTAAATTTTTGAAAAATTTCGCCATAACCTCATTTTGTACCGGGAGCATCCGGAAAATCCCCAAACCGCCACACAAGCCCTCTCATCTCAAAAAGAAAAAAAAGCCAATCGGCTCATAAAATCATCTAAACCCAATAATTTAGTAAACATGTACCTATTTTTCGGTCATACAATTTCATTTCTCTTTTCTAGCCTCCTTGCTATGACCTGTTCAATATATATGTATGTACATGTATGCAATTTCAAACAATTTTCAACTCAGTTTCACATTTGACTAGTAAATTTTCCCTTCATTCACATGTTGGTTTAATAAATAATCAAACAACACAATCAACAATCAATTTGTGAATTAAATTTTCAAACATATATTTTTAATATATATAGTCAAAAATCATATTTTTGATGTCAAATCACAACAATATATTCTAACTATATTTTGGTTCTCACACCAGTCAATTGGAAATATATAGGTATCCTACCTTCGAAACATGAACATAAATACTGATGATGACATGTCAATCATCAGTATCATCTCCGGGTGACTAGAGCGTGATTCTATACCCATCTAGTATATTAAAACTTCGAATATACATTCATGACGCGTATATGCAAAATCTCATATAATAGATTATCCAAATCAATATAAAATAAATAACCAAATACTTATAATAAGATTTTAAATTTTCAAAACAAAATTGGTTTTCATTTTTATTTTAAAAATAACACTCTTCAGACTCATTCTAGGATACTACTGATCCTATCTCTAACGAGCCATTCTTATTGGGTATTACTAATCCAATCTCTAATGAATTCTTTCATTCGATTCTAATATGTCTTGTTCTCGAGCTCTGTAAACCAAAGCTCTGATACCAAATGTGACGACCCGAACTTCCATGTGAAGGAAAGCCCGGATTGCTTTGAGAACACGACAAATCAGAACACAAACAGAAGAACATTTTATTGCTTATTACAACGATTTACATTAGAGTACAAGAATACAAAGAGTACGAATAAATAATATACATTCGATAAATATCAGAGATTTACAAATTACAATGCAGCGGAAAATAATACAAAACACAACTGAAAGAGATACACGGATACAGAGCTTTCCGAATATCATTCTAGCTATAAACCAGGATCCTATGAATATAAATCTGCAAAACCAAAACTACTAGCTGCCCGTGTGGAAAATAGGTGCACCCAGAGTTTAGGTTAAAACAATAAAATCCAGGTCAGTCATGTGACTAGTGTGAGAACTAAAACAATTATTTAGAACTTTACTTTAAAATGGGGTAAATCAAGGGACCATGCCGTATAACACGGAATGAGTTTCCTCTTAAGAATACCAGTGCATATAACAAAACAACGCAATGCTTTTTGAAAAAATGAAGCTATTATAAGACTCAGGTCCCATCACACAATGCAATGCAAGCCGGAGGATAGAGTTTTACCTTATAATAGACAAACATGCTCGATACGTTTAAAACAAATCATTTTGATACTATTATAGTGCAAAGTGTATGAAAACAACTTCAAATATAAATGTATCAATCATAGATGACATTAGCGTCCCATGCCATTATGTCGCCAATAGCATACAACTAAAACCATAAAATGTCTTGTTGGAATTTGGATTTCCATCAGTGAACCAAGGCAAGGGATTGTCCTTACCGCTTCGATACGCTCTAGCCCGTGTCTCATGATCAGAACGCATCGACCCTTGGATCATTAGGGCCAGTCCACTCGATGTGGATTAAAATGCATGAACACTACTATGACGGCCGGGAATTTCGCTCGATCTGAATCAGTCGTTAAACCGATCTAGACCGTTCGAAACCCCTGATCATTTGAGAACAGGACAAATCAGAACGCAGACGGAAGAACATTTCATTGTTATTACAACAATTCCATCAAATACAAGAATATACAGAGTATAATTGAATAAATTACATTCGATAAATATCAGAGATTACAATAAATTACATAGCAGCGGAAAATAATACAAAGCACAACTGAAGGTGATATACGGATACAGAGCTTTCCGGATATCATTCCAGCTGTAAACCAGGATCCTGTGAATATAAATCTGCAAAACCAAAACTACTAGTTGCCCGTGTGGAAAATAGGGGTACCCGGAGTTTAGGTTAAAACAATAAACTCCAGGTCAGTCATGTGACTGGTGTGAGAACTAAAACAGTTATTAATATTGGTTTTAAAGTTAGGTAAATCAAGGGTCCACGCCGAATAATACGAAACGGGTTTCCTCCCAAGAATACCAGTGCATAGAACAAACAGCGCAATGCTAAATAAAGACAAATGAAGCTGTTATAAGACCCAGGTCCCATCACACAATGCAACGCAAGCCGGAGGATAGGGGTTTCCCTTATAATAGTCGAAGCATGCTTGATACGTTTAAAACACATTATTTGATACTATTATAGGTGTATAGTGTCAAAACAATTTCAATCATAAATATCAATCATAGGCGGCATAGCTACCATCTACTATGTCGCCATACTAGTTCTACAATTAAAACCGCAATATCACGTATTGGAAATTGGATTTCCGTCATGAGTCGAGGCAAGGGGCAAGCTCCTCTCCGCGTTCGAGACACTCTAGCAAATGCTCAGGACTACACACTCTGGGCAGCCACTTGGATCGGTTGGGCCGGTCCTCACTTACGTTAGAGGATTAGTTATGCCTGAACACACGTTACCCGGTCATTACAGACCTATAATCGAGGCGCCTCATTCCAACAACCACAAAGGTGAAAAGTATATAAATGTCAGGGCTGGTAAGTCACTGACACCACCAAAGCTAGAAAGAAACGTCATGTTCTCCCAACGGTCCGTATCCCGTTTTTAACTCATACCGAGGTGTGAGGCTTGCGAATCCACGCTATACACCAAGTTATGCCATGTAGGCCGTGCTTTGATCATCAACCACAAGACTTTGCTTTTCAACAGAAGCCTTGATCCATGCAACTCAGTGTGCCACACAGGCAATTCATGCCATGCGATTGATATCTATCGATATATAATCTCTAAGCTCGTACGTCCCAGAAAAGGGCGTTAAGCAAGAGAATAAATTATCCGCCGCCAAACAGATATATATTTAACAGAAATCAATCAACATAGAATAAAATCCAATGTCAGACACACAATCCATTTACAAGTTCGCTCTGGGTCTGAACGAAACCGGAGGCACTTTCCTCACATATCCATCGATCTCCAAGTACGTCTGGACGACCACCAACTGATTCCCTCATCTTGGGTGTACAGCCCAATCAAGATCATCAGTAATCACCCAAACGATGTGAAGACTTCCAGTCTTCGACCACCGTCTTCATCTTCGACTTATCGTCGAATCGGTTATTCAGAATGGGTATAAACCCGGTCTTTCCGAACAACCCACGTATATTAAAAACAAATGTTACACAAACACAACATACGCCTCATTCCAATTCAGCAGCCACTAACCGCAAATTTCATATTCTTAGGGAAAGGTTCCCATTAATTTTATCCAAGATAAATTCTTTAAAATTTATCTTTTAATCTTCCTTTGGATGTCATTTCAAACCAATTTATGGTTTTCCAAACTAGTCGGGATTAACGAACCACACCGAAGTAATTATTTATTTTATTTCCCAATCCCAACCTATTCATCCCATGAAGCAAAACTGGTAATACTCCATATCTAATACTATGGTGTTATCGGTAAAATTAATTACCATTTCACGTTCAAATCTAATTAAAGATTTAACTATCGCTTTTGGAACTAAACTGGTGATACTCCATTCTCGCTCAATTTCTAAATTTGATAATTTAAATTATCAATTCCCCATTTCAATCTAATTGCAGATTCATTAAAACTCCTTTTACTGGGTTAAAGAACTAATGTCATTTAAAACACAGTTCACGATAAACCCAAATCACATTCTATTTATTATCGGGTTAAAGAACTAGTGTTATTTAAAACACCGTTCACGATAAACCCACAAATCAATTCTATTAAAACTCGTTTCAAATCCAATTTATTTATTTAAAAATAAACGGGTTTAATTTTAGTTCAAAACTAGTTCATTTCGATAAAAATCTATTTTTATCTTTTCAAATATGGAGTTTTTCATCCCAATTTTTCCCAAATCATTTCTTATGATTTTACACAAATTATTACTATTTTTAATAATTTTATTAAGGCCCGTACAGTCGATTTCCATCAACGGCCATCGAACTGCACTTACAGCGACCTTTTCCAAATTTGATTTGGACGTATCTCCAAATCCAACCGTTAGATTTCAAACTTCTAATATTCATTAGAAAGCTCTTTTCGATACGAACCCAACGGTTCTGGATTTAGGAGAATCCGACGGTCGGATCTCCCGTAATGTCCATTCGAAATCAATGGTCGAAATTTATGAACTGCCGCGGCGCGTTCTATTCAGGCCATTATATTATATATATAATATATATAATATATATTTCGTCGATTACTATTTAAAACGAATTTTATAGATAGTTTTAAATTTGTTTCAAAAACAATTTCAACTTCCATTTCAATTCAAATCAAAATTGAATTCTTCTATTATAAATCCTTTTTACTTTCATTTCTATTTGATTTCAATTCAAATCGATTTCGTTTTCTATTTAAATCAAATCAAATTCGTTTTCTATTCAAATCAAATTCAATTCGTTTTCTATTCAATTCAAATCAAATTCGTTTTCTATTCAATTCAAATCAAATTCGTTTTCTATTCAAATCAAATTCGTTTTCTATTCAATTCAAATCAAATTCGTTTTCTATTCAAATCAAATCAAATTCGTTTTCTATTCAAATCAAATCAAATTCGTTTTCTATTCAATTCAAATCAAATTCGTTTTCTATTCAAATCAAATCAAATTCGTTTTCTATTCAATTCAAATCAAATTCGTTTTCTATTCAATTCAAATCAAATTCGTTTTCTATTCAAATCAAATTCGATTCGAATATAATCGATATAAATATCATTCGCGTCAAAATAGCGCATATCTAATCAACACGGCTTTATATTCAACAAATGGATTTATATTTCTTTCAATACACGACTCTATATCTTTGTGAACACACGACTAATCTCAACGAATGAGTACTGTCCACGTGTGACTATTTTTGTTATTTAATATACTTTATAAAAATTATGGTATCTATCGTTTGATTACAAATCAGACTCCAACCGTAAATTAGTAAGAGAACGATTCCCTGAATATTAACCCCGAAGGCCAAAACCAACATCAGATCAATATCCAGGAGACCACTCATCTTATCTATTTTCCAATTGGTTTCTAATCTTATATATGATAAAAATGTAAATTTTATTTTTAAAATACTTCGTTCAACACATGACTAATCTCAACGGATGAGTACTGTCAACACATGAACCTTTATTTTATAATGATAAATATGTAAATTTTATTGTTAAAATATTTCGTTCAACACATGACTAATCTCAACGGATGAGTACTGTCAACACATGAACCTTTATTTTATAATATTCTTTATTTTCTCGATTGGAATGAGGCCCAATCAATTACCATATAACGTTAATTATATGGATTCCATACAACACATGTATATAATAGCAACGATAAACAATCAACCATCATCCAAAGTGCACCACACCACTGCATAAGCATCGAATACAAATAATCAACGCTTACACAGTCTGTCGACCAATCGATCGACATACAATTAAATAATTGGAATTAGTGTACGCCAAATATCATCCCAACACCCGTGTGGGGTTTCAAAACAACAAACACATATTTTTATTCGTGCAGTTGGGCGATGTGTAAAATTTATCATCCCAATCAATATCAGTCAAATCAGTGTATATAAACAAATCGGCCGATTTGTTTATTAATATTTATTTATTCACTTTCACGTTAAAAATTATATTTTTAACGATAATTAATTTATTTCAACACATGAATATATTTCATTATCTATTTCACATCAACTTCACAAACAAATTTCACAACACATCAATTAAACAAACAAGCCATCCATGGTCTGTGAATGACGGGTGTCGGGTGCTGCTAAGCACCGTCTGCATCCTAGTATATATAGATAACTAGAAAAAGAAATTGAAGAGTGAGAAATTCTCACAGATAGATATTCCAACTCCACGACACTTCTAATGTAGGAAATCTTCACTGTTCTCGTCTCTTATCACTTTCGTCGCCCGTAGCCACTACATATATAAAAATCACATTTTTATATTGCTATTCAATATATATAAAAATCGAATTTTTACTTCGCTATTCAATATATAAAAATCGAATTTTTACTTTGTGATAAAAATTCTATTTTTACATCGCTATTATCTATACAAATATTTCTTCTTTTCAAAAATAAATATTTCTCCTTTTTCTACTTTAAAGATGTCGTCTTTCACTACATAAAAATATCGTCTTTTTATATCCTACCATATAAAGATCACATTTTTATCATCTATATAATATGAAAATTATATTTTCTACATTTACATACGATAAAAATTATATTTTGAACTCTCTACAATATAAAAGATCATATTTTTATCCTCCTACAATATAAAATTTCAGATTTTTAATTACTAAAATTAATTAAACAAAACAAAATAAAATAAATAGAGGGCTTACATTGCTTTAAGGAAGAGGATGGGGGTCTTTGCGTTCGGTGGAGGGCTGTCGGCGAGGCCAGCGGGGGTGGAGGAGGTCGGGGCAAGGCTCGGAAGGGGGGGGGGTGTGGCGGTTGCGTAGGGGGGGCTTCGACGGAGAAGATGGAGGGAGGGGGGTATCGGTTGCGGTGCCCGAAGGGGGGGGCTGTGTCGCGTCGATCGAAGAGGGGGGGTGTCTGCGAGGCCGAGGTGGAAGGGGGGTTCGGAGGTGGCGCCCCACCTCTGAGGCGGCGGCGATCGATCAGGGGGGGCGGCAGCGGGTCCCCCCCCCCTGTCGTTCTCTTTTTCCTTTTTTTTTTATTATTTCATTTCTGAGTGAATGAATAAGGGGGGCAGAGAGAGATAAAGGAGAGGAGAGAGGAAGAGTTTTTATTATTTAATTATTTTATTTTTCCATCAAAAAGTAACTTTTATTTTTGACCTCAAAACGAGGGCCACCGCCTGTCGTCCATAGCGTTTTACCCCCATTCCGAACACAATGGGATATGTATCGTAGGCCAATTCGACTGTTTGAATCAGTTTCCGTTGAATTTAATGTAAAATTCTTTATATATTCAATTTAAACGCACAAATTCATTTACTGAGGTCACATACTAACTCGAAAAATTCTCAAAAAATATTTTCTAGATTCGTATTGACGATACGGTCCTAACAAAACTAGTTTCGTCGAATTCTGAGACCGTTGGAAAAATGGCCATTTTCCAGTCGATTAAAATCAACTAAAACTGGTCAAACGCGTTTTCCTTTGCCACGCTCACATATTGATTCGAAAAATTATGAAATTTGAAACCTAGCAATAACTTTACATCACGGACCCAACAAAAGTGGTTTCGTCGAAATCCGAGGTCATTTGCAAAATTCCCATTTTTAAGGGTCTGAATTCCATAACGACTATTCAGAATTTTCAACTGGACATATCTTTTGATTCCTGCTATGAAATTTCGATTTTTCGAATTTGTTGGAAAGATATAATCAAATAGATCCTATTATTTTTGGTTTCGCTAAAATCCAGTTTGTTTTGCACCCGGTACATTCAATTGAAGTTTGAAATCGAATTATCGAACTACCTAGCCATTTTCAATTTTATTTATAAGTATATAATAAATATTTATATTCTAGCGACGACGTATATAATATATACGTTTGAATTATATTCAAAATAAATTTCTCGTCGATATTATTTAAAATAATTTATTTTAAATATTCAACATTCGTTAAAATTGCCAAAATAAAAATTTTAAACTGGCCCAATTTTTCGGGTTGTTACAATCTCACCCACTTAAAACTTTTCGATCCCGAAAAGGAACAAAGTCGAAAGTGGTTTGATTAATCAACTCTATGTTCGATCTGGCTTCCATTCTCCAACTTTTCAGTTTCTGAGAATTTTCAAAAATTTGGCTAACACCCTAAATTTTCGAAAAATTTCGCCATAACCTCCCCTGCACCGGGAGCCACGGGAAAATCCCGAAATTGCCATATAGGCCTTCTGATCTCAAAAAGAAAAGGAAAAAGCCAAGTGGCTAGCCAATAGGCTCATAAAATCACCATTACCCAAACAAAACAGTAAATTATAGTAAACATGTACCTATTTGTCGGGCAAACAAATTTTATTCTCTGCTCTAGCCTCCTTGCTATGACCTGTTCAATGTAAGTACTTGTATATGCAAGCAAATGTGACCAATTTTCAATACAATTCGATATTTGGTTCAATTAGGCTAAATGGTTCAAAATTATTGTACAAATAAACAAACAACACAAACATCAATCAATTAGTGAATTTAACGTCTCAAATTCATAATTTTGATACATATACAGAAAATCATGTCTTTGATGCCAAATCACAACAATAAATCTAGCTATTTAAGTTTTGGTTCTCACACCAGTCTAATGGAAATATATAGAAAATCACACCTTCGAAACTCGAACACACACTACTGATGCTATATAGTCATCAGTAGAATCATCTTCAGGCGACTAGAGTGTGATTCTTTATCTATCTAGTATATTAAAACTTCGAATATACGTTCATGACGCGTATATGCAAAACCTTTATATACTCGATTGTCCAAATTCAAAATAAATAAATATTCAAATACATATAAAACGATTTAAATTTCAAAACAAAAATTGTTTTCATTTGAAAAATATACTCTTCACACTCGTTCTAGGATACTACTGATCCTATCTCTAACGAGTCATTCTAATTGGATATTACTAATCCAATATCTGATGAATTCTTTCGTATGGTTCTAATGTGTCTTGTTCTCGAGCTCTGTAAACCAAAGCACTGATACCAAATGTGACGTCCGAGAATTTCGCTCGATCCGAATCAGTCGTTAAACCGATCTAGATCGTTCGAAACCCCTGATCGTTTGAGAACAGGACAAATCAGAATGCAGACGGAAGAACATTTCATTGTTATTACAACAATTCCATCAAATACAAGAATATACAGAGTATAATTGAATAAATTACATTCGATAAATATCAGAGATTATAATAAATTACATAGCAGCGGAAAATAATACAAAGCACAACTGAAGGTGATATACGGATACAGAGCTTTCCGGATATCATTCCAGCTGTAAACCAGGATCCTATGAATATAAATCTGCAAAACCAAAACTACTAGCTGCCCGTGTGGAAAATAGGGGCACCCGGAGTTTAGGTTAAAACAATAAACTCCAGGTCAGTCATGTGACTGGTGTGAGAACTAAAACAGTTATTAATATTGGTTTTAAAGTTAGGTAAATCAAGGAACCACGCCGAATAACACGGAACGGGTTTCCTCCCAAGAATACCAGTGCATAGAACAAACAGCGCAATGCTAAATAAAGAAAAATGAAGCTGTTATAAGACCCAGGTCCCATCACACAATGCAACGCAAGCCGGAGGATAGGGTTTTCCCTTATAACAGCCGAAGCATGCTTGATACGTTTAAAATACATTATTTGATACTATTATAGGTGTATAGTGTCAAAACAATTTCAATCATAAATATCAATCATAGGCGGCATAGCTACCATCTACTATGTCGCCATACTAGTTCTACAATTAAAACCGCAATATCACGTATTGGAAATTGGATTTCCATCATGAGTCAAGGCAAGGGGCAAGCTCCTCTCCGCGTTCGAGACACTCTAGCAAATGCTCAGGACTACACACTCTGGGCAGCCACTTGGATCGGTTGGGCCGGTCCTCACTTACGTTAGAGGATTAGTTATGCCTGAACACACGTTTCCCGGTCCTTACAGACCTATAATCGAGGCGCCTCATTCCAACAACCACAAAGGTGAAAAGTATATAAATGTTAGGGCTGGTAAGTCACTGACACCACCAAAGCTAGAAAGAAACGTCATGTTCTCCCAATGGTCCGTATCCCGTTTTTAACTCATACCGAGGTGTGAGGCTTGCGAATCCACGCTATACACCAAGCTATGCCACGTAGGCCGTGCTTTGATCATCAACCACAAGACTTTGCTTTTCAACAGAAGCCTTGATCCATGCAACTCAGCGTGCCATACAGGCAATTCATGCCATGCGATTGATATCTATCAATATATAACCTCTAAGCTCGTACGTCTCAGAGAAGGGCGTTAAGCAAGAGAATAAATTTTCCGCCGCCAAACAGATATATATTTAACAGAAATCAATCAACACAGAATAAAATCCAATGTCAGACACACAATCCATTTACAAGTTCGCTCTGGGTCTGAACGAAACCGGAGGCACTTTCCTCGCATATCCATCGATCTCCAAGTACGTCTGGACGACCACCAACTGATTCCCTCATCTTGGGTGTACAGCCCAATCAAGATCATCAGTAATCACCCAAACGATGTGAAGACTTCCGGTCTTCGACCACCGTCTTCATCTTCGACTTATCGTCGAATCGGGTATTCAGAATGGGTATTAACCCGGTCTTTCCGAACAACCCACGTATATTAAAAACAAATGTTACACAAACACAACATACGCCTCATTCCAATTCAGCAGCCACTAACCGCAAATTTCATATTCTTAGTGAAAGGTTCCCATTAATTTTATCCAAGATAAATTCTTTAAAATTTATCCTTTAATCTTCCTTTGGATGTCATTTCAAACCAATTTATGGTTTTCCAAACTAGTCGGGATTAACGAACCACACCGAAGTAATTATTTATTTTATTTCCCAATCCCAATCTATTCATCCCATGAAGCAAAACTGGTAATACTCCATATCTAATACTATGGTGTTATCGGTAAAATTAATTACCATTTCACGTTCAAATCTAATTAAAAATTTAACTATCGCTTTTGGAGCTAAACTGGTGATACTCCATTCTCGCTCAATTTCTAAATTTGATAATTTAAATTATCAATTCCCCATTTCAATCTAATTGCAGATTCATTAAAACTCCTTTTACTGGGTTAAAGAACTAATGTCATTTAAAACACAGTTCACGATAAACCCAAATCACATTCTATTTATTATTGGGTTAAAGAACTAGTGTTATTTAAAACACCGTTCACGATAAACCCACAAATCAATTCTATTAATACTCGTTTCAAATCCAATTTATTTATTTAAAAATAAACGGGTTTAATTTTAGTTCAAAACTAGTTCATTTCGATAAAAATCTATTTTTATCTTTTCAAATATGGAGTTTTTCATCCTAATTTTTCCCAAATCATTTCTTATGATTTTACACAAATTATTACTATTTTAATAATTTTATTAAGGCCCGTACAGTCGATTTCCATCAACGGCCATCGAACTGCACTTACAACGACCTTTTCCAAATTTGATTTGGACGTATCTCCAAATCCAACCGTTAGATTTCAAACTTCTAATATTCGTTAGAAAGCTCTTTTCTATACGAACCCAACGGTTCCAGATTTAGGAGAATCCGACGGTCGGATCTCCCGTAATGTCCATTCGAAGTCAATGGTCGAAATTTATGAACTGCCGCAGCGCGGCGCGTTCTATTCAGGCCATTATATTATATATATAATATATATTATATATTTCGTTGATTACTATTTAAAACGAATTTTATAGATAGTTTTAAATTCGTTTCAAAAACAATTTCAACTTCCATTTCAATTCAAATCAAAATTGAATTCTTCTATTATAAATCCTTTTTACTTTCATTTCTATTTGATTTCAATTCAAATCGATTTCGTTTTCTATTTAAATCAAATCAAATTCGTTTTCTATTCAAATCAAATTCAATTCGTTTTCTATTCAATTCAAATCAAATTCGTTTTCTATTCAATTCAAATCAAATTCGTTTTCTATTCAATTCAAATCAAATTCGTTTTCTATTCAATTCAAATCAAATTCGTTTTCTATTCAATTCAAATCAAATTCGTTTTCTATTTAAATCAAATCAAATTCGTTTTCTATTCAAATCAAATCAAATTCGTTTTCTATTTAAATCAAATCGAATTCGTTTTCTATTCAATTCAAATCAAATTCGTTTTCTATTCAAATCAAATCGAATTCGTTTTCTATTCAAATCAAATCAAATTCGTTTTCTATTCAATTCAAATCAAATTCGTTTTCTATTCAAATCAAATTCGATTCGAATATAATCGATATAAATATCGTTCGCGTCAAAATAGCGCATCTCTAATCAACACGGCTTTATATTCAACAAATGGATCTATATTTCTTTCAATACACGACTCTTTATCTTTGTCAACACACGACTAATCTCAAAGAATGAGTATTGTCCACGTGTGACTATTTTTGTTATTTAATATACTTTATAAAAATTATGGTATCTATCGTTTGATTACAAATCAGACTCCAACCGTAAATTAGTAAGAGAACGATTCCCTGAATATTAACCCCGAAGGCCGAAACCAACATCAGATCAATATCCAGGAGACCACTCATCTTATCTATTTTCCAATTGGTTTCTAATCTTATATATGATAAAAATGTAAATTTTATTATTAAAATACTTCGTTCAACACATGACTAATCTCAACGGATGAGTACTGTCAACACATGAACCTTTATTTTATAATGATAAAGATGTAAATTTTATTGTTAAAATATTTCGTTCAACACATGACTAATCTCAACGGATGAGTACTGTCAACACATGAACCTTTATTTTATAATATTCTTTATTTTCTCGATTGGAATGAGGCCTAATCAATTACCATATAACGTTAATTATATGGATTCCATACAACACATGTATATAATAGCAACGATAAACAATCAACCATCATCCAAAGTGCACCACACCACTGCATAAGCATCAAATATAAATAATCAACGCTTACACAGTCTGTCGGCCAATCGATCGACATACAATTAAATAATTGGGATTAGTGTACGCCAAATATCATCCCAACACCCGTGTGGGGTTTCAAAACAACAAACACATATTTTTATTCGTGCAGTTGGGCGATGTGTAAAATTTATCATCCCAATCAATATCAGTCAAATCAGTGTATATAAACAAATCGACCGATTTGTTTATAAATATTTATTTATTCACTTTCACATTAAAAATTATATTTTTAACGATAATTAATTTATTTCAACACATGAATATATTTCATTATCTATTTCACATCAGCTTCACAAACAAATTTTACAACACATCAATTAAACAACTAAGCCATCCATGGTCTGTAGATGACGGGTGTCGGGTGCTGCTAAGCACCGTCTGCATCCTAGTATATATAGATAACTAGAAAAAGAAATTGAAGAGTGAGAAATTCTCACAGATAGATATTCCAACTCCACGACACTTCTAATGTAGGAAATCTTCACTGTTCTCGTCTCTTATCACTTTCGTCGCCCGTAGCCACTACATATATAAAAATCACATTTTTATATTGCTATTCAATATATATAAAAATCGAATTTTTACTTCGCTATTCAATATATAAAAATCGAATTTTTACTTTGCTACTATATAGATAAAAATTCTATTTCTACATCGCTATTATCTATAAAAATATTTCTTCTTTTCAAAAATAAATATTTCTCCTTTTCCTACTTTTAAAATGTCGTCTTTCACTACATAAAAATATCGTCTTTTTATATCCTACCATATAAAGATCACATTTTTATCATCTATATAATATGAAAATTATATTTTCTACCTTTGCATACGATAAAAATTATAGTTTGAACTCTCTACAATATAAAAGATCATATTTTTATCCTCCTACAATATAAAATTTCAGATTTTTAATTGCTAAAATTAATTAAACAAAAAAAAATAGAGGGCTTACATTGCTTTAAGGAAGAGGAGGGGGGTCTTTGCGTTCGGTGGAGGGCTGTCGGCGAGGCCAGCGGAGGTGGAGGAGGTTGGGGCAAGGCTCGGAAGGGGGGGGGGGTGGCGGTTGCGCACGGGGGGGGGGGGGGGGCTTCGACGGAGAAGATGGAGGGAGGGGGGTATCGGTTGCGGTGTCCGAAGGGGGGGGGGGGTTGTGTCGCGTCGATCGAAGAGGGGGGGTGTCTGCGAGGCCGAGGTGGAAGGGAGGGTTCGGAGGTGGCGCCCCACCTCTGAGGCGACGGCGATCGATCGGGGGGGGGGGGCAGCGGGGGGTTCCCCCGCCCCCCCCCCCCTCGTTCTCTTTTTCCTTTTTTTTATTATTTCGTTTCTGAGTGAATAAATAAGGGAGGGGGGGCAGAGAGAGATAAAGGAGAGGAGAGAGGAAGAGTTTTTATTATTTAATTATTTTATTTTTCCATCAAAAAGTAACTTTTATTTTCGACCTCAAAACGAGGGCCACTACCTGTCGTCCATAGCGTTTTACCCCCATTCCGAACACAATGGGATATGTATCGTAGGCCAATTCGACTATTTGAATCAGTTTCCGTTGAATTTAAAGTAAAATTCTTTATATATTCAATTTAAACGCACAAATTCATTTACTGGGGTCACATACTAACTCGAAAAATTCTCGAAAAATATTTTCTAGCTTCGTATTGACGATACGGTCCTAATAAAACTAGTTTCGTCGAATTCTGAGACCGTTGGAAAAATGGCCATTTTCCAGTCGATTAAAATCAACTAAAACTGGTCAAACGCGTTTTCCTCTGCCACGCTCACATATTAATTCGAAAAATTATGAAATTTGAAACCTAGCAATAACTTTACATCATGGACCCAACAAAAGTGGTTTCATCGAAATCCAAGGTCATTTGCAAAATTCCCATTTTTAAGGGCCTGAATTCCATAGCGACTATTCAGAATTTTCAACTGGACATATATTTTGATTCCCGCTATGAAATTTCGATTTTTCGGATTCGTTGGAAAGATATAATCAAATAGATCCTATTATTTTTGGTTTTGCTAAAATCCAGTTTGTTTTGCACCCGGTACATTCAATTGAAGTTTGAAATCGAATTATCGAACTACCGCGCCATTTTCAATTTTATTTATAATTATATAATAAATATTTATATTCTAACGACGACGTATATAATATATACGTTCGAATTATATTCAAAATAAATTTCTCATCGATATTATTCAAAATAATTTATTTTAAATATTCAACATTCGTTAAAATTTCCAAAATAAAAATTTTAAACTGGCCCAGATTTTCGGCTTGTTACAACTACATTTCCCCGCCCTTTGGGGAGTCAATCTGGTCAGTATAAAGACCATACCATCCATCGGCCCCGCAGTGCCGACATGTCTGAGGCGCCTCGCTATCCATCATCCACATATATAAAACGTCTGGGCATGCAAAACCCAGACACCACTCCTAGCTAGAAGGAAACGCATGTCCTCCCTGAGGTCCTCTCCCGTTTCTGGTTCACACCGGGGTGTGAGGCTCGCGAGTTAATACTATACACAAAGCTACGCTATATCAAAGTCGTGCTTTGACCATCAACCACAAGACTCTGCTTTTGAACAGAAGCCTTGATCATCTGCATCTCAGCATGCCACACAGGCAATTCATGCTATGCAACCGATGTCTATCAATCACACAGAATGAAATCCAATGTCAGACACACATCCATTTACAAGTTCGTTCTGGGTCTGAACGAAACCGGAGGCACCTTATTCCTCATCCCGTATGTCCAATACAGGAGAGAGGTCCTCGCATATCCAGTCGATCTCCAAGTACGTCTGGAACGATCACCACTTATTACCTTGTCTTGGGTGTACAACCCAATCAAGACATCAGTAATCATCCAAACGATGTGAAGACCTCCAGTATTCAACCACCGTCTTCGTTGTCGACTCATCGCCGATTCAGTTATTCAGAATGGGATAAACCCGGTTTTTCTGAATAACTCGCGTATATAATAAACAAGTGCTATAAAAACACAACATACACCTCCTTCCAATTCTGAATACTCTTTTATTTAAATATTCATATCCTTTGGGAAAGGTTCCCATTAATTTTATCAAAGATAAATTCTTTAAATTTATTCTTTAATCTTCCATTGGATATCAGTTCAAACCAAATAAAGGTTTATCCAAACTAGTCGGGATTAGCGAACCTTACCAAAGTAATCGTTTGTTTAATTTCCCAATCCCGACCTATTCATCTCATGAAGTAAAACTGGTAATACTTCATATCTAACACCACAGTGTTATCGGTAAAATTAATTACCATTTCACCTTCAAATCTAATTAAAGATTTAACTATCGCTTGGAGCAAAACTGGTGATACTTCATTCTCGATCATTTCATGAATTTGATAAATTTAGTTATCAGATTCACATTTTAATCTAATTAAAGATTCATTAAAACTCTAATTCAGTTTTAATCTCCAGAAATCATCACTTAATGATTTTTCAAAGTTAAGAAATTAATCTTATTTTTAACTGGGTTATAGAGCTAATGTCATTTAAAACACAGCTCACGATAAACCCAAAATCACATTCCATTAACAATGGAATCTTCACGGAAAACCGATCAATATATATAATCAATTTGAATTTCCGTACCCGACTAATAATATAAATGGAATAACGACAAAGCCTTTTAATTCCATATATATTAACAGTCGTCCTCCACAAACTCACTTCGATTATTATCAAATCGAATTCCATTCCATTCCAATATATTAAATTGGAAAACTTTACTTTGGAAAATCTCCTTTAAATCTTAACAAAAGATTTATAAATTCCAAATCACATTTCACTTTAAATCGGGTTAAAGAACGAATGTCATTAAAAACACAGTTCACAATAAACCCAATTTACATTCCTTTTCAAATCCAATTAAATGTTAATTAATTGGTAATTCTTCTATACATCTTAATTAAAAGATTTATTCTTTTCACACGGGGTTTAAGAACAGTGTTACTGAAGACCCCATCCCATCAGTCTCTAACCGTAAATTAGTAAGAGAACAATTCTCTAAGTGTTAATCCCGAAGGCCGAAACCAACATCAGATCAATACCCAGAAAACCATTCAACTTAGCTAATCTCCAGTTAGTTTCTAATTTTCATAACTCCATTGGGTTTAAGAAGAGTATTATTAAAGATACCATTCACGACAAACCCAAAATCTCCTTTCGTTGTTAATCGGGTTAAAGAACAAGTAGTTAAAACGCCGTTCACGACAAAACCCAAAAACCAATTTCAATTTAATTCCAATTAAATGTAAATTAATTGGTAAACTCATTAAATCTTTATAAAAAGATTTATATCTTTGCTCAATTGGGTTTAAGAACAGTGTTAATGAAGATACCGTTCACGACAAACCCACAATCCAATTCAATATTAAATACAAGGCTCTGAATAGAAATTATATCGGCTTATATTCAATATCAAATTCTGAAATCCACAAATATCGTATTGGGAATAACGATATATACATATCTTCCAAATTCCTCTACAATGTCCGTATAATCACGGAATCCAATATCGAAATATTCCGAAGATAATTTCGATTCAAATCCATTCCAATTCATATATTGGAAATTCTGGTTATTTCTAAAACCATTTCAAACCTAATTTATTTATTTAAAAATACTCGATTTATAATTCTAGTTCAAAACTAGTTCATTTCGATAAAATATATTTTTATCATTTCAAATATGGAATTTTTCATCCTAATTCTTTCCAAATCATTTATTATTATTTTACACAAATTATTGATATTTTTAATAATTTTATCAAAGCCCGTACAGTCGATTTCCATAAACGGCCATCGAACTGCACTTACAACGACCTTTTCCAAATTTGATTTGGACATAATTCCAAATCCAACTGTTAGATTTCAAATCTCTAATATTCGTTAGAATGATCTTTTCGATACGAACCCAACGGTTCTAATTTTAGGAGAATCCGACGGTCGGATCTCTTGTAATGTCCATTCGAAGTCAATGGTCGAAATTCGCGAACAGCCGCGGTGCGGCTCGTTCTATTCAGGCCATTATATATATAATATATATTTCATCGATTTCTGTGGTGACCCAAACTTCCCCGTGAAGGAAAGAACGAATTTCTTTGAGGACAGGACGAATCAGAACACAAACAGAAGAACATTTCATTGCTTATTACAGCAATTCCATCATAATACAAGAATACCACAAAGTATGAATCAATATTACACACATGATAAATACCAGAGATTTAAATTATATTTAAATACATAGCAGCGGAAAAATAATACAACACACAACTGAAAGAAATACACGAATACAAAGCTTTCCGAGTATCGTTCCAACTGTAAACAAGGATCCTGTGAATATAAATCTGCAAAACCAAAACTACTAGCTGCCCGTGCGGAAAATAAGGGCACCCAGAGTTTAGGTTAAAACAATAAACTCCAGGTCAGTCATGTGACTGGTGTTAAAACAAAAACATTTATTAATCTTTATTTTTAAAGTTAGGTAAATCAAGGGACCACGCCGTATAACACGGAACGGGTTTCCTCCCAAGAATACCAGTGCATAAAACAAACAACACAATGCTAAATAAAGAAAAATGAAGCTATTATAAGACCCAGGTCCCATCACACAATGCAACGCAAGCCGGAGGATAGGGTTTTCCCTTATAATAGCCAAAGAATGCTTGATACATTTAAAAATAGATTATTTTGATAATACTATAAGTGTATAGTGTCAAAACAATTTCAAATATAAATGTATCAATCCTAGACGGCATAGCATCCCATGCTATTATGTCGCCAATACTAGGCTCTACAAATAAAACCAAAATGTCACGTACTGGAAATTGGATTTCCGTCATGAGTCGAGGCAAGGGGCAAGCTCATCTCCGTTCGAGACACTCTAGCAAATGTCTCAGGACCACACACAGCGATCTTGCATCTTCAGGGCCAGTCCTCTCTTCCTTTTGAGGATTAGTATTCCTGAACACACGTTTCCCGGTCCTATCAGACCTATATCTAAGGCGCCTCGCATCTAATAACCACACAGGTAAAAAGTATATAAATGTCAGGGTTGGTAGGTCACTGACATCACTCATAGCTAGAAAGAAACATTAGGTTCTCCCTGCAGTCACTATCCCGTTTTTGACTCATACCGAGGTGTGAGGCTCGCGAATTAACGCTGTACACAAAGCTATGCCACACAGGTCATGCTTTGATCATCAACCACATGAATTTGCTTTTCAACAGAAGCCTTGATCATTTGCCACTTAGGCATGCCACACAGGCAATTCATGCCATGCGATTGATATCTATCGATATATAACCTCTAAGCTCGTACGTCTCAGAGAAGGGCGCTAAGCAAGAGAATAAATTCTCCGCCGCCAAACAGATATATATTTAATAGAAATCAATCACACAGAATAAAATCCAATGTCAGACACACAGTCCATTTACAAGTTCGTTCTGGGTCTGAACGAAACCGGAGGAACCTTATTCCTCGCATATCCATCGATCTCCATGTACGTCTGGACGATTACCAACTGATTCCCTCCTCTTGGGTGTACAGCTCAATCAAGATCATCAATAATCATCCAAACGACATGAAGACCTACGTCTTTAACCATCGTCTTCATCTTTGACTTATCGTCGAATCGGTTATTCAGAATGGGTATAAACCCGGCCTTCCCGAATAACCCGCGTATATAATAAACAAGTGTTACACAAACACAACATACGCCTCATTCCAATTCAGAATATTCTTTTTTCAAATATTCACATTGTTAGGGAAAGGTTCCCATTAATTTTATCAAAGATAAATTCTTCTAAATTTATTCTTTAATCTTCCTTTGGATATCATTTCAAACCATGTTAAGGTTTTCCAAACTAGTCGGGATTAGCGAACCACACCGAAGTAATCATTTATTTTATTTCCTAATCCCAACCTATTCATCCCATGGAGAAAAACTGGTAATACTCAATATCTAACACCACAGTGTTATCAGTAAATATTATTTACTATTTCACGTTCAAATCTAATTAAAGATTTAACTATCGCTTTGGAGAAAAACTGGTGGTACTCCATTCTCGATAACTTTAATCTAATTAAAGATTCATTAAAACTCCACTTAGTTTTAATCTTCCCAAAAATCAATATCCTGTCTTTAACTGGGTCAAAGAACCAATGTCATCTAAAACACGGTTCACGATAAACCCAAAATCGCATTCCATTGTTTATCGGGTTAAAGAACAGGTGTTATTCAAAACACCGCTCACGATAAACCCAAAATCCAATTTAAATTCAATTCCAACTAAATACTAATTAACTTGACAATTTCACTAAATCTTAATTAAAAGATTTATTCTTTTCTAAACTGGGTTCAAGAACAGTGTTATTTAAGACACCATTCACGACGAACCCAAAATCCCATTTGATATTAAATACAAGGCTCTGAATAGAAAATATATCGGCTTATATTCAATATCAAATTCTGAAACCAACAAATATCGTATTGGAAATAACGATATAAATATATCTTTCAAATTTCCACAACCATATTCGTATAATCACGAAATCCAACATCGAAATGTTCCGAAGATAATTTCAATTCAAATCCATTCCAATTCGTATATTGGAAATTCTGATTATTTTTAAAACCACATCAAATCCAATTTATTTATTCAAAAACATTGGATTATAATTCTAGTTCATAACTAGTTCATTTCGATAAAAATATATTTTTATCCTTTTTAAATATGGGATTTTCACCCCAATTCTTTCTAAATCATTTATTATGATTTTACACAAATTATTGATATTTTTAATAATTTTATCATGGCCAGTACAGTCGATTTCCAATAACGGTCGTCGAACTGCACTTACAGCGACCTTTTCCAAATTTGATTTGGACATAATTCCAAATCCAACTGTTAGATTTCAAATTTCTAATATTCATTGGAAAGCTCTTTTCGATACGAACCCAACGGTTCTGGTTTCAGGGGAATCCGACGGTCCGATCTCCCGTAACGTCAATTCAAAGTCAATGGTCGAAATTCGCGAACTACCGCGGCGCAGTGCGTTCTATTCAGGCCATTTAATATATATAATATATAAATTACATATATTTCGTCGATTTCAATTCTAAACGTATTTTATAAAACGTTTTAAATTCGTTTTCAAAACAATTTCAACTTTATATTCAATTTTAAATCAAAATTGAATATTCCATATCATTAATATATAAATGATAATATTTTCAAAATATTAGATTTTGAAATAACTTCCTTTTCTATATTCATTATAAAAAAGAATATAATCGATATAAATATCGCTCGCGTCAAAATGGCGCATATCTAATCAACACGGCTTTATATATTTCAATAACTTCGTTATTCTATTCAACAAATGAATATTTTCTTCAACATATGAATATATATTTCTTTCAACACATGAATATTCTTAACACATGAGTATCGTCAACACAGGACTATTTTTGTCATTTAATATATTTTATAAAATTATGATTTCTATCGTTTAATTCTTAATCATGCTCCAACCGTAAATTAGTAAGAGAACGATTCCCTAAGTATTAACCCCGAAGGTCGAAACCAACATCAGATAATTACCCCGGAAACCACTCATCTTAACTAGTTTCCAGCTAGTTTCTAATTTTATATATGATAAAAATGTGAATTTTATTGTTAAAATATTTCGTGCAACACATGATAAGTTTCAACACATGAATATATTTTTCTTTCAACACATGAATATATATTTCTTTCAACACATGAATATTCTCAACACATGAGTATCGTCAACACATGACTATTTATTCTATTCAACACATAAATCTTTATTTTATAATATTCTTTATTTTCCAAATTGTAATGAGGCCCAATCAATTACCATATAATGTTAATTATATGGATTCCATACAACACATGTATATAATAGTAATAATAAATAATCAACCATCATCCAAAGTGCACCACACAACCGCATAAGCATTAAATATAAATAATTAACGCTTACACAGTCTGTCAACCAATCGATCGACATACAACTAAATAATTGGGATTAGTGTACGCCAAATATCATCCCAACACCCGTGTGGGGTTTCAAATCAACAAACACTAAATATTATTTGTGCAGTTGGGCGATGTGTAAAATTTATCGTCCCAATCAATATCCTTTAAATAGTTGTACATAAACAAATCGTTTGATTTTTAATTGAATATTTATTTATTCACATTCACGTAAAAAATTATATTTTTAACAATAAATAATTTATTTCAATACATGAATCTATTTTCATTCATTCCACATCACAATCAATTTTCTTCACACAATGAAATCAAACAAGTCATCCATGGTATGTGGACAACGGGTGTCGGGTGTTGCTAAGCACCGTCTGCACCCTTGTATATATTTTTAACTAGAAAACAAGAATTAAAGTGAGAAGTTCTCACCGAGAGCTAAACCAAATGCCACGGCTCTTCACATGTAGGAAACCTTCGTCGTGCTCGCCCTTTGTCACTTTCGTTGTACGTATCCACTACATATATAAAAATTGCATCTTTATATTGATGCCATGTGTATAAAAAACACATTTTTATAATTACGCTATATGGATAAAAATCACATTTTTATACTGCTATTATATATATATATATATTCTATTTTTATACCGCTACTATATAGATAAAAATTCTATCTTTATACCGCTACTATATGGATAAAAATTTTATTTTTATACTGCTACTATATAGATAAAAATTCTATTTTTATACCGCTACTATATAGAAAAAAATCTATTTTTTTAACGCTACTATATAGATAAAAATTCTATTTTTATAACGCTACTATATAGATAAAAATTCTATTTTTATACCGCGACAATATAGATAAAAATTCTATTTTTATAACGCTGCTATATAGATAAAAATTCTATTTTTATAACGGTGCTCATATAGTAAAGATCATATATTTATCAAGCTAACTTCATAATAAAAATTATATTTTTATATCGCTCTTCTTCTAATAAAAATCCAGCCTTTCTATGATAAAAAATTATAACTTTTCATAAATAAAAATCAAATCTTTTTGATTACTTTTCATGTATGAAAATCTAATTTTTATGAAGTCAATTCATGTATAAAAACCAATTTTTTTTTTTGAAATCAATTCATATTAAAAATCATAACTTTTTGTATACAAAAATCTCACTTTCTCATATATTAAAATCTTAACTTCTCGCATATAAAAATCTCATTTTCCTTATATATAAAAATATAAACTTTCATATATATAAAATATAAACTTGCATATATATTAACTGATTTCCTATAAACATTAAAATTGATTTATACTAAAACTAAAATTAAATTTAAACTGATTTAACAAAATAAAAATAAAGAAAATCACCTTAATCAGTCGAAGGAGGGTGCTCGGATTAGGGAGGAAGGGGGCGGAGGGCTTCTGCGCATTCGAATGGGGTAGGTGGGTGCTGATGGTTGCAGTCTCGAGCTCCTGGGTGTTCACGCGATCGAGGGGGTCGACCTGGGTGGGGAGATCGGAGGGGGCTAGGTCGGAGGGGTGCGCCGCCTGGGGATGGGTGGCGGTGGGGCGGCGACGAGGGGCGGAGGTGCGGTGGTTTTCCGCCATCGCGGTTTCCTTTTTTTTATTTGTAGATCTGAACGGAGGAATAATAGGAAAAGGAGGAGGGGGCACGTTGACTTAGTGTGTAGGGAAAAAGGGATTTTTATTATTTTATTTATCCTCTATAAAGTAACTTTAAATTTCGATCTCCAAACGAGACCCACTGCCTGTCATCCCTAGCTAATTACCCCCATTCCGAACACAATGAGATAGGTATCGTAAGCTGGTTCGATCGTTTCGATCAGTTTCCATTCAAATCAAAATATAACTCTATATACTGAATTTGAACGAACATTTCAATTTACCGGGGCCACATACGGACTCTAAAAATTCCCGAAAAATATTTTCTAGCTTCGTATTGACGATACGGTTCTAACAAAACTAATCGTCAAATTCCGAGACCGTTTGAAAAATGGCCATTTTCTGGTCGATCGAAATTGACTAAAACTGTTAAAACACGTTTAACTTCGCCACGCTCACATATTGATTCAGAAAATTATGAATTTTGGAATCTAGCAATAACTTGACATCCCGGATCCAACAAAAGTGGTTTCGTCGAAAACCGAGGTCGTTTGCAAAATTTCCATTTTTAAGGTCTCAAAATTCCATAGCGACTATTCATAATTTTCAATTGGACATATCTTTTTATTCCCGCTATGAAATTTCAATTTTTCGGATTCGTTGGAAAGATATTTTCAAATGGATTCTAATATTTTTGGTTTCGCTAAAATCCAGTTTGTTTTGAATCCTGTACATTCATTTGAAATTTTAAATCGAATTTTCGAACTACCGCGCCATTTTCAATTCCTTTTATATTTAAAATAAAATATTTATATTCTAACGACGATCTATATAAATATATATGTTCTAATTCTATTCAAATTAAATTTCTCGTCGTCTTTATTTAAAATAATTCATTTTAAATATTCAAAATTCGTTAAAACTGCCAAAATAAAAAATTTAAATTGGATTGGATTTTCCGGGTTGTTACAATCTCCCCCACTTAAAATCTTTTCGTCCTCGAAAAGGAACGAAGCTGAAAGTTGTTTAACTAACCAACTCAACTTTCATTATTTTCTTTATGGCTTAAGTTCTTCAACTTTTCAGTTTCTAAGAACTTTTCAAATTTTTCAAAAATTTGGCTAACACGCTAAATTTTCGAAAAATTTCACCATAACCTCCCCTGCACCGGGAGCTTCGGGATATTTCAAATAGCCTACCATGGCCCTCACCAATCAAAAAGAAAAAGCCAATCGGCTCATAAAATCATCAAATCCCCAAGAAATACAATAAACATGTACCTATTTGTCGGGCAAACAATTTTATTCCTCTGCTCTAGCCTCCTTGCTATGACCTGTTCAATGGATATACATGTATATGCATGCAATTGTAATCAGTTTTCCAATTCAGTTCTAAATTTGGTTCAATTTGGCATAATGGTTCAAAATTTTAATTAATCAAAACAATAATCAAACAACACAACCATCAATCAATTAGTGGATTACGTTTCAAATTCATAATTTTGATATATATACAGAAAATCATGTTTTTGATGCCAAATCACAACAATAAACCTATCAAGTTTTGGTTCTCACACCAGTCAGTTGGAATCATATAGATACCCCACTTTCGATACTCGAAAATAAATACTGGTAACGCTGCAGCATTATCAGAATCATCCCCGGGCAACTAGAGTGTGATTCAATATCTATCCAGTATATTAAAACTTTGAACATACATTCATGACACGTATATGCAAAATATTTATATACTCGATTATCCAAATTCAATACAAATAAAATATTCAAATACGTACAAAATGGTTCAAATTTACTAAACAAAATTTGTTTTCAAAATTTATTTCAAAAATTTCACTCTTCACACTCGTTCTAGGATATTACTGATCCCATCTCTAACGAGTTATTCTTATTGGATATTTCTAATCCAACCTCTGATGAATTCTTTCGTTCGGTTCTAATGTGTCTTGTTCTCGAGCTCTGTAAACCAAAGCTCTGATACTAAATGTGGCGACCTGAACTTCCCCGTGAAGGAAAGAACGAATTGCTTTGAGGACAAGACGAATCAGAACACAAACAGAAGAACATTTCATTGCTTATTACAACAATTCTTTTAGAATACAAGAATACCACAGAGTATGAATCAATATTACACACTTGATAAATACCAGAGATTTAAATTACATTTAAATACATAGCAGCGGACAAATAATACAACACACAACTGAAAGAAATACACGGATACATAGCTTTCCGAGTATCGTTCCAGCTGTAAACCAGGATCCTGTGAATATAAATCTGCAAAACCAAAACTACTAGCTGCCCGTGTGGAAAATAAGGGCACCCAGAGTTTAGGTTAAAACAATAAACTCCAGGTCAGTCATGTGACTGGTGTGAGAACTAAAACAGTTATTAATCTTTATTTTTAAAGTTAGGTAAATCAAGGGACCACACTGTATAACACGGAATGGGTTTCCTCCCAAGAATACCAGTGCATAAAACAAACAGCGCAATGCTAAATAAAGAAAAATGAAGCTATTATAAGACCCAGGTCCCATCACACAATGCAACACAAGCCGGAGGATAGGGTTTTCCCTTATAATAGCTAAAGAATGCTTGATACATTTAAAAATAGATTATTTTGATATTACTATAAGTGTATAGTGTCAAAACAATTTCAAATGTAAATGTATCAATCCTAGACGGCATAGCATCCCATGCTACTATGTCGCCAATACTAGGCTCTACAAATAAAACCGAAATGTCATGTATTGGAAATTGGATTTTCGTCATGAGTCGAGGCAAGGGGAAAGCTCCTCTCAGTTCGAGACACTCTAGCAAATGTCTCAGGACCACACACAGAGATCCTGGATCTTCAGGGCCGATCCTCTCTTACTTTTGAGGATTAGTATTCCTGAACACACGTTTCCCGGTCCTATCAGACCTATATCCAAGGCGCCTCGCATCCAACAACCACACAGGTAAAAAGTATATAAATGTCAGGGTTGGTAGGTCATTAACATCATCCACAGCTAGAAAGAAACATCATGCTCTCCCTGCAGTCACTATCCCGTTTTTGACTCATACCGAGGTGTGAGGCTCGCGAATTAATGCTATGCCACATAGGCCGTGCTTTGATCATCAAACACAAGACTTTGCTTTTCAACAGAAGCCTTGATCATTTGCACTTAGGCATGCCACACAGGCAATTCATGCCATGCGATTGATATCTATCGATATATAACCTCTAAGCTCGTACGTCTCAGAGAAGGGCGTTAAGCAAGAGAATAAATTCTTTGCCGCCAAACAGATATATATTTAATAGAAATCAATCACACAGAATAAAATCCAATGTCAGACACACAGTCCATTTACAAGTTCGTTCTGGGTCTGAACGAAACCGGAGGAACCTTATTCCTCGCATACCCATCGATCTCCATGTACGACTGGACGATCACCAACTGATTCCCTCCTCTTGGGTGTACAGCCCAATCAAGATCATAAATAATCATCCAAACAACGTGAAGACCTATGGTCTTCAACCACCATCTTCATCTTCGACTTATCGTCGAATCGGTTATTCAGAATGGGTATAAATCCGGCCTTCCCGAATAACCCGCGTATATAATAAACAAGTGTTACACAAACACAACATACGCCTCATTCCAATTCAGAATATTCATTATTCAAATATTCATATTCTTAGGGAAAGATTCCCATTAATTTATCAAAGATAAGTTCTTCTAAATTTATTCTTTAATCTTCCTTTGGATATCATTTCATAACATGTTAAGGTTTTCCAAACTAGTCGGGATTAGCGAACCACACCGAAGTAATCATTTATTTCATTTTCCAATCCCAACCTATTCATCCCATGGAGAAAAACTGGTAATACTCCATATCTAACACCACAGTGTTATCGGTAAATATAAATTACCATTTCACGTTCAAATCTAATTAAAGATTTAACTATCGCTTTGGAGCAAAACTGGTGGTACTCCATTCTCGATCACTTTAATCTAATTAAAGATTCATTAAAACTCCACTTAGTTTTAATCTTCCCAAAAATCAAAATCCTGTCTTTAACTGAGTTAAAGAACCAATGTCATCTAAAACACGGTTCACGATAAACCCAAAATCACATTCCATTGTTAATCGGGTTAAAGAACAGGTGTTATTCAAAACACCGCTCAGGATAAACCCAAAAACCAATTTAAATTCAATTCCGATTAAATACTAATTAACTGGACAATTTCACTAAATCTTAATTAAAAGATTTATTCTTTTCTAAACTGGGTTCAAGAACAGTGTTATTTAAGACACCATTCACGACGAACCCAAAATCCCATTTGATATTAAATACAAGGCTCTGAATAGAAAATATATCGGCTTATATTCAACATCAAATTCTGAAACCAACAAATATCGTATTGGAAATAACGATATAAACATGTCTTTCAAATTTCCACAACCATATCCGTATAATCACGAAATCCAACATCGAAATATTCCGAAGATAATTTGAATCAAATCCATTCCATTTCGTATATTCTAAATTCTGATTATTTTTAAAACCACTTCAAATCCAATTTATTTATTCAAAAACATTGGATTATAATTCTAGTTCATAACTAGTTCATTTCGATAAAAATATGTTTTTATCCTTTTTAAATATGGGATTTTCACCCCTAATTCTTTCTAAATCATTTATTATGATTTTACACAAATTATTGATATTTTTAATAATTTTATCTAGGCCCGTACAGTCGATTTCCAATAACGGTCGTCGAACTGCACTTACAGCAACCTTTTCCAAATTTGATTTGGACATAATTCCAAATCCAACTGTTAAATTTCAAATTTCTAATATTCATTGGAAAGCTCTTTTCGATACGAACCCAAGGTTCCAGTTTCAGGAGAATCCGACGGTCGGATCTCCCGTAACGTCAATTCGAAGTTGTAACACCCCACATCCGTTAAGGTCACTCACAAAGGGAATGCCTTAACTTCAATGGAGCATTATGGGTACTGGAACAGAAATATTACAAGACAGACATATATAAAATAGCGGAAAGTAAAGTAGAAGTACTTCAAATCATTATTAAATTTAATTGTTTAAAATAAAAGCCTATCAACTTCCAATACTCTATTACATAGCTAAAATATCTGTCTTACTCAAAAACAATGAAGCATAAAAATAAACTGTAGTATTCCCCAATAAAGCAAAGCAAGCTATAACCAAGAGAAATCCAAGTCGTACATAAAAGAGCCTTGGGGCTTGGTAAGATCCGAACTAAGCTGTATTCCACCCTGCGAACCTGGGAGGGGGGGGGGAAACGGAAGAAAAAGAGGCGAAACAAACCGGGTCAGTCATAAAGACTGAGTAAGTCCTAGTGACTTTCAGCATAAAAACAGGTGAAGATAATATAGCACGAATAAACTGAAAGTAAACATAAGCATGATGACAAGGTAAGCTACAGGCATGATGAATCAAGTATAACATCGCTAGATTTCTAAGCTTCACCATTACACTATTTTCCTTGATTTCCTATATTCTCTGCACCACCTAACTAGCGTTCCAATTAGTTTACTTAGTTGTAATTACAAGATAAGTGATCCCCCATAATCCACATGATAGTTTTATAGGTACATATCCCACGATGAGGGTCCCACCTCATATTGATAGTTTCATGTCCCCATCGTACATGTCTTAATTGATCGGCTCTTACTTACAATGTTTCACATGTGTTATACTAAGGTTATCCCAACCCCGTAGTTGTGGTAGCCTTCAGGACTACATCTAATATGAGGATTTCACCTCAACCAGTCCAATTGCCATGAATATGTTAGATGTATCCTTACTACCCTAATCGATCGGCTCCTACTCGACCTAGTTCTTGCTTGTGTCATGCGGCCCCCTATTCGTAGATACCTGTGCTGGTCCCACCCTAGGGTGTATCAATCCCTATGATGGCAACCCCGACACCATTTTTGATGCATAGCTTTATATCTACTGATGCCCAGTGGCTAAATTTTCCACTCCGGAATACGTGCACGCACGTAATCCGTCGGAACCTGCACTGCTGCATCACCCACCGCCGTTTTGACCGCTTATAATCAGCTCAGTAATCGTGCCCCACCTTGCCTAGCTCAGGGTACCGTTGATACCTAATGTGGGTTACTGCTGAAACGGGTCCCGCTACTAGGGTTTTCCTAGGGTTTATTCATATACCCCACAGGTTGGTTAAGTGTTATCCATTCAAGTTAACTTAACCCCACCTCCCATCATGTTACCTTGGTTAAGTGTTCTCTCTTGTGTTACTTAACCCTACCGCATGTCTTGTTATATCGGTTAAGCGTTCTCCCCTGTGTTAACTTAACCCTTACCACACCTCACGTTAGATTGGTTAAGTGTATGTTAACTCAACCCCATCCAATAGCCATATTATAATGGTTAAGTGTTACCCTCGTGTATTTACTTAACCCTACTACACATCAGGTTATATCAGTTGGGTGTTATCAACCCATTCAAGTTAAACCAACCCATCCGCTAGTCATGTTATAAAGGTTAAGTGTTATCAACCTATTCTAGTTAACCTAACCCACTTGCTTGTCATGTTATGCCGGTTAAGTTTTATTACTTAACCGCAACCACTTTTCTAATTAACCCGTTGTATTAGTTAGGTGTTCTCACTTTACTTAACCCTATCCACTTGTCTAATTAACATGTTATAATGGTTAAGTGTTCTCAATTTACTTAACCACTTGTCTAATTAACATGTTATAATGGTTAAGTGTTCTCAATTTACTTAACCACACCTACTTGTCTGATTAACACGTTATCTTGGTTAAGTGTTTTCTAGTGATTCATGACTTAACCCTACCAAGTGTCGTTTATCGGTTCACGTTGACTTAAGCCACCCATATGTCATGTCAAATTGGTTAAGTCCACACTTATAAGTTTTACATGTCCATAACTCATACCGGTTAGGTCCATATTTACATGTCAAATTTCCATGTCATCCCACCTAACCCTCTAACCATACCCATGCCTTATTATGGTTAGTATTCCTTAATTCATTCATTATGACGAACGAAACTTGACCTCTCACATTAGACCGTGCAGTTTGTGACCACTGGATTTGCCGGGCGGTACCGGGCAGATTTACACCACAAGCTGAGTCTAACCTCGTGTCATAAACCGTTACGCCTACAATTCGACCTTCGACCTCTCACATTAGACTGACACTTTGTGGCTACTGGATTTGTCGGGCGGTTCCGGGCAGATTTACACCACAAACTGAGTCTAACCTCGTGTCAAAGGTTCATTAATGGTCGTATTTCACCCAAAACCCCAATAACAATTCATGTGTTTAACATATAAAAATGTTCATATTCGTGTTTCAACCATGTTCATATTTCCAGTTATATGCCAATTATCAAGTCCACGTTTTTGCCCCAAAACGTATTCCCAAATTATTATCATAATTCACTATAAGGTTATGCCAAGTTATAGCCTTTTATTTACAATACATGCCAACTACCCAAAACCCAATTTAGGCGCGTTCATATTAAACCTCTACCAAGTCATAAATTATCATATATGTTTCAACTCCAAATTTTACATAATTAACATATGCCCAAGTTCTAGATTACATGTCAGTTTTACATATGCCCAATTCACACCAAATTTACATATGTCCAATTCATGCCGTTTTACATATATCAATATTCTTGCCATGTTACATAGGTCAACTTTCATACCAAACTACATGTATTCCATGTTTTCACCAATTTACCCAAACTTACAAACTTTAACTATCACGATAATACTCAAATCCCGATTTCATGTTATGCCGTCAATTTTACCAAACATATACATCCAATATAGACAATATTCCTATATTTCCCCGTATTCAATCGTACGCAAATCGCGGTTTAGGCCTAGGTCCAAAATTGACCAAGGTTCATCGAAAGAAAATAAATAGGGGAAGGTAGAATTTGTATAACAATCAGTATAGAGAGAAAACTGGCATAAAAACATCATCTTAGGCATAAAAGATAGATCTTGATAATAATATCAACACGATTCAAGAAAAACTGATTTACAACAGGCTGAATAGATCATAAGCTTGGCATGAGAACGAAAATAGAAAAGTCCCAAAACTCAAGATTCAAGAAGCAACAGAAATAGATCTGAATCAATAAACATACTTAAATCCAATTCTACTTTATTCCATGGCCATATTATAATTAACAAGTTTAAATCTAAAAAGTAACTAGAACTTACAGATCGTGGACAAGGAATTAAGAACTGAATTTGTTGTAAAAATGTTGCGGCGTTGTTGATTTATTGTCTAGAATCATTGTTAAAGCTTTGTTCTTTGAATTGATTTGAGTTTGAATGCTTGTACTTTGATTTGGAGACGGCGCCCATGATTCAAGAGATATTTTAGCAGCATAATGGTGTAAGAATGATTTGTTATGAATTAGGTTAGGTCTTAGGATATATTTATAGGCGTAGGAACTATTTAGGGCTTTTAGATCAACCCGAGAATCAATCCAGACCATCAAAACACGTCTCAGGCTTCAAAAATGGGTTCTGGGTCAAAACAGGCCGACCAGGTCGACCTGTAAGGGGGGAGGTCGACCATATGGTCGACCTTGGGGGTAGGTCGACCCCCAGGTCGACCTGCCTGAAATTTGCTGAATCTTCTACAGGCCATAACTTCTTCATCCGTACTCCGATTTTTGAAAACTCAGACTCTATTTCATGCAGAATTCCGAGACGAACGCAATGGCGCAACCCGTTTCCCATAATTCTCATTTTAAAAATTAATTATACCTTGATTTCTTGTTTCAACATGTTATTAAAATTCGGGTTGTTACGTTCTCCCCTCCTTAAAGGATTTCGTCCTCGAAATTTTCAAGTTAAGAGGAATGTGTCCTACCATCCAATCATCCATCTACTCAATCATCAATCACATGCATTCATTGTACTTAAGAGATTTATAATGTTGTATGAACATATGCAAGAAGTGTGTGTATATGTTCCTTGTCTAATGCAAATGATCAGGACTGATTGATCTTCCTAATGCAAAATATGTTTAGTGTCATGAGTCCAACATGTATGCAAATAGCCCTAATCACATAAACACTATATGTGTGCACAAACATCCATCCATATGCAACATCCACATGATAACACATTTAATTTCATTCATAAAAACACTCATGCATTTGCAATATGAAAGGTGACGGAGCCGATCTAGTGTCTAAGGTGCGTGTATATGCATCCACGAGCAACCATTAGCAATCACTTGCAACCACTTGCAACCATCAATCATAACATGTCTCAAACACATGTTTACACCCCAATTTTTCCTACCTAAAGATATAGTCGAATGATGGAAGCGAGTAAAAACTTTGTGCCCATTAGGCAATGTCAAAACTGGAAATCTACGTCACATATATACTGATTAGGAGAAGAACTCCCTAAGCACCAGCCCCGAAGACCGAAATCAACATCAGACTGACACCCAAAGAATTACACAACCTGACCAATATATGATTCCAGGAAACTAAGCATGATGGACTCCTTTTAGGTCACAAGAAATCCCTTCCTAAAACCAAACTGTATCCTATAAAACCCAAAAAGTTTAGTCAACCCAACGAACACCCTCAAGCCCCAACATGTGTCACCAATAGATGAGTCATACCCCCTATGGGGTTTGCAACAGAAATAGGATTGAGAATAGGACCGAGAGGATATACTTAAAAGATAGCATGCAAGTTAGCTCTATAAGAAAAGAGGGATCTAGGATATACTCTTAAAAAGAGATATGATGCGCGTATCTAGTCTTCAATCTTCTAAGTCGCATTTCCTTGAGCTTAACTCCATTGTGCTTTGACCGTCTTTAACTTCACAATTTCGTAGCTTCTTAATTCCTATTTCCGAAATATGAGTTGGAACTCATTTCACTATTGCCTCTCGTTCCACTTTCACTTATTTTATTTTTTCTAGTATACTCGGCTTAAACATAACTGTGTACTCATGGTTTCATGCAAGCTTTCCAAAATTCACTAGTGAATCTTGGACTTCATTCACTTACTAGAAGGTATTCCACATAAATGAATTATCTCTTGAAAATAAACAAATGCCAACCATATTGCCAAGTGTACTTACTAAGGTGATTTTCTATAACTCATGCATAAACAAAATGAACCATCCGCCTTAGTGGCTAACACTACTCAAGCGGATTACAAATTACCAATAAATGTGTCAAGAGATTCTAGGTAACTAATCATGAAAGAACCCTAAAGGTTACACGAGACTTTGAGGGTATTACTGAGGCAAGTCAAGAGTCTAACTACCCTCCTTTCAAAACCGAGAATGGCACCCTTACTGGATAACCTCTCCATCCCTAGAATCAACCCATAACCCAAAAACATAAGCGTTACATCTAAACTCAATACTTGGCATAGACATTCTCAAATACAAACAAGTCATGAATAAGCAAGCCGATTCACCAATAGGATTTGAGACAAAAATTGGGACCCTCTACCACGCTAGTACTAAGGTGCAGAGACTCAACTATTGAAGCAGAATAAAAAGGATGCGATGTACAAAAACAAAATTCCCATGGTATGATAGAAAAGAAAAGATAATCTTTTAACAGAAACGTTACCACCTCTCTTAGGTACTCTTGTAGTGAGAGCATACAATTTACTTCTCGACGATCTTGTCCTTTGCCCTTGTCCTTGTCCTATAATACTTAAGTACATGTCCCTTTTTTACTATACTAAAAATACTTTCTCTTGTCATGGGTTTTATTATTCTTTCACTTTGGCCTCTTTCCTTTCACCTTTTCCTTCTTCGTGGATTAAGCCATATCAACAAGTTTCCCATCCTTAGGCTTGTGTTCTTTATCCTTGTTCTTACTATCCTCGTATAGCTTGTTGACAAGTTTCTCGAAAGCTATCTCCATCGCACGGCAACCCTACAAAGCTTGAAATAAGATTAGTCGCAAGTAAAACTACTGCAGCTACAGATGGAGGTTGGGCACTCCTTTGCCCTCCGACATGTGTCGTTCACCTACAAAACTATGGTGAAAAAGAAAGAGAGAAGAAACTCAAGGAAAGAATCAAAAGATAGTGCATATGGCTTTGGGAAATATGTCTTTCGTAAAACAAAACTTTTCTTAGAAAGATGCTTCTTTGTAAACGTTTGAAAATAATTTCATAAGGTTTTCAAAAGCTTTTGCCCAGTTTGGTAACTGTAACACCCCAACCTCCCCCAGGGTCACTCTTGCAAGTACACTAGCTTTGGAGGGGTGTTGGACAAGGTAAACATGCATGAGAAATCACAAGACAGAACATATAAGTAAAACAGAGTAAATAAAGCAGCGGATAAAACTACTATTTCAAAACCATAGTCAACTTACATCAAAAGTACCAAGTCATTATTTTCCAACTACTACAAGTCTAGAAACATAAACTGGAAATAACATAAAATAAACTATCCTCGAAGTAGACGTGGTAAAGCCATAGCGAGCTCAAGTCCAAACCGTACATGAGCTATCCAGAAAGCAAGCTAAAGATCCAAGCTAGGTGCTAGTGTTCCCACCCTGAGAACCTGGGTGGGGGGGGGGGGGGAACGGAAGAAAAGAGGCGAAAGGAAAACAGGTCAGTCAAAAAGACTGGTAAGTCCTACCTACTATTAGTATAAAAACTAATAAAGTTAACTGGACATGTAAAACAGAGATGAAACATAGGATGATAACTGGCATGGTGAAAAGTTAACAAGATAGATCAAGTGTGGCATCGCATATACAAGGTTAAGTTGCACCAAGTGTACCAGTATTCTAATCCATGTCAAGTATAAACAAGAAATGATCCCTTGGCCCAAATTTGTCCCAACATCATGAGATGACCTAAATCAAGGTCCAACTACACGGTCCAGTCGATCGGCTCCCTATAAGCCTAACTCGTCAAGTGTCGTTGTCATACGGCCCAACCGCGAGATGTAGTCGACTGTGCAAGGTCCACCCTAGGGTGTATCCGGGCCCTAGGGTGCCAACCACTGACACAAAACAAGCATGCACAGTCCAAGCCTACTGGTGCCCATGTCTGTCTTTCATCCCCGGACTATGTGCACGACCATAGGCCGTCGGAATCTACAATGGTGCACCTACCTAGCCATCCCTTTTGGGTCACTTACAATCATCCCAGTAATCGTGCCCCACCCCTAGCCTAGTCCCTAGGGTATCCCGATACTCCCTGGTGGGTTACTGCTGAAAAGGGCCCCGCAAACTAGGGTTTCTAATGGGTTAAGTGTGGTTAACCCTATCCCAACCATGTATCAAGTTGGTTAAGTATACCCAAGTGGTTCATGACTTAACCCCAATAATCCATCGCATTTAATTGGTTAAGTATTCAAGTGGTCCATGACTTAACCCTACCATGTGGCATTAATTAACTTAATGCACCCCAACCTCTCACATTAGACTTTGTTGTGGTTACTAGTTAAGCCGGGTGGGTCCGGGTAGCTTTACACTACAACCTAGTCTAACCTCGGGTTTTAAGTGCGATATGACCAACTACTCACATTGGGTCCTATTGTTTGTAGCCACTAGTTAAGCCGGTCGGTTCCGGGTAGATTTATGCTACAAACTCAACCCAACCTCGAGTTGGCCACTTTCATGTTTTCTACATGTCATGTCCACGTTCATGTTTTCAAGCATAATCACATGTCATATTTTCAAATCATGTTTCATGTCATTCAAGTTTACCCATAACGTAACCCCATCGCATGTAAGTTCACATTAACACACATAGATCAAAAAGGGGGAACATAATGATATGACAAGTTGGGCATAATGTGGCATAGTCTATCACAAGTTTAACATGGTGATATATGAGGCAAAGGTGTTCATCACAACTAGCACATGGCATTATTGGCCTCAAAACATGCATGACATCAACTTAGCAACTAGGTGATAACATGGTCATAGTAGACATGGGGTGATAACTTGTGATTAGCATATAGTTCATAACATGGCAAGTTAACATCAAGGTCATTAGAGTTTCTATGTTGCATTATGCAACATTCCCACATAAAGCTCATAGCTTTCAACCCAAAATGTCAAGGTGATAGTCTCATAATCATAGATCAAAAGAGTCATGAATAGATCTATGCATAAAATGATAGATCTAAGGTAAACATTACACTTAAGCCCAATTTCAACTTGCAACATGTCACATTTAAGTTCATAGTTTAAATCTAAGAGTAGAATAGGTCTTACAAAGCTTGGCTAAGAAGACTAGAACAAAATAAAACAAGATTGAGACGAAGCCACACTAGAAATCCCCAAATGAATATAAGCTCCAAGTTGTCTTGAGAAATAAGAAGCTCCTTTGATTTGTATGAAGAAAGATGGCTCTTTTACTAGCTTATAACACTCAAGCTTTCATGAAGAAGATGGAGGTCATGATATGAAGGTGGAGGCCATGATTAGGAAGCATTTTGGCATAATTTAGTTGTAGGAATGATTTGTGATGATTTAGGCTAGGTATAAGGGTGTTTTTATAGGTGTAGAGACTAGTTTAGGCCATAGGATTAACCCTAATTCAGATCTGAGCTATCAAATCACGTCACAAGCCAACAAAACAAGACCCAGGAGCCAAAACAGGTGCACCAGGCCAAACTGGCCGACCACCCAGGTCGACAGGGGTGTCGACTGGGCAGTCGACACCAGCTGGGGTGTGTCGACTCCCAAGTCGACTCCCCAGTCGACTTGGGGGCTAGGCGGGAAATTTTCCCGCCTAATCTGTTTGGCTCCAGATTTGAAATTTGAACTTGAAATTTTCTGAAAACTTTGACGGGCCATAACTGGGTCATACGGACTCCGATTTTCGAAAACTCGGACTCTATTTCACGTATTTTTCCGAGACGAACGCAATGGCACATCCCATTTCCCTTGATTCAGATTTTAACATTTAATTTGATTTACGTTATAACATGTTATTCAAAATACGGGTTGTTACGTTCTCCCCACCTTAAAGGATTTCGTCCCCGAAATCTTCAAGTTAGGAAGAACGTATCCTACCATCCATCATCCATCTACTCAAAACGTCATCCACGAGCAGCCATTGTCCTTAAAAGATTCTAAATGCTGTATGATCATATGCGAAAGGTGTGTGTATATGTACTTATCTAATGCGAAAATCAGGCGGTTACTGATTGAGTAAACCTCCTTAATGCAAAGTATGTTAGTGAAATGAGTCCATATGTATGCGAATTCCTAACATAATTCATAATCTCTACATGAGTGCACATAACATTCATCCATATGCAACATCCATGTGATAGCATAACAAGTTTCATCCATGAATAAGCATAAACACTCATGCATATGCAATATGAAAGTGTGTGAGCCGATCTTAGTGCCTAATGTGTATCATGCATCCACGAGTATCCACTTGCAAACACTTGCAACCACTTGCAAACATCAAGCATAACATGTTTCAAATACATGTTTCATCAAAAGGGTTTCTACCTAAAGTTCGCATGACAAGGTTAACAAGATCAACATGGATAGCAAAAGAAAGATATGCTAACTAGGAAGAGAGATTGAGAATGTACCCTAAAAAAGGAATGGATAAAGCCCGCGCATCTTCTCCTCGGTTTCCCAAGTTGCATCTTCATCGGCTTCACTCCACTGAACCTTTACTAACTTGACTTCTCGATTCCTCAGCTTCTTGATCTCCGTTCCCAAGATACGAATCGGAGCTCGCCTCAAAGTTGCCTCTTTTTCTACCTCCACGTCTTCAAGAATGCTAGGTTCAACTACCTCGGCTGACTCATGTAGGCACTTTCGGAGATGCGAGACATGAAAAACATTGTGCACTCCGGCCTGCTTCTCGGGCAATTCCACCTTATAAGCCATCTTCCCAATCCTCTCTATGATAGGGAAGGGTCCTACGAACCTTGGTGCCAGCTTCCCAACTGCTCCAAAACGAACCACATTTCGCAAAGGAGAAACCTTCACAAAGACCATATCTCCAACTTCAAACTCTAAGTCTGTCCTTCGCTTGTCTACATAGGATTTCTGTCTGTCTTGGGTCGTCTTCATCCGCCTTCGAATTAACTCAACCTTCTCGGATGTGTCCCTTATCATGTCGGGCCCAAGTATAAGCTTATCCGTCGTCTCCCACCAACATGTTGGTGACTTGCACGGCCTCCCATACAAAGCTTCGAATGGTGTCATCCCTATGCTTGCTTGGTAGCTGTTATTATAAGAAAACTCTACGAGAGGAAGGTGGTCTTCCCAAGTGCCACCAAAGTCAAGAATGCATAGCCTCAACAGATCTTCTAGTACCCTATTCAACCTTTCGGTCTGGCCATCCGTCTGTGGGTGATAGGCCGTACTTAGATTCAATCGCGTACCCATCGCTTCTTGCAAACTATTCCAGAACTGGCTAGTGAAGATTGGGTCACGATCGCTAACTATGCTAGAAGGAACTCCATGCAATCGCACTATCTCTCGAAGATAAACAGATGCTAGCCATGATGCGGTCCTCTTGCTGTTCACCGGAATAAAGTGAGCACTCTTCGTAAGTCTATCAACTATGACCCATATGCTAGTATTCTCCTTCCTTGATCTCGACAATCCATTTACAAAATCCATAGAGATACTTTCCCACTTCCATAGCGGGACCTCCAATGGATGCAATAGCCCACCGGGCTTCTTCGACTCGGCCTTTACTTGTTGGCAAACAATGCATCTAGAAACAAACTCTGCCACATCCTTTTTCATCCCATCCCAAAAGAAAATGCGCTTCATATCCCGGTACATCTTATCCCCTCCGGGATGTATGGTCATCCTCGAGTGATGCGCCTCCTCAAGAACTTTATTTACTAAGTCTCCCACTCGTGGAACACATAGTCTTCCATCACGCCTTAGCCATCCCTTGTCATCAATAGTATATCTAGCGAGGTGACTTGACGTCCCACCCCGAATCAACTTGCCCATGATCTCGACTATCTGCGGGTCTTCCCTCTGTGAAGCCTCAACTTGATCAAGAAGTATAGGTCTAAGCTCAAGGGATGCTAACGAACCAGTCATCGACTCAACAGCAGGTGTGAAATCAAAGGTTGCCAAGAACTTTAGGCTCTTCATTTCAACAAACAAGGGACTCAAAGTAACCCTTCTTCTGCTTAGCGCATCCGCCACAACATTACCCTTGCCAGGGGTATAAGCTATCTCGAAGTCATATGATGCCAAGAATTCCATCCACCTTTGCTGCCTTAGATTCAAATCTTTCTGCGAGAAGAGGTACTTGAGAGACTTGTGATCAGTATATAACTCAAACCTTTCGCCTAGAAGATAGTGGCGCCAGGATTTGATGCAAAGACGATCGCCGCCAACTCCAAATCATGAGTGGGATAGTTCTTCTCATGAACTTTGAGTTGCCTACCCCCAAAGAATATCACTCTCCCTTCTTGCATTAGGACAACGCCTAATTCCATGCCACATGCATCGGTATACACGATAAACAACTTCCCTCCATTGGGTAATGCTAGAACTGGAGCTGTGGTGAGGGCTTTCTTGAGCCTTTGAAAAGCAAGCTCACACTCTAAGTCCCTTGCAAAGACTAAGTCCTTCTTCGTTAACTTAGTGAGAGGAGCTGAAATCTTAGCGAAGTCCTTAATGAACTTCCTATAGTAGCCTGCCAGGCCGAGAAAGCTTCTCACTTCAGTTGCATTCTTCGGAACTTTCCAGTCTTGTACCGCCACTACTTTAGCGGGATCCACAGCTAAGCCCTACTTAGAAACTATATGCCCAAGGAACCGAACTTCCTTTCTCCAGAAATGGCATTTAGAGAACTTGGCTTTCAACTGATGAGCTCTAAGCGTATCCATAACCTCCTTGAGGTGTGTAGCATGCTCTTCCTTGTCCTTAAAGAAGACCAGAATATCATCCACGAAGACAACCACAAACTTGTTAAGGAACTCCCTGAACACCCTACTCATCAAATCAACAAAGTATGCGGGTGCATTAGTCAAACCGAACGGCATGACTAGCCATTCAAAGAATCCATCTGGAGTCATAAACGCAGTCTTATCAATACTATCCTCAGCCACTCTAAGCTGATGGAATTCGGTGGCTAGATCGAGCTGAGAGAAAACAGAAGCACCAACAAGCTGGTCAAAGAGATCATCAATCCTCGGTAATGGGTGCCTATTCTTCTTTGTCATCTTGTTCACTCACGATAATCAACACATAGACGAAGTGAACCATCCGCCTTAGTAGCGAATACCACAGGAGCACCCCATTCTGAAATGCTTCGCCTAATGAAATTTTTCTCAAGCAACTCCTTGATTTGCTTGCTAAGCTATCTTCTTTCTCGCGGGGCCATGTGCCTAACAGGCAATGAATCTGGCTTGGCATTATCAACAAGATAAATACGGAAGTCTATCTCGCGTTTAGGGGGTAACCCCTTCACCTCATCAAAAACATCAGGATATTCTCGGACCATCCTCACAGATTGAAGATTGTCAATAGACGAGTCGAGGGATTCAAGATAACATAACATGACGGGATCCAGAGGGTTACAAGAAATCTCTATGGTATTGCCAAGGCGAGTCATAAGCCTCACTACCCTATGCTCACAATCGAGAATGGCTCCATAACTGGACAACAAATCCATGCCCAAAATCAACCCGTATCCCATGAACCCGAGAACATAAGCATTACATGTGAATTCTACGGTCAAGATAGAAATCCTCAAATCCATACAAATCATAGATAGATGGGCGGAACCCCCAATTGGATTTGAAACACTAACGGGATCCTCAACTAGACTAGTACTTAGGTGCAAACTTTCAACAATGTCAGAAGAGATAAAGGTATGCGATGCGCCAGAATCAAATAAAGTTCGAACAGGAAAACCAGAAATATAAACAAGGCTTTCTACAGAAATACTACCTCGGTCCTGAACTGGAGCAGTGTTGAGAGCATGCATCTGCCCTCCAGATGGTCCTGCTCGCTGAGTCTGTCCTTGCCCCTGTCCTTGCTTCTTTGGGCAATCCTTACTGAAGTGTCCAGACTCTCCGCAATTAAAGCATTCTCCCAACTTCCTCTTCTTCTTTCTACAATCTTTGGCTATGTGTCCAACGATCCCACAGAAGTTGCACTTCGTTGTCTCCTTTGGCTTGTTGTTGTTGGCCTTGTTACCCTTGTTGTTCTTGTTGCTCTTGTTGTTCTGGTTGCTCTGATTTCCTCCCCACTTGGAGTTCGCCTTCTTGGTTTGAGTCTCATTAGGCTTGACTTCTTTCTTGCCATTCTTATCATCTCCCTGAAGCAATGCCATATCTACTAGGCTCTCAAAAGTGGCCCCCATGGGTATATGAGACATGGCCAAACCTTGTAATGGCTCATTCAATCCTCGTGCAAAGCGTAGAGCCTTCTTCTGAGGTGTGTTAACCATGTCTAAACCGAATCGAGCAAGCTGGTTAAACTTATTCACATACTCCCTCACTGTCATGTCCCCTTGCTTCAAAGATATAAACTTCTCCATTTGCAGATTCTCCTCAGTAGATGATAGAAACTTAAGCCCAAACATCATCCTAAAGTCGACCCAAGTCTCTATAGGCCTAGTAGCGTTGGTGACCTCCCACCAATAAGCAGCTTCCCCTTTTAATAGCCATACTGCCAATACAATTTTTCTACGGTTTTCCACACCAAAGATGGCAAATAGGTCTTCAGTTTCTTTTAACCAGTTTCTTGCCTCCACATAAGTCTCTGTCCCAACAAAATTCTTGCCACCCATCGCCTTAAAGTCTTTGCAGATCTTTGCGAAATCCGCTTATGGACGCTGAGGAGGAGGAGGAGGAACCTCAGGTACGGGAGGAGGAGTGGGAGTGTTTGCTGGGCCCGCATCGTTGGCCCTAGCTTCCAGGTACCTCCGGAACCATCTGGGTATGGGTACTCCCTCGAGAAGGTTCAGATCGGCTATGCTGAAAAAGGAAAAGATAGATTTAGAACGAGGAAACAAAGGATAGTGCTAATGGCTTTTGGGGAATAGCCTTTTAAAATAAACTAGACTTTTTCTTGGAAAAATACTTAATTGGTTTTGAAAATAGTTTTTCAAAAGGTAAGTTTTAAAAACCTTTTGCTCAAATCTTGTAAACCTTATGCTCTGATACCAAATGTAACACCCCAACCTCCGCCAGGGTCACTCTTGCATGTACACTAGCTTTGGAGGGGTGTTGGACAAGGTAATCATGCATGAGATATCACAAGACAGAACATATAAGTAAAACAGAGTAAATAAAGCAGCGGATAAAACTACTATTTCAAAACCATAGTCAACTTACATCAAAAGTACCAAGTCATTATTTTCCAACTACTACAAGTCTAGAAACGTAAACTGAAAACTGGAAATAACATAAAGTAAACTATCCCCAAAGTAAACACGGTAAAGCCATAGCGAGCTCAAGTCCAAACCGTACATGAGCTATCCAGAAAGCAAGCTAAAGATCCAAGCTAGGTGCTAGTGAACCCGGGGAGGGGGGGGGGGGGGGGGAACGGAAGAAAAGAGGCGAAAGGAAAACAGGTCAGTCAAAAAGACTGGTAAGTCCTACCTACTATTAGTATAAAAACTAATAAAGTTAACTGGACATGTAAAACAGAGATGAAACATAGGATGATAACTGGCATGGTGAAAAGTTAACAAGATAGATCAAGTGTGGCATCTCATATACAAGGTTAAGTTGCACCAAGTGTACTAGTATTCTAATCCATGTCAAGTATAAACAAGAAATGATCCCTTGGCCCAACATCATGAGATGACCTAAATCAAGGTCCAACTACACGGTCCAGTCGATCGGCTTCCTATAAGCCTAACTCATCAAGTGTCAGTGTCATACGGCCCAACCGCGAGATGTAGTCGACTGTGCAAGGTCCACCCTAGGGTATATCCGGGCCCTAGGGTGCCAACCACTGACACAAAACAAGCATGCACAGTCCAAGCCTACTGGTGCCCATGTCTGTCTTTCATCCCCGGACTATGTGCACGACCATAGCCCGCCGGAATCTACAATGCGCACCTACCTAGCCGTCCCTTTTGGGTCACTTACAATCAGCCCAGTAATTGTGCCCCACCCCTAGCCTAGTCCCTAGGGTATCCCGATACTCCCTGGTGGGTTACTGCTGAAAAGGGCCCCGCAAACTAGGGTTTCTAATGGGTTAAGTGTGGTTAACCCTATCCCAACCATGTATCAAGTTGGTTAAGCATACCCAAGTGGTTCATGACTTAACCCCAACAATCCATCGCGTTTAATTGGTTAAGTATTCAAGTGGTCCATGACTTAACCCTACCATGTGGCATTAATTAACTTAATGCACCCCAACCTCTCACATTAGACTTTGTTGTGGTTACTAGTTAAGCCGGGTGGGTCCGGGTAGCTTTACACCACAACCTAGTCTAACCTCGGGTTTCAAGTGCGATATGACCAACTACTCACATTGGGTCCTATTGTTTGTAGCCACTAGTTAAGCCGGTCGGTTCTGGGTAGATTTATGCTACAAACTCAACCCAACCTCGAGTTGGCCACTTTCATGTTTTCTACATGTCATGTCCACGTTCATGTTTTCAAGCATAATCACATGTCATATTTTCAAATCATGTTTCATGTCATTTAAGTTTACCCATAATGTAACCCCATCGCATGTAAGTTCGCATCAACACACATAGATCAAAAAGGGGGAACATAATGATATGACAAGTTGGGCATAATGTGGCAAAGTCTATCACAAGTTTAACATGGTGATATATGAGGCAAAGGTGTTCATCACGACTAGCACATGGCATTATTGGCCTCAAAACATGCATGACATCAACTTAGCAACTAGGTGATAACATGTTCATAGTAGACATGGGGTGATAACTTGTGATTAGCATATAGTTCATAACATGGCAAGTTAACATCAAGGTCATTAGAGTTTCTATGTTGCATTATGCAACATTCCCACATAAAGCTCATAGCTTTCAACCCAAAATGTCAAGGTGATAGTCTCATAATCGTAGATCAAAAGAGTCATGAATAGATCTATGCATAAAATGATAGATCTAAGGTAAACATTACACTTAAGCCCAATTTCAACTTGCAACATGTCACATTTAAGTTCATAGTTTAAATCTAAGAGTAGAATAGGGCTTACAAAGCTTAGCTAAGAAGACTAGAACAAAATAAAACAAGATTGAGACGAAGCCACACTAGAAATCCCCAAATGAATATAAGCTCCAAGTTGTCTTGAGAAATAAGAAGCTCCTTTGATTTGTATGAAGAAAGATGGCTCTTTTACTAGCTTATAACACTCAAGCTTTCATGAAGAAGATGGAGGTCATGATATGAAGGTGGAGCCATGATTAGGAAGCATTTTGGCATAATTTAGTTGTAGGAATGATTTGTGATGATTTAGGCTAGGTATTAGGGTGTTTTTATAGGTGTGGAGACTAGTTTAGGCCATAGGATTAACCCTAATTCAGATCTGAGCCATCAAGTCACGTCACAAGCCAACAAAACAAGACCCAGGAGCCAAAACAGGTGCACCAGGCCAAACTGGCCGACCACCCAGGTCGACAGGGGTGTCGACTGGGCAGTCGACACCAGCTGGGGTGTGTCGACTCCCAAATCGACTCCCCAGTCGACTTGGGGGCTGGGCGGGAAACTTTCCCACCCAGTCTGTTTGGCTCCAGATTTGAAATTTGAACAGTTTTTGAACTTGAAATTTTCTGAAAACTTTGACGGGCCATAACTGGGTCATACGGACTCCAAATTTCGAAAACTCGGACTCTATTTCGCGTATTTTTCCGAGGAGAACGCAATGGCACATCCCGTTTCCCTTGATTCAGATTTTAACATTTAATTCTGCCATGATTTACGTTATAACATGTTATTCGAAATACAGGTTGTTACATTCTCCCCACCTTAAAGGATTTCGTCCCCGAAATCTTCAAGTTAGGAAGAAAGTATCCTACCATCCATCATCCATCTACTAAAAACATCATCCACGAGCAGCCATTGTCCTTAAAATATTCTAAATGTTGTATGATCATATGCGAAAGGTGTGTGTATATGTACTTATCTAATGCGAAAATCAGGCGGTTACTGATTCAGTAAACCTCCTTAATGCAAAGTATATTAGTGAAATGAGTCCATATGTATGAAAATTCCTAACATAATTCATAATCTCTACATGAGTGCACATAACATTCATCCATAAGCAACATCCATGTGATAGCATAACAAGTTTCATCCATGAATAAGCATAAACACTCATGCATATGCAATATGAAAGTGTGTGAGCCTATCTTAGTGCCTAATGTGTATCATGCATCCACGAGTATCCACTTGCAAACACTTGCAACCACTTGCAAACATCAAGCATAACATGTTTCAAATACATGTTTCATCCAAAGGGTTTCTACCTAAAGTTCTCATGACAAGGTTAACAAGATAAACATGGATAGCAAAAGAAAGATATGCTAACTAGGAAAAGAGATTGAGAATGTACCCTAAAAAAGGAATGGATAAAGCCCACGCATCTTCTCCTCGGTTTCCCAAGTTGCATCTTCATCGGCTTCACTCCACTGAACCTTTACTAACTTGACTTCTCGATTCCTCAGCTTCTTGATCTCCGTTCCCAAGATACGAATCGGAGCTCGCCTCAAAGTTGCCTCTTTTTCTACCTCCACGTCTTCAAGAATGCTAGGTTCAACTACCTCGGCTGACTCATGTAGGCACTTTCGGAGATGCGAGACATGAAAAACATTGTGCACTCCGGCCTGCTTCTCGGGCAATTCCACCTTATAAGCCATCTTCCCAATCCTCTCTATGATAGGGAAGGATCCTACGAACCTTGGTGCCAGCTTCCCAACTGCTCCAAAACGAACCACATTTCGCAAAGGAGAAACCTTCACAAAGACCATATCTCCAACTTCAAACTCTAAGTCTGTCCTTCGCTTGTCTACATAGGATTTCTGTCTGTCTTGGGTCATTTTCATCCGCCTTCGAATCAACTCAACCTTCTCGGATGTGTCCCTTATCATGTCGGGCCCAAGTATAAGCTTATCCGTCGTCTCCCACCAACATGTTGGTGACTTGCACGGCCTCCCATACAAAGCTTCGAATGGTGCCATCCCTATGCTTGCTTGGTAGCTGTTATTATAAGCAAACTCTACGAGAGGAAGGTGGTCTTCCCAAGTGCCACCAAAGTCAAGAATGCATAGCCTCAACAGATCTTCTATTACCCTATTCAACCTTTCGGTCTGGCCATCCGTCTGTGGGTGATAGGCCGCACTTAGATTCAATCGCGTACCCATTGCTTCTTGCAAACTATTCCAGAACTGGCTAGTGAAGATTGGGTCACGATCGCTAACTATGCTAGAAGGAACTCCATGCAATCGCACTATCTCTCGAAGATAAACAGATGCTAGCCATGATGCGGTCCTCTTGTTCTTCACCGGAATAAAGTGAGCACTCTTCGTAAGTCTATCAACTATGACCCATATGCTAGTATTCCCCTTCCTTGATCTCGGCAATCCATCCACAAAATCCATAGAGATACTTTCCCACTTCCATAGCGGGACCTCCAATGGATGCAGTAGCCCACCGGGCTTCTTCGACTCGGCCTTTACTTGTTGGCAAACAATGCATCTAGAAATAAACTCTGCCACATCCTTTTTCATCCCATCCCAAAAGAAAATGCGGTTCATATCCCTGTACATCTTATCCCCTCCGGGATGTATGGTCATCCTCGAGTGATGCGCCTCCTCAAGAACTTTATTTACTAAGTCTCCCACTCGTGGGACACATAGTCTTCCATCACGCCTTAGCCATCCCTTGTCATCAATAGTATATCTAGCGAAGTGACTTGACGTCCCACCCCGAATCAACTTGTCCATGATCTCGACTATCTGCGGGTCTTCCCTCTGTGAAGCCCCAACTTGATCAAGAAGTATAGGTCTAAGCTCAAGGGATGCTAACGAACCAGTCATCGACTCAACAACAGGTGTGAAATCAAAGGTTTCCAAGAACTTTAGGCTCTTCATTTCAACAAACAAGGGACTCAAAGTCAACCTTCTTCTACTTAGCGCATCCACCACAACATTACCCTTGCCAGGGGTATAAGCTATCTCGAAGTCATATGATGCCAAGAATTCCATCCACCTTTGCTGCCTTAGATTCAAATCTTTCTGCGAGAAGAGGTACTTGAGCGACTTGTGATCAGTATATAACTCAAACCTTTCGCCTAGAAGATAGTGGCGCCAGGATTTGAGTGCAAAGACGATCGCCGCCAACTCCAAATCATGAGTGGGATAGTTCTTCTCATGAACTTTGAGTTGCCTACCCCCAAAGCATATCACTCTCCCTTCTTGCATCAGGACAACACCTAATTCCGTGCCACATGCATCGGTGTACACGGTAAACAACTTCCCTCCATTGGGTAATGCTAGAACTGGAGCTGTGGTGAGGGCTTTCTTGAGCCTTTGAAAAGCAAGCTCACACTCTAAGTCCCATACAAAGACTAAGTTCTTCTTTGTTAACTTAGTGAGAGGAGCTGAAATCTTAGCGAAGTCCTTAATGAACTTCCTATAGTAGCCTGCCAAACCGAGAAAGCTTCTCACTTCAGTTGCATTCTTCGGAACTTTCTAGTCTTGTACCGCCACTACTTTAGCGGAATCCACAGCTAAGCCCTGCTTAGAAACTATATGCCCAAGGAACCGAACTTCCTTTCTCTAGAAATGGCATTTAGAGAACTTGGCTTTCAACTGATGAGCTCTAAGCGTATCCATAACCTCCTTGAGGTGTGTAGCATGCTCTTCCTCGTCCTTAAAGAAGACCAGAATATCATCCTTGAAGACAACCACAAACTTGTTAAGGAACTCCCTGAACACCGTACTCATCAAATCAACAAAGTATGCGGGTGCATTAGTCAAACCGAACGGCATGACTAGCCATTCAAAGAATCCATCTGGAGTTCTAAACGCATTCTTATCAATACTATCCTCAGCCACTCTTAGTTGATGGAATTCGGTGGCTAGATCGAGCTGAGAGAAAACAGAAGCACCAACAAGCTGGTCAAAGAGATCATCAATCCCAGGTAATGGGTGCCTATTCTTCTTTGTCAGCTTGTTCAACTCACGATAATTAACATATAGACGAAGCGAACCATCTGCCTTAGTAGCGAATACCACTGGAGCACCCCATTCTGAAATGCTTCGCCTAATGAAATTTTTCTCAAGCAACTCCTTGATTTGCTTGCTAAGCTCTCTTCTTTCTCGCGGGGCTATGTGCCTAACAGGCAATGAATCTGGCTTGGCATTATCAACAAGATAAATACAGAAGTCTATCTCGCGTTTAGGGGGTAACCCCTTCACCTTATAAAAAACATCAGGATATTCTCGGACCACCCTCACAGATTGAAGATTGTCAATAGATGAGTCGAGGGATTCAAGATAACATAACATGACGGGATCCAGAGGGTTACAAGAAATCTCTAGGGTATTTCCAAGGCGAGTCATAAGCCTCACTACCCTATGCTCACAATCGAGAATGGCTCCATAACTGGACAACCAATCCATGTCCAAAATCAACCCGTATCCCATGAACCCGAGAACATAAGCATTACATGTGAATTCTACGGTCAAGATAGAAATCCTCAAATCCATACAAATCACAGATAGATGGGCGGAACCCCCAATTGGATTTGAAACACTAACGGGATCCTCAACTAGACTAGTACTTAGGTGTAAACTTTCAACAATGTTAGAAGAGATAAAGGTATGCGATGCGCCAGAATCAAATAAAGTTCGAACAGGAAAACCAGAAATATAAACAAGGCTTTCTACAGAAATACTACCTCGGTCCTGAACTGGAGCAGTGTTGAGAGCATGCATCTGCCCTCCAGAAGGTCCTGCTCGCCGAGTTTGTCCTTGCCCCTGTCCTTGCTTCTTTGGGCAATCCTTACTGAAGTGTCCAGACTCTCCGCAATTAAAGCATTCTCCAAACTTCCTCTTCTTCTTCCTACAATCTTTGGCTATGTGTCCAACGATCCCACAGAAGTTGCACTTCCTTGTCTCCTTTGGCTTGTTGTTGTTGGCCTTGTTACCCTTGTTGTTCTTGTTGCTTTTGTTGTTCTGGTTGCTCTGATTGCTCTGATTTCCTCCCCACTTGGAGTCCGCCTTCTTGGTTTGAGTCTCATTAGGCTTGACTTCTTTCTTTCCATTCTTATCATCTCCCTGAAGCAATGCCATATCTACTAGGCTCTCAAAAGTGGCCCCCATGGGTATATGAGACATGGCCAAACCTTGTAATGGCTCATTCAATCCTCGTGCAAAGCGTAGAGCCTTCTTCTGAGGTGTGTTAACCATGTCTAAACCGAATCGAGCAAGCTGGTTAAACTTATTCACATACTCCCTCACTGTCATGTCCCCTTGCTTCAAAGATATAAACTTCTCCATTTGCAGATTCTCCTACGCAGATGATAGAAACTTAAGCCCAAATCTCATCCTAAAGTCGGCCCAAGTCTCTATAGACCTAGTAGCGTTGGTGACCTCCCACCAATAAGCAGCTTCCTCTTTCAATAGCCATACTGCCAATACAACTTTTCTACGGCCTTCCACATCAAAGATGGCAAAGAGGTATTCAGTTTCTTTTAACCAGTTTCTTGCCTCCATATAAGTCTCTGTCCCAACAAAATTCTTACCACCCATCGCCTTAAAGTCTTTGCAGATCTTTGCGAAATCCGCTTGTGGACGCTAAGGAGGAGGAGGAGGAGGAACCTCAGGTACGGGAGGAGGAGTGGGAGTGTTTGCTGGGCCCGCATCGTTGGCCCTAGCTTCCAGGTACCTCCGGAACCATCCGGGTATGGGTACTCCCTCGGGAAGGTTCAGATCGGCCATGCTGAAAAAGGAAAAGATAGATTTAGAACGAGGAAACAAAGGATAGTGCTAATGGCTTTTGGGGAATAGCCTTTTAAAATAAACTAGACTTTTTCTTGGAAAAAATACTTAATTGGTTTTGAAAATAGTTTTTCAAAAGGTAAGTTTTAAAAACCTTTTGCTCAAATCTTGTAAACATTATGCTCTGATACCAAATGTAACACCCCAACCTCCGCCAGGGTCACTCTTGCAAGTACACTAGCTTTGGAGGGGTGTTGGACAAGGTAAACATGCATGAGATATCACAAGACAGAACATATAAGTAAAACAGAGTAAATAAAGCAGCGGATAAAACTACTATTTCAAATCCATAGTCAACTTACAACAAAAGTACCAAGTCATTATTTTCCAACTACTACAAGTCTAGAAACGTAAACTGAAAACTGGAAATAACATAAAGTAAATTAGCCCCAAAGTAGACGTGGTAAAGCCATAGCGAGCTCAAGTCCAAACCGTACATGAGCTATCCAGAAAGCAAGCTAAAGATCCAAGCTAGGTGCTACTGTTCCCACCCTGAGAACCTAGGGGGGGAACGGAAGAAAAGAGGCGAAAGGAAAACATGTCAGTCAAAAAGACTGGTAAGTCCTACCTACTATTAGTATAAAAACTAATAAAGTTAACTGGACATGTATAACAGAGATGAAACATAGGATGATAACTGGCATGGTGAAAAGTTAACAAGATAGATCAAATGTGGCATCGCATATACAAGGTTAAGTTGCACTAAGTGTACTAGTATTCTAATCTATGTCAAGTATAAACAAGAAATGATCCCTTGGCCCAAATTTGGCCCAACATCATGAGATGACCTAAATCAAGGTCCAACTACACGGTCCAGTCGATCGGCTCCCTATAAGCCTAACTCGTCAAGTGTTGGTGTCCTACGGCCCAACCGCGAGATGTAGTCGACTGTGCAAGGTCCACCCTAGGGTGTATCCGGGCCATAGGGTGCCAACCACTGACACAAAACAAGCATGCACAGTCCAAACCTACTGGTGCCCATGTCTGTCTTTCATCCCGGACTATGTGCACGACCATAGCCCGTCGAAATCTACAATGGCGCACCTACCTAGCCGTCCCTTTTGGGTCACTTACAATCAGCCCAGTAATCGTGCCCCACCCCTAGCCTAGTCCCTAGGGTATCCCGATACTCCCTGGTGGGTTACTGCTGAAAAGGGCCCCGCAAACTAGGGTTTCTAATGGGTTAAGTGTGGTTAACCCTATCCCAACCATGTATCAAGTTGGTTAAGTATACCCAAGTGGTTCATGACTTAACCCCAACAATCCATCGCGTTTAATTGGTTAAGTATTCAAGTGGTCCATGACTTAACCCTACCATGCGACATTAATTAACTTAATGCACCCCAACCTCTCACATTAGACTTTGTTGTGGTTACTAGTTAAGACGGGTGGGTCCGGGTAGCTTTACACCACAACCTAGTCTAACCGCGGGTTTTAAGTGCGATATGACCAACTACTCACATTGGGTCCTATTGTTTGTAGCCACTAGTTAAGCCGGTCATTTCCGGGTAGATTTATGCTACAAACTCAAACCAACCTCGAGTTGGCCACTTTCATGTTTTCTACATGTCATGTCCACGTTCATGTTTTCAAGCATAATCACATGTCATATTTTCAAATCATGTTTCATGTCATTTAAGTTTACCCATAACGTAACCCCATCGCATGTAAGTTCGCATCAACACACATAGATCAAAAAGGGGGAACATAATGATATGACAAGTTGGGCATAATGTGGCAAAGTCTATCACAAGTTTAACATGGTGATATATGAGGCAAAGGTGTTCATCACAACTAGCACATGGCATTATTGGCCTCAAAACATGCATGACATCAACTTAGAAACTAGGTGATTACATGGTCATAGTAGACATGGGGTGATAACTTGTGATTAGCATATAGTTCATAACATGGCAAGTTAACATCAAGGTCATTAGAGTTTCTATGTTGCATCATGCAACATTCCCACATAAAGCTCATAGCTTTCAACCCAAAATGTCAAGGTGATAGTCTCATAATCATAGATCAAAAGAGTCATGAATAGATCTATGCATAAAATGATTGATCTAAGGTAAACATTACACTTAAGCCCAATTTCAACTTGCAACATGTCACATTTAAGTTCATAGTTTAAATCTAAGAGTAGAATAGGTCTTACAAAGCTTGGCTAAGAAGACTAGAACAAAATAAAACAAGATTGAGACGAAGCCACACTAGAAATCCCCAAATGAATATAAGCTCCAAGTTGTCTTGAGAAATAAGAAGCTCCTTTGATTTGTATGAAGAAAGATGGCTCTTTTACTAGCTTATAACACTCAAGCTTTCATGAAGAAGATGGAGGTCATGATATGAAGGTGGAGCCATGATTAGGAAGCATTTTGGCATAATTTAGTTGTAGGAATGATTTGTGATGATTTAGGCTAGGTATTAGGGTGTTTTTATAGGTGTAGAGACTAGTTTAGGCCATAGGATTAACCCTAATTCAGATCTGAGCCATCAAATCACGTCACAAGCCAACAAAACAAGACCCAGGAGCCAAAACAGGTGCACCAGGCCAAACTGGCCGACCACCCAGGTCGACAGGGGTGTCGACTGGGCAGTCGACACCAGCTGGGGTGTGTCGACTCCCAAGTCGACTTGGGGGCTGGGCGGGAAATTTTCCCGCCCAGTTTGTTTGGCTCCAGATTTGAAATTTGAACTGTTTTTGAACTTGAAATTTTCTGAAAACTTTGACGGGCCATAACTGGGTCATACAGACTCCGATTTTTGAAAACTCGGACTCTATTTCACGTATTTTTCCGAGACGAAGGCAATGGCACAGCCCGTTTCCCTTGATTCAGATTTTAACATTTAATTCTGCCTTGATTTACGTTATAACATGTTATTCAAAATACAGGTTGTTACAATAACCTTCTCCTTTGATACCAAATGTAACACCCCACATCCGTTAAGGTCACTCACAAAGGGAATGCCTTAACTTCAATGGAGCATTATGGGTACTAGAACAGAAATATTACAAGACAAACATATATAAAACAGTGGAAAGTAAAGTAGAAGGACTTCAAATCATTTCTTAAATTTAATTGTTTATGATAAAAGCCTATCAACTTCCAATACTCTATTACATAGCTAAAATATCTGTCTTTCTCAAAAACAAAGAAGCATAAAAATAAACTATAATATTCCCTAATAAAGCAAAGCAAGCCATAGCCAAGAGAAATCCAAGTCGTACATGAAAGAGCCTTGGGGCTTGGTAAGATTCGAACTAAGCTATATTCCACCCTGCGAACCTGGGAGGGGGGGGGGAACGGAAGAAAATGAGGCGAAACAAACCGGGTCAGTCATAAAGACTGAGTAAGTCCTAGTGACTTTCAGCATAAAAACAGGTGAAGATAATATAGCACGAATAAACTGAAAGTAAACATAAGCATGATGACAAGGTAAGCTACAGGCATGATGAATCAAGTATAACATCGCTAGATTTCTAAGCTTCACCATTACACTATTTTCCTTGATTTCCTATATTCTCTGCACCACCTAACTAGCGTTCCAATTAGTTTACTTAGTTGTAATTACAAGATAAGTGATCCCCCATAATCCACATGATAGTTTTATATGTACATATCCCACGATGAGGGTCCCACATCATATTGATAGTTTCATGTCCCCATCGTACATGTCTTAATTGATCGGCTCTTACTTACAATGTTTCACATGTGTTATACTAAGGTTATCCCAACCTCGTAGTTGTGGTAGCCTTCAGGACTACATCTAATATGAGGATTTCACCTCAACCAACCCAATTGCCATGAATATGTTAGATGTATCCTTACTACCCTAATCGATCGGCTCCTACTCGACCTAGTTCTTGCTTGTGTCATGCGGCCCCCTATTCGTAGATACCTGTGCTGGTCCCACCCTAGGGTGTATCAATCCCTATGATGGCAACCCCGACACCATTTTTGATGCATAGATTTATATCTACTGATGCCCAGTGGCTAAATTTTCCACTCCGGAATACGTGCACGCCTGTAATCCGTCGGAACCTGCACTGCTGCATCACCCACCGCCGTTTTGACCGCTTATAATCAGCCCAGTAATCGTGCCCCACCCTGCCTAGCTCAGGGTACCGTTGATACCTATTGTGGGTTACTGCTGAAACGGGTCCCGCTACTAGGGTTTTCCTAGGGTCTATTCGTATACCCCACAGGTTGGTTAAGTGTTATCCATTCAAGTTAACTTAACCCCACCTCCCATCATGTTACCTTGGTTAAGTGTTCTCTCTTGTGTTACTTAACCCTACCGCATGTCTTGTTATATCGGTTAAGCGTTCTCCCCTGTGTTAACTTAACCCTTACCACACCTCACGTTAGATTGGTTAAGTGTATGTTAACTCAACCCCATCCACTAGCCATATTATAATGGTTAAGTGTTACCCTCGTGTATTTACTTAACCCTACTGCACATCAGGTTATATCGGTTGGGTGTTATCAACCCATTCAAGTTAAACCAACCCATCCGCTAGTCATGTTATAACGGTTAAGTGTTATCAACCTATTCAAGTTAACCTAACCCACTTGCTTGTCATGTTATGTTGGTTAAGTTTTATTACTTAACCGCAACCACTTGTCTAATTAACCCGTTGTATTAGTTAGGTGTTCTCACTTTACTTAACCCTATCCACTTGTCTAATTAACATGTTATAATGGTTAAGTGTTCTCAATTTACTTAACCCAACTCACTTGTCTAATTAACATGTTATAATGGTTAAGTGTTCTTAATTTACTTAACCACACCTACTTGTCTGATTAACACGTTATCTTGATTAAGTGTTTTCTAGTGATTCATGACTTAACCCTACGTCGTTTATCGGTTCACGTTGACTTAAGCCACCCACATGTCATGTCAAATTGGTTAAGTCCACACTTATAAGTTTTACATGTCCTTAACTCATACCGGTTAGGTCCATATTTACATGTCAAATTTCCATGTCATCCCACCTAATCCTATAACCATACCCATGCCTTATTATGGTTAGTATTCCTTAATTCATTCATTATGACGAACGAAACATGACCTCTCACATTAGACCGTGCACTTTGTGGCCACTGGATTTGCCGGGCGGTTCCGTGCAGATTTACACCACAAGCTGAGTCTAATCTCGTGTCATAAACCATTACGCCTACAATTCGACCTTCGACCTCTCACATTAGACTGACACTTTGTGGCTACTGGATTTGCCGGGTGGTTCCGGGCAGATTTACAACATAAAATGAGTCTAACCTTGTGTCAAAGGTTCATTAATGGTCGTATTCCTCCCATAACCCCAATATCAGTTCATGCGTTTAACATATAAAAATGTCATATTCGTGTTTCAACCACGTTCATATTTCCAGTTATATGCCAATTATCAAGTTCATAATTCACATTTTTGCCCCAAAACGTATTCCCAAATTATTATCATAATTCACTATATGGTTATGCCAAGTTATAGCCTTTTATTTACAATACATGCCAACTACCCTAAACTCAACTTAGGCGCGTTCATATTAAACCTCTACCAAGTTATAAATTATCATATATGTTTCAACTCCAAATTTTACATAATTAACATATGCCCAAGTTCTAGATTACATGTTAGTTTTACATATGCCCAATTCACACCAAATTTACATATGTCCAATTCATGTCGTTTTACATATATCAATATTCTTGCCATTTTACATAGGTCAAGTTTCATACCAAACTACATGTATTCCATGTTTACACCAATTTACCCAAACTTACAAACTTTAACTATCACGATAATACTCAAATCCCGATTTCATGTTACGCCGTCAATTTTACCAGACATATACATCCAATATAGACAATATTCCCATATTTACCCGTATTCAATCGTACACAAATCGCGGTTTAGGCCTAGGTCCGAAATTGACCTAGGTTCATCGAAAGAAAATAAATAGGGGAAGGTAGAATTTGTATAACAATCAGTATAGAGAGAAAACTGGCATAAAAACATCATCTTAGGCATAAAAGATAGATCTTGATAATAATATCAACATGAATCAAGAAAAACTGATTTACAACAGGCTGAATAGATCATAAGCTTGGCAAGAGAACGAAAATAGAAAAGTCCCAAAACTCAAGATTCAAGAATCAACAGAAATAGATCTGAATCAATAAACATACTTAAATCCAATTCCACTTTATTCCATGGCCATATTATAATTAACAAGTTTAAATCTAAAAAGTAACTAGAACTTACAGATCGTGGAAAAGGAATTAAGAACTGAATTTGTTGTAAAAATGTTGCGACGTTGTTGATTTATTGTCTAGAATCATTGTTGAAGCTTTGTTCTTTGAATTGATTTGAGTTTGAATGCTTGTACTTTGATTTGGAGACGGCGGCCGTGGTTCAAGAGATATTTTAGCAGCATAATGGTGAAAGAATGATTTGTTATGAATTAGGTTAGGTCTTAGGATATATTTATAGGCGTAGGAACTATTTAGGGCCTTTAGATCAACCCTAGAATCAATCCGGACCATCAAAACACGTCTCAGGCTTCAAAAATGGGTTCTGGGTCAAAACAGGCCGACCAGGTCGACCTGTAAGGGGGAAAGGTCGACCACATGGTCGACCTGGGAGGTAGGTCGACCCCCAGGTCGAATACATGGTCGACCTGACCCCGAGGTCGATCCCAGGTCGACTTGCCTGGTCCTGTGCTGCCTGAAATTTTCTGAATCTTCTACAGGCCATAACTTCTTCATCCGGACTCCGATTTTCGAAAACTCGGACTCTATTTCATGTAGAATTCCGAGACGAACGCAATGGCTTAACCCGTTTCCCATAATTCTCATTTTAAAAATTAATTATACCTTGATTTCTTGTTTCAACGTGTTATTAAAATTCAGGTTGTTACATAAGTCAATGGTCGAAATTCGCGAACTACCGCGGCGCAGCGCGTTATATTCAGGCCATTTAATATATATAATATATATATATTATATATTTCGTCGATTTCAATTCTAAACGTATTTTATAAATCGTTTTAAATTCGTTTTCAAAACAATTTCAACTTCATATTCAATTTTAAATCAAAATTGAATATTCCATATCATTAATATATAAATGATAATATTTTCAAAATATAGAAAAGGAACAGTTCCTTTTCTATATTCATTATAAAAACGAATATAATCAATATAAATATCACTCGCGTCAAAATGGCGCATATCTAATCAACACGGCTTTATATATTTCAATAACTTTGTTATTCTATTCAACAAGTGAATATTTTCTTCAACATATGAATATATATTTCTTTCAACACATGAATATTCTTAACACATGAGTATCGTCAACACATGACTATTTTTGTTATTTAATATATTTTATAAAATTATGATTTCTATCGTTTAATTCTTAATCAGGCTCCAACCGTAAATTAGTAAGAGAACGATTCCCTAAGTATTAACCCCGAAGGTCGAAACCAACATCAGATCAATACCCCAGAAACCACTCATCTTAACTAGTTTCCAGCTAGTTTCTAATTTTATATATGATAAAAATGTGAATTTTATTGTTAAAATATTTCGTTCAAAAGATGATAAGTTTCAACACATGAATATATTTTTCTTTCAACACATGAATATATTTTTCTTTCAACACATGAATATTCTCAACACATGAGTATCGTCTACACATGACTATTTATTCTATTCAACACATGAATCTTTATTTTATAATATTCTTTATTTTCCAAATTGGAATGAGGCTCAATCAATTACCATATAATGTTAATTATATGGATTCCATACAACACATGTATATAATAGCAATGGTAAATAATCAACCATCATCCAAAGTGCACCACACAACTGCATAAGCATTAAATATAAATAATTAACGCTTACACAGTCTGTCAACCAATCGATCGACATACAACTATATAATTGGGATTAATGTACGCCAAATATCATCCCAACACCTGTGTGGGGTTTCAAATCAACAAACACTAAATATTATTTGTGCAGTTGGGCGATGTGAAAAATTTATCGTCCCAATCAATATCCTTCAAATGGTTGTACATAAACAAATCGTTCGATTTTTAAATGAATATTTATTTATTCACATTCACGTTAAAAATTATATTTTTAACAATAAATAATTTATTTCAACCCATGAATCTATTTTCATTCATTCCAAATCACAATCAATTTTCACCACACAACAAAATCAAACAAGTCGTCCATGGTCTGTGGACAACGGGTGCCGGGTGCTGCTAAGCACCGTTTGCATCCTAGTATATATTTTTAACTAGAAAACAAGAATTAAAGCGAGAAGTTCTCACCAAGAGCTAAACCAAACGCCACAACTCTTCATATGTAGGAAACCTTCATCGTGCTCGCCCTTTGTCACTTTCGTTTTCCGGATCCACTACATATATAAAAATTGCATCTTTATATTGTTGCCATGTGTATAAAAATCACATTTTATAACTACGCTATATGGAAAAAAAATCACATTTTTATACTGCTATTATATATATAAAAATTCTATTTTTATACCGCTACTATATAGATAAAAATTCTATTTTTATACGGCTATTATATAAATTAAAATTCTATTTTTATAACGCTACTATATAGATAAAAATTCTATTTTTATACCAATACTATATACATAAAAATTCTATTTTTATACCGCTACTATATAGATAAAAATTCTATTTTTATAACGCTACTATATAGATAAAAATTCTATTTTTATAACGCTACTATATAGATAAAAATTCTATTTTTATACCGCGACAATATAGATAAAAATTCTATTTTTATAACGCTACTATATAGATAAAAATTCTATTTTTTATAACGGTGCTCATATAGTAAAGATCATATATTTATCAAGCTAACTTCATAATAAAAATTATATTTTTATATCGCTCTTCTTCTAATAAAAATCCAGCCTTTCTATGATAAAAAATTATAACTTTTCATAAATAAAAATCAAATCTTTTTGATTACTTTTCATGTATGAAAATCTAATTTTTGTGAAGTCAATTCATGTATAAAAACCAATTTTTTTTTGAAATCAATTCATATTAAAAATCATAACTTTTTGTATACAAAAATCTCACTTTCTCATATATTAAAATCTTAACTTCTCGCATATAAAAATCTCATTTTCCTTATATATAAAAATATAAACTTTCATATATATAAAATATAAACTTGCATATATATTAACTGATTTCCTATAAACATTAAAACCGATTTATACTAAAACTAAAATTAAATTTAAACTGATTTAATAAAATAAAAATAAAGAAAATCACCTTAATCAGTCGAAGAGGGTGCTCGGATTAGGGAGGAAGGGGCGGAGGGCTTCTGCGCGTTCGAATGGGGTAGGTGGGTGCTGATGGTCGCGGTCTCGAGCTCCTGGGATGTTCGTGCAATGGAGGGGGTCGACGTGGGTATGGAGATCGGAGGGGGCTAGGTCGGAGGGGTGCGCCGCCTGGGGATGGGTGGCGGTGGGGCGGCAACGAGGGACGGAGGTGCGGTGGTTTTCCGCCATCGCGGTTTCCTTTTTTTTATTTGTAGATCTGAACGGAGGAATAATAGAAAAGGGGGGGGGGGCGTTGACTTAGTGTGTAGGGGAAAAGGGATTTTTATTATTTTATTTTATTTATCCTCTATAAAGTAACTTTAAATTTCGATCTCCAAACGAGACCCACCGCCTGTCATTCTTAGCTAATTACCCCCATTTCGAACACAATGGGATAGGTATCGTAAGCTGGTTCGATCGTTTCAATCAGTTTCCATTCAAATCAAAATATAACTCTATATATTGAATTTGAACGTACATTTCAATTTACCAGGGCCACATACGGACTCTAAAAATTCCCGAAAAATATTTTCTGGCTTCGTATTGACGATACGGTTCTAACAAAACTAATTTCGTCAAATTCCGAGACCGTTTGAAAAATGGCCATTTTCTGGTCGATCGAAATTGACTGAAACTGTTAAAACACGTTTAACTTCGCCACGCTCACATATTGATTCAGAAAATTATGAATTTTGTAATCTAGCAATAACATGACATCCTTGATCCAACAAAAGTGGTTTCGTCGAAAACCGAGGTCATTTGCAAAATTTCCATTTTTAAGGGCTCAAAATTCCATAGCGACTATTCTGAATTTTCAATTGGACATATCTTTTTATTCCCGCTATGAAATTTCAATTTTTCGGATTCATTGGAAAGATATTTTCAAATGGATTCTAATATTTTTGGTTTTTCTAAAATCCAGTTTATTTTGAATCCTGTACATTCATTTGAAATTTGAAATCGAATTTTCGAACTACCGCGCCATTTTCAATTCCTTTTATGTTTAAAATAAAATATTTATATTTTAACGATGATCTATATAAATAAATACGTTTTAATTCTATTCAAATTAAATTTTTCGTCGTCTTTATTTAAACTAATTCATTTTAAATATTCAAAATTCTTTAAAACTGCCAAAATAAAAATTTTAAATTGGCTTGGATTTTCCGGGTTGTTACAATCTACCCCACTTAAAATCTTTTCGTCCACGAAAAGGAACGAAGCTGAAAGTTGTTTAACTAACCAACTCAACTTTCATTATTTTCTTTACGGCTTAAGTTCTTCAACTTTCCAGTTTCTCGGAACCTTTCAAATTTTTCAAAAATTTGGCTAACACCCTAAATTTTCGAAAAATTTCGCCATAACCTCCCCTGCACCGGGAGCTTCGGGATATTTCAAATAGCCTCCCATTGCCCTCACCAATCCAAAAGAAAAAGAAAAAGAAAATCGGCTCATAAAATCATCAAATCCCCAAGAAATACAATAAACATGTACCTATTTGTCGGGCAAACAATTTTATTCCTCTGCTCTAGCCTCCTTGCTATGACCTGTTCAATGGATATACATGTATATGCATGCAATTGTAATCAATTTTTCAATTCAGTTCTAAATTCGGTTCAATTTGGCATAATGGTTCAAACTTTTAATTAATCAAAACAATAATCAAACAACACAACCATCAATCAATTAGTGGATTATCGTTTCAAATTCATAATTTTGATATATATACATAAAATCAAATATTTGATGCCAAATCACAACAATAAACCTATCAAGTTTTGGTTCTCACACCAGTCAATTGGAATCAAATAGATACCCCACTTTCGATACTCTAAAATAAATACTGGTACCACTGCAGCATTATCAGAATCATCCTCGGGCAACTAGAGTGTGATTCTATATCTATCCAGTATATTAAAACTTTAAACATACGTTCATGACGCGTATTTGCAAAATCTTTATATACTCGATTGTCCAAATTCATTACAAATAAAATATTCAAATACGTACAAAATGGTTTAAATTTTCTAATCAAAATTTGTTTTCAAATTTTATTTCAAAAATTTCACTCTTCACACTCGTTCTAGGATACTATTGATCCCATCTCTAACGAGTTATTCTTATTGGATATTTCTAATCCAACCTCTGATGAATTCTTTCGTTCGGTTCTAATGTGTCTTGTTCTCGAGCTCGGTAAACCAAAGCTCTGATACCAAATGTGGCGACCCGAACTTCCCCGTGGAGGAAAGAACGAATTGCTTTGAGGACAAGACGAATCAGAACACAAACAGAAGAACATTTCGTTTCTTATTACAACAATTCCATCAGAATACAAGAATACCACAGAGTATGAATCAATATTACACACTTGATAAATATCAGAGATTTAAATTACATTTAAATACATAGCAGCGGAAAAATAATACAACAGACAACTGAAATAAATACACAGATACAGAGCTTTGCGAGTATCATTCCAGCTGTAAACCAGGATCCTATGAATATAAATCTGCAAAACCAAAACTACTAGCTGCCCATGCGGAAAATAAGGGTACCCAGAGTTAAGGTTAAAACAATAAACTCCAGGTCAGACATGTGACTGGTGTGAGAACTAAAACATCTATTAATTTTTATTTTTAAAGTTAGGTAAATCAAGGGACCACACCGTATAATACGGAACGGGTTTCCTCCCAAGAATACCAGTGCATAAAACAAACAATGTAATGCTAAATAAAGAAAAATGAAGCTATTATAAGACCCAGGTCCCATCACACAATGCAAAGCAAGCCGGAGGATAGGGTTATCCCTTATAATAGCCAAAGAATGCTTGATACGTTTAAAAACAGATTATTTTGATATTACTAAAAGTGTATAGTGTCAAAACAATTTCAAATATAAATGTATCAATCCTAGATGCGCATAGCATCCCATGCTACTATGTCGCCAATACTAGGTTCTACAAATAAAACAGAAGTGTCACGTATTGGAAATTGGATTTCCGTCATGAGTCGAGGCAAGGGGCAAGCTCCTCTCCGTTCGAGACACTCTAGCAAATGTCTCAGGACCACACATAGCGATCCTGGATCTTCAGGGCCAGTCCTCTCTTACTTTTGAGGATTAGTATTCCTAAACACACGTTTCCCGGTCCTATCAGACCTATATCTGAGGCGCCTCGCATCCGATAACCACACAGGTAAATAGTATATAAATGTCAGGGCTGGTAGGTCACTGACATCACCCATAGCTAGAAAGAAACGTCATTCTCTCCCTGCAGTCTCTGTCCCGTTTTTGACTCACACCGAGGTGTGAGGCTTGCAAATTAACGCTATACACGAAGCTATGCCACACAGGCCATGCTTTGATCATCAACCACAAGACTTTGCTTTTCAACAAAAGCCTTGATCATTTGCCACTTAGGCATGCCACACAGGCAATTCATGCCATGTTATTGATATCTATCGATATATAACCTCTAAGCTCGTACATCTCAGAGAAGGGCATTAAGCAAGAGAATAAATTCTCCGCCGCAAAACAGATATATATTTAATAGAAATCAATCACACAGAATAAAATCCAATGTCAGACACATAGTCCATTTACAAGTTCGTTCTGGGTCTAAACGAAACCGGAGGAACCTTATTCCTTGCATATCCATCGATCTCCATGTACGTCTGGACGATCACCAACTGATTCCCTCCTCTTGGGTGTACAACCCAATCAAGATCATCAATAATCATCCAAACGACGTGAAGACATACGGAACCACCGTCTTCATTTTTGACTTATCGTCGAATCGGTTATTCAGAATGGGGATAAACCCGACCTTCCCGAATAACCCGCGTATATAATAAACAATTGTCACACAAACACAACATACGCCTCATTCCAATTCAGAATATTCTTTATTCAAATATTCACATTCTTAGGGAAAGGTTCCCATTAATTTTATCAAAGATAAATTCTTCTAAATTTATTCTTTAATCTTCCTTTGGATATCATTTCAAACCATGTTAAGGTTTTCCAAACTAGTCGGGATTAGTGAACCACACCGAAGTAATCATTTATTTCATTTCCCAATCCCAACCTATTCATCCCATGGAGAAAAACTGGTAATACTCAATATCTAACACCACAGTGTTATCGGTAAATATTACTTACCACTTCACGTTCAAATCTAATTAAAGATTTAACTATCGCTTTGGAGCAAAACTGGTGGTACTCCATTCTCAATCACTTTAATCTAATTAAAGATTCATTAAAACTCCACTTAGTTTTAATCTTCCCAAAAATCAATATCCTGTCTTTAACTAGGTTAAAGAACCAATGTCATCTAAAACACGGTTCACGATAAACCCAAAATCGCATTCCATTGTTAATCGGGTTAAAGAACAGGTGTTATTCAAAACTCCGCTCACGATAAACCCAAAAACCAATTTAAATTCAATTCCAATTAAATACTAATTAACTAGACAATTTCACTAAATCTTAATTAATATATTTATTCTTTTCAAAACTGGGTTCAAGAACAGTGTTATTTAAGACACCATTCACAATAAACCCAAAATCCCATTTGATATTAAATACAAGGCTCTGAATAGAAAATATATTGGCTTATATTCAATATAAAATTCTAAAACCAACAAATATCGTATTGGAAATAACGATATAAACATATCTTTCAAATTTCCACAACCATATCCGTATAATCACGAAATCCAACATCGAAATATTCCGAAGATAATTCGAATCAAATCCATTCCAATTCGTATATTGGAAATTCTGATTATTTTTCAAACCATTTCAAATCCAATTTATTTATTCAAAAACATTGGATTATAATTCTAGTTCATAACTAGTTCATTTCGATAAAAATATATTCTTATCCTTTTTAAATATGAGCTTTTCACCCCAATTCTTTCTAAATCATTTATTATGATTTTACACAAATTATTGATATTTTTAATAATTTTATCTAGGCCCGTACAGTCGATTTCCAATAACGGTCGTCGAACTGCACTTACAACGACCTTTTCCAAATTTTATTTGGACATAATTCCAAATCCAACCATTAGATTTCAAATTCCTAATATTCATTGGAAAGTTCTTTTCGATACGAACCCAAGGTTCCGGTTTCAGGAGAATCCGACGGTCGGATCTCCCGTAACGTCAATTCAAAGTCAATGGTCGAAATTCGCGAACTGCCGCGGCGCAGCGCGTTCTATTCAGGCCATTTAATATATATAATATACATATTATATATATTTCGTCGATTTCAATTCTAAACGTATTTTATAAATCGTTTTAAATTCGTTTTCAAATAATTTCAACTTCATATTCAATTTTAAATCAAAATTGAATATTCCATATCATTAATATATAAATGATAATTATTTCAAAATATAGAAAAGTAACACTTCCTTTTCTATATTCATTATAAAAACGAATATATCGATATAAATATCATTCGCGTCAAAATGACGCATATCTAATCAACATGGCTTTATATATTTCAATAACTTCGTTATTCTATTCAACAAATGAATATTTTCTTCAACATATGAATATATATTTCTTTCAACACATGAATATTCTTAACACATGAGTATCGTCAACACATGACTATTTTTGTTATTTAATATATTTTATAAAATTATGATTTCTATCGTTTAATTCTTAATCAGGCTCCAACCGTAAATTAGTAAGAGAACGATTCCCTAAGTATTAACCCCGAAGGCCGAAACCAACATTAGATCAATACCCCAGAAACCACTCATCTTAACTAGTTTTCAGCTAGTTTCTAATTATATATATGATAAAAATGTGAATTTTATTGTTAAAATATTTCGTTCAACACATGAATATATTTTTCTTTCAACACATGAATATATATTTCTTTCAACACATGAATATTCTCAACACATGAGTATCATCAACACATGACTATTTATTCTATTCAACACATGAATCTTTATTTTATAATATTCTTTATTTTCCAAATTGGAATGAGGCCCAATCAATTGCCATATAATGTTAATTATATGGATTCCAAACAACACATGTACATAATAGCAATGATAAATAATCAACCATCATCCATAGTGCACAACACAACTACATAAGCATTAAATATAAATAATTAACGCTTACACAGTCTGTCAACCAATCAATTGACATACAACTAAATAATTGGGATTAGTGTACGCCAAATATCATCCCAACACCTGTGTGGGGTTTCAAATCAACAAACACTAAATATTATTTGTGCAGTTGGGTGATGTGTAAAATTTATCGTCCCAATCAATATCCTTCAAATGGGTGTACATAAACAAATCGTTCGATTTTTAAATGAATATTTATTTATTCACATTCACGTTAAAAATTATATTTTTAACAATAAATAATTTATTTCAACACGTGAATCTATTTTCATTCATTCCACATCACAATCAATTTTCACCACACCAAAATCAAACAAGTTGTCCATGGTTTGTGGACAACGGGTGTCGGGTGCTGCTAAGCACCATTTGCATCCTAGTATAGATTTTTAACTAGAAAACAAGAATTAAAGTGAGAAGTTCTCACCGAGAGCTAAACCAAACGCCATGACTCTTCATATGTAGGAAACCTTCATCGTGCTCGCCCTTTGTCACTTTCATTTTCCGTATCCACTACATATATAAAAAACGCATCTTTATACTGTTGCCATGTGTATAAAAATCAAATTTTTATAACTACGCTATATGGATAAAAATCACATTTTTATACTGCTATTATATATATAAAAATTCTATTTTTATACCGCTACTATATAGATAAAAATTCTATTTTTATACCGCTATTATATAAATAAATTTTTTATTTTTATAACGCTACTATATAGATAAAAATTCTATTTTTATACCGATACTATATAGATAAAAATTCTATTTTTATACCGCTACTATATAGATAAAAATTCTATATTTATAACGCTACTATAAATATAAAAATTCTATTTTTAAAACGCTACTATATAGATAAAAATTCTATTTTTATATCGCGACAATATAGATAAAAATTCTATTTTTATAACGTTACTACATAGATAAAAATTATATTTTTATAACGGTGCTCTAATAATTAAGATCATATATTTATCACGCTAACTTCATAATAAAAATTATATTTTTATATCGCTCTTCTTCTAATAAAAATCCAGCCTTTCTATGATAAAAATTATAACTTTTCATAAATAAAAATCAAATCTTTTTGATTACTCTTCATGTATAAAAATCTAATTTTTATGATGTCAATTCATGTATAAAAACCAATTTGTTTTTGTTTGAAATCAATTCATATTAAAAATCATAACTTTTTGTATACAAAAATATCACTTTCTCATATATTAAAATCTTAACTTCTCGCATATAAAATCTCATTTTCCTTATATATAAAAATATAAACTTTCATATATATAAAATATAAACTTGCATATATATTAACTGATTTGCTATAAACATTAAAACTGATTTATACTAAAACTAAAATTAAATTTAAACTGATTTAATAAAATAAAAATAAAGAAAATCACCTTAATCTATCGAAGAGGGTCCTCGGATTAGGGAGGAAGGGGCGGAGGGCTTCTGCGCGTTCGAATGGGATAGGTGGGTGCTGATGGTCGCGGTCTCGAGCTCCTGGGGTGTTCGTGCGATGGAGGGGGTCGACGTGGGTGGGGATATCGGAGGGGGCTAGGTCGGAGAAGTGCGCCGCCTGGGGATGGGTGGAGGTGGGGCGGCGACGAGGGACGGAGGTGCGGTGGTTTTCTGCCATCGCGGTTTCCTTTTTTTTTATTTGTAGATTTGAACGGAGGAAGAATAGAAAAGGAAGGGGCGCGTTGATTTAGTGTGTAGGGGAAAAGGGATTTTTATTATTTTATTTTATTTTATTTATCCTCTATAAAGTAACTTTAAATTTCGATCTCCAAACGAGACCCACTGCCTGTCATCCCCAGCTAATTACCCCCATTCCGAACACAATGGGATAGGTATCGTAAGCTGGTTCGATCGTTTCGATCAGTTTCCATTCAAATCAAAATATAACTCTATATATTGAATATGAACTCACATTTCAATTTACCGGGGCCACATACGAACTCTAAAAATTCCCGAAAAATATTTTCTAGCTTCGCATTGACGATACAGTTCTAACAAAACTAATTTCGTCATTTTCGATACCGTTTGAAAAATGGCCATTTTCTTGTCGATCGAAATTGACTGAAACTGTTAAAACACGTTTAACTTCGCCACGCTCACATATTGATTCAGAAAATTATGAATTTTGTAATCTAGCAATAACTTGACATCCCAGATCCAACAAAAGTGGTTTCGTCGAAAACCGAGGTCGTTTGCAAAATTTCCATTTTTAAGGGCTCAAAATTCCATAGCGACTATTCTGAATTTTCAATTGGACATATCTTTTTATTCTCGCTATGAAATTTCAATTTTTCGGATTCGTTGGAAATATATTTTCAAATGGATTCTAATATTTTTGGTTTTGCTAAAATCCGGTTTATTTTGAATCCTGTACATTCATTTGAAATTTGAAATCGAATTTTCGAACTACCGCGCCATTTTCAATTCCTTTTATATTTAAAATAAAATATTTATATTTTAACGATGATCTATAAAAATATATACGTTCTAATTCTATTCTAATTAAATTTCTCGTCGTCTTTATTTGAAATAATTCATTTTAAATATTCAAAATTCGTTAAAACTGCCAAAACAAAAATTTTAAATTGGTTCGGATTTTCCGGGTTGTTACAATCTCCCCCACTTAAAATCTTTTCGTCCTCGAAAAGGAACGAAGCTGAAAGTTGTTTAACTAACCAACTCAACTTTCATTATTTTCTTTACGGCTTAAGTTCTTTAACTTTTCAGTTTCTAAGAAATTTTCAAATTTTTCAAAAATTTGGCTAACACCCTAAATTTTCGAAAAATTTCGCCATAACCTCCCCTGCACCAGGAGCCTCGGGATATTTCAAATAGCCTCCCATGGCCCTCACCAATCCAAAGGAAAAAGAAAAAGCCAATCGGCTCATAAAATCATTAAATTCCCAAGAAATACAATAAACATGTACCTATTTGTCGAGCAAACAATTTTATTCCTCGGCTCTAGCCTTCTTGCTATGACCTGTTCAATGGATATACATGTATATGCTTGCAATTGTAATCTATTTATCAATTCAGTTCTAAATTCGGTTCAATTTGGCATAATGGTTCAAAATTTTAATTAATCAAAACAATAATCAAACAACACAACCATCAATCAATTAGTGGATTATCGTTTCAAATTCATAATTTTGATATATATATACAGAAAATCATGTTTTTGATGCCAAATCACAACAATAAACCTATCAAGTTTTGGTTCTCACACTAGTCAATTGGAATCATATAGATACCCCACTTTCGATACTCGAAAATAAATACTGGTAACACTGCAACATTATCAGAATCATCCCCGGGCAACTAGAGTGTGATTCTATATCTATCCAGTATATTAAAACTTTGAACATACATTCATGATGCGTATATGCAAAATCTTTATACACTCGATTGTCCCAATTCAATACAAATAAAATATTCAAATACGTACAAAATGGTTTAAATTTTCTAATCAAAATTTGTTTTCAAATTTTATTTCAAAAATTTAACTCTTCACAGTCGTTCTAGGATACTACTGATCCCATCTCTAATGAGTTATTCTTATTGGATATTTCTAATCCAACCTCTGATGAATTCTTTCGTTCGGTTCTAATGTGTCTTGTTCTCGAGATCTGTAAACCAAAGCTCTGATACCAAATGAGGCGACCCGAACTTCCCCGTGAAGGAAAGAACGAATTGCTTTGAGGAAAAGACGAATCAGAACACAAACAGAAGAACATTTCATTGCTTATTACAACAATTCCATCAGAATACAAGAATACCACAGAGTATGAATCAATATTACACACTTGATAAATATCATAGATTTAAATTACATTTAAATGCATAACAGCGGAAAAATAATACAACACACAACTGAAAGAAATACAAAGATACAGAGCTTTCCGAGTATCGTTCTAGCTGTAAACCAGGATCCTGTGAATATAAATCTGCAAAACCAAAACTACTAGCTGCCCATGCGGAAAATAAGGGCACCCAGAGTTTAGGTTAAAACTATAAACTCCAGGTCAGTCATGTGACTGGTGTGAGAACTAAAACAGTTATTAATCTTTATTTTTAGGGTGCATTTTTTACAGGTCCCTATTAAGTTTTAAAATTAGGCTCACATCCGGTGATAAACTTATTGTAAATTAGGTCCCTATTTTTAAAAAACATATTAAGAAAATATAAAAAATATAAAAGAATCACAAAAATTCATTATTATATAAAACACATTCATGCCAAAAAAATTTGGTGGAAAAACAATCAAAAACCACGTCAAAATCAAAAATATACAAAACAGCGAAAAATGCAGTAAAATGCATGAAAACATGCACATATTTCAAATATTTGCATACATATATGCATCTATTTCAACTCTGTATCATACTGCAGCATATATGCATACATATATGCAGATCTTCTGAAATACATGCATGATTTCATGCATGTATTCGATTTCTGCATGGAAAACATGCGTACTTGTATATGTGCATACAAGTATGCAGTTATGCGGAAAATCTGCCTTCAAGTATGCACATACTGTCATGGCTTCGGCTTTCAACACATTATTGCATACAAGTATGCAGCTATTCTGAATAACAACATACTTGTATGCAATTATTCAGCAGGCTTATGGATTTTTTTGCATGTGTATTTAAATAGTTGCATACATGTATGAAATTATTAGTAATAGTTGCATACATGTATGCAACTTTTTTTTTTCAATTTGTGTTGGATTCCGAGAAAATTTCCATATTTTAGAATTTTTTTTTATGTATGAGCGCAATTTTTTCCCCTCAAAATAGGTAAAAGGCGAAGTGGACTGGGAAGCAGGCGAAGGGATGAAAAAAGTTTGGGCGGCATCGTCATTTTAGGGACCGGAAACGTATGTAAAGTTAGCGGGGATGTGGTGTGAATTAAGTTTGCTTTTAGGGATGTGACCTTAATTTCACTTATTTTTAAAGTTTGGTAAATCAAGGGACCACGCCGTATAACACGGAACGGGTTTCCTCCCAAGAATACCAGTGCATAAAACAAACAACGTAATGCTAAATAAAGAAAAATGAAGCTATTATAAGACCCAGGTCCCATCACACAATGCAACGCAAGCCGGAGGATAGGGTTTTCCCTTATAATAGCCAAAGAATGCTTGATACGTTTAAAAACATATTATTTTGATATTACTATAAGTGTATAGTGTCAAAACAATTTCAAATATAAATGTATCAATCCTAGATGGGCATAGCATCCCATGCTACTATGTCGCCAATACTAAGCTCTACAAATAAAACCAAAATGTCACGTATTGGAAATTGGATTTCCGTCATGAGTCGAGGCAAGGGGTAAGCTCCTCTCCATTCGAGGCACTCTAGCAAATGTCTCAGGACTACACACAACGATCCTGGATCTTCAGGGTCAGTCCTCTCTTACTTTTGAGGATTAGTATTCCTAAACACACGTTTCTCGGTCCTATCAAACCTATATCTGAGGCGCCTCGCATCCGATAGCCACACAGGTAAAATGTATATAAATGTCAAGGCTGGTAGGTCACTAACATCACCCATAGCTAGAAAGAAACGTCATGCTCTCCCTACAATCACTATCCCGTTTTTGACTCATACCGAGGTGTGAGGCTTGTGAATTAATGCTATGCCACACGGGCCGTGCTTTGATCATCAACCACAAGAATTTCCTTTTCAACAGAAGCCTTGATCATTTGCCACTTAGGCATGCCACACAGGCAATTCATGCCATGCGATTGATATCTATCGATATATAACCTCTAAGCTCGTACGTCTCAGAGAAGGGCGTTAAGCAAGAGAATAAATTCTCCGCCGCCAAACAGATATATATTTAATAGAAATCAATCACATAGAATAAAATCCAATGTCAGACACATAGTCCATTTACAAGTTCGTTCTGGGTCTGATCGAAACCGGAGGAACTTTATTCCTCGCATATCCATCGATCTCCATGTACGTCTGGACGATCACCAACCGATTCCCTCCTCTTGGGTGTACAGCGCATTCAAGATCATCAATAATCATCCAAACGACGTGAAGACCTACGGTCTTCGACCACCGTCTTCATCTTCGACTTATCGTCGAATCGGTTATTCAGAATGGGTATAAACCCGGCCTTCCCGAATAACCCGCGTATATAATAAACAAGTGTTACACAAACACAACATACGCCTCATTCGTATTCAGAATATTCTTTATTCAAATATTCACATTCTTAGGGAAAGGTTCCCATTAATTTTATCAAAGATAAATTCTTCTAAATTTATTCTTTAATCTTCCTTTGGATATCATTTCAAACCATGTTAAGGTTTTCCAAACTAGTCGGGATTAGCGAACCACACCGAAGTAATCATTTATTTTATTTCCTAATCCTAACCTATTCATCCCATGGAGAAAAACTGGTAATACTCCATATCTAACACCACAGTGTTATCGGTAAATATTAATTACCCTTTCACGTTCAAATCTAATTAAAGATTTAACTATCGCTTTGGAGCAAAACTGGTGGTACTCCATTCTCGATCACTTTAATCGAATTAAAGATTCATTAAAACTCCGCTTACTTTTAATCTTCCCAAAAATCAATATCCTGTCTTTAACTGGGTTAAAAAACCAATGTCATCGAAAACACGGTTCACGATAAACCCAAAATCGCATTCCATTGTTAATCGGGTTAAAGAACAGGTGTTATTCAAAACACCGCTCACGATAAACCCAAAAACCAATTTAAATTCAATTCCAATTAAATACTAATTAACTGGATAATTTCACTAAATCTTAATTAAAAGATTTATTCTTTTCTAAACTGGGTTCAAGAACAGTGTTATTTAAGACACCATTCACGTCGAACCCAAAATCCCATTTGATATTAAATATAAGGCTCTGAATAGAAAATATATCGGCTTATATTCAATATCAAATTCTGAAAGAAACAAATATCGTATTGGAAATAACGATATAAACATATCTTTCAAATTTCCACAACCATATCCGTATAATCATGAAATCCAACATCGAAATATTCCGAAGATAAATCGAATCAAATCCATTCCAATTTGTATATTGGAAATTCTGATTATTTTTAAAACCACTTCAAATCCAATTTATTTATTCGAAAACATTGGATTATAATTCTAGTTCATAACTAGTTCATTTCAATAAAAATACATTTTTATCCTTTTTAAATATGGGATTTTCACCCCAATTCTTTCTAAATCATTTATTATGATTTTACACAAATTATTGATATTTTTAATAATTTTATCTAGGCCCGTACAGTCTATTTCCAATAACGGTCGTCGAACTGCACTTACAACGACCTTTTCCAAATTTGATTTGGACTTAATTCCATATCCAACTGTTAGATTTCAAATTTATAATATTCATTGGAAAGCTCTTTTCGATACGAACCTGTAACGACCCGGAAAATCTGAACCAATTTAATTTTTTTAAATTGGCTATTTTAGTGGATTTTAAATATTTAAAATAAATATTTTAAATAATAACGATGAAATGTATGTTTGAATCGATGTTGAAAATGAAAATAATTAATTTGAATTATGAACAAGGCCTGAAATGGCGCGGCAGTTTCGAATTTTCAATTCAAACTTTGACTGACTATACCGGGTGCAAAACAAAACGGATTTGAGTGAAACCAAAAATATTTAAATTTGTTAGTGAATATCTTTCTAACGAATTTGAAAAATCGAAGTTTCATAGCGGGAAGCAAAAGTTATGGCCAAATGAATATTCAGAAAGGTCGCTATGGAGTTTATATAGCCCGTGAAAATGGTCATTTTGCAAACGAGCTCGGAATTCGATGAAACCACTTTTGTTGGATCCGGGATGTGAAGTTATTGCTAGGTTTCAAATTTCATAATTTTTGAAGCTAGTATGTGAGCGTGGCAAAGGAAAATGTGTTGGTCAATTACAGTTAAATTGGATTGACCAGAAAAGGGCCATTTTGCAAACGGGCTCAGAATTCGACGAAACTAGTTTTGTTGGGACCGTATCGTCAAAACATAGCTAGATTTATTTTTTTGGAATTTTTAAATCAGTTTGTGGCCCTGGCAAATTGAAATGTACGTTCAAATCGAATATTGAATGTTTTATATTTTAATTCGAAGGAAAACTAACTCAAACAGTCGAATGGGCCTACGAAACATATCCCATTGTGTTCGAAATGGGGGTAAAACGCTAGGGACGGCAGTCGTTGGGTCTGGATTGGGGTTCGTGAGAGAAAGAGGGTATTTTCAAAATTTAAAAATATATAAATAAATAAAATTATCTGATTGGTCAACGCATCCCTCTTCTTCCCCGATACCCCCCTGAAGCGACGGCGGAATTCATCGCAACCTTCCCTCCTCTTTTTCTCTTCCATCTCGCAACGAAACCGTGCGACCCTTTGGAGGATTTTGTAGCCCTCTCCACCACCTTCAAATCCGACCCAGCCTCGCCCCCAACAGTTGCGCCGTTCTCGAGATTCACGCCCGGGAAGTTCCGCCATTCATCCTCGATTTGCGCGCCCCTCTGCACTTCGAACTGGATGAGGCTGGTAGCGCCGGGAAGCCGTCTCGGAGCTCTACGCCGCTGCGAAGCCTGATTTCCCTTAAGGTCCACGGATTTGAAGAAAATTCAAAACCTAGTTTTGAAGATTTAAAAAGGAGGTACGACTATTTTAATATAAACGATATTATAGCACTTTTAAGCGTTACGGTTTTTTATTTCACTGTAAAAATCATATCTTTTTCGTTTGTTGACGAAATTCAGTGAAACAAGAGACAGTGGACTCGTGTGGACGTCTTCTACATTCTAGAAGAGACCGCATATTTTTCTAATCCTTCTGCTATTTTTGGTGGAGTGGAACCCAAAGTGAGATTTCTAAATTATAAACGATATGGAAAACGACGATGTATAAATTATATAGTCGATGTATGACTTGTATAAGTGTTGCACACCTCATGTATAAGCGTTGTATAGGTTGTACGTTCGATGTATAAGTTATATATGCATTGTAAAAATTATATATATGTTGAAATAGAAGTGAAATGCTTTAATATATATATATATATATATATATATATATATATATACGCCCCTCGTCCACAAACCATGGACGATATTTATTGATTGTGATTGGTGTGAAAATTGGTTGATAGCGAATGGTTGATTATAATTGTTTGTGGTTGAAATTGATTGATTGTGGTTGAAAAATACCCGTTTGTGGTTGAGAATTATTTGGTTGACACCACATAGGATTAGTTTGTGGAAATGAAAAATATATGCATGCCGCCTGCGTGCGAACTAGATGCATGATTCCCCATTGTCAAAAGCTGCGAGGCTTTAAGGTAGAGCGAGGAGCCGTACTAGGGACGACCCCGATTTTAACTACCCTGCCGTTATGCTGCCGAAATTTTGAATAATATTCATGTGTTAGAATTATTTTCATGTGTTGAAACTATATTCGGGTGCTGTATAGAAATTCATCTATTGAACGACATTCATGTTTTGAAATAAATTGTTTTGCAATAAAAATCACCTTTTTTATCTATATATATAAACTATAGAAAACCTTCATGTGTTGAATTGAAATTCATTCGTTGAATAGAAATTCATGTGTTGAATGGTATTCGTGTTTTAAATATAAAATCACCTTTTTATCTGTATATATAAATTATAGAAAACCTTCATGTGTTGAATTGAAATTCATTCGTTGAATAGAAATTCATGTGTTGAATGGTATTCGTGTTTTAAATATAAAAATCACTTTTTTATCTATATATAAACTATAGAAAACCTTCATGTGTTGAATTGAAATTCATTCGTTGAATGGAAATTCATGTGTTGAATGGTATTCGTGTTTTGAAAGAAATTGTTTTATAATAAAAATCATATTTTTACCATCTATATTAACTATATAAAATAGTCATGTTTTGAAATAAATTGTTTAACAATAAAAATCATATTTTTATTATATACATGAATTGTTAAAAATAGTGAAGTGTTGAAATAGAAGTTAGTTTGATGAAAATATCATTTTTATCAAAAATATGAAATGAATATGGTTTTGAAATTGAAGAATCGATTATATATATATATATATATATAAATATAATTAAATTAAATCGAATAACGAAGCTGCAGTTCGTGTTGTGAAACCGTGATTTCAAACGATTAGTGCGGGAGATCCGACCATCGGATTTTCCCGAAACCGAAACCGTTGGGTTCGCTTTGGAAATATCTTTCCAACGACACCAACTTTGCAAAGATCCAACGGTTGGATTGTCTGGAATGTTTAATTCAAATCTGAAGAAAAACAGCGCCAGAATCGATTATATATATATATATATATAATTAAATTAAATCGAATAACGACGCTGCAGTTCGTATTTTGAAATCGAAACTTCAAACGATTGTATCGGGGGATCCGACCGTCGGATTTTCCCAAAACTGGAACCGTTGGATTCGTTTTGAAAAGATCTTTCTAATGATATAAATTTTGTGATGATCCAACGGTTAGATTTTCATATATGTGTAAATCAAATATGAAGAAAAACACCGCCACGGCCGCGTTATGGCCTGAAGCGTCGTTTAAATAAATTGGCTATTTTTAAATAAATAAAAATAGCAATAAATCATTATAAAATATTATAAATGATATGGAATGTGAAATTTAAAAATTAACTGAAGGTTGGCTAAGTCGAATGGTTTCCTGGGTTTTGATCTGATGTTGGTTTCGGCCTTCGGGGTTAATATTTGGGAAATCGTTCTCTTACTGACTGACGGTTAGTGACTAATGAATTGGAATAAAGCGTATGTCGTGTTTATGTAGCACTTGTTTATTATATACGCGAGTTGTTTAGAAAGACCGAGTTTATCCCATTCTGAATAACTGAATCGACGATAAGAAGTCGAAGATGAAGACGGTGGTTGAAGACCGGAGATCTTCACCTCGTTTGGATGGTAACCGATGTCCTGATTGGGAGGCATCCCAAAATATGGATAATGAGTGGTGATCGTCCGGACGTACGTGGAAATCGATGGGTTTGCGAGGTATATAGTGCCTCCGGTTTCGTTCAGACCAAGAACGGACTTGCAAATGGACTGTGTGTCTGACTTTGGAATTTATTCTTTGTGATTGATAGCCATCAATTGCATGGTGTGAATTTCCTGTGTGGCATGCTAAGATGCAGTGATCGAGGCTTCTGTTGAAAAGCAAAGTCTTGTGGTTGATGATCAAAGCACCGTTTGTGTGGCGTAGCTTTGTGTATAACGTGAATTCGCGAGCCTCACACCCCGGTATGAACCAGAACCAGAAACGGGAGAGGACCTCAGGGAGGGCATGCGTTTCTTCCTAGCTAGAGGTTGTGTCAGTGTTTAAACTGGATGACATTTATATTATTTTCACCTATGTGGTTGTTGCTGTTGCGAGGCGCCTCGGATATATCGGTCGATCCGGGATCGATGGAGTCATTCGTTGGCTCACTTACGCCCCAAAGGGCGGGGAAACGCAGTGTTCAGGAATTTTAATCCATATCGGTGGACCGGCCCTGACGATCCAAGGGTCACTCGAGCTCTGATCCTGAGACTCGGGCTAGGCAGTCTCGAAGTCAGTAAGGACTATCTTTTGCCTTGGTTCATGGCGGAAATCCAATTTCCAAATATGACATCGTGCGGTTTTGGTTGTAAACCTATATTTGGCGACATAGTGGCATTGGACGCTCATGTCGTCTATGATTGATATTTATGATTGTGTATGAAATTAGAAACTAACTGTAAACGAGATAAGATGGATGGTTTCCTAGGTATTGGTCTGATGTTGGTTTCGGCCTTCGGGGTTAATACCTATGGAATCGTTCTCTTACTATTTTACAGTTGGAGTCTGATTATCAAATGATTTGTTTTGCTCGTATCAAGCATATTTTGGTCGATATAAGGTAAAACTCTATCCTCCGGTTTGCGTCGCATTGTGTGATGGGACTTGAGTCTTATATCGGCTACATTTTTATAAAAAGCATTGCGATGTTTAAAAGATTAAATTGTTTCAAAGCACTGGCAATCCAATGGAGTAAACCCGTTCCGCGAAAATGGCGTGGTCCTGTGATTAGCCATATTATAGAAATGTGTTAAGTAGATTTCTCATACCAGTCCTTGTTGCTGGTCCTGAGTAGGCTGGGTACGCATGATAGGGGGTTCTCGCTTCGCGGTTTGGTGGCGAACGGGAGACTCTTACCCCTTCATGTCCCTGTTGAGGGTTGGTTCGGCAGTGCCGCGAGACTCGAGAGGGTCGCCATAAAACAAGGGGCTGGGGTACCATTGTGAGCCACGGTAGGTTTTACCTGCTGTACTGGAGGATGAAGGGATGGTTGCAAAGCCTACCGGATTTCGCGGTAACGTCACAACATGGTATCAGAGCTTTGGTTAAGCTTAGTGCTGGAATATAACATATTAACGAACTCGTCAGAAATAGAACCAGTAGTGTTCTAGGACGAGTAACTTATTACAGATAGGATCAGTAATATCCTAGTATGAGTAGCAGAATGAAATACACCCCGATAGACACATTTACATTTCAAGTATATGTCTCTATGCTTTAAAATATTCTTTCTGTTGACCTGACACTTTGTCTGCCATTTGCAGACGTACTAGAATATGAGTGCCAGAAACAGAAGAAGTAATACTGACCCGGATATAGAAGCTCTATATATGAAATATAGAAATCTGGGTGGAAAACCGTTCTCGGGCGAAGAATCTATTATGAAAACACAAGCTTGGATTCGTTCGGCTGAGAAAACCTTTGAAGGATTAAAGCTGATAGATGACCAGAAAAGATTACTGGCCTCCTGGGCACTTAAAGACGAAGCTCTGTTCTGGTGGGATTCAGTTGTTAAGGATAATCCAGAAGGTGATATCACCTGGGATAGAATCAAAGTGATTTTTATGGAAATATTTACTCCTCCTGAAGCAATTGAGCGGCTATGTGATGAATTCTCTTATCTGATACAAGGAGATATGACCATTCCAGAATATCATAAGAAGTTCAACGAACTCTCTCATTTTGCCCCTCATCTAATTCAAAATTGGAAGAGGAAGAATCTGAGATTTATCAGCGGGCTTCAAAGAAAATATCAGAATAGTGTAATGAGGAATGTGAAACTTCCTTTCTCTGAAATGATATACATGGCTTACCAGTATGAAGATCTCGACAAGAAAGGTATGTTACGCTACGAAGAGGAGGTCAGTTCTAGTAATAAAGTTGAGTCTGAAACTGATCGTCCTGAGGCCAGTACGATGTCTGAGGTGAGTCAGAAGCCCAAAGTTAATCAGAAAAGGGACTGATCTGAGAAAGAACCAGTAACGACGGCCATATGGAGTAACTGCCATAAACAGGGGCATTTGACCCGGAATTGTAAACCCTCGAAGAAGCTAAAGAAGGATGAAACTAAATCCGGTAAGAAGTTTCAAGAGAATAGAAAGTGCAGTCAATGCCATCAGACCGGTCATCTTTCAAAGGCTTGCCCGCTATTCAGAAAACCTGAAGCAGTATAGGTAAACGAAGTGGCAGAAGTGCCTGCATCTTCCACTATCCAGGAAAGGCCAGATGTTTTAGAAGGCACGCTTACTGTCAAAGATATTCCAGTTAAAGTACTGTTTGACACCGGCACGTCGCGAAGCTTTGTTGCAAAGAATGCAGTTAAGAAACTGGATTTAAATTTGAAGAAGCTCAAAGAACCAATGACTGTCCATAATACGGTTGGGGGTTCCCTCGATCTCAGTTGGGTTTGTGGGGTGCCAATTTCCTTTACTTGTTATCGGTTCCCTAACATCGCGGTCGTCATGAATTTTACAGAGTTTGATCTTATCTTGGGGTTAGACTGGTTGACCAAGTATGAAGCTGAGGTTAAATGCGCCGACAGGGTCATTAAGGCGAAGATTAAATCAGGTGATTATATAACCATTCCCTGTGAAGGTCAGAATTCTAATAGAAAAGACTTCTGGGCAGCTTTGGATGTTTCTCCTGCTCAAATAGAAAATATCGCTGTAGTCTCAGAGAATATTCCTGACCTCATCAAAGATATTCCTGTCATCAAGAATTATGCGGATGTGTTCGAAGAAGTTGTCAGCTTACCTCCGCAGAGAGAAATTGATTTCAAGATTGCTTTAATTCCGAATGCTAGGCCAGTAGTGCACGCCATTCGGAGGATGACCCTAAAGGAGAAAGAAGAACTAGATAATCAAACACGACAGCTTGTATGTAAGGGTCTGATCAGGCCCAGTTTCTCTGATTGGGGAGCAACAGTGGTGTTTGTCCCAAAGTCAGACGGTACTCTTCGACTATGTGTAGATTATCGTGACTTGAATAAGCAGACAATAAAGAATAAATACCCATTGCCGCGAATCGATGATTTATTGGATCGTCTGAATGAAGCACAAGTATTTTCAAGGATGGACCTAGCTACAGGTTTCCATCAGCTTCGTATTGCCGAAGAGTGTGTTCCTATGACAGCATTCAGAGGTCCCAACTTATTCTATGAGTGGTTAGTAATGTCGTTCGGCTTATGTAACACTCCAGCATACTTCGTCGATTTGATGAATAGAGTGTTCAGAGGAGTCCTGAATAAGTTTTTTCTGGTTTTTATCGATGATATTCTAATCTTCTCTAAATCAAAAGCCGAACATGAAAAACATTTGGAACAAGTTCTAGAAATTCTGAGAAGGAATGTATTGAAAGCTAAACTGTCCAAATGTATATTCTGGCAAGATGAAGTGAAATTTCTTGGCCACGTCATATCAAAAGAAGGAATTGTTGTGGATCCAAGTAAAATCACAGCTATTCAAAATTGGAAACAGCCCAGTACTCCCACAGAAGTCCAAAGTTTTCTTGGATTGGCTAGTTATTACCGGAAGTTCGTTAAAGATTTTTCGAAGATATCTAGTCACTTAACGAAGCTTACAAAGAAGCACTCAAAATTCAAGTGGACTCCAAAATGTAAGGAGGCTTTTGAAGAGCTAAAGTTAAGATTAACAACGACTCCAGTGTTAACAATTATCGACGGCAATCAGGATTTAAAAGTCTTGACGGATGCCTCTAGAGAAGGCCTTGGTGCTGTGTTAATGCAAAGAGGCCAAGTGGTAGCTTATGCTAGCCGTCAGCTGAAGTCGCACGAGAAAAACTACGTCACTCATGATCTTGAGTTGTTGGCTATAGTATTTGCTTTGAAAATCTGGAGACACTATCTTCTGGGTGAGAAATTCGAACTGTTTACAGATCACCAGTCATTAAAGTATCTGTTCACCCAGAAAGACCTGAATCTGAGGCAGCAACGTTGGCTAGAGTTCCTTGCAGCATACAATTTCGAGATTCTATACACTCCAGGGAAAGCCAATGTCGTGGCTGATGCGCTAAGTTGAAAGAATGTTATGATCGCCAGTTTTATCATTGCGACTTCTTTGATTGACAAGATATCTGCTCTCCAAAAAGATGACAAATTTATTAAAGGAATGAGTCAGCGGATTCGTGAAGGCAATGCTTCAGATTTCTAGCTCGATAGTGAAGGGATTCTGAGACTACAAGGGCGAATTTGTGTCCCAGAAATTCCTGAACTCAGAAGAGATGTGCTTGATGAATGCCACAAATCTAAGCTCAGTATCCATCCGGGTGTGAATAAAATGTATAATGACATCAAACGCACTTTCTGGTGGAAGTCGATGAAGAGAGACATTTCTTTATATGTTAGCCGATGCCCTACTTGCCAGCTAGTCAAAAGCGACCAACAGAAACTTTCTGGATTATTGCAACCGCTGGACGTTCCAGGTTGGAAGTGGTAACATATTTCCATGGACTTCATAGATGGTTTGCCCAGAACCAGAAAAGGAAATGATAGTATTTGGGTGATCGTAGGTCGCTTCACGAAGACCGCCTATTTCATACCTGTCAGATCGAACCGAACTGCTCAGAGTCTGGCGCAGATATATTTCAAGGAAATAGTTAGACTACACGGAGTGCCGATCAGTATAGTTAGTGATAGAGATCCGATATTTACTAGCAAATTTGGGAGGCATTTCAAGTAGAGCTGGGAACGAAGCTGAACTTGAGCACCGCTTTTCATCCTCAGACAGATGGTCAGACTGAGAGGGTGAATCGTATACTGGAAGATCTATTGCGGGCTTGTGTTCTAGATTTCGGTGGATCATGGGAAGACCATTTACATTTGGCTGAATTCTCATATAACAACAGCTACCAGGCGAGCCTGACGATGTCGCCATTCGAAGCATTGTATGGTAGACCGTGCCGATCTCCTGCTTGTTGGGTCGAACCAGGTTATAGACTTGTATTGGGACCTGATATGATCCGAGAAGCTGCCGACAAAGTCGATTTCGTTAAGAAACGATTACTCGCCGCTCAAAGCCGATAGAAGAGCTATGCTGATAAAAGAAGAAGAGATATATCATTTGCTGTTGGCGACTATGTATATTTGAAAGTATCGCCGATGAGAGGAGTTATCCATTTCGGTAAAACTGGGAAGTTGGCCCCCAAATTCATTGGTCCGTTTCCTATTCTTGAACGGATTGGAACTCTCGCTTATAAGGTTCAATTGCCTGATTGGTTGCCTGGAGTGCATGATGTATTTCACATATCTCAACTTCGAAAGCACGTTCATGATCCAGACTTGATCGTGGAAGAAGCTGCTCAGCAGGATATTGAAATTACTCCAGAATTAGCTGTGAGAAAGAGCCGCTAAAGATTATCAACAAAGAAACCAAAGAGCTGAGGAACAAGAAGGTTCACTTAGTCAAAGTGCAATGGAGTGGAGATCCTCGAGATTGTACTTGGGAAACTGAGGAGAACATTCAGAAAGCCTATCCTAAGTGTCGAGTGGATATCTCTGATTGACTCCGGTGCAAGGTACATTTACCATACTTTGCATTACCATTTAGTTCTCTACTTTGTTGTTCTTTTCTTTCCGTGGATGTACACTTTTAATTCTATAGTCTGATTAATTTAAAAAGAGTGTATGAATTAATTTGTATGATTTTGAAAAGTTAAAAACAATTTATTTGTTGTTTGTGTTGTGTGATAGTAGATTTGATTAATTAAATTATTAGAACGATAGTTAATTTAATCAATAAGAGAATAATGGTAAAATTTATTCGATTAAATCACACATTTAACTGATATGAAGATAGATAGAAATATATACATGTGCATCATATATGTTTGAACAAGTAAATGGATATATGTTGAGTAAAGAAATTATTTGCGTGCCCGAAAAATAGGTAAACCTTAATGAGTTGGATGCGCAATTTTATATCAACTCCTGTGAATGCCATTGGATGCGGAGTGCTGGTTGTTCTGTGTGTAATAATAAATGTCGCCACAGGATAGTAACAATTAATTTTGAACTACACTACATGGCATACTTCTCAAAGATAGGCATACTTCATCATATACCACATAAGCATTTGGAGCTTGTGTGACGAGGTGGAAGATTTACCATACGAGCGAGAGGCTTGTATGGCGATGACTATATTTTACAGGTTGAACTGATGACTGATATGGACTATTTAAATTGTAACGATAAATTGCTAGATTAATAAAACCCCACACGGGTCTGGAGTTGACAATAATCACGTCTCTCTAGTTATTAGATACGGCACATGGATTATTTATTTCCCACACGGGACGAGGTAACGAGGATTTATCCTCTGGAGCAATTAAAATACACACTCCCTCAGGCTTTGACAGGTTGACGAGAATTTATTCTCTGGAGTTATTATCTATACATGCTCCCCTGTAAACACCAGAATATATCACTATAAATATGTGTATGCTTTATAGGATTTATTGGGTACCTAATACGGCCCAATAAATTTCCAAACCCCTCCCCGTACAAAGAAGGTTATGGCGAAATTTTTCGAAAATTCCGGGTGTTAGCCAAATTTTTTGAAGAATTTGAAAATTCTCAGAAACTGAAAAGTTAGATAATGGAAGCCAGATTGAGCGTAGTGTTGATTAATCAAACCACTTTCGACTTTGTTCCTTCTCGGGGATGAAAAGTTTTAAGTGAGGGAGATTGTAACGACCCGGAAAATCTGAACCAATTTAAATTTTTTAAATTGGCTATTTTAGTGGATTTTAAATATTTAAAATAAATATTTTAAATAATAGCAATGAAATGTATGTTTGAATCGATGTTGAAAATGAAAATAATTAATTTGAATTATAAACAAGGCCTGAAATGGCGTGGCAGTTTCAAAATTTCAATTCAAACTTTGACTGACTGTACCGGGTGCAAAATAAAACGGATTTGAGTGAAACCAAAAATATCTAAATCTGTTAGTGAATATATTTCTAACGAATCTAAAAAATCGAAGTTTCATAGCGGGAAGCAAAATTTATGGCCAAATGAATATTCAGAAAGTTCGCTATGGAGTTTATATAGCCCGTGAAAATGGCCATTTTGCAAACGAGCTCGGAATTCGATGAAACCACTTTTGTTGGATCCAGGATGTGAAGTTATTGATAGGTTTCAAATTTCATAATTTTTGAAGCTAGTATGTGAGCATGGCAAAGGAAAATGTGTTTTGGTCAATTATAGTTAAATTGGATCGACCAGAAAAGGGCCATTTTGCAAACTGGCTCAGAATTCGACGAAACTAGTATTGTTGGGACCATATCGTCAAAACATAGCTAGAATTATTTTTTTGGAAATTTTCAAATCAGTTTGTGGCCCTGGCAAATTGAAATGTACGTTCAAATCGAATATTGAATGTTTTATATTTTAATTCGAAGGAAAACTGACTCAAACAGTCGAATGGGCCTACGAAACATATCTCATTGTGTTCGGAATGGGGGTAAAACGCTAGGGACGACAATCATTGGGTCTGGATTGGGGTTCGTGAGAGAAAGAGGGTATTTTCGAAATTTAAAAATATATAAATAAAAAAAATAATCGGATTGGTCAACGCATTCCTCTTCTTCCCCGATACCCCCCTGAAGCGACGGCGGAATTCATCGCAACCTTCCCTCCTATTTTTCTCTTCCATCTCGCAACGAAACCCAGTGACCATTTGGAGGATTTTGTAGCCCTCTCCACCACCTTCAAATCCGACCCAGCCTCGCCCCCAACAGTTGCGCCGTTCTCGAGATTCACGCCCGGGAAGTTCCGCCGTTCATCCTCGATTTGCGCGCCCCTCTGCACTTCGAACTGGACGAGGCTGGTAGCGCCGGGAAGCCGTCTCGGAGCTCTACGCCGCTGCGAAGCCTGATTTCCCTTAAGGTTCACGGATTTGAAGAAAATTCAAAACCTAGTTTTGAAGATTTAAAAAGGAGGTACGGCTATTTTAATATGTACTATATTATAGCAGTTTTAAGCGCTACGGTTTTTGATTTCACTGTAAAAATCATATCTTTTTCATTTGTTGACGAAATTCAGTGAAACAAGAGACAGTGGACTCGTGTGGACGTCTTCTACATTCTAGAAGAGACCGCATATTTTTCTGAGCCTTCTGCTATTTTTGGTGGAGTGGAACCCAAAGTGATATTTCTAAATTATAAACGATATGGAAAACGACGATGTATAAATTATATAGTCGATGTATGACTTGTATAAGCGTTGTACACCTCATGTATAAGCGTTGTATAGGTTGTACGTTCGATGTATAAGTTATATATGCGTTGTAAAAATTATATATGTGTTGAAATAGAAGTGAAATGCTTATATATATATATATATATATATATATATATACACACACGCCCCTCGTCCACAAACCATGGACGATATTTATTGATTGTGATTGGTGTGAAAATTGGTTGATAGCGAATGGTTGATTATAATTGTTTATGATCGAAATTGATTGATTGTGGTTGAAAAATACCCGTTTGTGGTTGACAATTATTTGGTTGAAACCACATAGGATTAGTTTGTGGAAATGAAAAATATATACATGCCGCTTGCGTGCGAACTAGATGCCTGATTCCCCATTGTCAAAAGCTGCGAGGCTTTAAGGTAGAGCGAGGAGCCGTACTAGGGACAGCCCCGGTTTTAACTACCCTGCCGTTATGCTGCCGAAAATTTGAATAATATTCATGTGTTAGAATTATTTTCATGTGTTGAAACTATATTCGGGTGTTGTATAGAAATTCATCTATTGAACGACATTCATGTTTTGAAATAAATTGTTTTGCAATAAAAATCACCTTTTTTATCTATATATATAAACTATAGAAAACCTTCATGTGTTGAATTGAAATTCATTCGTTGAATAGAAATTCATGTGTTGAATGGTATTCGTGTTTTAAATATAAAAATCACCTTTTTATCTATATATATAAATTATATAAAACCTTCATGTGTTGAATTGAAATTCATTCGTTGAATAGAAATTCATGTGTTGAATGGTATTCGTGTTTTAAATATAAAAATCACTTTTTTATCTATATATATAAACTATAGAAAACCTTCATGTGTTGAATTGAAATTCATTCGTTGAATGGAAATTCATGTGTTGAATGGTATTCGTGTTTTGAAAGAAATTGTTTTATAATAAAAATCATATTTTTACCATCTATATTAACTATATAAAATAGTCGTGTTTTGAAATAAATTGTTTAACAATAAAAATCATATTTTTATTATATACATGAATTGTTAAAAATAGTGAAGTGTTGAAATAGAAGTTAGTTTGATGAAAATATCATTTTTATCAAAAAATACGAAATTCATATGGTTTTGAAATCAAAGAATCGATTATATATATATAAAATTATAATTAAATTAAATCGAATAACGAAGTTGCAGTTCATGTTGTGAAATCGTGATTTCAAACGATTAGTGCGGGAGATCCGACCATCGGATTTTCCCGAAACCGAAACCGTTGGGTTCGCTTTGGAAATATCTTTCCAACGACACCAACTTTGCAAAGATCCAACGGTTGGATTGTCTGGAATGTTTAATTCAAATCTGAAGAAAAACAGCGCCAGAATCGATTATATATATATAATTAAATTAAATCGAATAACAACGCTGCAGTTCGTATTTTGAAATCGAAACTTCAAACGATTGTATCGGGAGATCCGACCGTCGGATTTTTCCCGAAACTGGAACCGTTGGATTCATTTTGAAAAGATCTTTCTAATGATATAAATTTTGTGATGATCCAACGGTTAGATTTTCAGATATGTGTAAATCAAATCTGAAGAAAAACAGCGCCACGACCGCGTTATGGCCTGAAGCGTGGTTTAAATAAATTGGCTATTTTTAAATAAATAAAAATAGCGATAAATCGTTATAAAATATTATAAACGATATGGAATGTGAAATTTAGAAATTAACTGAAGGTTGGCTAAGTCGAATGGTTTCCTGGGTTTTGATCTGATGTTGGTTTCGGCCTTCGGGTTAATATTTGGGAAATCGTTCTCTTACTGACTGACGGTTAGTGACTAATGAATTGGTATAAAGTGTATGTCGTGTTTATGTAGCACTTGTTTATTATATACGCGAGTTGTTCACAAAGACCGGGTTTATCCCATTCTGAATAACTGAATCGACGATAAGAAGTCGAAGATGAAGACGGTGGTCGAAGATGAAGACGGTGGTCGAAGACCAGAGATCTTCACCTCGTTTGGATGGTAACTGATGTCCTGATTGGGAGACATCCCGAAATATAGATAATGAGTGGTGATCGTCCATATGTACGTGGAAATCGATGGGTTTGCGAGGTATATAGTGCCTCCGGTTTCGTTCAGACCCAGAACGGACTTGCAAATGGACCGTGTGTCTGACATTGGAATCTATTCTTTGTGATTGATAGCCATCAATTGCATGGTGTGAATTGCCTGTGTGGCATGCTAAGATGCAGTGATCGAGGCTTCTGTTGAAAAGCAAAGTCTTGTGGTTGATGATCAAAGCACCGTCTGTGTGGCGTAGCTTTGTGTATAACGTGAATTCGCGAGCCTCACACCCTAGTATGAACCAGAAACGGGAGAGGACCTCAGGGAGGGCATGCGTTTCTTCCTAGCTAGAGGTGGTGTCAGTGCTTAAACTGGCTGGCATTTATATTATTTTCACCTATGTGGTTGTTGCCGTTGCGAGGCGCCTCGGATATATCGGTCGGTCCGGGACTGATGGAGTCATTCCTTGTCTCACTTACGCCCCAAAGGGAGGGGAAACGCAGTGTTCAGGAATTTTAATCCACATCGGTGGACCGGCCCTGACGATCCAAGGGTCACTCGAGCTCTGATCCTGAGACTCGGGCTAGGCAGTCTCGAAGTCGGTAAGGACTATCTTTTGCCTTGGTTCATGGCGAAAATCCAATTTCCAATTACGACATCGTGCGGTTTTGATTGTAAACCTACATTTGGCGACATAGTGGCATGGGACGCTCATGTCGTCTATGATTGATATTTATGATTGTGTATGAAATTAGAAACTAACTGTAAACGAGATAAGATGGATGGTTTCCTAGGTATTGGTCTGATGTTGGTTTCGGCCTTCGGGGTTAATACCTATGGAATCGTTCTCTTACTATTTTACAGTTGGAGTCTGATTATCAAATGATTTGTTTTGCTCGTATCAAGCATATTTTGGCCGATACAAGGTAAAACTCTATCCTCCGGTTTGCGTCGCATTGTGTGATGGGACTTGAGTCTTATATCGGCTACATTTTTATAAAAAGCATTGCGATGTTTAAAAGATTAAATTGTTTCAAAGCACTGACAATCCAATGGAGTAAACCCGTTCCACGAAAGTGGCATGGTCCTGTGATTTTATATCAGGCTCCAACCGTAAATTAGTAAGAGAACGATTCCCTCAGTATTAACCCCGAAGGCCGAAACAAACATCAGATCAATACCCCAGAAACCACTCATCTTAACTAGTTTCCAGCTAGTTTCTAATTTTATATATGATAAAAATGTGAATTTTATTGTTAAAATATTTCGTTCAACAGATGATAAGTTTCAACACATGAATATATTTTTCTTTCAACACATGAATATATTTTTCTTTCAACACATGAATATTCTCAACACATGAGTATCGTCAACACATGACTATTTATTCTATTCAACACATGAATCTTTATTTTATAATATTCTTTATTTTCCAAATTGGAATGAGGCCCAATCAATTACCATATAATGTTAATTATATGGATCCCATACAACACATGTATATAATAGCAATGATAAATAATCAACCATCATCCAAAGTGCACCACACAACTGCATAAGCATTAAATATAAATAATTAACGCTTACACAGTCTGTCAACCAATCGATCGACATACAACTAAATAATTGGGATTAATGTACGCCAAATATCATCCCAACACCTGTGTGGGGTTTCAAATCAACAAACACTAAATATTATTTGTGCAGTTGGGCGATGTGAAAAATTTATCGTCCCAATCAATATCCTACAAATGGGTGTACATAAACAAATCGTTCGATTTTTAAATGAATATTTATTTATTCACATTCACGTTAAAAATTATATTTTTAACAATAAATAATTTATTTCAACCCATGAATCTATTTTCATTCATTCCACATCACAATCAATTTTCACTACACAACAAAATCAAACAAGTCGTCCATGGTCTATGGACAACGGGTGCCAGGTGCTGCTAAGCACCGTTTGCATCCTTGTATATATTTTTAACTAGAAAACAAGAATTAAAGTGAGAAGTTCTCACCGAGAGCTAAACCAAACGCCACGGCTCTTCATATGTAGGAAACCTTCATCGTGCTCGCCCTTTGTCACTTTCGTTGTACGTATCCACTACATATATAAAAATTTTATACCGCTACTATATAGATAAAAATTCTATTTTTATACTACTATTATATAAATAAAAATTCTATTTTTGTAACGCTACTATATAGATAAAAATTCTATTTTTATACCAATACTATATAGATAAAAATTCTATTTTTATACCGCTACTATATAGATTAAAATTATATTTTTATAACGCTACTATATAGATAAAAATTCTATTTTTATATCGCTACTATATAGATAAAAATTCTATTTTTATACCGTGACAATATAGATAAAAATTCTATTTTTATAATGCTACTATATAGATAAAAATTCTATTTTTATAACGGTGCTCATATAATAAAGATCATATATTTATCACGCTAACTTCATAATAAAAATTATATTTTTATATCGCTCTTCTTCTAATAAAAATCCAGCCTTTCTATGATAAAGAATTATAACTTTTCATAAATAAAAATCAAATCTTTTTTATTACTCTTCATGTATAAAAATCTATTTTTTATGAAGCCAATTCATGTATAAAAACCATTTTTTTAAAAATCAATTCATATTAAAAATCATAACTTTTTGTATACCAAAATCTCACTTTCTCATATATTAAAATCTTAACTTCTCGCATATAAAAATCTCATTTTCCTTATATATAAAAATATAAAATTTCATATATATAAAATATAAACTTGCATATATATTAATTGATTTCCTATTAACATTAAAACTGATTTATCCTAAAACTAAAATTAAATTTAAACTGATTTAATAAAATAAAAATAAAGAAAATCACCTTAATCAGTCGAAGAGGGTGCTCGGATTAGGGAGGAAAGGGGCGGAGGGATTCTGTGCGTTCGAATGGGGTAGGTGGGTGCTGATGGTCGCGGCCTCGAGCTCCTGGGGTGTTCGTGCGATGGAGGGCGTCGGCGTGGGTGGGGAGATCGGAGGGGGCTAGGTCGGAGGGGTGCGCCGCCTGGGGATGGGTGGCGGTGGGGCGGCGACGAGGGACGGAGGTGCGGTGGTTTTCCGCCATCGCGGTTTCCTTTTTTTTGATTTGTAGATCTGAACCGAGGAAGAATAGAAAAAGGGGGGGGGGGGCGTTGACTTAGTGCGTAGGGGAAAAGGGATTTTTATTATTTTATTTTATTTTATTTATCCTCTATAAAGTAACTTTAAATTTCGATCTCCAAACGAGACCCACCGCCTGTCGTCCCTAGCTAATTACCCCTATTCCGAAAACAATGGGATATGTATCGTAAGCTGGTTTGATCGTTTCGATCAGTTTCCATTCAAATCAAAATATAACTCTATATATTGAATTTGAACGCACATTTCAATTTACCGGGGCCACATACGGACTATAAAAATTCCCGAAAAATATTTTCTAGCTTCGTATTGATGATACGGTTCTAACAAAACTAATTTCATCAAATTCCGAGGCCATTTGAAAAATGGCCATTTTCTGGTCGATCGAAATTGACTGAAACTGTTAAAACACGTTTAACTTCGCCACGCTCACATATTGATTCAGAAAATTATGAATTTTGTAATCTAGCAATAACTTGACATCCTGGATCCAACAAAAGTGGTTTCGTCGAAAACCGAGGTCGTTTGCAAAATTTCCATTTTTAAGGGCTCAAAATTCCATAGCGACTATTCTGAATTTTCAATTGGACATGTCTTTTTATTCTCGCTTTGAAATTTCAATTTTTTGGATTCGTTGGAAAGATATTTTCAAATGGTTTCTAATATTTTTGGTTATGCTAAAATCCGGTTTATTTTGAATCCTATACATTCATTTGAAATTTGAAATCGAATTTTCGAACTACCGCGCCATTTTCAATTCCTTTTATATTTAAAATAAAATATTTATATTTTAATGACGATCTATATAAATATTTACATTCTAATTCTATTCAAATTAAATTTCTCGTCGTCTTTATTTAAAACAATTCATTTTAAATATTCAAAATTCGTTAAACTTCCAAAATAAAAATTTTAAATTGGCTCGGAATTTCCGGGTTGTTACAATCTCCCCCACTTAAAATCTTTTCGTCCTCGAAAAGGAACGAAGCTGAAAGTTGTTTAACTAACCAACTCAACTTTCATTATTTTCTTTACGGCTTAAGTTCTTCAACTTTTTAGTTTCTAAGAACTTTTCAAATTTTTCAAAAATTTGGCTAACACCCTAAATTTTCGAAAAATTTCGCCATAACCTCCCCGACACCGGGAGCTTCGGGATATTTCAAATAGCCTCCCATGGCCCTCACCAATCCAAAAGAAAAAGAAAAAGCCAAGCGGCTAGCCAATCGGCTCATAAAATCATCAAATCCCTAAGAAGTACAATAAACATGTACCTATTTGTCAGGCAAACAATTTTATTCCTCTGCTCTAGCCTCCTTGCTATGACCTTTTCAATGGATATACATGTATATGCATGCAATTGTAATCAATTTTTCAATTCAGTTCTAAATTCGGTTCAATTTGGCATAATGGTTCAAAATTTTAATTAATCAAAACAATAATCAAACAACACAACCATCAATCAATTAGTGGATTATCGTTTCAAATTCATAATTTTGATATATATACAGAAAATCATGTTTTTGATGTCAAATCACAACAATAAACCTATCAATGTTTGGTTCTCACACCCGTCAATTGGAATTATATAGATACCCCACTTTCGATACTCGAAAATAAATATTGGTAACGCTGTAGCATTATTAGAATCATCCCCGGGCAACTAGAGTGTGATTCTATATCTATCCAGTATATTAAAACTTTGAACATACGTTTATGACGCGCATATGCAAAATCTTTATATACTCGATTGTCCAAATTCAATACAAATAAAATATTCAAATACGTACAAAATGGTTTAAATTTTCTAATCAAAATTTGTTTTCAAATTTTATTTCAAAATTTTCACTCTTCACACTCGTTCTAGGATGCTACTGATCCCACCTCTAACGAGTTATTCTTATTGGATTTTTCTAATCCAACCTCTGATGAATTCTTTCATTCGGTTCTAATGTGTCTTGTTCTCGAGCTCTGTAAACCAAAGCTCTGATACCAAATGTGGCGACCCGAACTTCCCCGTTAAGGAGAGAACAAATTGCTTTGAGGACAAGACGAATAAGAACTCAAACAGAAGAACATTTCATTGCTTATTACTACAATTCCATCAGAATACAAGAATACCACAGAGTATGAATCAATATTACACACTTGATAAATATCAGAGTTTTAAATTACATTTAAATACATAGCAGCGGAAAAATAATACAACACACAACTAAAAGAAATACACAGATACAAAACTTTTCGAGTATCGTTCCAGCTGTAAACCAGGATCCTGTGAATATAAATCTGCAAAACCAAAACTACTAGCTGCCCGTGCGGAAAATAAGGGCTCCTAGAGTTTAGGTTAAAACAATAAACTCCAGGTCAGTCATGTGACTGGTGTGAGAACTAAAACAGTTATTAATCTTTATTTTTGAAGTTAGGTAAATCAAGGGACCACGCCGTATAACATGGAACGGGTTTCCTCCCAGGAATACCAGTGCATAAAACAAACATCGTAATGCTAAATAAAGAAAAATGAAGCTATTATAAGACCCAGGTCCAATCATACAATGCAACGCAAGCCAGAGGATAGGGTTTTCCCTTATAATAGCCAAAGAATGCTTGATACGTTTAAAAATAGATTATTTTGATATTACTATAAGTGTATAGTGTCAAAACAATTTCAAATATAAATGTATCAATCCTAGATGGGCATAGCATCCCATGCTACTATGTCGCCAATACTAGGCTCTACAAATAAAACCGAATTGTCACGTATTGGAAATTGGATTTCTGTCATGAGTCGAGGCAAGGGGCAAGCTCCTCTCCGTTCGAGACACTCTAGCAAATGTTTCAGGACCGCACACAGCGATCCTGGATCTTCAGAGCCAGTCCTCTCTTACTTTTGAGGATTAGTATTCCTGAACACACGTTTCGCGGTCCTATCAGACCTATATCTGAGGCGCCTCACATCCGATAACCACACAGGTAAAAAGTATATAAATGTCAGGGCTGGTAGGTCACTGACATCACCCATAGCTAAAAAGAAACGTCATGCTCTCCCTGCAGTCACTATCCCGTTTTTGACTCATACCGAGGTGTGAGGCTAGCGAATTAACGCAATGCCACACAGGCCGTGCTTTGATCATCAACCACAAGACTTTGCTTTTCAACAGAAGCCTTGATCATTTTCCACTTAGGCATGCCACACAGGCAATTCATGCCATGCGATTGATATCTATCGATATATAACCTCTAAGCTCATACGTCTCAGAGAAGGGCGTTAAGCAAGAGAATAAATTCTCCGCCGCCAAACAGATATATATTTAATAGAAATCAATCACACAGAATAAAATCCAATGTCAGACACATAGTCCATTTACAAGTTCGTTCTGGGTCAGAACGAAACCGAATGAACCTTATTCCTCGCATATCCATCGATCTCCATGTATGTCTAGACGATCACCAACTAATTCCCTCCTCTTGGATGTACAACCCAATCAAGATCATTAATAATCATCCAAATGACGTGAAGACCTACGGTGTTCAACCACCGTCTTCATCTTCGACTTATCGTCGAATCGGTTATTCAGAATGAGTATAAACCCGGCCTTCCCGAATAACCCGCGTATATAATAAACAAGTGTTACACAAACACAACATACGCCTCATTCCAATTCAGAATATTCTTTATTCAAATATTCACATTCTTAGGGAAAGGTTCCCATTAATTTTATCAAAGATAAATTCTTCTAAATTTATTCTTTAATCTTCCTTTGGATATCATTTCAAACCATGTTAAGGTTTTCCAAACTAGTCGGGATTAGCGAACCACACCGTAGTAATCATTTATTTTATTTCCCATTCCCAACCTATTCATCCCATGGAGAAAAACTGGTAATACTCCATATCTAACACCACAGTGTTATCGGTAAATATTAATTACCATTTCACGTTCAAATCTAATTAAAGATTTAACTATCGCTTTGGAGCAAAACTGGTGGTACTCCATTCTCGATCACTTTAATCTAATTAAAGATTCGTTAAAACTCCACTTAGTTTTAATCTTCCCAAAAATCAATATCCTGTCTTTAACTGGGTTAAAGAACCAATGTCATCTAAAACACGGTTTACGATAAACCCAAAATCGCATTCCATTGTTAATTGGGTTAAAGAACAGGTGTTATTCAAAACACCGCTCACGATAAACCCAAAAACCAATTTAAATTCAATTCCAATTAAATACTAATTAACTGGACAATTTCACTAAATCTTAATTAAAAGATTTATTCTTTTCTAAACTGGGTTCAAGAATAGTGTTATTTAAGACACCATTCACGACGAACCCAAAATCCCATTTGATATTAAATACAAGGCTCTGAATAGAAAATATATCAGCTTATATTCAATATCAAATTCTAAAACAAACAAATATCATATTGGAAATAACGATATAAACATATCTTTCAAATTTCCAAAACCATATCCGTATAATCATGAAATCCAACATCGAAATATTCCGAAGATAATTTCGATTCAAATCCATTCCAATTCGTATATTGGAAATTCTGATTATTTTTAAAACCACTTCAAATCCAGTTTATTTATTCAAAAACATTGGATTATAATTCTAGTTCATAACTAGTTCATTTCGATAAAAATATGTTTTTTATCCTTTTTAAATATGGCATTTTCACCCCAATTCTTTCTAAATCATTTATAATGATTTTACACAAATTATTGATATTTTTAATAAGTGAAAATTATGCTCACATCCCTAAAATAGTTTAAAATTCACGCCACGTCCAGTCCAAAAATTATTACGTTTCCGGTCCCTATTTTAGATGCCGCCCTTTTTTTTGCCAACCTTCCTTCGCCTGCTCCAATCCCCCTTCGCCTTTTACCCTTTCTGACCAGAAAAAAATGCGCTAGTGAGTAAAAAAAAAAAAAAAAAAATCTAAAAATAGGAAATATTCCCAGGAGCATTCGCCAAAAAAAAAAGTAGCATACTTCTGTGCAACTATTGCCAATAGTAGCATACAAGTATGCATATATTCATGTAGTGTATTTATGTTGAAAATCTGGACCACTAAACGCATACATGTATGCTACTATTTGTAAATAACTGCATATATGTATGCATACAAAGTTGAACTGAGATTCGTGTATGCAACTATTTATGTTGAAAGTTAGCATACATGAGTGCTACTATTCTGTATATATGCATGCATGTGTGCAACAAACGTAAAAGGGGCGATGGCTTCTGAATTTGCGCATGAATGCATGCATATATTCTGTACAGAAGCATAAATGTGTGCAACAATGTTTGAAAACGGCGAATGCTTGAAAAAACATGTCAAATTTGAATATATGCATAAAAGGATGCATATAATGCTGTTTAGCCGCATAAATGTATGCATTTATACTGCAGTTTTGTCGCAACACTGAAATATAAGCACAAATGTGTGCAACTATTTAAGAATAGGTGCATCTTTTCATGCTAAAACCTGCTGTTTCGCTGTTTTTGTGTTATTTTGTGTTTTGACGTGGTTTTTGATTGATTTTCCACCTGAATTTTTTGGCGTGAACGTGTTTTATTTAGTAATGAATTTTCGTGATTTTTTTATATTTTTTTAATATGTTTTTGAAAAATAGGGACCTAATTTACAATAAGTTTAGGACCGGATGTGAGCCTAATTTTGAAACTTAATAGGGACCTGTAACAAACGGACCCTTTTAATAATTTTATCTAGACCCGTACAGTCGATTTCCAATAACGGTCGTCGAACTGCACTTACAGCGACCTTTTCCAAATTTGATTTGGACATAATTCCAAATCCAACTGTTAGATTTCAAATTTCTAATATTGATTGGAAAGCTCTTTTTGATACGAACCCAAAATTCTGGTTTCAGGAGAATCCGACAGTCGGATCTCCCGTAACGTCAGTTCGAAGTCAACGGTCAAAATTCGCGAACTGCCGCGGCGCAACGCATTCTATTCAGGCCATTTAATATATATAATATATATATTATATATATTTCACCGATTTCAGCTCTAAACGCATTTATAAATCGTTTTAAATTCGTTTTCAAACCAATTTCAACTTCATATTCAATTTTAAATCAAAATTGAATATTCCATATCATTAATATATAAATGATAATATTTTCAAAATATAGAAAAGGAACACTTCCTTTTCTATATTCATTATAAAAACGAGTATAATCGATATAAATATCGTTCGCGTCAAAATGGCGCATATCTAATCAACACGGCTTTATATATTTCAATAACTTCGTTTTTCTATTCAACAAATGAATATTTTCTTCAACATATGAATATATATTTCTTTCAACACATGAATATTCTTAACACATGAGTATCGTCAACACATGACTATTTTTGTTATTTAATATATTTTATAAAATTATGATTTCTATCGTTTAATTCTTAACCAGGCTCCAACCGTAAATTAGTAAGAGAACGATTCCCTAAGTATTAACCCCGAAGGCCGAAACCAACATCAGATCAATACCCCAAAAACCACTCATCTTAACTAGTTTCTAGCTAGTTTCTAATTTTATATATGATAAAAATGTGAATTTTATTGTTAAAATATTTTGTTCAACACATGATAAGTTTCAACACATGAATATATTTTTCTTTCAACACATGAATATATATTTCTTTCAACACATGAATATTCTCAACACATGAGTATCGTCAACACATGACTATTTATTCTATTCAACACATGAATCTTTATTTTCCAAATTGGAATGAGGCCCAATCAATTACCATATAATGTTAATTATATGGATTCCATACAACACATGTATATAATAGCAATGATAAATAATCAATGTAATGACCCGCATTTTCAGCAGTATAATAATTAATTTATTTAATTATTTAAAAGGTGATTAAAAGGATTTAATGGTCGTGGAATTAAATAATGGTGAATATTTAATTATAATAATAAATTAAATAATATTTTTAATTCTGAAATGATCAGAATTGGCTGAAACGGCAATATGGTGTGAATTGGGAAATTCAAAATGTATATAGTTCAGTTTAGAATTTTAATTACGATAAAGAATATATTTAAATTAACGATGGTTGAACGTATAAATTAAATTACAAATATAATCGAGCTCGAAATGGTGCGGTAGTTCGCGATTTGGCGATTCGAACTTTAAACAAATATACAGAAGCCGTTTTAAATCGGATTTCTGTGAAACAAGAAACGTTAGGAGCTGGTGAAGTATATTTTTCTAGTGAAAGAGAAAAAAATCGAGATTTCGTCATGCAGATTTTGATTTATGTCCAAATGAAATTTTGGAAAAGTCGCTGTGGAATTCCTTTGAAATTTATAAATAGTTATTTATATTTATAAAAGGAATTTCATTATAAATCGAATATCGATTTAATCGGGATTTGAAATATCGAGTTAGAAATTCACATAGGAATATTGTGGAGCTGAATAATATTCTGTGTGAATATATATGATAATATTTATTTTTAAATATTTAATTTATTTGTTATTAAATAAATTTATTTATTTAAAAGGGTTATTTTGGACTTTAAAAATAACCACTTTTGCAAACGAAGTCGGAATTCGACGAAACTAATTTTGTTGGATCCACAATATTAAATTCTTACTAGATTTCAATTTCCGTGATTTTTGAAGCCAGTATGTGGCCGTACGGATTTTTAGAGTGAAAAACAATCAGTATTTTGACAGTTAAAAATATGTTGTGTGAGCAAACGGAATCAGAATTCGACAAAACCAGTTTTGTTGGGACCGTAATGTCAAACTCAAGTGGCATGTCAATTTTCACGATTTTTGGGTATCATGGATGACCACAAGAATTTTTAAGAACAGAAACCAACAGCGTTATATTTAAATTTGAATTAAATAATAAATATAAAAATATCCTAATGTATTGGTGGACATAAACTAGGCCGCGCACCATCCCTTTTCAGCCACACAAAAACATTCCCGTCCTTTATAAAAGAGTTTTCCTTAAGCCGCCACATAGAAAAATTAAAAACGTGAAGATCCAAGTTTTTAAAAATCAAAATAAAGTCATAAAAATTTATATAAATTACAAGATGTATATATTTGGATTCAGCAACTAAAGGGCTTCATTCTTATATGGGTTTCAGCAAGCTCGACGCAAGGATTTTCGCTGACCTGTTGACAGCGTGAAGCTAAGGTTCGGGTTATAGAAGGATGGAGGCGATTTTGTGTAAATCGAAGGTTGTTTTTGAGTTTGTGATGTCGATTAGCACCTGTGCGAGGTCTTGTGTGGGTTAAGGTGTTGAAAAGCTTCGGTGCTTTTCACTATACCGTGTGTTGTGAGCTGGAGGACGCGATCGAGAAATGGGGTTCGAAGTGAGGATGGTTGGTACTAGAAGATGGAGATTGTGATGGAGAGTCTGATGGTGTTTTTGGTTTTTGGATTAATGGTGTGTGGGAGGAGAATGATTAAGGGAAAGGGGGCGCAATGGCGTTGAAACTGGGAGCAGGAGTTTTTGTTTCCACAATGAAGAAGAGGAGGATTTAAAGCGGGTATGGGTCTGGGGCTAACGGGCCAAGTCAAAGGGTAAAGCCCAATTTGATAATTTTATTAAGTTAAGTTTAAAATAAAATATCGTAAAAACTTGTATAACTCGTAACTTGATCATACAATATTAGATTGACGAACCGTAAGTTGCGTTGGGATCGTATGGACGGAAACTACGCCATGGAACTGATTGGGAGCGAATCGAAGCTCGTTACAATTTATTGCAAAATAAATTGTCCGTCTGAATCAAACAAACAGTTTATCGTTCTTTAACGATGAACTGCCAATGTGAGTAAATCTCACTAACTCTGAACAGTTTATAATTTCATGTTGTATTTTTAGAACTGTTAAATATTGGCTGATTGACTGTGTGTTGACTGTTTGATTGAACTGCTAGTCAGTTAGTTGAATTTCTATATTGATTCTGTTTAACAGAATATATCAAATGGAATTGAAAGTGATGTTGATTTTATTGTATAACATCTGTGGATGCAGGGAAACAAGTTGGAGGAATCCGATTGGATTCCTCAGCACCTATTTTATTATTTTCATATATTGTGATATATGACGTGGTTTATAATCTGTTGTTGATTATATGTGTATGGACGATATTGGACATCGTAATTTGATATGTTAAACACCATAACACACCGGAATTTGGAAAAAGAGGGATTTTCAAAATGAATATTGAAATTAGATTATTTATAAAATCCAAGGGGTTTTATAAAAGAGATAATATTTATAAAATCAAAGAAGATTTTATAAAGGAAATTATTTGTAAATGGAATACTTATAAATAGAAATTTATTTATAAATGGAATATTTATAAATAGGAAATATGTTTAAGTGGAATTTTATATGAAGGGAAATCTTTATAAATGAAATATTTATAAAGTGAATTTTTTATTTAGAATAAATAAATTAGATATTTAAATGGATTATTTATTTGTTAAATAAATAGGATAAGATAAAGAGATATTGACTTAGAAAATAAATTTAGTTATTTATAATGAACTTCAGTAGGAAATAAATAAGTTATAAAAAGGGATTATTCATTTAGAGAATGAACAAAGAAATATTTGTAAACCATTTACAAATAAAATAGAAAGAGAAATATGTGTAAAAAATTTACAAATAGGTTATAAAGGATATTAGTTTGTTAAATATATAGGATAAGAAAAGGATATTTATTTGTTAAATGAATAGAATAAGATAAAAGGAATATTTGTTTAGAAAACAAATAAGATATTATATGAGAAATATTTGCAACACATTTGCAAATAGAGTTGAAAAGGAAATATTCGCAAACCATTTGCAAATAGAATAGAGAAGGGAATATTTGCAAACCATTTGCAAATAGAATTTAAAAGGGTAATATTTGTAAACCATTTACAAATAAAGATTTAAAAAGGAAATATGGGTAAAAGGCATTTAGAAAAAAAGAAATAGATTATAAAGGAAATATTTATCTTTGGATAAATAGATATATATATAAGTCTGAACTTATATATGAAGAAGTAAACAGATAAAAGGAGCAGATTGATTTATAAATGATATTTATAAATTAAGTTAAATATTCGTCATTTGGATAAATAGAATATATAAGTCAGGACTTATATAAAGAAGTAAGAATCAATTTCAACATCGATGTTTGAAACTGAATAAGGACAAAGAGTTAATCAGTTAGGGTTAACCACTTAGAGTAAAACCATTAGGGTTAACCAGTTAGGTTAAACCCATTAGAGTTAAACCAGTTAGAGTTAATCAATTAGAGTTAATCGATAGAGTTAAATCGAACTAGAGTTACTCAAATGGAGTTAATCGAATTAAGTTTATTCGAATAGAGTTGAAATGAGTAATCGAATTTAGTTATTCGAAGAAGTGAATCGAATAAGAAATATTCGAAGTGAGATAATTGAATCAGAAATATTCGAAGTGAGTTGATCGAATCTAGTTATTCGACAGGAGTTAAATCGAATAAGATTTATTTGAAGAAAGAGATTATCGAATATAAGTATTCGAAAGTAAGCAAATCGAATATAAGTTATTCGAATAAGTTATTCGAATAAGAGTTAATCCAGAAAGAGTTATTAGGTTGGAGTTATTCAAGTAAGAGTTATTAGGTTGGAGTTATTCAAAAAAGAGTTATAGATTAGAGTTAACCGAATAGGAGTAAATAAATTAGTTGTCGTTATATTATTCGAGTTAGGAAATAAAAGTCATATTAAAGATAATATATTTCGGATGCAGGAGATTATAACACCATTGTTATAATCACGTAAAACTTGTAAAAGAAGGGGGTTCGTAAATAGAATCCGAGGATTCGTAAGGAAGTGTTAAAGAGTTAAAAAGGTGAATCTTATCTATTTCGAGATTTGAAAGGTGCTTCAGTTAACGTCTGAGAGGTAGCTATACCCCAACTTGATTGACTGCGTTTTTAATTAAGAAATGGTTACAGTTCGAGGGTGAAGTGGTTAAGTGGATTTAGTAATTTAGTATAGTGGTTTGAGTCGTCATTGCAATATAGTTTTAAACATCTGTTTAAATCCCAATTAAGAAGTTTTGGAAATGTTTTCCAAACGAGAATCGGAAATGTTTTCTGATAGTAGAAAATAAGAATTTAGAATATATGGGAACAGGAGATTAGCAAATTAATGAAATAAAGAGATAAATGTTGAACAATGATTGATCGATATAATTTCCTCCTGGAAATAATATCGTTGTTTGCACACCTGTTTTTCTTTGATGGTTAAATCACAGACTATCGAAGTTTTGACCATTTTAACGTTGTTAATATGGAGAGATCGGTTGGATTATTATCCAAAGAACCACTCTGTATTGGCATAAGCGTTGCGAATCATATATGCCAAAGATAATTGAAGACAGAGTAAAGTGCAAGGGCTATTGTATAAGTCTTAGATAAAAGTGCCTAAGATGGATGTACTGAATAGTGCCTTCGGTTCATCCTGTTCCTGGATGACTTGTATGGATGAATGTATGACAGTGTATTTCCAGAAAGGTCACGTACATTGATTTCTTCAACCGTACCAAGAGTGGAAGCGGAGAAGGAAACTTCTTTAGCTAACACGTAATGTACTGTTGGAGACGTCAATTAGTGATTTTCGATGGATCTGACAATGTGGCATTCGAAGAGAATCTGATGTGATGATAAAGCATAACCTCAAGCCTCATCAATCGGGAAATGACAAAAATCGGGCAGGCAGCATGGCTATGTTGGTCGCACCTATTAGGGTGTATAATCACCTGATCTAGAGTTTCATTTACTTCTAAAAATCTATTGTTGGTGTTGTCCCATTCGGGAAACAGTTGCTGATCCCAACCGATGGTGATATACATTCGATACACTCCAGCGAAATGAGTGGTCGGTCATGTGTGGCCGGGTTGCAAGATGTTCTTGTTGAACCCAGTGTATTCCTCTCTAGATGTACACTAGCGAAAGGTGGCTCCATACCTTGTCATAGTTGGAAATCCATTACCCAATACGTGCTTGCGGTTTTGATTGTATACTATATATGTAGAACGTGAGATGAAAGCGTTTCTGCTAGATGATTATTATATTTTGGTTGATAGACATTATTATAATATCAAAAGGTTTTTGATATAAAGATAATTTGGATTCTCATAAGGGAAAAACCTGTTCCGTTATACGGCGTGGTCTTATGAGATATCGTTTACTTGTTTGAACTGTTTTACTCATACCAGTCCCATGACTGACCCGGAGTTTATTTTGTTTTGTTTTCCCTAAACTCTTGGGTGCCCAATTTTGTACGGGCAGTCAAGTAGTCGGGATTTACAGATACTTGAAGAGGTGGAGCAGGAGGCTTCAGGATTATTTAGCTATTATTATTCCGCTGTGTTGTAAGTGATGTACTTTGATAATGATGTGTATACATATACAGATTTATATTTCATGGATATGTTATCTATTATATGTTATTCGTTCCGCTGTGAAGTTCGTGTTACTCTGATGTTGTGTTCTTCTTCTTCTTCTATTCTAAGTTTCTATCTTATCTATCCTCACCCTCTAATTTCTTTCATTAACCATCCGGTATTTTCGACTCTTGATGTTCGATATGTATTGTATATCGGATAATCAAGGTCGCATTTTTCCGGGTCGTTACAGTTGGTATCAGAGCATAAGGTTAAGTATTATCTTGGCTCTGTGGCGTGACTCAATAGAGATGGGGTTAGTAATACCCTAGATTGAGTTTGAGTGTATATATACGAGTGAACATATTTGTATATGATATAAAAATAATTTTATATTGTGAAGATTTATTGGTTGAGTAGTTTATAAGTTCTGGTCGATCAGTTTGATCCACTGTATCGGTAGGAGTTTATAAACACTCAAATACGATGGGTCGGTACGATATGTTTTGAAAGGAGGGTAAATGAAAATAATTTTACCCAAAGTATATTTGGATATATATTGGATATATTGGTTGATATTATAATCGAGTAAGATTATAAAGTGAAATGGTTATGTAAATAATCGATCAGAATTCATATAAGTGAAATATATGAAATTGAAATGATTCAAATCTGAAATTTAAATCAGAATTGAAATTGAAACCCTGGAAATTTGGGACAGAGTTTGTAAATAGACTTGGATTAAAAATATGTAAATTTTAAGATCCTGGGAGATTTTAAATTGTATTCCAAGCAATTGGGAATGATATTTTGAACTAATTTCAGAATAAAAGTGTTTAAGAATGATTTTGAAAATGATATAGTATTGAACTCACTTCGATAGCTGGGAAATAACCCCGATGATGAGCTAGACATCATCGGTGTTCATTTTCGAGTTGTTGAGTGACGGATTACTACCAAAGGAATTTGTTTTTGAATTTTTTTGAGAAAAACAAAGATGTTTAGAACTCCCAGAATTTGGTTTGTTTAATTTAAGACAAATTAATAGGAATTTGTAAAAGCAAATTGGAATTAAAGTAAAGCCAGTTAAGTGGTAATAGAAATTGATTTGAAATGATATTGTGTTGGTGAGTTAAGGATTTGGGATCCAGAACAAAACTTGAGTTTGAAATGAAAATTTGGCTTGGTAAAAAGCGAATGGTTGTGTTGGAGATAAAAGTGATTTCAGAATTTGATTGGGATAACATTGGTATATGCTGAGTTGGTAGCATATAGAAGTGATAGAGTTGATATGCCCGACAAAAAGGTACAAGTTTATATTTCATATGGTATGAGATTTTGATGAGCCGAATTGGCAAGCCACTTGGCTGTTTGATTTTGTTTTGGGTTGGAGAAGGCCCAGAGAGGCGACTTGGAGTTTGACCTATTGACCAGTACAGAGGAGGTGCTGGCAAATTTTTTTGAAAAGTCAAGGCATTAGAAAATTTTCAGGATTTTTGAAAATTTTCGTTGATAAGAATTAATTAATAATTTAATTAAAATAAATTGGTTTAGTGAAAACAGAGTTAAGAAGTCAACAAATAAGTTCTAACCAGTTAGTAGGGTTTGTTTTCTACCTTAGTAATTTCGAGGACGAAATTATTTTAAGTGGGGAAGAATGTAATGACCCGCATTTTTAGCCGTATAATAATTAATTTATTTAATTATTTAAAAGGTGATTAAAAGGATTTAATGGTCGTGGAATTAAATAATGGTGAATATTTAATTAAAATAATAAATTAAATAATATATTTAATTCTGAAATGATCAGAATTGGATGAAACGACAATATGGTGTGAATTGGGAAATTCAAAATATATAATTCAGTTTAGAATTTGAATTACGATAATGAATATATTTAAATTAACGATGGTTGAACGTATAAATTATATTATAAATATAATCGAGCTCGAAATGGCGCGGCAGTTCGCGATTTGGCGATTCGAACTTTAAACAAATATACAAAAGTCGTTTTAAATCGGATTTCTGTGAAACAAGAAACGTTAGGAGCTGGTGAAGTATATTTTTCTAGTGGAAGAGAAAAAATCGAGATTTCATCATGTAGATTTTGATTTATATCCAAATCAAATTTTAGAAAAGTCGCTGTGGAATTCCCTTGAAATTTATAAATATTTATTTATATTTATAGAAGGAATTTCATTATAAATCGAATTTCGATTTAATCAGGATTTGAAATATCGAGTTAGAAATTCACATAGGAATATTATGGAGTTGAATAATATTCTGTGTGAATATATATAATAATATTTATTTTTAAATATTTAATTTAATTGTTTTTAAATATATTTATATATTTAAAAGGGTTATTTAGGACTTTAAAAATAGCCACTTTTGCAAACGAAGTCGGAATTCGACGAAACCAAATTTTTTGGATCTGCAATATTAAATTATTACTAGATTTCAATTTCCGTGATTTTTGAAGTCAGTATGTGGCCGTACGGATTTTTAGAGTGAAAAATAGTCAGTATTTTGACAGTTAAAAATACGCTGTGTGAGAAAACAGAGCCAGAATTTGACGAAACCAGTTTTTTTGGGACCGTAATGTCAAACTCTAGTGGCATGTCAATTTTCATGATTTTTGGGTATCATGGATGACCACAGGAATTTTTAAGAACAGAAACCAACAACGTTATATTTAAATTTGAATTAAATAATAAATATAAAAATATCCTAATGTATTGGTGGACCTAAACTAGGCCACGCACCATCCCTTTTCAGCCACACAAAAACATTCCCATCCCTTATAAAAGAATTTTCCTTAAGCCGCCACACAGAAAAATTAAAAACGTGAAGATCCAAGTTTTTAAAAATCAAAATAAAGTCATACAAATTTATATAAATTACAAGATGTATATATTTGGATTCAACGACTAAAGGGATTCATTCTTATAGGGGTTTCAGCAAGCTCGACGCAAGGATTTCCACTGACCTTTTGACAGCGTGAAGCTAGGGTTCGGGTTATAGAAGGATGGAGGCGATTTTGTGTAAATCGAAGGTTATTTTTGAGTTTGTGATGTCGATTAGCACCTGCGCGAGGTGTTGTGTGGGTTTTGGTGATGAAAAGCTTCGGTGCTTTTCACTGTACCGTGTGTTGCGAGCTGGAGGACACGATCGAGAAATGGGGTTCGAAGTGAGGATGGTTGGTACTAGAAGATGGAGATTGTGATGGAGAGTCTGATGGTGTTTTTGGTTTGTGGATTAATGGTGTGTGGGAGGAGAATGATTAAGGGAAAGGGGGGCACAATGGCGTTGAAACTGGGAGCAGGAGTTTTTGTTTCCATGATGAAGAAGAGGAGGATTTAAAGCGGGTATGGGTTTGGGGCTAACGGTCCAAGTCAAAGGGTAAAGCCCAATTTGATAATTTTATCAAGTTAAGTTTAAAATAAAATATCGTACAAACTTGTATAACTCGTAACTTGATCATACGATATCAGATTGACGAACCGTAAGTTGCGTGGGGATCGTATGGACGGACACTACGCTACGGAACTGACTGGGAGCGAATCGAAGCTCGTTACAATTTATTGCAAAATTAATTGTCCGTCTGAATCAAACAAACAGTTTATCGTTCTTTAACGATGAACTGTCAATGTGAGTAAATCTCACTAACTCTGAACAGTTTATAATTTTTTGTTGTATTTTTAGAATTGTTAAATATTGGCTGATTGACTGTGTGTTGACTATTTGATTGAACTACTAGTCAGTTAGTTGAATTTCTATATTGATTCTGTTTAATAGAATATATCATATGGAACTGAAAGTGATGTTGATTTTATTGTGTATCATCTGTGGATGCAGGGAAACAGGTGGGAGGAATCTGTAACGACCCGGAAAATCTGAACCAATTTAAAATTTTTAAATTGGCTATTTTAGTGGATTTTAAATATTTAAAATAAATATTTTAAATAATAACAACGAAAAGTAAGTTTGAATCGACGTTTGAAAATAAATATAATTATTTCTAATTATATACAAGGCCTGAAATGGCACGGTAGTTTCAAAATTTCAATTCAAACTTTGACTGACTGTACCGGATGCAAATTAAAACGGATTTTAACGAAACAAAAAAATATTTAAATCTGTTAGTGAAAATCTTTCTAACGAATCTGAAAAATCAAAGTTTCGTAGCGAGAAGCAAAAGTTATGGCCAAATGAATTTTCAGAAAGGTCGCTATAGAGTTTATATAGCCCGTGAAAATGGTCATTTTGCAAACGACCTCGGAATTCGACGAAACCACTTTTGTTGGATCCGGGATGACAAATTATTGCTAGCTTTCAAATTTCACAATTTTTGAAGCTAGTATGTGAGCGTGGCAAAGGAAAATGTGTTTGGTCGATTTCTATTAAATTGGATCGACCAGAAATGGGCCATTTTTCAAACGGTCTAAGAATTCGACGAAACTATTTTTGTTGGGACCATATCATCAAAACATAGCTAGATTTATTTTTCGGGGATTTTTAGAATCAATATGTGGCCCCGACAAGTTGAAATGTACGTTCAAATTAAATACTGAATGTTTTATATTTTAATTTGAAGGAAAACTGACTAAAACAGTCGAATGAGCCTACGAAACATATCCCATTATGTTCGGAATGGGGGTATTTAGCTAGGGACGACAGTCGTTGTGTTTGGATTGGAATTCGTATGTGACAAGGGGTATTTTGGAAATTTAAAAATATATAAATAAATAAAAATATCTCATTGGCCACTTCACTCTCTCTCTCCCCGACAATCCCCAAATCGAATGGCTCCTCCTCTTTCTTCCTTCTCTCCTCGATTTCTCCTTCCACACTCAGTAAAATCACTAGCTCCAGTTCAAGATTTTGTAGAGATTTGAATCAGCTCCAAATCAATACGGGTTTGATCGATTTCTGCTGTGGGTTTAGTGAGATATCGCGATGCAAACATCCGCCGTTCGGGGCCAGAATCCTCCCTAGATCCGGCGTCGAGTTCGACGAGGGTGGTACCCCTGGGTGCACCGCACCTAGCCCGTCAACGAGGTATACTCTGATCGTCTTCAAAGTTCGCGGATTGGATGATAGATTGAAACACTAGTTTGAACAAATTTTGAAGGTATACGGCTGATTTAATTTTAAACTATATTATAGCACTTTAAAGAGCTACGGTTTTTGATTTCACTGTAAAAATCATATCTTTTTCGTTTGTTGATGAAATTCAGTGAAACAAGAGACAGGGGACTCGTGTGGACGTCTTCTACATTCTAGAAGAGACCGCATATTTTTCTGAGCCTTCTGCTATTTTTGGTGGAGTGGAACCCAATGTGAGATTTCTAAATTATAAACGATATGGAAAACGACGATGTATAAATTATATAGTCGATGTATGAGTTATATAAGCGTTGTACACTTCTTGTATAAGCGTTGTATAAGTTGTACGTTCGATATATAAGTTATATATGCATTGTAAAAATTATATGTGTTGAAATAGAAGTGAAATGCTTCTATATATATATATATATATATATATATATATTAGCCCCTCGTCCACAAACCATGGACGATATTTATTGGTTGTGATTGGTGTGAAAATTAGTTGATTACGAATGGTTGACTAGATTTGTTTGTGGTTGAAATTGATTGATCTTGGTTGAAAAATACCCGTTTGTGGTTGAGAATTATTTGGTTGAAACCACATAGGTTTAGATTGTGGAAATGAAAAAATAAATATACATGCCGCCTGCGTGCGAACTAGATGCATGAAATCCCCATTGTCAAAAGCTGCGAGGCTTTAAGGTCGAGCGAGGAGGCGTACTAGGGACGACCCAGGTTTTAACTACCCTGCCGTTATGCTGCCGAAATTTTCTGAAATACTCATGTGTTAGAATTATTTTCATTTGTTGAAATCATTTTCATATGTTGTAACCGTTCATGTGTTGAATAGAAATTCATTCGTTGAATTGAAATTCATGTGTTGAATGGTATTCATGTTTGAAATAAATTGTTTTATAATAAAAATCATATTTTTATCATATATATGAACTACATAAAATAGTCATGTTTTGAAATAAATTGTTTTAACAATAAAAATCACATTTTTATCTTTTATATATGAACTATAGAAAACCGTTCATGTGTTGAATAGAAACTCATTCGTTGAATAGAAATTCATGTGTTGAATGGTATTCGTGTTTGAAATAAATTGTTTTAACAATAAAAATCACATTTTTATCTTTTATATACGAACTATAGAAAACCGTTCATGTGTTGAATAGAAATTCATTCGTTGAATAGAAATTCATGTGTTGAATGGTATTCATGTTTGAAAGAAATTGTTAATAAAAATTATATTTTTGTCATCTATATGAACTATATAAAATAGTCGTGTTTTGAAAGAAATTGTTTTATAATAAAAATCTTATTTTTTACCATCTATATGAACTATATAAAATAGTCATGTTTTGAAATAAATTGTTTTACATTAAAAATCACATTTTTATTATATCAATGAATTGTTAGAAATAGTGAAGTGTTGAAATAGAAGTCAGTTGGGTAAAAATATCATTTTTATCGAAGGTATGGAAGGGAATATGGTTTTGAAATCGAAGAATAGATTTTATATATATATATATATATACATATATATATATAATCTAAACGAATCGAATAACGAAGCTGCAGTTCATGTTTTGAAACCGTGATTTCAAACGATTAGTGCGGGAGATCCGACCATCGGATTTTCCCGAAATCGAAACCGTTGGGTTCGCTTTGGAAATATCTTTCCAACGGCACCAACTTTGTAAAGATCTAACGGTTGGATGGTCTGGAATGTTTAATTCAAATCTGAAGAAAAACAGCGCCAGAATCGATTATATTTTTATATATATATATAAATATAATTAAATTAAATCGAATAACGATGCTGCAGTTGGTATTTTGAAATTGAAACTTCAAACGATTGTACCGGGAGATCCGACCGCCGGATTTTCCCAAAACTGGAACCGTTGAATTCGTTTTGAAAAGATCTTTCTAATGATATAAATTTTGTGAAGATCCAACGGTTAGATTTTCATATATGTGTAAATCAAATCTGAAGAAAAACAGCGCCACGACGGCGTTATGGCCTGAAGCGTCATTTGAATAAATTGGCTATTTTTAAATAAATAAAAATAGCGATAAATCATTATAAAATATTATAAACGATATGGAATGTGAAATTTAGAAACTAACTGAAGGTTGGCTAAGTCGAATGGTTTCCTGAGTTTTGATCTGATGTTGGTTTCGGCCTTTGGGGTTAATATTTGGGAAATCGTTCTTTTACTAATTTACGGTTAGTGACTAATGAATTGGAATAAAGCATATGTCGTGTGTATGTAGCACTTGTTTATTATATACGCGAGTTGCTCAGAAAGACCGGGTTTATCCCATTCTGAATAACTGAATCGACGATAAGAAATCGATGATGAAGACGGTGATTGAAGACCGTAGACCTTCACCTCGGTTGGATAATAACTTATGTCCTGATTGGGAGGCATCCCGAAATATGGATCATGAGTGGTGATCGTCCAGACGTATGTGGAGATCGATGGGTATGCGAGGTATATAGTGCCTCCGGTTTCGTTCAGACCCAGAACGGACTTGCAAATGGACTGTGTGTCTGACATTGGAATTCATTCTATGTGATTGATAGCCATCAGTTGCATGGTGTGAATTGCCTATGTGGCATGCTAAGATGCAGTGATCAGGGCTTCTGTTGAAAAGCAAAGTCTTGTGGTTGATGATCAAAGCACCGCCTATGTGGCGTAGCTTTGTGTATAACATGAATTCACGAGCCTCACACCCCGGTATGAACCAGAAACGGGAGAGGACCTTAGGGAGGACATGTGTTTCTTTCTAGTTAGAGGTGGTGTCGGTGCTTGAACTGGCTGACATTTACATTATTTTCACCTATGTGGTTGTTGCTATTGCGAGGCGCGTCGGTTATATCGGTCGATCCGGGACTGATGGAGTCATTCGTTGGCTCATTTACGCCCCAAAGGGCGGGGAAACGCAGTGTTCAGGAATTTTAAACCACATCGGTGGACCGGCCGTGTCGCTCCAAGGGCCCACCTGAGTCTGGGTCCTGAGGCTTAGGCTAGAGAGTCTTGAAGTCGGTGAGGACTATCTTTTGCCTTGGTTCATGACGGAAATCCAATTTCCAAATACGACATCATGCGGTTTTGATTGTATACCTATATATGGCGACATAGCGGTATGGGGCATTAATGCCATCTATGATTGATACTTATGATTTGAAATTGTTTTTGAAACATATAAACACTAGTAATAATATCAAATTCTTTTGTTTTATTCGTATCAAGCATATTTTGGCCGTTATAAGGTAAAAACTCTATCCTCCGGTTTGCGTTGCATTGTGTGATGGGAACTGAGTCTTATAATGGCTTCCTTTTTATAAAAAGCATTGCGATGATTAAAAGATTTACTTGTTTTAAAGCACTGGCAATCCAATGGAGTAAACCCGTTCCACGAAAGTGGCGTGGTCCTGTGATTAGCCATATTATAAATGTGTTAAGTAGATTTCTCATACCAGTCCCATGACTGACTCGTAGTTTGTTTCACTTGCAAACTCGGGTGCCCCTATTTATACACGGGCAACCTTGTATTCAGGTTTTAGCAGGCTTTTTCTGGATAGCTGGAGCTGAAGATGGATTCTATCATTTATCTCTTTTTATTATGTTCAGCTCCTATTGTACATATTATGTTTGTTTTCCGCTGTAGACATTTATGTATAGCTGAATTGTATTTGTACTAAGTATGATCCTGTATACTGTGTAACTCTGATGATTATGTTTATCCAGTGTATTATTTGTTCACTACCTGGTGTATTTATTTATTTCTGTTCTGCTATTATCTGTTTCTGTGTTATATTCCAAAGATTACCCATAACACCGTCGTACGGGATTTCGGGGTCGTCACAACGCGGTATCAGAGCTTTGGTTAAGCTTAGTGCTGGAATATAACATATTAACGAACTCGTCAGAAATAGAACCAGTAGTGTTCTAGGACGAATAACTCATTACAGATAGGATCAACAATATCCTAGTATGAGTATAGCAGAATCAGAATAACTCATTACAGATGGGGTCAGAAGTGCCCCAGAACGAGTCGAATGTTATATGTTTATAAATAACGTATTTGTGATTATATATATAGTCTGGTTTTAGAAATATAATTTTTGAATATATAAAAAGTATATATTTGAAAAGCTAAAAACAAATTGATTGTTGTTTGTGTTGTGTGATAGTGGATTTGATTAATTAAATTATTAGAACGATAGTTAATTTAATCAATAAGAGAATGAATGGTAGAATTTATTCGATTAAATCACACATTGAACTGATTTAAAAATAGATAGCAATATATACATGTGCATTATATATGTTTGAACAGGTAAATGGATAACTGTTGAGTAAAGAAATTATTTGTGTGCCCGACAAATAGGTAAACCTTAATGAGTTGGATGCAAAATATTATTATATCAACTCCTGTTAATGACATTGGATGCGGAGTGCTGGTTGTTCTGTATGTAATAATAAACGTCGCCATAGGATAGTAACAATTAATTTTGAACTACACTACATGGCATACTTCTTGAAGATAGGCATACTTCATCATATACCACATAAGCAGTTGGAGCTTGTGTGACGAGGTGGAAGATTTACCATACGAGCGAGAGGCTTGTATGGCGATGACTATATATTACAGGTTGAACTGATGACTGATATGGACCATATAAAATTGTAACGATAAATTGCCAGATTAATAAAAAAAACCACACGGGTCTGGAGTTGACAATAATCACGTCTCTCTAGTTATTAGATACGACACATGGATTATTTATTTCCCACACGGGACGAGGTGACGAGAATTTATTCTCTGGAGCAATTAAAAATACACACTCCCTCAGGCTTGGACAGGGTGACGAGAATTTATTCTCTGGAGTTATTATCTATACACACTCCCCTGTAAACACTAGAATATATCAGTATAAATATGTGTATGCTTTATTGGATTTATTGGGTATCTAATACGGCCCAATAAATTTCCAAACCCCTCCCCGTACAAAGGAGGTTATGGCGAAATTTTTCGAAAAATCCGGGTGTTAGCCAAATTTTTGAAGAATTTGAAAATTCTCAGAAACTGAAAAGTTGGAGAATGGAAGCCAGATTCGAAGTAGAGTTAATTAATCAAACCCCTTTCGACTTTGTTCCTTTTCGGGGACGAAAAGTTTTAAGTGGGGGAGATTGTAACGACCCGGAAAATCTGAACCAATTTAAAAATTTTAAATTGGCTATTTTAGTGGATTTTAAATATTTAAAATAAATATTTTAAATAATAACAACGAAAAGTAAGTTTGAGTCGACGTTTGAAAATAAATATAATTATTTCTAATTATATACAAGGCCTGAAATGGCGCGGTAGTTTCTAAATTTCAATTCAAACTTTGACTGACTGTACCGGGTGCAAATTAAAACGGATTTTAACGAAACCAAAAATATTTAACTCTGTTAGTGAATATCTTTCTAACGAAAATGAAAAATCGAAGTTTCGTAGCGAGAAGCAAAAGTTATGGCCAAATGAATTTTCAGAAAGGTCGCTATAGAGTTTATATAGCCCGTGAAAATGACCATTTTGCAAACGACCTCGGAATTCGACGAAACCACTTTTGTTGGATCCGGGATGTCAAATTATTGCTAGGTTTCAAATTTCATAATTTTTGAAGCTAGTATGTGAGCGTGGCAAAGGAAAATGTGTTTGGTCGATTTCTATTAAATTGGATCGACCAGAAATGGGCCATTTTTCAAACGGTCTCAGAATTCGATGAAACTAGTTTTGTTGGGACCGTATCGTCAAAACATAGCTAGATTTATTTTTCGAAAATTTTTAGAATCAATATGTGGCCCCGGTAAGTTGAAATGTACGTTCAAATTAAATATTGACTGTTTTATATTTTAATTTGAAGGAAAACTGACTGAAGCAGTCGAATGGGCCTACGAAACATATCCCATTGTGTTCGGAATGGGGGTATTTAGCTAGGGACGACAGTCGTTGGGTTTGGATTGGAATTCTATGTGACAAGGGGTATTTTGGAAATTTAAAAATATATAAATAAATAAAAATATCTCATTGGCCACTTCACTCTCTCTCTCCCCGACAATCCCCAAATCGAACGGCGCCTCCTCTTTCTTCCTTCTCTCCTCGATTTTTCCTTCCACACTCAGTAAAATCACTAGCTCCAGTTTAAGATTTTGTAGAGATTTGAATCAGCTCCAAATCAATACGGGTTTGATCGATTTCTGCTGTGGGTTTCGTGAGATATCGCGACGCAAACATCCGCCGTTCGGGGCCAGAATCCTCCCCAGATCCGGCGTCGAGTTCGACGAGGGTGGTACCCCTGGGTGCGCCGCACCTAGCCCGTCAACGAGGTTTACTCTGATCGTCTTCAAAGTTCGCGGATTGGATGATAGATTGAAACCCTAGTTTGAACAAATTTTGAAGGTATACGGCTGATTTAATTTTAAACTATATTATAGCACTTTAAAGCGCTACGGTTTTTGATTTCACTGTAAAAATCATATATTTTTCGTTTGTTAACGAAATTCAGTAAAACAAGAGACAGTTGACTCGTGTGGACGTCTTCTACATTATAGAAGAGACCGCATATTTTTCTGAGCCTTCTGTTATTTTTGGTGGAGTGGAACCCAATGTGAGATTTCTAAATTATAAACGATATGGAAAACGACGATGTATAAATTATATAGTCGATGTATGAGTTATATAAGCATTGTACACTTCTTGTATAAGCGTTGTATAAGTTGTACGTTCGATATATAAGTTATATATGCATTGTAAAAATTATATATGTGTTGAAATAGAAGTGAAATGCTTATATATATATTTATATATATACGCCCCTCATCCACAAACCATGGACGATATTTATTGGTTGTGATTGGTGTGAAAATTGGTTGATTACGAATGGTTGACTAGAATTGTTTGTGGTTGAAATTGATTGATCTTGGTTGAAAAATACCCGTTTGTGGTTGAGAATTATTTGGTTGAAACCACATAGGATTAGTTTGTGGAAATTAAAAAAAAATATACATGCCGCCTGCGTGCGAACAGATGCATGAAATCCCCATTGTCAAAAGGTGCGAGGCTTTAAGGTAGAGCGAGGAGCCGTACTAGGGACAACCCGGGTTTTAACTACCCTGCCGTTATGCTGTCGAAATTTTCTGAAATATTCATGTGTTAGAATTATTTTCATTTGTTGAAATTATTTTCATATGTTGAAACCGTTCATGTGTTGAATAGAAATTCATTCGTTGAATAGAAATTCATGTGTTGAATGGTATTCGTGTTTGAAATAAATTGTTTTATAATAAAAATCATATTTTTATCATATATATGAACTACATAAAATAGTCGTGTTTTGAAATAAATTGTTTTAACAATAAAAATCACATTTTTATCTTTTATATACGAACTATAGAAAACCGTTCATGTGTTGAATAGAAACTCATTCGTTGAATAGAAATTCATGTGTTGAATGGTATTTGTGTTTGAAATAAATTGTTTTAACAATAAAAATCACATTTTTATCTTTTATATACGAACTATAGAAAATTGTTCATGTGTTGAATAGAAATTCATTCGTTGAATAGAAATTCATGTGTTGAATGGTATTCGTGTTTGAAAGAAATTGTTAATAAAAATCATATTTTTGTCATCTATATGAACTATATAAAATAGTCGTGTTTTGAAAGAAATTGTTTTATAATAAAAATCATATTTTTTACCATCTATATGAACTATATAAAATAGCCGTGTTTTGAAATAAATTGTTTTACATTAAAAATCACATTTTTATTATATCAATGAATTGTTAGAAATAGTGAAGTGTTGAAATAGAAGTCAGTTGGGTAAAAATATCATTTTTATCGAAGGTATGGAAGGGAATATGGTTTTGAAGTCGAATAATAGATTATATATTTATATATAATTTAAACGAATCGAATAACGAAGCTGCAGTTCATGTTTTGAAACCGTGATTTCAAACGATTAGTGCGGGAGATCCGACCATCGGATTTTCCCGAAACCGAAACCGTTGGGTTCGCTATGGAAATATCTTTCCAACGACACCAACTTTGTAAAGATCCAACGGTTGGATTGTCTGGAATGTTTAATTAAAATCTGAAGAAAAACAGCGCCAGAATCGATTATATTTTTATATATATATAAATATAATTAAATTAAATCGAATAACGACGCTGCAGTTCGTATTTTGAAATCAAAACTTCAAACGATTGTACAGGGAGATCCGACCGTCGGATTTTCCCAAAACTAGAGCCGTTGGATTCGTTTTGAAAAGATCTTTCTAATGATATAAATTTTGTGAAGATCCAACGGTTAGATTTTCAGATATGTGTAAATCAAATCTGAAGAAAAACAGCGCCACGGCGGCGTTATGGCCTGAAGCGTCGTTTGAATAAATTGGCTATTTTTAAATAAATAAAAATAGCGATAAATCATTATAAAATATTATAAATGATATGGAATGTGAAATTTAGAAACTAACTGAAGGTTGGCTAAGTCGAATGGTTTCCTGGGTTTTGATCTGATGTTGGTTTCGGCCGTCGGGGTTAATATTTGGGAAATCGTTCTCTTACTGATTTACGGTTAGTGACTAATGAATTGGAATAAAGTGTATGTCGTGTGTTTGTAGCACTTGTTTATTATATACGCGAGTTGCTCAGAAAGACCGGGTTTATCCCATTCTGAATAACTGAATCGACGATAAGAAATCGATGATGATGACGGTGATTGAAGACCGGAGACCTTCACCTCGGTTGGATGATAACTTATGTCTTGATTGGGAGGCATCCCGAAATATGGATAATGAGTGGTGATCGTCCAGACGTACATGGAGATCGATGGGTATGCGAGGTATATAGTGCCTCCGGTTTCGTTCAGACCCAGAACGGACTTGCAAATGGACTGTGTGTATGACATTGGAATTCATTCTGTGTGATTGATAGCCATCAGTTGCATGGTGTGAATTGCCTGTGTGGCATGCTAAGATGCAGTGATCAGGGCTTCTGTTGAAAAGCAAAGTCTTGTGGTTGATGATCAAAGCACCGCCTGTGTGGCGTAGCTTTGTGTACAACGTGAATTCGCGAGCCTCACACCCCGGTATGAACCAGAAACGGGAGAGGACCTCAGGGAGGACATGCGTTTCTTTCTAGTTAGAGGTGGTGTCGGTGCTTGAACTTGCTGACATTTACATTATTTTCAGCTATGTGGTTGTTGCTGTTGCGAGGCGCCTCAGTTATATCGGTCGATCCGGGACCGATGGAGTCATTCGTTGGCTCATTTACGCCCCAAAGGGCGGGGAAACGCAGTGTTCAGGAATTTTAATCCACATCGGTGGACCGACCCTGTCGCTCCAAGGGCCCACCTGAGTCTGGGTCCTGAGGCTGGGCTAGAGAGTCTCGAAGTCGGTAAGGACTATCTTCTGCCTTGGTTCATGACGGAAATCCAATTTCCAAATACGACATCGTGCGGTTTTGTTGTATACCTATATATGGCGACATAGTGGTATGGGGCATTAATGCCATCTATGATTGATACTTATGATTTGAAATTGTTTTTGAAACATATAAACACTAGTAATAATATCAAATTCTTTTGTTTTATTCGTATCAAGCATATTTTGGCCGTTATAAGGTAAAAACTCTATCCTCCGGTTTGCGTTGCATTGTGTGATGGGAACTGGGTCTTATAATGGTTTCATTTTTATAAAAAGCATTGCGATGATCAAAAGATTTACTTGTTTTAAAGCACTGGCAATCCAATGGAGTAAACCCGTTCCACGAAAGTGGCATGGTCTTTTGATTAGCCATATTATAAATGTGTTAAGTAGATTTCTCATACCAGTCCCATGACTAACTCGTAGTTTGTTTCACTTGCAAACTCGGGTGCCCCCATTTCTACACGGGCAGCCTTGTATTCATGTTTTAGCAGGCTTTTTCTGGATAGCTGGAGCTAAAGACGGATTTTATCATTTATCTCTTTTTATGCTGTTTAGCTCCTATTGTACATATTATGTTTATTTTCCGCTATAGACATTTATATATAGTTGAACTGTATTTGTACTAAGTATGATCCTGTATACTGTGTAACTCTGATGATTATGTTTATCCAGTGTATTATTTGTTCACTATCTGGTGTATTTATTTATTTCTGTTCTGCTATTATCTGTTTCTGTGTTATATTCCAAAGATTACCCTTAACACCGTCGTTCGGGATTTCAGGGTCGTCACAGAATCCGACTGGATTCCTCAATAGCTATTTTATTATTTTCATATATTGTGATATATGACGTGGTTTATAATCTGTTGTTGATTATATGTGTATGGACGATATTGGACATCGTAATTTGATATGTTAAACACCATAACACACTGGAATTTGAAAAAAGGGGGATTTTCAAAATGAATATTGAAATTAGATTATTTATAAAATCCAAGGGGTTTTATAAAAGAGATAATATTTATAAAATCAAAGAAGATTTTATAAAGGAAATTATTTATAATGGGAATACTTATAAATAGAAATTTATTTATAAATGGAATATTTATAAATAGGAAATATGTTTAAGTGGAAATTTATATGAAGGGAAATCTTTATAAATGGAATATTTATAAAGTGAATTTTTTATTTAGAATAAATAAATAAGATATTTAAATGGATTATTTATTTGTTAAATAAATAGGATAAGATAAAGAGATATTGACTTAGAAAATAAATAAGTTGTTTAAAAGGACATTCAGTAGGAAATAAATAAGTTATAAAAAGGGATTATTTATTTAGAGAATGAATAAAGAAATATTTGTAAACCATTTACAAATAAAATAGAAAGAGAAATATGTGTAAAAAATTTACAAATAAGTTATAAAGGATATTAATTTGTTAAATAAATAGGATAAGAAAAGGATATATATTTGTTAAATGAATAGAATAAGATAAAAGGAATATTTGTTTAGAAAACAAATAAGATATTATATGAGAAATATTTGAAACACATTTGCAAATAGAGTTGAAAAGGAAATATTCGCAAACCATTTGCAAATAGAATAAAGAAGGGAATATTTGCAAACCATTTGCAAATAGAATTTAAAAGGGTAATATTTGTAAACCATTTACCAATAAAGATTTAAAAAGGAAATATGGGTAAAAGGCATTTAGAAAAAAACAAATAGATTCTAAAGGAAATATTTATCTTTGGATAAATATATATATAAGTCTGAACTTATATATGAAGAAGTAAACAGATAAAAAGAGCAGATTGATTTATAAATGATATTTATAAATTAAGCTAAATATTTGTCATTTGGATAAATAGAATATATAAATCAGGACTTATATAAAGAAGTAAGAATCGATTTCAACATCGATATTTGAAACTGAATAAGGACAAAGAGTTAATCAATTAGGGTTAACCAGTTAGAGTAAAACCATTAGGGTTAACCAGTTAGGTTAAACCCATTAGAGTTAAACCAGTTAGAGTTAATCAGTTAGAGTTAATCGATAGAGTTAAATCGAACTAGAGTTATTCAAACGGGGTTAATCGAATTTACTTTATTCGAATAGAGTTGAAATGAGTAATCGAATTTAGTTATTCGAAGAAGTGAATCGAATAAGAAATATTCGAAGTGGGATAATCGAATCAGAAATATTCGAAGTGAGTTGATTGAATCTAGTTATTCGCCAGGAGTTAAATCGAATAAGATTTATTCGAAGAAAGAGATTATCGAATATAAGTATTCGAAAGTAAGCAAATCGAATATAAGTTATTCGAATAAGTTATTCGAATAAGAGTTAATCCAGAAAGAGTTATTAGGTTGGAGTTATTCAAGTAAGAGTTATTAGGTTGGATTTATTCAAATAAGAGTTAAAGATTAGAGTTAACCGAATAGGAGTAAATAAATTTGTTATCGTTATATTATTCGAGTTAGGAAATAAAAGTCATATTAAAGATAATATATTTCGGATGCAGGAGATTATAAAACCATTGTTATGATCACGTAAAACTTGTAAAAGAAGGGGGTTCGTAAATAGAATCCGAGGGTTCGTAAGGAAGTGCTAAAGAGTTAAAAAGGTGAATCTTATCTATTTAGAGATTTGAAAGGTGGTTCAGTTAAGGTCTGAGAGGTAGCTATACCCCAACTTGATTGACTACGTTTTTAATTAAGAAATGGTTACGGTTCGAGGGTGAAGTGGTTAAGTGGATTTAGTATTTTATTATAGTGGTTTGAGTCGTCATCGCAATATAGTTTTAAACATCTATTTAAATCCCAATTAAGAAGTTTTGGAAATGTTTTCCAAACGAGAATCAGAAAAGTTATCTGATAATAGAAAATAAGAATTTAGAGTATATGGGAACAAGAGATAAGTAAATTAATGAAATAAAGAGATAAATGTTGAACGATGATTGATCAATATAATTTCCTCCTGGAAATAATATCGTTATTTGCACACCTGTTTTTCTTTGATGGTTAAATCACATACTATCGAAGTTTTGACCATTTTAACGTTGTTAATATGGAGAGACCGATTGGATTATTATCCAAAGAACCACTCTGTATTGGCATAAGCATTGCGAATCATATATGCCAAAGATAATTGAAGATGGAGTAAAGTGCAAGGGCTATTGTATAAGTCTTAGATAATAGTGCCTAAGATGGATGTACTGAATAGGGCCTTCGGTTCATCCTGTTCCTGGATGACTTGTATGGATGAATGTCTGACAGCGTATTTCCAGAAAGGTCACGTACATTGATTTCTTCAACCGTACCAAGAGTGGAAGTGGAGAAGGAAACTTCTTTAGCTAACACGTAATGTACAGTTGTAGACGTCAATTAGTGATTTTCGATGGATCTGACAATGTGGCATTCGAAGAGAATCTGATGTGATGATAAAGCATAACCTCAAGCCTCACCAACCGGGAAATGACAAAAATCGGGCAGGCAGCATGGCTATGTAGGTCGCACTTATTAGGGTGTATAATCACCTGATCTAGAGTTTCATTTTCTTCTAAAAATCTATTGTTGATGTTGTCACATTCGTGAAACGGTTGCTGATCCCAACCGATGGTGATATACATTCGATACACTCAAGCGAAATGAGTGGTCGGTCATGTGTGGCCGGGTTGCAAGATGTTCTTGTTGAACCCAGTGTATTCCTCTCTAGAGGTACACTAGCGAAAGGTGGTTCCATTCCTTGTCATAGTTGGAAATCCATTACCCAATACGTGCTTGAGGTTTTGATTGTATGCTATATATGTAGAACGTGAGATGAAAGTGTTTCTGCTAGATGATTATTATATTGTGGTTGATAGACATTATTATAATATCAAAATGTTTTTGATATAAAGATAATTTGGATTCTCATAAGAGAAAAACCTATTCCGTTATACGGCGTGGTCTTATGAGATATCGTTTACTTGTTCGAACTGTTTTAAACTATTTTACTCATACCTGTCCCATGACTGACCCGGAGTTTATTTTGTTTTGTTTTCCCTAAACTCTTGGGTGCCCAATTTTGTACGGGCAGTCAAGTAGTCGGGATTTACAGATACTTGAAGAGCTGGAGCAGGAGGCTTCAGGATTATATAGCTATTATTATTCCGCTGTGTTGTAAGTGCTGTACTTTGATAATGATGTGTATACATATACATATTTATATTTCAAGGATATGTTATCTATTATATGTTATTCGTTCCGCTGTGAGGTTCGTGTTACTCTGATGTTGTGTTCATCTTCTTCTTCTATTCTAAGTTTCTATCTTATCTATCCTCACCCTCTAATTTCTTTCATTAACCATCCGGTATTTTTGACTATTGATGTTCGATATGTGTTGTATATCGGATAATTAAGGTCGCATTTTTCCGGGTCGTTACAGTTGGTATCAGAGCATAAGGTTAAGTATTATCTTGGCTCTGTGGCATGACTCAGTAGAGATGGGGTTAGTAATACCCTAGATTGAGTTTGAGTGTATATATTCGAGTGAATGTATTTGTATATGATATAAAAATAATTTTATATTGTGAAGATTTATTGGTTGAGTAGTTTATAAGTTCTGGTCGATCAGTTTGATCCACTGTATCGGTAGGAGTTTATAAACACTCAAAACGATGGGTCGGCACGATATGTTTTGAAAGGAGGTTAAATGAAAATAATTTTACCCAAAGTATATTTTGATATATATTGGATATATTGGTTGATATTATAATTGAGTTAGATTATAAAGTGAAATGGTTATGTAAATAATCGATCAGAATTCATATAAGTGATATATATGAAATTGAAATGAAATAAATCTGAAATTTAAATCAGAAATGAAATTGAAACCCTGAAAATTTGGGACAGAGTTTGTAAATAGACTTGGATTAAAAATATGTAAATTTTAAGATCCTGGGAGATTTTAAATTGTATTCGAAGCAATTGGGAATGATATGTTGAACTGATTTCAGAATAAAAGTGCTTAAGAATGATTTTGAAAATGATATAGTATTGAACTCACTTCGATAGCTGGGAAATAACCCCGATGATGAGCTAGACATCATCGGTGTTCATTTTCGAGTTGTTGAGTGACGAATTACTACCAAAGGAATTTGTTTTTGAATTGTTTTGAGAAAAACAAAGCTATTTAGAACTCCCAGAATTTGGTTTGTTTAATTTAAGACAAATTAAATAGGAATTTGTAAAAGCAAATTGGCATTAAAGTAAAGCCAGTTAAGTGATAATAGAAATTGATTTGAAATGACATTGTGTTGATGAGTTAAGGATTCGGGATCCAGAACGAAACTTGAGTTTGAAATGAAAATTTGGCTTGGTAAAAAGCGAATGGTTGTGTTGGAGATAAAAGTGATTTCAGAATTTGATTGGGATAACATTGGTATATGCTGAGTTGATAGCATATGGAAGTGATAGAGTTGATATGCCCGACAAAAAGGTACATGTTTATATTTCATATGGTATGAGATTTTGATGAGCCGAATTGGCAAGCCACTTGGCTGTTTGATTTTCTTTTGTGTTGGAGAAGGCCCAGAGAGGCGAGTTGGAGTTTGACCTATTGACCAGTATAGAGGAGGTGTGTAACACCTACCTCCGTTAAGGCCACTCACAAAGGGAATGCCTTAACTTTGATGGAGCATTTTAGTAGACAGAACAGAAACTTACAAGACAGATAAAATAGTACTTGAAAAATTTATAGCTTTATTACAACAGAAACTGAAGTAAGTTTGGTTACATTCTTTCAAATAACAAATATCAGAATTCAAGTACAAAATATCAGTCTTGTTCAGAAAGTCATCAGAGTACAAAACTTTAAAATCATAATCCCCACAGAACACAAGCTATAAAGAGCCAAGCCATACTTTAAGCACTTCAAGCAGAAGAAATCTGGGTCAAGCTAAAGTATTCCCTCCTTGGAAAACCTGGGGGGGGGGGGAAACAGAAGAAAAAGGGGCGAAAACAAGCAAGGTCAGACGTAAAGTCTGGCAAGTCCAGTGACTTTCAGCATATGAACAGATAATAATAATTTTGACATGAAAATAAAACTGGATGCGAGATAACAGTAACAGGAGTAGCAGATATACTTTGGTTAAACAAAAAAAGAACATAATGATGTAAGCTACTACTTTTCACTTCCCTGCACTAATGCTAGTATAACCGGATTAGGTGTCATCCCAATGTCTAAACTGAAACAGAAACAAGAACAGAATAATTTCCACAGAAGAGAATGCTAGTAATGGGCCTTTACAACCCCAACAAAAACAGACAGAAATAGAATGCTAATAATGGGCCTTTACCACCCGAATAGAAACAGACAGAAACAAAATGCTAATAATGGGCCTTTACCACCCGAACAGAAGCAGACAGAAACAGAATGCTAATGATGGGCCTTAACCACCCGAACAGAAGGTACAGAAACAGAAACAGATTAATCCCTACGGAAACAGAATGTAGAATTAGGTGTACACTAGTAAATGGGCGTTTACCACCCGAACAGACGGTACCACGCAGAAACAGACAGGTGTTGCCACCCAACAGAAACAGACGGTACCAACAGAAACAGACAGAACTAAGTGTACCCTAAAACCCTACCCCAAGCGATCGGCTCCCTAATACATAAATACCCTATGCCAACCCCACAAAAGGGTGTATCACTCCCCAAAGTGGCAACCTTTAAATGACACAGACCTATTTATAGATGTCACGGCGTCTTACATCCTCAGAGGCAGACCGGGATCCATGCATGCACATGACTCGGTTGGAACGCACCATGAACACCCCTCGTCATTATCAAAATGAACCGCTTATAATTAGTTCAGTAAGCGTGCCCGGACCCTACCTACTGTTGGATCAAAGTTTTGATACCAGAAAGGGTTACTGACTAGTATGGGTCCCAAATAACAGATGACACAAGTAATTTCCCTCCTAACCTTATGTCCCCAGACTAACAGATCTCAGATTAACTTGTTTACAAGTTCAAACATACAGAGTTCAGATCAACTAGTTCACAGATCAGACAAGTTTTCAGACTAACGGATCAGATATACAGATTTAACAGATTTGTCTAACTTTGTAATTGGCCTACAGATTCACGAAACGAGTTTGTTAATTTCATTAGTCCAGTTGGTTTAACCCTATCCACCCAACACGTGTTAGACATCGTATTTATCCCAAATTTGCATTAATTAAATATTAATGCACATACCTCTCACATTAAGTCGGTAGCTTGTGGCCGCTGGATATTCCGGGCGGTTCCGGGCAGACTTCTGCCACAAGCCAGACCTAACCTCGTGTCTAAGCATATTTTAGTTATGCCTATGACCTCTCACATTAGACTGACGGTTTGCGGTCGCTGGTTAAGCCGGTTGGTTCTGGGCAGGCTTCTACCGCAAACAAAGTCTAACCTCGTGTCATAGCCAATTCATTCCAATACAAATTTTTCAGATATCAGACTAATTCTGTTTATTTAACAGATTCAACTTCTGTACAAGTTACAGCAGATTATTCGAGGTTCTATTAACAAGTTTTGCTCAAATTTAAATCGAGCCTACAGATTCACATACTTCAAATTTCAGCATTTCAGTTCCAACGGATTTCGTCATTCAACAGATAACAGATCTTGCAGATTAGGCTATTTAGCAGATTTAGCAGATAAGGCAATTTAACATAATTAGCAGATTAGGCAATTCAATCAAATTAGCAGTTTTGGCAATATAACAGAATTAGCAGATTAGACAATATAACAGATTTAGCAGATAACAGATTTAGCAGATTATATATATCTAAAACTCTATTTATCTATCTTGCCTAATCATAAATTTAGCCTAAACTTATATGCCTAAATCAAGGTCATAATCCATAATACAATATATGCCCCAAATTTTAGCCTTAATATTCCCATTTACAATTCATGTCAAAACTAGATTTAATATTCTAGTTCACTCTTTATGTCCAAGACTAATACACATGTAAATCATTCTCTATTATAGCCAACTCAGATTATGCCAACATATTTGCTATGCCAGATTTACTTAATTAAGCTACGCCCAGTCCCCGTATAACATGTTTCCACAAGTTCTCTAAATACTCATGAAATGGCCCTATAGGCTCGATGTACATAACAGTGAATGGGAATAAACTAGTAAAGTTACATACTAAATATGAGATCTAACATCATTAAGGGAATAGGAATAAGAAACTAACTACAATAGTTATAGGTAACTAACCACAATAGTCATGGACGACTAATCACAATAGTTTATTATTAAATGTCATAGGCAATAGTCACATAGTCATGAATCACAGTCATAGGCAATAGTCTCATAGGCATGAATCATAGTCATAGGCAATAGTCTCATAGTCATGAATCATAGTCATAGGCAATAGTTTCATGTCCAATTATGCATTATTATTTGTCCCAAAATTTAGCGTTCATGCGTTAATCTCTTATGAGATTCGGCGCAGGATCATAGTAGCCTGGCTATAGAACAGAAAGAAGAAAGAGATACAGAATAAGATAGATCTAATCAGAACAGAATAGACATAACCTCAGATTCAGATTTACAATTCATGTCACAATCATAATTAACGTTTATATCGGAAAATAACTGTAGTTGCCTTTCGTGGTTTTAAGAAAGGATAATAAACTGTTGTTGATGCAGAAATGCTGAATTATTCCTCTTTAATTGTTGTCGTAACTCTAAACTTGGATTTTAAATTTGATTTAGCTTTTAATTCTATTCAGGTTGGAAGAAGATGCATCCGTCCAAGTTTTGATTCCAGCACGGTAGCGATGCCATTTTTAATTATAATTAGAACAGAGGCAGAATATAGGCAGAATGAAATGGTGTAGAGAGAATGAGGCTAGGGGGCTGTTTATAAAGGTTTAGAGTCATGAATCTGGTCAGAAAATCGGGCCAAAAACATTAGAATGCATCAGGTTCAGGAAGTGGGTTCGGGAGGCAGGTCGACCCCTAGGTCGACTACCCAGTCGACCTGGTCAGGGGGGGGGGGGTCGACTACCCAGTCGACCCCCCAGTCGACCTGGTCAGGGGGTCGACTACCCAGTCGACTCCCCAGTCGACCTGGGTTCTGGGTGGGAAATTTCCCGCCCAGCCTGCTTCTGGGTTTGAATTCAAATTTTGAATTCGAATTTCGAGCTGTTTTCGATTCTGAAAATTCCTGAAACTTCGGAGGGTCATAACTTGGTCATACAGACTCCGTTTTTCGAAAACTCGGACTCGGTTTCAAGCAGAATTTCGAGACAAACGCAATGGCGCAACCCATTTCCCTTGGTTCTTATTTTAAAATTTAATTATTCTATGATTTGTTACTTATACGTTCAAAGAAAATACGGGGTGTTACATTCTCCCCTCCTTAAAGGATTTCGTCCCCGAAATCTTCAAGTTAAGAAGAATGTGTCCTACCATCCAGTCATCCATCTACTCAACCATCATCCACAAGCATCCATCATTCTTAGAAAACTTCTAATTTTGTATGAACATATGCAAAAGTGTGTGTATATGTTCCTTATCTAATGCAAAGATCAGGCGGTCCACTGATTCAGTTGACCTCCTTAATGCGAATTATGTCAGTGCCATGAGTCCAACATGTATGCAATTTTCCTATTTGATACATATCATTTCTAAATGTGTGCGCAATCATTCATCCAAATGCAACATCCATGTGATGAGTCAACCATTTTTCATCCACAAAAATTGAAAATGCTCACACATCCATATGGAGTAATAGAGTGTTTTCGAGCCGATCTAGTGCCTAGTGTGTGTGTATGCATCCACGAGCAAACAGTAGCAACCACTTGCATCCACTTGCAACCATCAAACATAACATGTCTCAAACACATGTTTACATCCATAGGATTCCTATCTAAAGGTCGAAGACTCGATCGATAGGATATAGTCGAATGATGGAAGCGAGCAAAAATAAAAACTTGGTTCCCATTTGACCTTGGTTGAGAAAATAATTTCCCTAAGTATCAGGCCCGAAGACCGAAATCAACATCAGATTGATGCCCAGAGGATTACCCTCTTTAGACAATGTCAAAACTGGAAATCTTAATCTTATCAAAAATATTCAGATACTTACAGACTACTGGTACAGATCAGATCATTAAATGATTCTTAGGAAACTAAGCATGATAAAACCCAGAATGTATGCGTCCTACTTGACGTCTAACACAGATATCTCTCAAACCCCAATTTATCACAAGCAGATGAGTCATAACCCTTATGGGTTTGAGCCTACAGTGGAATCAGAAACAATACTAGTATTAAAGTGCAGAGTATCGGTTACATAATCAAAATGCCAGAATTAGAAAGAGTTTCAACTCAACAATCAGATAAAGAAATTAAACCTCCCACAGAAAGTTTTCCTAATTCTATCCTATCCGCTAGCCTCGAGAGTGTTCGCCTGCCCTCCAGAAGTTGGTCCTGCCCTCTTCCCTTGCCCTCTTTTTTTCAGGCAGTCCCTAGTGAAGTGTCCCATCTCACCACAGTTGAAGCAAGTGCCCTTCCTTTTTCTGCAATCCTTCTTCAGATGAGTCGAGCTTCCACAGGTAAAGCACTTTTTCTCCTTCTTATCTTCAGACTTCTCAATCTTCTTTTGGGTTTTCTTTTTGGGCCAGGCTTTCTTGTTCTGTGGTTCTTCCTTCTTTGCCTCTTCCTTACCCTTGTCTTCCTCGTGCAGTAGTGCCATGTCCACCAATCTCTCGTAAGTTTCTCCCATGGGTACATGGGTCGTGGCTAGACTGTGCAGTGGCTCGTTCAATCCTTTAACAAAGCGGAGAGACTTTTTATGCTGAGTGTTGACTAAATCCAGTCCGAACCTAGCCAGTTGGTTGAACTGGTTGACGTATTCCTTGACCGTCATACTTCCTTGCTTAAGAGATAAGAACTTTTCCAGTTGTAGACTTCGTTCAGCTTGCGAGAGGAATTTCTTCTCAAACCTTGTTCTGAAATCCATCCAGGTTTCAACTGGCCTCTATGCGTTAGTGACTTCCCACCAATAGGAAGCTTCGTCCTTGAGTAACCATACCGCCAATTGTACCTTCTGCCTATCGTCTACCTCGAAAATAACGAACAGATCCTCAGTTTCTTTGAGCTAGTTCCTCGCTTCTACGAATGTTTCAGTTCCCTTGAAATCGTTTCCACCCATGGCCCTAAAATCTTTATAGATCTTTGAAAAAGCAATTGCACGAGGAGGGGGCGGAGGAGGAGGAATTGCTGCAGCTGGAGGAGGAATATCTGCTGGGTCTGCATCGTTGGCCCTAGCCTCTAAGTACCTCCTGAACCAGCCAGGTATTGGCACGCCCTCCGGAAAGTTAAGATCCCCAGACATGCTGGAGTGAAAGAAAAAGATTTAAAACAGAGAACTGAAAAGATAGATATATGGCTTTTTGGGGATTATGTTTTTTCAAAATTAAGCTTTACTTTCGAAAATACTTCCTTTTCAAAACCTTTTTGAAAATAGTTTTCAAAAACTTTACCCAATCTGGTAACCTTCAGCTCTGATACCAAGTGTAACACCCCACCTCCGTTAAGGTCACTCACAAAGGGAATGCCTTAAATTTGATGGAGCATTTTAGTAGACTGAACAGAAACTTACAAGACAGATAAAATAGTACTTGCAAAATTTATAGCTTTATTACAACATAAACTAAAGTAAGTTTGGTTACATTCTTTCAAATCACAAATATCAGAATTCAAGTACAAAATATCAGTCTTGTTCAGAAAGTCATCAGAGTACAAAACTTTAAAATCATAATCCCCACAGAACAGAAGCTATAAAGAGCCAAGCCATACTTTAATCACTTCAAGAAGAAGAAATCTGGGTCAAGCTAAAGTATTCCCTCCTTGGAAAACCTGGGGGGAAACGGAAGAAAAAGGGGCGAAAACAAGCAAGGTCAGACATAAAGTCTGGCAAGTCCAGTGACTTTCAACATATGAACAGATAATACTAATTATGACATGAAAATAAAACTGGATGCGAGATAACAGTAACAGGAGTAGCAGATATACTTAGGTTAAACAGAAAAAGAACAGAATGATGTAAGCTACTACTTTTCACTTCTCTGCACTAATACTAGTATAACCGGATTAGGTGTCATCCCAATGTCTAAACTGAAACAGAAACAAGAACAGAATAATTTCCACAGAAGAGAATGCTAGTAATGGGCCTTTACTACCCCAACAGAAACAGACAGAAACAGAATGCTAATAATGGGCCTTTACCACCCGAACAGAAACATACATAAACAGAATGCTAATAATGGGCCTTTACCACCCGAACAGAAGCAGACAGAAACAGAATGCTAATAATGGGCCTTTACCACCCGAACAGAAGGTATAGAAATAGAAACAGATTAATCCCTACGGAAACAGAATGTAGAATTAGGTGTACACTATTAAATGGGTGTTTACCACCCGAACAGACGGTACCATGCAGAAACAGACAGGTGTTGCCACCCAACAGAAACAGACAGTACCAACAGAAACAGACAGAACTAAGTGTACCCTAAAACCCTACTCCAAGCGATCGGCTCCCTAATACATAAATGCCCCGTGCCAGCCCCACAAAAGGGTGTATCACTACCCAAAGTGGCAACCTTTAAATGACATAGACCTATTTACAGATGTCATGGCGTCTTACATCCTCAGAGGCAGACCGGGATCCATGCACGCACATGACCCAGTTGGAACGCACCATGAACACCCCTCGCCATTATCAGAATGAACCTCTTATAATTAGTTCAGTATGCGTGCCCGGACCCTACCTACGGTTGGGTCAAAGTTTTGATACCAGAAAGGGTTACTGACTAATACGGGACCCAAACAACAGATGACACAAGTAATTTCCCTCCTAACCTTGTGTCCCCAGACTAACAGATTTCAGATTAACTTGTTTACAAGTTCATACATACAGAGTTCAGATCAACTAGTTCACAGATCAGGCAAGTTTTCAGACTAACGGATCAGATATACGGATTTAACACATTTACATATTTGTCTAACTTTGTAATTGGCCTACAGATTCACGAAACGGGTTTGTTAATTTCATTAGTCCAGTTGGTTTAATCCTATCCACCCAACACGTGTTAGACATCATATTTATCCCAGATTTGCATTAATTAAATATTAATGCACAGACCTCTCACATTAGGTCGGTAGCTTGTGGCCGTTGGATATGCCGGGCGGTTCCGGGCAGACTTCTGCCACAAGCCAGACCTAACCTCGTGTCTAAGCATATTTTAGTTATGCCTATGACCTCTCACATTAGACTGACAGTTTGCGGTCGCTGGTTAAGCCGGTTGGTTCCAGGCAGGATTCTACCGCAAATAGAGTCTAACCTCGTGTCATAGCCAATTCATTCCAATACAGATTTTTCAGATATCAGACTAATTATGTTTATTTAACAGATTCAACTTCTGTATAAGTTACAACAGATTATTCGAGGTTCTATTAACAAGTTTTGCTCAAATTTAAATCGAGCCTACAGATTCACATACTTCAAATTTCAGCATTTCAGTTCCAACAGATTTCGTCATTCAACAGATAACAGATCTTGCAGATTAGGCTATTTAGTAGATTTAGCAGATAAGGCAATTTAACATAATTAGCAGATTAGGCAATTCAATCTAATTAGCAGTTTAGGCAATATAACAGAACTAGAAGATTAGGCAATATAACAGATTTAGCAGATAACAGATTTAGCAGATTATATATATCTAAACCTCTATTTACCTATCTTGCCTAATCATAAATTTAGCCTAAACTTATATGCCTAAATCAAGGTCATAATCCATAATACAATATATGCCCCAAATTTTAGCCTTAATATTCCCATTTACAGTTCATGTCAAAACTAGATTTAATATTCTAGTTCACCCTTTATGTCCAAGACTAATACACATGTAAATCATTCTCTATTATAGCCAACTCAGATTATGCCAACATATTTGCTATGCCAGATTTACTTAATTAAGCTACGCCCAATCCCCGTATAACATGTTTCCACAAGTTCTCTAAATACTCATGAAATGGCCCTATAGGCTCGATGTACATAACAGTGAATAGGAATAAACTAGTAAAGTTACATACTAAATATGAGATCTAACATCATTAAGGGAATAGGAATAAGAAACTAACTACAATAGTTATAGGTAACTAACCACAATAGTCATGGACGACTAATCACAATAGTTTCTTATTCAATGTCATAGGCAATAGTCTCATAGTCATGAATCACAGTCATATGCAATAGTCTCATAGGCATGAATCATAGTCATAGGCAATAGTCTCATAGTCATGAATCATAGTCATAGGCAATAGTTTCATGTCCAATTATGCGTTATTATTTGTCCCAAAATTTAGCGTTCATGCATTAATCTCTTATGAGATTCGGCGCAGGCTCGTAGTAGCCTGGCTATAGAACAGAAAGAAGAAAGAGATACAGAATAAGATAGATCTAAACAGAACAGAACAGACATAACCTCAGATTCAGATTTACAATTCATGTCACAATCATAATTAACGTTTATATCGGAAAATAACTATACTTGCCTTTCGTGGTTTTAAGAAAGGATAATAAACTGTTGTTGATGCAGAAATGCTGAATTATTCCTCTATAATTGTTGTCGTAGCTCTAAACTTGGATTTGAAATTTGATTTAGCTTTTAATTCTATTCAGGTTGGAAGAAGATGCATCAGTCCAAATTTTGATTCCAGCAGGGTGGCGATGCCACTTTTATTTTTAATTAGAACAGAGGCAGAATGAAATGGTGTAGAGAGAATGAGGCTAGGGGACTGTTTATATAGGTTTAGAGTCATGAATCTGGTCAGAAAATCGGGCTAAAAACATCAGAATGCATCAGGTTCAGGAATTGGGTTCGGGAGGCAGGTCGACCCCCGGGTCGACTACCTAGTCGACCTGGTCGGGCGGGGGGGAGGGAGGGAGGGGGGGTCGACTCCCCAGTCGACCTGGGTTCTGGGCGGGGAATTTCCCGCTCTGCCTGCTTCTGGGTTTGAATTCGAATTTCGAGCTGTTTTCGATTCTGAAAATTCCTGAAACTTCGGAGGGTCATAACTTAGTCATACGGACTCCGTTTTTCGAAAACTCGGACTCGATTTCAAGCAGAATTTCGAGACGAACGCAATGGCGCAACCCGTTTCCCTTGGTTCTTATTTTAAAATTCAATTATTCTCTGATTTGTTACTTATACGTTCACAGAAAATACGGGGTGTTACAAGGTGCTGGCAAAAATTTTCGAAAAGTTAAGGCATTAGAAAATTTTCAGGATTTTTGAAAAATTTCATTGATAAGAATTATTTAATAATTTAATTAAAATAAATTGGTTTAGTGAAACCAGAGTTAAGAAGTCAACAAATAAGTTCTAACCAGTTAGTAGGGTTTGTTTTCTACCTTAGCAATTTCGAGGACGAAATTATTTTGTGGGGAAGAATGTAATGACCCGCATTTTCAGCAGTATAATAATTAATTTATTTAATTATTTAAAAGGTGATTAAAAGGATTTAATGGTCGTGGAATTAAATAATGGTGAATATTTAATTAAAATAATAAATTAAATAATATATTTAATTCTGAAATGATCAGAATTGGCTGAAACGACGATATGGTGTGAATTGGGAAATTCAAAATATATAATTCAGTTTAGAATTTGAATTACGTTAAAGAATATATTTAAATTAACGATGGTTGAACGTATAAATTATATTATAAATATAATCGAGCCCGAAATGGCGCGGCAGTTTGCGATTTGGTGATTCGAACTTTAAACAAATATACAGAAGTCGTTTTAAGTCGGATTTCTGTGAAACAAGAAACGTTAAGAGCTGGTGAAGTATATTTTTTTAGTGGAAGAGGAAAAATCGAGATTTCGTCATGTAAATTTTGATTTATGTCCAAATCAAATTTTAGAAAAGTCGCTATGGAATTCCCTTGAAATTTATAAATATTTATTTATATTTATAAAAGGAATTTCATTATAAATCGAATATCGATTTAATCAGGATTTGAAATATCGAGTTAGAAATTCACATAGGAATATTGTGGAGCTGAATAATATTCTATGAGAATATATATGATAATATTTAATTTAATTGTTTTTAAATATATTTATATATTTAAAAGGGTAATTTAGGACTTTAAAAATAGCCACTTTTGCAAACGAAGTCGGAATTCGATGAAACCAATTTTGTTGGACCCGCAATATTAAATTATTACTAGATTTTAATTTCCGTGATTTTTGAAGTCAGTATGTGGCCGTACGGATTTTTAGAGTAAAAAACAGTCATTATTTTGACAGTTAAAAATACACTGTGTGAGCAAACGGAGTCGGAATTCGACGAAACCAGTTTTGTTGGTACCATAATGTCAAATTCTAGTGGCATGTCAATTTTCATGATTTTTGGGTATCATGGATGACCACAGGAATTTTTAAGGACAGAAACCAACAACGTTATATTTAAATTTGAATTAAATAATAAATATAAAAATATCCTAATGTATTGGGGGACCTAAACTAGGCCACGCACCATCCCTTTTTGGCCACACAAAAACATTTCCGTCCCTTATAAAAGAGTTTTCCTTAAGCCGCCAAACAGAAAAATAAAAAACGTGAAGATCCAAGTTTTAAAAAATCAAAATAGAGTCATACAAATTTATATAAATTACAAGATGTATATATTTGGATTCAGCGACTAAAGGGCTTCATTCTTATATGGGTTTCAGCAAGCTCGACGCAAGGATTTCCGCTGACCTGTTGATAGCGTGAAGCTAGGGTCCGGGTTATAGAAGGATGGAGGCGATTTTGTGTAAATCGAAATTTGTTTTTGAGTTTGTGATGTCGATTAGCACCTGCGCGAGGTCTTGTGTGGGTTTCGATGATGAAAAGCTACAGTGCTTTTCACTGTACCGTGTGTTGCGAGCTGGAGGACGCGATCGAGAAATGGGGTTCGAAGTGAGGATGGTTGGCACTAGAAGATGGAGATTGTGATGGAGAGTCTGATGGTGTTTTTGGTTTGTGGATTAATGGTGTGTGGGAGGAGAATGATTAAGGGAAATGAGGGTGCAATGGCGTTGAAACTGGGAGCAGGAGTTTTTGTTTCCACGATGAAGAAGAGTAGGATTTAAAGCGGGTATGGGTTTGAGGCTAACGGGCCAAGTCAAAGGGTAAAGCCCAATTTGATAATTTTATTAAGTTAAGTTTAAAAAAAAATATTGTACAAAATTGTATAACTCGTAACTTGATCATTCGATATCAGATTGACGAACCGTAAGTTGCGTTGGGATCGTATGGACGGACACTACGCCATGGAACTGACTGGGAGCGAGTCGAAACTAGTTACAATTTATTGCAGAATAAATTGTCCGTCTGAATCAAACAAACAGTTTATCGTTCTTTAACGATGAACTGCCAATGTGAGTAAATCTCACTAACTCTGAACAGTTTATAATTTCATGTTGTATTTTTAGAACTGTTAAATATTGGCTGATTGACTGTGTGTTGACTATTTGATTGAACTGCTAGTCAGTTAGTTGAATTTCTATATTGATTCTGTTTAACAGAATATATCATATGGAACTGAAAGTGATGTTGATTTTATTGTGTAACATCTGTGGATGTAGGGAAACAAGTTGGAGGAATCCGACTGGATTCCTCAACAGCTATTTTATTATTTTCATATATTGTGATATATGACGTGGTTTATAATCTGTTGTTGATTATATGTGTATGGACGATATTGGACATCGTAATTTGATATGTTAAACACCATAACACACCGGAATTTGGAAAAAGGGGGATTTTCAAAATGAATATTGAAATTAGATTATTTATAAAATCCAAGGGGTTTTATAAAAGAGATAATATTTATAAAATCAAAGAATATTTTATAAAGGAAATTATTTATAAATGGAATACTTATAAATAGAAATTTATTTATAAATGGAATATTTATAAATAGAGAATATGTTTAAGTGGAATTTTATATGAAGGGAAATCTTTATAAATCGAATATTTATAAAGTGAATTTTTTATTTAGAATAAATAAATTAGATATTTAAATGGATTATTTATTTGTTAAATAAATAGGATAAGATAAAGAGATATTGACTTAGAAAATAAATAAGTTATTTAAAAGGACATTCAGTAGGAAATAAATAAGTTATCAAAAGGGATTATTTATTTAGAGAATGAATAAAGAAATATTTGTACACCATTTAAAAATAAAATAGAAAGAAAAATATGTGTAAAACATTTGCAAATAGGTTATAAAGGATATTAGTTTGTTAAATAAATAGGATAAGAAAAGGATATTTATTTGTTAAATGAATAGAATAAGATAAAAGGAATATTTGTTTAGAAAACAAATAAGATATTATGTGAGAAATATCTGCAACACATTTGCAAATAGAGTTGTAAAGGAAATATTCGCAAACCATTTGCAAATAGAATAGAGAAGGGAATATTTGCAAACCATTTGCAAATAGAATTTAAAAGGGTAATATTTGTAAACCATTTACAAATAAAGATTTAAAAAGGAAATATGGGTAAAAGGCATTTAGAAAAAAACAAATAGATTATAAAGGAAATATTTATCTTTGGATAAATAGATATATGTATATATAAGTCTGAACTTATATATGAAGAAGTAAACAGATAAAAGGAGCAGATTGATTTATAAATGATATTTATAAATTAAGTTAAATATTTGTCATTTGGATAAATAGAATATATAGGTCAGGACTTATATAAAGAAGTAAGAATCGATTTCAACAGCAATGTTTGAAACTTAATAAGGACAAAGAGTTAATCAGTTAGGGTTAACCACTTAGAGTAAAACCATTAGGGTTAACCAGTTAGGTTAAACCAGTTAGAGTTAAACCAGTTAGCGTTAATCAGTTAGAGTTAATCGATAGAGTTAAATCGAACTAGAGTTATTCAAATGGAGTTAATCGAATTTAGTTTATTCGAATAGAGTTGAAATGAGTAATCGAATTTAGTTATTCGAAAAAGTGAATCGAATAAGAAATATTCGAAGTGAGATAATCGAATCAAAAATATTCGAAGTGAGTTGATAGAATCTAGTTATTCGACAGGAGTTAAATCGAATAAGATTTATTCGAAGAAAGAGATTATCGAATATAAGTATTCGAAAGTAAGCAAATCGAATATAAGTTATTCGAATAAGAGTTAATCCAGAAAGAGTTATTAGGTTGGAGTTATTCAAGTAAGAGTTATTAGGTTGGAGTTATTCAAATAAGAGTTATAGATTAGAGTTAACCGAATAGGAGTAAATAAATTAGTTGCCGTTATATTATTCGAGTTAGGAAATAAAAGTCATATTAAAGATAATATATTTCGGATGCAGGAGATTATAACACCATTGTTATAATCACGTAAAACTTGTAAAAGAAGGGGGTTTGTAAATAGAATCCGAGGGTTCGTAAGGAAGTGTTAAAGAGTTAAAAAGGTGAATCTTATCTATTTCGAGATTTGAAAGGTGGTTCAGTTAAGGTCTGAGGGGTAGCTATACCCCAACTTGATTGACTGCGTTTTTAATTAAGAAATGGTTACGGTTCGAGGGTGAAGTGGTTAAGTGGATTTAGTAATTTAGTATAGTGGTTTGAGTCGTCATCGCAATATAATTTTAAACATCTGTTTAAATCCCAATTAAGAAGTTTTAGAAATGTTTTCCAAACGAGAATCAGAAATGTTTTCTGATAATAGAAAATAAGAATTTAGAATATATAGGAACAAGAGATAAGTAAATTAATGAAATAAAGAGATAAATGTTGAACGATGATTGATCGATATAATTTCCTCCTGGAAATAATATCGTTGTTTACACACCTGTTTTTCTTTGATGGTTAAATCACAGACTATCGAAGTTTTGACCATTTTAACGTTGTTAATATGGAGAGACCGGTTGGATTATTATCCAAAGAACCACTCCGTATTGGCATAAGCGTTGCGAATCATATATGCCAAAGATAATTGAAGATGGAGTAAAGTGCAAGGGCTATTGTATAAGTCTTAGATAACAGTGCCTAAGATGGATATACTGAATAGTGCCTTCGGTTCATCCTGTTCCTGGATGAATGTATGACAGAGTAGTTCCAGAAAGGTCACATACATTGATTTCTTTAACCGTACCAAGAGTGGAAGCGGAGAAGGAAACTTCTTTAGCTAACACGTAATGTACTGTTGTAGACGTCAATTAGTGATTTTCGATGGATCTGACAATGTGGCATTCGAAGAGAATCTGATGTAATGACAAAGCGTAACCTCAAGCCTCATCAACCGGGAAATGACAAAAATCGGGCAGGCAGCATGGCTATGTAGGTCGCACCTATTAGGGTGTATAATCGCCTGATCTAGAGTTTCATTTACTCCTAAAAATCTATTGTTGATGCTGTCCCATTCGGGAAACGGTTGCCGATCTCAACCGATGGTGATACACATTCGATACACTCACATGAAATGAGTGGTCGGTCATGTGTGGCCGGGTTGCAAGATGTTCTTGTTGAACCCAGTGTATTCCTCTCTAGAGGTACACTAGCGAAAGGTGGTTCCATACCTTGTCATAGTTGGAAATCCATTACCCAATACGTGCTTGCGGTTTTGATTGTATACTATATATGTAGAACGTGAGATGAAAGCGTTTTTGCTAGATGATTATTATATTGTGGTTGATAGACATTATTATAATATCAAAAGGTTTTTGATATAATGATAATTTGGATTCTCATAAGGGAAAAACCCATTCCATTATACGGCGTGGTCTTATGAGATATTGTTTACTTGTTCGAACTGGTTTAAACTGTTTTACTCATACCAGTCCCATGACTGCCCCGGAGTTTATTTTTTTATTTTTCCTAAACTCTTGGGTGCCCAATTTTGTACGGGCAGTCAAGTAGTTAGGATTTACAGATACTTGAAGAGCTGGAGCATGAGACTTCAGGATTATATAGCTATTATTATTCCGCTGTGTTGTAAGTGTTGTACTTTGATAATGATGTGTATACATATACATATTTATATTTCAAGGATATGTTATTTATTATATGTTATTCATTCCGCTGTGAGGTTCGTGTTACTCTGATGTTTTGTTCTTCTTCTTCTTCAATTCTAAGTTTCTATCATATCTATCCTCACCCTCTAATTTCTTTCATTGACCATTCGGTATTTTCGACTCCTGATGTTCGATATGTGTTGTATATCAGATAATCAAGGTCGCATTTTTCCGGGTCGTTACAATCAACCATCATCCAAAGTGCACCACACAACTGCATAAGCATTAAATATAAATAATTATCGCTTACACAGTTTGTCAACCAATCGATTGACATACAACTAAATAATTGGGATTAGTGTACGCCAAATATCATCCCAACACCCGTGTGGGGTTTCAAATCGACAAACACTAAATATTATTTGTGCAGTTGGGCGATGTGTAAAATTTATCGTCCCAATTAATATCCTTCAAATGGGTGTACATAAACAAATCGTTCGATTTTTAAATGAATATTTATTTATTCACATTCACATTAAAAATTATATTTTTAACAATAAATAATTTATTTCAACACATGAATCTATTTTCATTCATTCCACATCACAATCAATTTTCACCACACAACAAAATCAAACAAGTCGTCCATGGTCTGTGGACAATGGGTGTCGGGTGCTGCTAAGCACCGTTTGCATCCTAGTATATATTTTTAACTAGAAAACAAGAATTAAAGTGAGAAGTTCTCACCGAGAGCTAAACCAAATGCCACGACTCTTCATATGTAGGACACCTTCGTCGTGTTCGCCCTTTGTCACTTTCGTTGTCTGTATCCACTACATATATAAAAATTGCATCTTTATTGTTGCCATGTGTATAAAAATCACATTTTTATAACTACGCTATATGGATAAAAATCACATTTTTATACTGCTATTATATATAAAAAAAATTCTATTTTTATACCGCTACTATATAGATAAAAATTCTATTTTTATACCGCTATTATATAAATAAAAATTCTATTTTTATAACGCTACTTTATAGATAAAATTTTTATTTTTATACCGCTACTATATAGATAAAAATTCTATTTTTAAACCGCTACTATATAGATAAAAATTCTATTTTTATAACGCTACTATATAGATAAAAATTCTATTTTTATAACGCTACTATATAGATAAAAATTCTATTTTTATACCGCGACAATATAGATAAAAATTCTATTTTTATAACGCTACCATATAAATAAAATGTAAATACCCGCAAATTCCTACCCTTTGAATCGACCATAAACCACACAGGTCTGACCCAAAAAGTGAAAATCTACGAATACTTTAACTTTGGGAATACAACATATTAAAACAACAACAAAAGACTTTTATAACATATCATATAATGTTACATCAGAGTACAGAATATCAGAGTACATTGAATAAAAAAAAGCGGAAGAATAAGTTACAATAATTAAAATATATTGCAGCGGAAGAAACACAACGGAAGACTCTCTATCTCTCGACACAGCTTTAAGCTTCAACCCATAATCCTGCTTAATATATCTACAAAAATAGCTACTCGACTGCCCGTGTGGAAAATATGGGCACCCGAGTTTGCTAGTGGACAAACTACAGGTCAGTCATGGGACTGGTGTGAGAATTCTACTTAACCTATATAATATAATAAGGCTAATCACAGGACCACGCCACTTTCACGGAATGGGTTTTCTCCTATAGATTGCCAGTGCATAAAGTAAAGTAAATCATAGAATAACGCAATGTCTTTTTGAAAAATGAAACCATTATAAGACCCAGGTCCCATCACACAATGTCACGCAAGCCGGAGGATAGGGTTTTACCTTATAATGATCAAAAGATGCTTGATACGATAAACACAGTATTGTATAATAATAGTGTGCAACCAATTTGAAATACATCAAAGTAAATGTATCAATCCTAGACGGCATGAGTGCCCCATCCCACTATGTCGCCATATATAGGTATACAATCAAAACCGCGTGATGTCGTATTGGAAATTTGGGTTTCCATCTGAGTCAAGGCTAGGGAGGAGATCCTTACCGATTCGAGACACTCTAGCAAATGCCTCAGGATTGGTACTCTGTCCAACCCTTGGATCCTGCAGGGCCGGTCCACACTTACTTTTGTGGATTAGAAACGCCAGAACACACGTTCCTCGGTCCTTTTGGACCTATAATACGGCCAGTGGCGACCGCATAAACCGAGGCCTCGAAAAATCCAACAACCACAATGAATAAATGCCAGCGCTGGTAGGTCCCTGGCACCACTCTAGCTAGAGAGAAACGTGTGCACTCCCTGCGTTCCCTTCTCCCGTTTTAGACTATACCGGGCTGTGAGGCTCGCGAAGTCATGATATACACAAAGCTATGCCTAAATAGACCGTGCTTTGATCATCAACCACAAGGCTCTGCTTTGCAACAATAAGCCTTGATCAAGTGCAACTTGGCATACCACATCAACAACTCATATCATGCGATCGGTAATTATTTAACATACAAAATGGTGTTAAGCAATAGAATAAATCCTCCGCCACCATGCATTTATATACTAAATAAAAACCGATTTAATTACATGAAATAAATTTCAATGTCAGGCATGCTATCCATTTACAAGTCCGTTCTGGGTCTGAACGAAACAACGTATCCGTCGATCTCCCGTTCGTCTGGAAGATCATTACTTTTTACCTTGCCTAGGGGGATCAGTCTCAATTCAAGATATCGGTCATCATCAACCAAACGATGTGAAGTTCTCAGGTCTTCAGTCACCGTCTTCATCTTCGACTCTTGATCGTCGTGATGATTATTCAGAATGGGTTAGATCCGGTCTTTCTGAATAACTCGCGTATTTGTAATTAAAACCAACCATACGCCACATTCCAACTTTGAATATCCTTTTAAATAAAAATTATTATTTATGTTAAAAGGTTCTCATTAATTTTATCAAAGATAAATTAAATTAAATTTTTAATCTTTCTAAAAAGATTTATTAATATTCCAATTTTGATTTTTAATACAAGAATCATTATTACAAGATTATTTATTTCAATAAACCAATCTTGTCTTAAATTGGGTTAAAGAACTAGTGTCATTTAAAACACAGTTCACGATAAACCCAAAACCAATTTCCAAAATATGGAATTTCTACAGAAACCAAATCAACAAATAATCGTTATAAATTTCTGTACCAGACTAACATTATAAATGGAATAACGGCAAAGCCTCTTAAATTCCATATATAATATCGGTCTTCTTTTACAGAAGCCCATCTCGATTATTATCAATCGAATTTCCACTTAATTCCAATTTAATATATTAAATTGGAAAATTCTAATTTTAGAAAATCTTCTTTTAAATTTATAAAATAGATTTATAAATTTCAAATAATAATTTCAATGTAAATTGGATTAAAGGATAAATGTTATTTAAAACATCGTCCACTACAAATCCAATCTATATATCAATCACCAAACATAAATGTTAAGATCTAATGATCTTAAATAAAAGAATAATCCTAAAAATATTAAAAAAATATATTTTAAAATAATCAATAAAATATTATTTATGTAAAATATTCTTTATAATACAAAATCTTTTATTTTACAAAAATTCTTTTATTATGTAAACATTCTTTATTTAAAAAGAAATTCTGCATTGGAATGCGACTCAACCATGCACCATATAATTTGGGTCATATGGGTTTCATACATTTCATGTATAGGGTAATAACAGGAAATAATTCTCAATCCATCCATTAACAACCAGAGTGACGATTTCAACTGTGTGAGCGTTAAAATGAAATAATAATGCTCATCGCAGCCTGTCGATCAATCGATAGACATATAATTAAACATTGGGATTTGTGTCAGTCAAGTATCGTCCCAATACCCGTGTGGGGTTTTCAGCCAACAACAATTCATATAAATAAATAAATAAATAATTGGTTAATAGGTTTAACCAATTTCAATTTCACTACACATGTCACTTATATCGAGTAAGAATGTATTTTACTCGTATGATCTCATTATATATTCCTAAAGTTACATAAAGGGCAATTTATTTATATAGCTTTATTGTGGATGACAAATGGGATATAATTTCCATTATTCTTTATTTGTATGAAGTTTCTTAACAATACTTTTCAGTGTATATTTTGACCAACAATACAATTGTATATTAGAATATAAATTCTAATGCAAGTTTGCAAATAAAAATTGGATTTTATGTTTGCGTATAAACTCTACTGTATATTATGCAAATAAAAGTAATCCTTATATTTGCACATAAATTCTGTTTCCTATAAAGATGAGTGAAAGTGATATACTCATTTTGTTAACAATTCTATTTCAACAAATACAATGTAAATAAAAGTGTGTTTCTAATCTTGTACTTTTATTTGTACATAAAACACAAATAAAAATGTCTCTCATGTATTTGTCTTTTTTTTATTTGACAAAACAATGTAAAACAAAAAATATTCTTTTATATCTTGTACTTTTACTTAGCAAAACAATGATAAAAAAAATGTCTTTTACTCTTTTACTTTTATTTAACAAGCAATGATAAATAAAAGTGTAATTTCCTTTCTATGCTTTATTTGCATCTAAAAATGCAAATAAGAAACATAACTACTTTGTTTTTGTGTTTTGTTTACATATAAAAGGGGAAACAACTATGTGATTCTTTTTCCTATATTTTGTTTGCATAAAATGCAAATAAAAATATGTCATATTCTTATTTATACAAAATAGTAAATTCACATAATTACCTCATTTTACTTATAATATGAAATGTAAAAAAAAAGGTTCACATGATTTGATCTTTCTATTTACAATAGAAATAAAAGTGATTCACATAGTTTTGTTCTTTTTTTTTATATATTTACGATCGAAAATGTAAATAAAAGTGATTCACATAGTTTGTACTTTTTATTTACAATAGAACATGTAAATAAAAGTGATTCACATAGTTTGTTCTTTTTATTTTACAATAGAAAATGTAAATAAAATGATTCATACATTTTGTGCTTTTCATTTACAATAGAAAATGTAAATAAAATGATTCATATTATTTTGTTCTTTTCATGGAAAATGTAAACTTTTCTCTTATTCTTATACTACATTAAAATATGATAAAATATGATTTACTTCATGTGCATTCATATGATTATAAAATATGAATTTACTTCATATGCATTCACATGATTATAAAATATGAATTTACTTCATACGCATTCATATTATTATAAAACATGTTAAATTTTTACTTACAAAGGATAGGCTTTAAAATAAATTAAAATCTTTATATTAGAAATCCAAATTTCTATTCTCGATTCGGATTCTATGCTTTTACAAAGATAAAGATTAATTTTTATATTGTTTGTAAATAAAAATGTGAAATCTTTAATCAAAGAAAACAAACAACACAACCTACATGATTTGACAAATAATGACATTTCTTTTATTGCATAGCATATAAACATGAAGAATTTCAAACAAAAGAGAAGATTATAGCGCACACATAAATTTAGGAACATAAATTACATCGCTCGATTGAAATAAGAACTGCAAAGATTAGATTATTTTTATGTAATGGATGGAATTTTCGACCCAGAAAATCAACATAAAAACACACTGTTGACTATTCAAGCATCGAAAACACCAGGACATTAATAGAAGAATTTAGAGGGTGAGAAAGAAAAGATAGAACTAATAGAATAGAAGAAGAAGAAGATCACAACTGAACAGAATCAGAGTAACACGAAACTCGCAGCGGAACAAAATAAGATGTATTATATAACATAACTTTGAATACAAAACTGTATTGTATATACATACCATTATCAGAGTACAATACATCATATCACAACGGAAATAACTCTACATAACTAATGGTGAAGCTTCCTGCTTTTGAGCTCCTCCAAGTGAATCTGCAAAGCCTGAAACACTTGACTGCCCGTACAAATTTGGGCACCCAAGAGTTTAGGGAAAACAAACAAAATAAACTCTGGGTCAGTCATGGGACTGGTGTGAGTAAATTTCAACCATAATGTTTAACTTTGAAAATCCTTTTCAAACAAGAAGATAATAATAAGACCAGCCCACACATAAACATGGACGGTTTTTACCTTACTATAACCCGAAATATTCTTGATATCAAAACCAGTGATATTATGATAATGTCTAAACAAATAATTATCCAAGTAGCAGAACGCTTGCATCTCACGTTCCACATATATATAGTATAAAATCGTAAACCGCAAGGCGCTTATCGGAGAATGGATTCCAACAGACAAGGTATGGGAGCACCTTCTGAATAGTGTACTCTAGGGGGGATACACTCAGGGTTCAACAAGAACGTCTTGCAACCCGGCCACACATGACTGCTCACTCATTTAGCTTGAGTGTCGCGAATATATTGCCACCACGGTTGTAGGCCATCCAACCGTCATTCGAAGATACAGAATTGAAAAGAAGTATGAATATGAATTTTCTCTAGATCAGTGACAATACACCCTGCTTGGGGATGACCCAACTAGCCATGCTGCCTAGCCCAACTTTTGTCACTTCTTGTTGTGAGGCTAGAGGCTACGTCAATCTTCAGAACATCTGATCACCATTCACTTTGAATGTCACATCGTCAAATCCATAATCACACATTGATTACACAAATGCACACTGGGTGTAGAATAAAGAGAAGTCACCTTCTCCCCACCAACTTGGTATATTCATAAAATCAACGGCGTGACCGTTGGAAATACCCTGTCAGACACTCGTCCATACAAGTTGTCCTGGGACTGGACAAACAAATAAACATCATTCTAGAACTGGACGACCCTTGCATTTAACTCCGTCTTCAATTATCTTCAGCATATCTAATTCGCAGCGCTTATGCCTATACGGAGTGGTTTTCGGATAACGTATCCAACCGGTCTCTCCATATTGACAACGATGGTCAAAACACTTCAATAGTCGGTTATTTAACCATTGAAGTAAAAACAACATTCATTCTAATGTATAATTAACATCACACAACCACGGGTATTTTTAATTTCAACATTCGACTTTATTATTCGAATTCTCATATCTTACTAGATATTTCTCAAATCCCGTTTTAGCCTTTCCATACTTCTTGGAAAACATTTCCAGTTGTTTTAAACTCTTATTCTTTCATGTTTCAGAAACATACGTTATTAACGTTCGAAACATTTTCATTCTTTTCACATTCCTTGGTTTCTACACTTGGACAATCTACCCTATTTGCATTGGAAAATACTTCCAATTTCATTTTAACCTTTTAAGCGGCCCAACGTTCACTTTTAAAACATTTTTCACTTTGAAATGTGAATATCATTTCTATTATAGAAATCTGAACATCTTTATCAAATAAATCAATACCATGATCCCGTTTATCGAAATCTCTTTCGTACTTCATATATTCCTATTCCACTTTGTAAACTCTGTTTCTATGTCAACTTCTTATCAAATCGATATCAAGTTTAAACTAAGTACTGACTCCTATCCTCTTTAACATTTATTTGTTTACAACTAAATGTTAATTATTATATCAGGTTATAATCCCTAAAAATAGTTTACTTTTAATACATTCGACATCGTCGAATTCTAGTTACAAATCCTAACGGTTTAATTCTAATCACATTTCGAACATCGAAATGTTGTCATCGTTTTCTAACACGATTCTCCAATTTCTCTTTCTAAAACAGATTCTTATATTTTCTTATGACATCATTATTTCTCACTTTCGAATAAGTGGATTTCAACTAAACTGCTTCATTTCCTAGGAAGTGCTGCTATATATAAAAGTCATGCTTAAGTCAAATCAACAGCAGTAAATTTGTCGCTATAGTTCTAAACTTGTCATACGCTATAATATTCTTATAACTAATTACAGTCACACTTACCTTATCAACAGCGTTATTTTATTGCTATAGTTCAACTTGTCATACGCTGTAATATTCTTTGTTATAACTAATCTTGACATAACAGTCACACTTATCTTATCAACAGCGTTATTTTATCGCTATAATTCTAAGACTTGCATACGCTGCCATATTCCTTTTATACTAATCTTGACATCTATTTCCGTCACAAAAATCTTGACATCTCTTTCTGTTACAAAAATCTTGACATCTCTTTCCGTTACAAACTGATATCGTTCCTCGGTAATAGCGAAGCCGTTCAAGTTGGGGTATTCTATTTACCTCTCAGACCTTGATCGACAACGTTCTTACCTTAGAACCGATACAAGTCTGCACTCTAATCCCTTATTACTTATAATATCTATCCGATCGTACTTTCATGTTTATTTTTAACTATGGTTTTATAACACCATATCGTTACTTTGAAATCTCTGGTGTTTGATTATTTATATTAAACATTTACTCTTCGCTTTCTCCATTCCACAGTTCTATTTATAACTTCTTAACCAAAAGGTAATTAAATCTTATTACTTTGGATTAATTTATTTCTAAACTGTTTCATTAGATTAATTGAAGACTAATTAATCTAATAATCATTTTCCTGAATAACAGTTGATCAAAATCAACTTCATTTTATCAGTAAACTCGTTAACTGATTTTGATTACTCCTCAACATTAGATTAATATAATTAACCTAATAATATTTCTAAATTGTTTATCTTAAATATAATTATCCAAATATTAAATCGTCGGATAATTCCTGCTTTAAAACTTATTTAAATATCAACAATCATTTTTATTTATTTTATAAAAACGAACTCTAAAATACTGGTTTATAATAGAACTTCTATTATAAAATTAAAACTTTACTTTAATTATAAAAATATAATTTTTATAATTAACTTCGTTGATTTGCCTGACGGCCAATCAACTCTTTAACAAAGCGATGGTTTTACGGTTGACTGTCACCACTTTCTAAATCGATATCATTTATTTATTTATTGAAACAGATGTTGAATATCCGTTCAACATCAATATTCACATGGTGTTTTAAATATAATTCGGGTTCAAACAGTGCATACAAAATAAACAATACATATAAATATCGAGGAATCCGGTCGGATTCCTCCAACCGGTTTCCGCATCCACAGATGTCAGTCAACACAAGTTACACTAACTCTATACTAGGGAATATTCAAATTGATGGAATCAGTATCCAACTGGTGATGTGTACATATATATAACGGTATATAATATTCAACCAAATTAATTGTAATCAACCTAATCAACCATCACACAGCATTCAATCAACATTAAAATATAATTATCATATTTTTAAATAGATCAGAGTTAGTGAATTTACTCACCTTGGCGCGTTAACCGTTAAATAACGATTTGCGTCAGTTTTCACTAATTTCCGTGAGTTCTTGAAGCCTCTTCTTCCTCATGTCTTCGCTGTATCCATTTTCTAACCGCCCGTTCTCCGGTCATCTTTTCCATGAACCCACTTCTGCGTTTTCTTATACCGGCCACGTCCAAAACTACACTTTTATCCAAAAAGAACAGGGTCTTCTTTATCCTTAATAAAAGTCACCTGCTTCTCATTTTTCAGCATTCCCGTCATTTAACTCCCTTTGTTAAATCTTTCTTTCCCCTGCCAACATGTATCCTCAACATACACACGCACTGTCCCAAACAATGTGCAATTTACACATCCTCTAACCCGGATCTCTTATATTCACTGCCGCGTTCCAACAAGAAATGCTCCCTTCACGTTTTGTTCCTTCGCCCATGCCCCAGTACACTCGCGTTGTAACTTCTTTCCTAACATGTATGATGTATCCGCGAGCCTGTAGCTTTATATCCCCTGCGAATGCTTTCAAGCCTCTCATGTTTGAACAGCAAGTCTCCTCCCATTTTCATGCATGTGTGAACTCCCTGTACATATTTTCCATCTCCTCCTCGCACACATTATGTACGCCACTTCCCTTACCTCCAGTTTACACCATCATGCACGAACACGCATCCATTTTTATTTACTCTTCGCCATTTATGTGGCCGGCTCATCACAGTGGAGTTCATCGGTGTGCCATCCAAAGTCTGCACCCAACACTATTGGGTCCGCCACCTTTCTGTTCATAGTCGTTTAAATCTGCCGACCCATATTACTCACCTCTTTAAATTTCAATTGTTCCATTCACTGTTCTTCACCCACGTGCCTTCAACATATACCGCTTATCTTCACCTCAGCGAGCTTCCACTTCCTAACACCGCTGCTTTTAACTCCTGTCAGCTACCCTCAATCCATCGCCAGTGGTTACTGCAGCAAATGCTATAAGCATGAATGCTTCTTAACATCGAATTCACGCATTTCCATTCTCTGACTCGTCCAACCACCTTGAACCCACCTCCTTTCAGCAAGAGCAGCAGCGCCTTTCCCAAATGTGTTCACAACAGCTTGCGCTGTCAGGAGTTCGCCTTACGATAACTCAAGGATATACGTCTCCAAATATTTAGTAATTTATTTGATTTCATTTGCTGTTATAAAACTCATGGCATAAACTGCTAAAGCCGAACAGATGGTGGAAGCCAAACGCAATGTATTTATACACAACTTTGCTTAAGTGCTAAGTCAAAAAAAAAAGATAATTGTTTAATATATCGTGAAGCTTACATCTTAGGGAATGGAGTGTAGGGTGTACGTAAGCATGGAGCTTCGATTTCTGTTTCTTGTTTAGTCAATGTCTTAGCTTTTAGCGTAGGTTGTATTTTCCGAAGTATGGTTTTGTTGTAGACAGGGTATGGCTTAGTTGTTTGATTTGAAATCACCTTAGGGTATGGGTTGGTAGGTTATTCTTTTGTCTGTGTACTTTGAAGAATGGTATGGCGCTTTATATTTTAAGTTGCTTCTAAATGGAAGAAAACGAAAACAGACAAAATAATTTAAAGTAAAATATCCCAATGAGATGTTCGTTTGAAGGACACAGCATGGATTTGCTTTAACTAGCTAGGGTAGGTGATGGTATGCATTTACGAAAGAAGACACATATGAAATGGAGAGAAATAAATTTCGAAAAGTCTGCTAAGCTTCTTATGGAAGAAATATATATATTGTTTTACATGTTGTCTGGACTTGTGATTGAGAGCCTTCCTTAATTTTTGTGACGCATATCTTATCTGTTTGGTTAGAATGAACTTCCTTCCTTCCATGAACATACGGTTGGTAGTTTTCTTGTCACTGAACGCATTAAGGAAAACATTATCATATCTATGACTTATCCGTATCATTAGTGTTAACAAAATGAACAGTATCAGTATTTAGTGGTCAATACCAAGCTTGATAGCTCCCTATCTGATTTGTTTGTGTACGAGCCGCTACGGACAGAATTAAGAATACAGTCGTGCCCAACGAGGTGCCCCGGTTCCAAAAATATAATAATACCGATAGTTTAACTCATATTTTGAAATCCCGAAATACCGATACAGGGTACACAATACTCCCAATAAAAAGTTGCATATTTAATTAATTAAAAATTACAGCAAAATTCTAAAAATTAAATTATCGCTGCGCCTCAAAAGAACCTTGTCCCTGTTTGCATCCGATATCAAGTTATATTCAAATAACTGCTACGGTCGATATACGATTTCATAGCGACTTTCTGAATATTTGATTTGGAAATATCTTATAATATATTCGACGAAATCTTGGTTTTTCACTTCTGTTAGAAAGATATAGCTCAACAGATTCCAATGTTTCTCGTTTCGAAGGAATCCGATTCAAAACGAGTCTGGTACACTCAGTTGAAGTTCAGAACGTTAAATTACGAACTGCAGGGTTGTTCTGAGCTCGATTATGATTAATATATATTTATATACATTCAACTTCTTTTTAATTAATATATAAATCCACTTATATTACAAATTCAATATTTAAACTGATTTAAATATTCAAATACCAACCGACAAAAATGCGAGACGTTACAGACCTTCCCCCTTAAAATAATTTCGTCCTCGAAATTGCTAAGATAGGGAAAATGCTACAATCTCTGTTATAAACAGGTTAAAAATCTTTTTGGTTTACTTCATAATTCCAGTTTCCACTGAACTGATTATTTCCAATTAAAATATTAATTCCTTATTATTTCGAATATTTTCAAAATTTCTGAAAATTTCCTAACAGCTTAAATTTTTAGAGAATCTCGCCAGCATCTCCTCTGCACGGCTCACTCGGTACTACAACAACTTGCCACTCTGGGCCTTCTTCAATCCAAAAGAAAATCAAACAGCCAAACGGCTTGCCCAAACCGACTCACAAAAATCTCATACTCGTATATAAACGTGTACCTTATCTGTTGGGCATTCAACTTTATCTCTGCCATCTGCTATCAAACCAGCATATCCAAGCATCCTTGGTTGATCTCCCATCAATCCGTTCTCAAACCAGTCTTTCGCTTTTACTAAGCCAAATTTCTATTTCAACTCCGATTCCACTCTCAGTTCTTAACCTTGTTAAGTTTTATTCCGACATTCCATTTACTGATTTATTTCTCAAATCAGTTATCTCCATCTCCAATTCAAAATTCGATTCTTATTCTCCAAGAATCAATTCATTTTTAATAACTCGAATCTCCAATATTTTTCTTTTATATTTTCATTCTGGATCTTTCCAAATTCAGTCCAGTTTTGTTATCTTTGTTTAAATTCCCCTTTTACCATTTTAACTCCATAAGTTAAATTTTTATTTCAGATTTTAAATTCCTGGGATTTATTTCAAATCAGTTTGAAATCATATATAATTCAAAACATTTGAATTTCTGACAACTTGTTTCTCAAACAATACAAAACAAAATCTTTGGTAGTAATCCGTCACTTAGCAACTCGAAAATGAACACCGATAATGTCGCGATCATCATCGGAATTTATTTTCCAACCATCGAAGTGAGTTCAATACTATATTGCTTTAAAAACTCATTAATAATCACTCTATTTTTGAAATTACTTCAAAATATCTTTCATAGCACTTGGAAAAAAAAATTTCAAATCTCCCAGGATTTTAAAATTCCCTTATATTTAATTCAAATTCAAATTCAATTCTTTTCCAAGTTTCTAGAGTTTTATTTCAATTCTGGTTTTCAATTCAGATTCAGCTCATCTGATTTTGCATATCATACTTATATAATATTCTTTTTTGGTTATTTATATAACCAACTCAACTATAAGTCTTATTTGATCATAATAATGATCATACATCTAATATACTATAATATTCTCAAGATATATACTTCTTTAATAGCAAAATATATTTTGGGTAAAAATTATTTTATTTACCCTCTTTTCAAAACATACTGTGTCGAATTACTCTGTTCAAGAGTTTAGAAACACCTATCGACGCAGTTTGCATTACTGTTTCGACCAGAATTCATAACTACTCGACTGACCAGTCAACACAATATAAAACGGTTTTTATATTGATTACAAATACGTGCTCATATATATACACTCAACTCAATCTAGAGTATTACTAACTCCATCTCTATTGAGTCACACCACAGAGCCAAGGTAATCACTTAACCTTATGCTCTGATACCATCTGTAATGGATGGAATTTTCGACCCAGAAAATCAATATAAAAACACACTGTTGACTATTCAAGCATCGAAAACACCAGGACATTAATAGAAGAATTTAGAGGGTGAGAAAGAAAAGATAGAACTAATAGAATAGAAGAAGAAGATCACAACTGAACAGAATCAGAGTAACACGAAACTCGCAGCGGAACAAAATAAGATGTATTATATAACATAACTTTGAATACAAAACTGTATTGTATATACATACCATTATCAGAGTACAATACATCATATCACAGCGGAAATAACTCTACATAACTAATGGTGAAGCTTCCTGCTTTTGAGCTCCTCCAAGTGAATCTGCAAAGCCTGAAACACTTGACTGCCCGTACAAATTTGGGCACCCAAGAGTTTAGGGAAAACAAACAAAATAAACTCTGGGTCAGTCATGGGACTGGTGTGAGTAAATTTCAACCATACTGTTTAACTTTGAAAATCCTTTTCAAACAAGAAGATAATAGTAAGACCAGCCCACACATAAACATGGACGGTTTTTACCTTACTATAACCCGAAATATTCTTGATATCAAAACCAGTGATATTATGATAATGTCTAAACAAATAATTATCCAAGTAGCAGAACGCTTGCATCTCACGTTCCACATATATATAGTATAAAATCGTAAACCGCAAGGCGCTTATCGGAGAATGGATTCCAACAGACAAGGTATGGGAGCACCTTCTGAATAGTGTACTCTATGGGGGATACACTCAGGGTTCAACAAGAACGTCTTGCAACCCGGCCACACATGACTGCTCACTCATTTAGCTTGAGTGTCGCGAATATATTGCCACCACGGTTGTAGGCCATCCAACCGTCATTCGAAGATACAGAATTGAAAAGAAGTATGAATATGAATTTTCTCTAGATCGGTGACAATACACCCTGCTTGGGGATGACCCAACTAGCCATGCTGCCTAGCCCAACTTTTGTCACTTCTTGTTGTGAGGCTAGAGGCTACGTCAATCTTCAGAACATCTGATCACCATTCACTTTGAATGTCACATCGTCAAATCCATAATCACACATTGATTACACAAATGCACACTGGGTGTAGAATAAAGAGAAGTCACCTTCTCCCCACCAACTTGGTATATTCATAAAATCAACGGCGTGACCGTTGGAAATACCCTGTCAGACACTCGTCCATACAAGTTGTCCTGGGACTGGACAAACAAATAAACATCATTCTAGAACTGGACGACCCTTGCATTTAACTCCGTCTTCAATTATCTTCAGCATATCTAATTCGCAGCGCTTATGCCTATACGGAGTGGTTTTCGGATAACGTATCCAACCGGTCTCTCCATATTGACAACGATGGTCAAAACACTTCAATAGTCGGTTATTTAACCATTGAAGTAAAAACAACATTCATTCTAATGTATAATTAACATCACACAACCACGGGTATTTTTAATTTCAACATTCGACTTTATTATTCGAATTCTCATATCTTACTAGATATTTCTCAAATCCCGTTTTAGCCTTTCCATACTTCTTGGAAAACATTTCCATTTGTTTTAAACTCTTATTCTTTCATGTTTCAGAAACATACGTTATTAACGTTCGAAACATTTTCATTCTTTTCACATTCCTTGGTTTCTACACTTGGACAATCTACCCTATTTGCATTGGAAAATACTTCCAATTTCATTTTAACCTTTTAAGCGGCCCAACGTTCACTTTTAAAACATTTTTCACTTTGAAATGTGAATATCATTTCTATTATAGAAATCTGAACATCTTTATCAAATAAATCAATACCATGATCCCGTTTATCGAAATCTCTTTCGTACTTCATATATTCCTATTCCACTTTGTAAACTCTGTTTCTATGTCAACTTCTTATCAAATCGATATCAAGTTTAAACTAAGTACTGACTCCTATCCTCTTTAACATTTATTTGTTTACAACTAAATGTTAATTATTATATCAGGTTATAATCCCTAAAAATAGTTTACTTTTAATACATTCGACATCGTCGAATTCTAGTTACAAATCCTAACGGTTTAATTCTAATCACATTTCGAACATCGAAATGTTGTCATCGTTTTCTAACACGATTCTCCAATTTCTCTTTCTAAAACAGATTCTTATATTTTCTTATGACATCATTATTTCTCACTTTCGAATAAGTGGATTTCAACTAAACTGCTTCATTTCCTAGGAAGTGCTGCTATATATAAAAGTCATGCTTAAGTCAAATCAACAGCAGTAAATTTGTCGCTATAGTTCTAAACTTGTCATACGCTATAATATTCTTATAACTAATTACAGTCACACTTACCTTATAAACAGCGTTATTTTATTGCTATAGTTCAACTTGTCATACGCTGTAATATTCTTTGTTATAACTAATCTTGACATAACAGTCACACTTATCTTATCAACAGCGTTATTTTATCGCTATAATTCTAAGACTTGCATACGCTGCCATATTCCTTTTATACTAATCTTGACATCTATTTCCGTCACAAAAATCTTGACATCTCTTTCTGTTACAAAAATCTTGACATCTCTTTCCGTTACAAACTAATATCGTTCCTCGGTAATAGCGAAGCCGTTCAAGTTGGGGTATTCTATTTACCTCTCAGACCTTGATCGACAACGTTCTTACCTTAGAACCGATACAAGTCTGCACTCTAATCCCTTATTACTTATAATATCTATCCGATCGTACTTTCATGTTTATTTTTAACTATGGTTTTATAACACCATATCGTTACTTTGAAATCTCTGGTGTTTGATTATTTATATTAAACATTTACTCTTCGCTTTCTCCATTCCACAGTTCTATTTATAACTTCTTAACCAAAAGGTAATTAAATCTTATTACTTTGGATTAATTTATTTCTAAACTGTTTCATTAGATTAATTGAAGACTAATTAATCTAATAATCATTTTCCTGAATAACAGTTGATTAAAATCAACTTCATTTTATCAGTAAACTCGTTAACTGATTTTGATTACTCCTCAACATTAGATTAATATAATTAACCTAATAATATTTCTAAATTGTTTATCTTAAATATAATTATCCAAATATTAAATTGTCGGATAATTCCTGCTTTAAAACTTATTTAAATATCAACAATCATTTTTATTTATTTTATAAAAACGAACTCTAAAATACTGGTTTATAATAGAACTTCTATTATAAAATTAAAACTTTACTTTAATTATAAAAATATAATTTTTATAATTAACTTCGTTGATTTGCCTGACGGCCAATCAACTCTTTAACAAAGCGATGGTTTTACGGTTGACTGTCACCACTTTCTAAATCGATATCATTTATTTATTTATCGAAACAGATGTTGAATATCCGTTCAACATCAATATTCACATGGTGTTTTAAATATAATTCGGGTTCAAACAGTGCATACAAAACAAACAATACATATAAATATCGAGGAATTCAGTCGGATTCCTCCAACCGGTTTACGCATCCACAGATGTCAGTCAACACAAGTTACACTAACTCTATACTAGGGAATATTCAAATTGATGGAATCAGTATCCAACTGGTGATGTGTACACATATATAACGGTATATAATATTCAACCAAATTAATTGTAATCAACCTAATCAACCATCACACAGCATTCAATCGACATTAAAATATAATTATCATATTTTTAAATAGATCAGAGTTAGTGAATTTACTCACCTTGGCGCGTTAACCGTTAAATAACGATTTGCGTCAGTTTTCACTAATTTCCGTGAGTTCTTGAAGCCTCTTCTTCCTCATGTCTTCGCTGTTTCCATTTTCTAACCGCCCGTTCTCCGGTCATCTTTTCCATGAACCCACTTCTGCGTTTTCTTATACCGGCCACGTCCAAAACTACACTTTTATCCAAAAAGAACAGGGTCTTCTTTATCCTTAATAAAAGTCACCTGCTTCTCATTTTTCAGCATTCCCATCATTTAACTCCCTTTGTTAAATCTTTCTTTCCCCTGCCAACATGTATCCTCAACATACACACGCACTGTCCCAAACAATGTGCAATTTACACATCCTCTAACTCGGATCTCTTATATTCACTGCCGCATTCCAACAAGAAATGCTCCCTTCACGTTTTGTTCCTTCGCCCATGCCCCAGTACACTCGCGTTGTAACTTCTTTCCTAACATGTATGATGTATCCGCGAGCCTGTAGCTTTATATCCCCTGTGAATGCTTTCAAGCCTCTCATGTTTGAACAGCAAGTCTCCTCCCATTTTCATGCATGTGTGAACTCCCTGTACATATTTTCCATCTCCTCCTCGCACACATTATGTACGCCACTTCCCTTACCTCCAGTTTACACCATCATGCACGAACACGCATCCATTTTTATTTACTCTTCGCCATTTATGTGGCCGGCTCATCACAGTGGAGTTCATCGGTGTGCCATCCAAAGTCTGCACCCAACACTATTGGGTCCGCCACCTTTCTGTTCATAGTCGTTTAAATCTGCCGACCCATATTACTCACCTCTTTAAATTTCAATTGTTCCATTCACTGTTCTTCACCCACGTGCCTTCAACATATACCGCTTATCTTCACCTCAGCGAGCTTCCACTTCCTAACACCGCTGCTTTTAACTCCTGTCAGCTACCCTCAATCCATCGCCAGTGGTTACTGCAGCAAATGCTATAAGCATGAATGCTTCTTAACATCGAATTCACGCATTTCCATTCTCTGACTCGTCCAACCACCTTGAACCCACCTCCTTTCAGCAAGAGCAGCAGCGCCTTTCCCAAATGTGTTCACAACAGCTTGCGCTGTCAGGAGCTCGCCTTACGATAACTCAAGGATATACGTCTCCAAATATTTAGTAATTTATTTGATTTCATTTGCTGTTATAAAACTCATGGCATAAACTGCTAAAGCCGAACAGATGGTGGAAGCCAAACGCAATGTATTTATACACAACTTTGCTTAAGTGCTAAGTCAAAAAAAAAAGATAATTGTTTAATATATCGTGAAGCTTACATCTTAGGGAATGGAGTGTAGGGTGTACGTAAGCATGGAGCTTCGATTTCTGTTTCTTGTTTAGTCAATGTCTTAGCTTTTAGCGTAGGTTGTATTTTCCGAAGTATGGTTTTGTTGTAGACAGGGTATGGCTTAGTTGTTTGATTTGAAATCACCTTAGGGTATGGGTTGGTAGGTTATTCTTTTGTCTGTGTACTTTGAAGAATGGTACGGCGCTTTATATTTTAAGTTGCTTCTAAATGGAAGAAAACGAAAACAGTCAAAATAATTTAAAGTAAAATATCCCAATGAGATGTTCGTTTGAAGGACACAGCATGGATTTTCTTTAACTAGCTAGGGTAGGTGATGGTATGCATTTACGAAAGAAGACACATATGAAATGGAGAGAAATAAATTTCGAAAAGTCTGCTAAGCTTCTTACGGAAGAAATATATATATTGTTTTACATGTTGTCTGGACTTGTGATTGAGAGCCTTCCTTAATTTTTGTGACGCATATCTTATCTGTTTGGTTAGAATGAACTTCCTTCCTTCCATGAACATACGGTTGGTAGTTTTCTTGTCACTGAACGCATTAAGGAAAACATTATCATATCTATGACTTATCCGTATCATTAGTGTTAACAAAATGAACAGTATCAGTATTTAGTGGTCAATACCAAGCTTGATAGCTCCCTATCTGATTTGTTTGTGTACGAGCCGCTACGGACAGAATTAAGAATACAGTCGTGCCCAACGAGGTGCCCCGGTTCCAAAAATATAATAATACCGATAGTTTAACTCATATTTTGAAATCCCGAAATACCGATACAGGGTACACAATACTCCCAATAAAAAGTTGCATATTTAATTAATTAAAAATTAGAGTAAAATTCTAAAAATTAAGTTATCGCTGCGCCTCAAAAGAACCTTGTCCCGGTTTGCATCCGATATCAAGTTATATTCAAATAACTGTTACGGTCGATATACGATTTCATAGCGACTTTCTGAATATTTGATTTGGACATATCTTATAATATATTCGACGAAATCTTGGTTTTTCACTTCTGTTAGAAAGATATAGCTCAACAGATTCCAACGTTTCTCGTTTCGAAGGAATCCGATTCAAAACGAGTCCGGTACACTCAGTTGAAGTTCAGAACGTTAAATTACGAACTGCAGGGTTGTTCTGAGCTCGATTATGATTAATATATATTTATATACGTTCAACTTCTTTTTAATTAATATATAAATCCACTTATATTACAAATTCAATATTTAAACTGATTTAAATATTCAAATACCAACCGACAAAAATGCGAGACGTTACATTTTACATCCCACGTTTGAATATAAATGAAATGAACTGTAAAGATAAGACTTTCACATTCCACGCTTGAAATAAAATAAAATGCAATTCAAGATGGAACTTTCACATTCCATGCTTGAAATAAAATAAAATGCAATTCAAGATGGAACTTTCACATTCCACGCTTGAAATAAAATAAAATGAAATCAAAGATGGAACTTTTATATCTCATCTTTAATAACATGAAAACAAAGAGGGGACTTTACATCCACACACTAGGCTCATGAACGATAAAGATGAGATTTTCATCCCACGTTTGGAAAAGAAAAGAAAATAAACTAAATTGCAATGATGGGGTTTTATATATCATCTTAAATAAAAATGAGATTTTCAACCTCCACTCTTGAAATAAAATAAAATAAATAAATTTCAAAGATGGGGTTTTATATCTCACTTTAAATAAAGATGAGATTTTTAACCTCCACGCTTAAATGAAAAATAACAGCGCCAATGTACATAAAATAATAGCGTGATGTACAGAAATAATAGCGCGCGTTCATAGATCTTAACCCATAGATCTGGAATAACAATGGATAAAAATTACTACGCGATACACGAATCTAAAAATATAGATTCGGGATAAAATAAATAAAATACTCGCAATGCGTACATGAAACTGAATAAAAGAAATAAAACATCACAGGACAGATTTACACTATTACAAGCATACAATTATACGAAATTTTAATTACAGATAATAGTTAAAAATTAAAATTGAATAAAATTCAGTTCAGAGTTCTCACCTTGCGCGGATAAGGGTAGAGACAAGAACAAGCAAAATTTTATTTTGGAAATCCTCTTCTCTTGCTTTTGAACTTTCTTTTGAAGAGAAAGAGAAAAGAGAAGAAAGAAGAAAGTAAAAGAAGAGGAAGGAAGAAAGGTTTTATTCTAATAAAACTTAGTTTACAACACATGAAGGAGGTACCATGCTTATATAGCTGCATTAGCCAAGGCCAAGGGGATTATTCTACGATGTGGGACAAAACTCCATTTCAAAAATAACACCTAAACAAAGTGGCTTGGTGTGAACGCGTGCAAAGGAATTTGCAAAAAGAACCCCCTATTTAATAGCTCCAACTCATCTTAAAAAAGAAAAAAAAACTTTTGTATGTTTTATCTTATTCAACTTGTATGTTTTATTATTATTATTATTATTATTTAAATTAACAAGAACATGATTTCCTTCATTTCTTTTATTACATTAAAATGTAATCTCTTCTTTCATTACATGATTCAACGTGACACTAAAAATGCGTTTATTCTTACTATTTATACATGATACTAAAAATATGCTTTATTTTTAATATTTAAAAACATGATATTAATTTTTTTTCTTACTCTTAATATTCCAACTAATGACCATTTCTATATGTACAATAAAAATGAAATCTTATCATTTATATATTTCTCCATCATAACATTCTTAACATAATGACATTTTTATTAACATGACATTTTTATATAACTTACATTACTAACTAAAATGACATATTTATTTTAACTTAACATTCCTAATAAGAGTGATGATTCTATATTAATACAATGTTTCTAAACAAATGATGTTTATATTAACATGACGCTAAAAAATATCCTTATTCACATATATTAATATGATGCTAAAAATATAATTATTTCTAGTATAACACAACGACGTTAAGTTCATACTTGTTTTTAGTGAAAATACACAACGCAAATTTTATATGTTTGATGTCAACATATAATTTCAACATAAATTATTTAAAAATAGAATTTTTATTTTCTGCCTCAATTTCTTAACAAACTTCATAAAAATAAGATTTTAAAATTGGTCCAAAATTCCGGGTTGTTACAATCTCCCCCACTTAAGAACTTTTCGTCCTCGAAAAGGAGCGTAGCTAAAAATTGTAAAATTAACTATCTTAATTTTAAATTTTAATGGTAGATTATCTTTTCAAAATATACATAACTTTATGTATATAAAAATCATATTTCAAAGAATAGATTATAAATATCAAAAATGCGTTAATTATAAATTCGTAACTCTTAACTCGTTCTAGGGCATTACTAACCCCATCTCTAACGAGTTTACTCATTCTAGGATACTGCTGATCCTATCTCTAATGAGTATTCTTATTGGACATTACTAATCCAATCCCTGATGAGTCTTTTGTTCAGTTCTAACAAGTTGTACCCCAAAGATTTGAGCTAACCAGAGCTCTGATACCAACTGTAAAGACCCGCAAATTCCCACCCTTTGAATCGACCATAAACCACACAGGTCTGACCCAAAAAGTGAAAATCTACGAATACTTTAACTTTGGGAATACAACATATTAAAACAACAACAGAAGACTTTTATAACATATCATATAATGTTACATCAGAGTACAGAATATCAGAGTACATTGAATTAAAAAAAGCGGAAGAATAAGTTACAATAATTAAAATATATTGCAGCGGAAGAAACACAGCGGAAGACTATCTCTGGACACAGCTTTAAGCTTCAACCCAGAATCCTGCTTAATATATCTGCAAAAATAGCTACTCGACTGCCCGTGTGGAAAATATGGGCACCCGAGTTTGCCAGTGGACAAACTACAGGTCAGTCATGGGACTGGTGTGAGAATTCTACTTAACCTATATAATATAATAAGGCTAATCACAGGACCACGCCACTTTCGCGGAACGGGTTTTCTCCTATAGATTGCCAGTGCATAAAGTAAAGTAAATCGTAGAATAACGCAATGTCTTTTTGAAAAATGAAACCATTATAAGACCCAGGTCCCATCACACAATGTCACGCATGCCGGAGGATAGGGTTTTACCTTATAATGATCAAAAGATGCTTGATACGATAAACACAGTATTATATAATAATAGTGTGCAACCAATTTGAAATACATCAAAGTAAATGTATTAATCCTAGACAGCATTAGTGCCCTATCCCACTATGTCACCATATATAGGTATACAATCAAAACCGCGTGATGTCGTATTGGAAATTTGGGTTTCCATCTGAGTCAAGGCTAGGGAGGAGATCCTTACCGATTCGAGACACTCTAGCAAATGCCCCAGGATTGGTACTCTGTCCAACCCTTGGATCCTGCAGGGCCGGTCCACACTTACTTTTGTGGATTAGAAATGCCTGAACACACGTTCCCCGGTCCTTTTGGACCTATAATACGGCCAGTGGCGACCGCATAAACCGAGGCCTCGAAAAATCCAACAACCACAATGAATAAATGCCAGCGCTGGTAGGTCCCTGGCACCACTCTAGCTAGAGAGAAACGTGTGCACTCCCTGCGTTCCCTTCTCCCGTTTTAGACTCTACCGGGCTGTGAGGCTCGCGAAGTCACGATATACACAAAGCTATGCCTAAATAGACTGTGCTTTGATCATCAACCACAAGGCTATACTTTGCAACAATAAGCCTTGATCAAGTGCAACTTGGCATACCACATCAACAACTCATATCATGTGATCGGTAATTATTTAACATACAAAAGGGTGTTAAGCAAGAGAATAAATCCTCCGCCACTGATTGACATAGAAATGTGTTTATTTTATGCTCTTATATCTTGTCTTTTGTATATAAATAAATATTACTTGGGTATTGTTTTGTTATTTTTACAGATAGTCCAACCCAGCCCGCATGCAACCAGAAATGTAGAGAAATAGAGTTCAATTTGCTGTGTATTTGCATTTTGAAGAATTGTAGATGAAGATATCACATCTAGTTGCTGTTGGACAAGAAAAGGAGTGATAAAAAGGCTTTGCACATCACAAATCAATGAAGAAATATCAAGGAAGCAAGAGGAAAAAGAGAAAAGGCCCAAATTTGCTTTATTTATCTAAGGCCCATTTATGTTTCTCATTGTAAACTAATTAGTGGTGTAATGACCAGGCCCATTTACCATTAGGGTTAGGGTTAGGGTTTGGCTATCTACCCTATATATACCCTTGTAATGGCATTGTAGCCACCATCCTATCTCATCTCTTATTCCATTGTTCTAATAAAAGTTCTTCTTTCTCTTTTATTTTCTGCATTTTTTTGTTTTCTTAGCAACTAGTGTTGTCTACACGATTAGATTCGGTAGAACACTATTTGTATTCTGCACTTATTTGCATTAGTGATTTACCGTCTGATTAGATTCAGCGGAAATCCTAATTTTAATTCTTGTTTGTTATTTCAATTTCTGCTTTTATTATTTTCTTAGGTCAAATTGGATTTAATTAGATTTAAATCTAATTCATAGTTTTATTTCTTTTCCATTGAAATTGTGATCTGATCGTCGGTTCAGTTAGATCTGTTCTGAATCAAAACACAGTTTTAATTTTGTTTTGTTTTATTTTCAAAATCAACCTCCAAAGTTCGTCTAACACGCCCACGAAACATATAAATAATAAAATTTAACTTTCCTCCCTATGTTCGACCTGTATGCTACACACCTGTATGCTTGCAGAATTTATTACAAATGTCGCGCTTTTCTAATTCATAGATTAGCGTCGATCATGTTTTTGGCGCCGTTGCCGGGGAAACTTTACGGGAAAATAAGGACGCCTTGGGGTGGGAAATTAGCGATATAAAAGGAATTAGCCAATCAATCGTGGAACATCGCATACATTTAGTTGATGAGGCTAAACCCATCCGTGAGGCTCAAAGGCGATTAAACCCAAACATGAGAGAAGTGGTCAAGGAGGAGATAATCAAATGTCTAGACAATAACATCATCTATCCCATCTCTGATAGTACTTGGGTGAGTCCGGTACAAGTTGTACCAAAGAAGTCGGGAGTCACAGTGATCAAAAACGACAGTAATGAACTCGTCCCAACAAAAATCAAAACCAAATGGCGTGTGTGCATCGACTATCGAAAGCTTAACTCAGCCACACGAAAAGACCATTTTCCCTTGCCTTTTATTGACCAAATGCTCGAACGCTTAGCGGGACATGAGTACTACTGTTTCCTCGATGGATACTCTGGCTATAACCAAATCCCTGTTGCTTTAGAGGATCAACATAAGACCACCTTTACTTGTCCCTTTGGAACCTTTGCTTATCGTCGCATGCCTTTCGGTCTTTGTAATGCCCCCGCGACTTTCCAAAGGTGTATGATGAGTATTTTCTCTGATATGGTGGAAGAATTCTTGGAAATATTCATGGACGATTTTTCAATATATGGATCATCTTTTTCCCAATGTCTCACTCATCTAGAACTCGTCCTTAAGCGTTGTAAGGAGAAATCACTCGTGCTTAATTGGGAGAAATGCCACTTTATGGTAAAAAGGGGGATAGTTCTAGGTCATGTCGTCTCCAAAGATGGCCTAGAAGTCGATAAATCCAAAATCGATTTGATTGCTAATTTACCTCCTCCTAAGTCTGTCAAAGATGTTCATTCATTTCTTGGCCATGCAGGATTCTATAGAAGATTCATTAAGGATTTCTCAAAAATTTCAAAACCTCTCTCGAATTTACTTGCCAAAGTCGTAAAGTTTGAATTTTCCAATGATTGCAGAACATCTTTTGAAACTCTTAAATCACTCTTGACCACAACTCCCATCATTCAACCTCCTGATTGGACTCAACCCTTTGAACTTATGTGCGACGCTTCTGACTTTGCAATTGGAGCCATCTTGGGTCAGCGTATTGATAAACTCCCTCGAGTCATTTATTACGCCAGCAAAACCTTAAACGAGGCCCAACTTAATTACTCAACTACTGAAAAGGAATTTTTGGCAGTTGTCTTCGCTCTTGAGAAATTCAGACCATATCTCATAGGATCCAAAGTCATAGTTTACACTGACCATGCTGCCTTACGATATTTGCTTTCTAAAAAGGATGCCAAGGCCCGCTTGATCCGTTGGATCCTTCTTCTTCAAGAGTTTGACATAGAAATACGAGATAAAAAGGGTTCTGAAAATGTCGTAGCTGATCATCTCTCTCGAATTGTACACGAAAATGATAACGACACCCTAATCGATGACTACTTTCCTGACGAACAACTCCTTTCGATCTCTAACACCCCTTGGTACGCTGACATTGTGAATTATCTTGTCACACAACAAACACCCGCTGAATGGTCGAAACAAGATAAACAAAAATTTCTCTCAAAAGTTCGAAACTTCTATTGGGACGACCCATATCTTTTCAAATACTGTCCAGACCAAATCATTCGAAGGTGTGTGCCTGATCATGAACACCAAAGTATTCTCTCCTTCTCACATGACCATGCTTGTGGCGGTCATTTTGGAGCAAGAAAAACTGCTGCAAAAGTTTTGCAAAGCGGTTTTTATTGGCCCACACACTTCCTTGACGCTTTCGAATTTTGCTCTAAATGTGAGCGATGTCAAAGAACGGGTCGAATCTCTAAGCGAAACATGATGCCTCTCAACCCCATTTTAGTGATTGAATTATTCGATGTTTGGGGCATCGATTTCATGGGACCATTCCCTAATTCATTTGGGAATCTTTACATCTTACTTGCGGTGGATTATGTCTCAAAATGGGTTGAAGCCATTCCGACCAAAACCAACGACAACAAGGTTGTTGTCAAATTCCTCAAAGAAAACATCTTTTCACGCTTTGGCACACCTCGAGCTATCATTAGCGATAATGGTACTCACTTCTGTAATCGTGCTTTTGAGTCCTTGCTCAAGAAATATTCAATCACACACAAGCTGTTGACCCCCTACCATCCACAAACGAGTGGGCAAGTAGAAGTTTCCAATAGACAAATCAAACAAATTCTTGAGAAAACCGTGAATTCCAATAGAAAAGATTGGTCTGTAAAACTTATTGATGCACTTTGGGCTTTTCGCACTGCTTATAAAACCAATCTAGGGATGTCACCATATCGATTAGTCTTTGGAAAGGCCTGCCACTTACCTCTTGAATTAGAGCATCGCGCTCTTTGGGCCATAAAATTTTTGAACTTTGACTTAGAAAAAGCCGGCTCACACAGGAAGTTACAAATTTCTGAATTAGAGGAATTAAGAAATGAGGCGTATGAAAATGCGAAAATCTACAAAGAAAGAACCAAAGCCCAACACGACAAAAACATACTTCGTAAGGAATTCAACATAGGTCAAAAAGTTCTTTTATACGACTCTAGACTTCACTTGTTTCCAGGAAAACTCAGATCTCGATGGACTGGACCTTATGTCGTGAAAACAGTATACCCTCATGGAGCGGTTGAAATTGAAAATCCTAGGGATGGAAAAGTCTTCAAAGTAAACGGTCAACGACTGAAACCATTTTTGGAATTCGAGCAATATGACGAAGACGACTCTATCGATCTGCATGATCATCCACCATGAAATCAGGTGGTACACGTTCTTCTTCTTTTATTTTTCTTTTTCATTTTTTTTTAATTTTATTTTGTTTTTCTGCCTTAGACAGTTGGGACACTGTCTGAATCAAGTGTGGGGGAGAGTCTGCATTTCATCCATTTTCATTTTTCCTTGTTTTTATTTCTTTTTATTTTCAGCCATTTAAGTAGGATCATCATACATTTTAAATTATAGTAACATACCATAAATTTTTTTTTTTTTGAAATACGACTCATTTTCAAGTGATACAACAAAATAAGCTTACAATTTTTAGCCAGTTGATAGTATTTTTCTCTCTCAACTTAGATCGAATAGGAAATATAATGAAAAGTTTAATTTTGAGGGATAATAGTGTAACCGGTACATAGGGAGATTCTTATGTGATGGCCATGAAATTTATTCTATATTGTAGACTTTGTTTAAATAAGTGGAGGACTTAAAATACTTATATTGGCTTTTCAAATCTTTAAAACTAAGTTGTGTTAAGTTGAATTCGCGTAACTCTCTTTTGTGCTTATATTTTCAATAATAATAATAATAGTATTCCAAGGGTATCCAACATTGCTTGTATATCGAGCGTTGGTGTGCAAACCCGCCAAGCTCTATCCGACACGTTGTTGACAAAGTCAAAGTTGGAATATCTTGGTCTCATTCTATGAGATTGGACACCTAAGGATTACTGACACGTTGTTGACAAAGTCAAAGTCGGCCTGCACAATCCGCCAAGCTCTTTACCTACTCTCCGTTAGTCCGCGAGGCAGTGCATGGGTGGTAAACCTTGGTCTTTTTAGTTAGGTGTATGTACTTGATCATAAATCTTAAAATTTTTATAGAATAAAGAATAAGCGATGATACCCAAACACTTCTTGACCTTATTGATTTGACTAGCCATACATGAGAAAATTAGAATACCACTTTACAAACTGTGCCAAGCAAACTTAGAATTTATTTCATGGCTGCACTATGTTATCGACTGAATCAACTGGCCAAACTGGAATTTAACATTTGAAAACTTGAGTTATATTGAAAATTTGTGACAAGTTGAGGTATCTAAAATAAAATCAACTGGTTAGAAATTATTAACTTAATTTGTTGTACCACTTTCCTGAAATAAGTTGTGTTTTCATCTTTCGTTTTATTTGCATATGTCCATTGCATTCATGTAGTTTCATTAGAATCATAGCATACTGCATTTGGATTTTGTGGGTAGTATCCGCTGAAAACCCTCACGAGACACCACTCGTCCTACTAGGGACACCTAGAGGTTTAACGGCTTGTTGCATACGCTCAATGCAATCGTGTCTCCTACGAAAGTGTGACCTATCTAGTTTAGTTTTTCATTTCTTGTTTTACTCGAGGACGAGTAAAAGATAAGTGTGGGGGTATTTGATTGACATAGAAATGTGTTTATTTTATGCTCTTATATCTTGTCTTTTGTATATAAATAAATATTACTTGGGTATTGTTTTGTTATTTTTGCAGATAGTCCAACCCAGCCCGCATGCAACCAGAAATGTAGAGAAATAGAGTTCAATTTGCTGTGTATTTGCATTTTGAAGAATTGTAGATGAAGATATCACATCTAGTTGTTGTTGGACAAGAAAAGGAGTGATAAAAAGGCTTTGCACATCACAAATCAATGAAGAAATATCAAGGAAGCAAGAGGAAAAAGAGAAAAGGCCCAAATTTGCTTTATTTATCTAAGGCCCATTTATGTTTCTCATTGTAAACTAATTAGTGGTGTAATGACCAGGCCCATTTACCATTAGGGTTAGGGTTAGGGTTTGGCTATCTACCCTATATATACCCTTGTAATGGCATTGTAGCCACCATCCTATCTCATCTCTTATTCCATTGTTCTAATAAAAGTTCTTCTTTCTCTTTTATTTTCTGCATTTTTTTGTTTTCTTAGCAACTAGTGTTGTCTACACGATTAGATTCGGTAGAACACTATTTGTATTCTGCACTTATTTGCATTAGTGATTTACCGTCTGATTAGATTCAGCGGAAATCCTAATTTTAATTCTTGTTTGTTATTTCAATTTCTGCTTTTATTATTTTCTTAGGTCAAATTGGATTTAATTAGATTTAAATCTAATTCATAGTTTTATTTCTTTTCCATTGAAATTGTGATCTGATCGTCGGTTCAGTTAGATCTGTTCTGAATCAAATCACAGTTTTAATTTTGTTTTGTTTTATTTTCAAAATCAACCTCCAAAGTTCGTCTAACACGCCCACGAAACATATAAATAATAAAATTTAACTTTCCTCCCTGTGTTCGACCTGTATGCTACACACCTGTATGCTTGCAGAATTTATTACAAATGTCGCGCTTTTCTAATTCATAGATTAGCGTCGATCAGCCACCATGCATTTATATATTAAATAAAAACCGATTTAATTACATGAAATAAATTTCAATGTCAGACATGCTATCCATTTACAAGTCCGTTCTGGGTCTGAACGAAACAACGTATCCGTCGATCTCCCGTACGTCTGGAAGATCATTACTTTTTACCTTGCCTTGGGGGATCAGTCCCAATTCAAGATATCGGTCATCATCAACCAAACGATGTGAAGTTCTCAGGTCTTCAGTCACCGTCTTCATCTTCGACTCTTGATCGTCGTGATGATTATTCAGAATGGGTTAGATCCGGTCTTTCTGAATAACTCGCGTATTTGTAATTTAGACCAACCATACGCCACATTCCAACTTTGAATATCCTTTTAAATAAAAATTATTTTTTATGTTAAAAGGTTCTCATTAATTTTATCAAAGATAAAATAAATTAAATTTTTAATCTTTCTAAAAAGATTTATTAATATTCCAATTTTGATTTTTAATACAAGAATCATTATTACAAGATTATTAATTTCAATAAACCAATCTTGTCTTAAATTGGGTTAAAGAACTAGTGTCGTTTAAAACACAGTTCACGATAAACCCAAAACCAATTTCCAAAATATGGAATTTCTACAGAAACCAAATCAACAAATAATCGTTATAAATTTCTGTACCAGACTAACATTATAAATGGAATAACGGCAAAGCCTCTTAAATTCCATATATAATATCGGTCTTCTTTTACAGAAGCCCATCTCGATTATTATCAATCGAATTTCCACTTAATTCCAACTTAATATATTAAATTGGAAAATTCTAAATTTATAAAATCTTCTTTTAAATTTATAAAATAGATTTATAAATTTCAAATAATAATTTCAATGTAAATTGGATTAATGGATAAATGTTATTTAAAACATCGTCCACTACAAATCCAATCTACATATCAATCACCAAACATAAATGTTAAGATCTAATGATCTTAAATAAAAGAATAATCCTAAAAATATTAAAAAATATATTTTAAAATAATCAATAAAATAATATTTATGTAAAATATTCTTTATAATACAAAATCTTTTATTTTACAAAAATTCTTTTATTATGTAAACATTCTTTATTTAAAAAGAAATTCTGCATTGGAATGCGACTCAACCATGCACCATATAATTTAGGTCAAATGGGTTTCATACATTTCATGTATAGGGTAATAACAGGAAATAATTCTCAATCCATCCATTAACAACCAGAGTGACGATTTCAACTGTGTGAGCGTTAAAATGAAATAATAATGCTCGTCGCAGCCTGTCGATCAATCGATAGACATATAATTAAACATTGGGATTTGTGTCAGTCAAGTATCGTCCCAATACCCGTGTGGGGTTTTCAGCCAACAACAATTCATATAAATAAATAAATAAATAATTGGTTAATAGGTTTAACCAATTTCAATTTCACTGCACATGTCACTTATATCGAGTAAGAATGTATTTTACTCGTATGATCTCATTATATATTCCTAAAGTTACATAAAGGGCAATTTATTTATATAGCTTTATTGTGGATGACAAATGGGATATAATTTCCATTATTCTTTATTTGTATGAAGTTTCTTAACAATACTTTTCAGTGTATATTTTGACCAACAATACAATTGTATATTAGAATATAAATTCTAATGCAAGTTTGCAAATAAAAATTGGATTTTATGTTTGCGTATAAACTCTACTGTATATTATGCAAATAAAAGTAATCCTTATATTTGCACATAAATTCTGTTTCCTATAAAGATGAGTGAAAGTGATATACTCATTTTGTTAACAATTCTATTTCAACAAATACAATGTAAATAAAAGTGTGTTTCTAATCTTATACTTTTATTTGTACATAAAACACAAATAAAAATGTCTCTCATGTATTTGTCTTTTTTTTTATTTGACAAAACAATGTAAAACAAAAAATGTTCTTTTATATCTTGTACTTTTACTTAGCAAAACAATAATAAAAAAATGTCTTTTACTCTTTTACTTTTATTTAACAAGCAATGATAAATAAAAGTGTAATTTCCTTTCTATGCTTTATTTGCATCTAAAAATGCAAATAAGAAATATAACTACTTTGTTTTTGTGTTTTGTTTACATATAAAAGGGGAAACAACTATGTGATTCTTTTTCCTATATTTTGTTTGCATAAAATGCAAATAAAAATATGTCATATTCTTATTTATACAAAATAGTAAATTCACATAATTACCTCATTTTACTTATAATATGAAATGTAAAAAAAAAGGTTCACATGATTTGATCTTTCTATTTACAATAGAAATAAAAGTGATTCACATAGTTTTGTTCTTTTTTTTATATATTTACGATCGAAAATGTAAATAAAAGTGATTCACATAGTTTGTACTTTTTATTTACAATAGAACATGTAAATAAAAGTGATTCACATAGTTTGTTCTTTTTATTTTACAATAGAAAATGTAAATAAAATGATTCATACATTTTGTGCTTTTCATTTACAATAGAAAATGTAAATAAAATGATTCATATTATTTTGTTCTTTTCATGGAAAATGTAAACTTTTCTCTTATTCTTATACTACATTAAAATATGATAAAATATGATTTACTTCATGTGCATTCATATGATTATAAAATATGAATTTACTTCATATGCATTCACATGATTATAAAATATGAATTTACTTCATACGCATTCATATTATTATAAAACATGTTAAATTTTTACTTACAAAGGATAGGCTTTAAAATAAATTAAAATCTTTATATTAAAAATCCAAATTTCTATTCTCGATTCGAATTCTATGCTTTTACAAAGATAAAGATTAATTTTTATATTGTTTGTAAATAAAAATGTGAAATCTTTAATCAAAGAAAACAAACAACACAACCTACATGATTTGACAAATAATGACATTTCTTTTATTGCATAGCGTATAAACATGAAGAATTTCAAACAAAAGAGAAGATTATAGCGCACACATAAATTTAGGAACATAAATTACATCGCTCGATTGAAATAAGAACTGCAAAGATGAGATTATTTTTACATCCCACGTTTGAATATAAATGAAATGAACTGTAAAGATAAGACTTTCACATTCCACGCTTGAAATAAAATAAAATGCTATTCAAGATGGAACTTTCACATTCCACGCTTGAAATAAAATAAAATGCAATTCAAGATGGAACTTTCACATTCCATGCTTGAAATAAAATAAAATGAAATCAAAGATGGAACTTTTATATCTCATCTTTAATAACATGAAAACAAAGAGGGGACTTTACATCCACACACTAGGCTCATGAACGATAAAGATGAGATTTTCATCCCACGTTTGGAAAAGAAAATAAAATAAAATAAATTGCAATGATGGGGTTTTATATCTCATCTTAAATAAAAATGAGATTTTCAACCTCCACTCTTGAAATAAAATAAAATAAATAAATTTCAAAGATGGGGTTTTATATCTCACTTTAAATAAAGATGAGATTTTCAACCTCCACGCTTAAATGAAAAATAACAGCGCCAATGTACAGAAAATAATAGCGCGATGTACAGAAATAATAGCGCGCGTTCATAGATCTTAACCCACAGATCTGGAATAACAATGGATAAAAATTACTGCGCGATACACGAATCTAAAAATATAGATTCGGGATAAAATAAATAAAATACTCGCAATGCGTACATGAAACTGAATAAAAGAAATAAAACATCACAGCACAGATTTACACTATTACAAGCATACAATTATACATAATTTTAATTATAGATAATAGTTAAAAATTAAAATTGAATAAAATTCAGTTCAGAGTTCTCACCTTGCGCGGATAAGGGTAGAGACAAGAACAAGCAAAATTTTATTTTGGAAATCCTCTTCTCTTGCTTTTGAACTTTCTTTTGAAGAGAAAGAGAAAAGAGAAGAAAGAAGAAAGTAAAAGAAGAGGAAGGAAGAAAGGTTTTATTCTAATAAAACTTAGTATACAACACATGAAGGAGGTACCATGCTTATATAGCTGCATTAGCCAAGGCCAAGGGGATTATTCTACGATGTGGGACAAAACTCCATTTCAAAAATAACACCTAAACAAAGTAGCTTGGTGTGAACGCGTGCGAAGGAATTTGCAAAAAGAACCCCTTATTTAATAGCTCCAACTCATCTTAAAAAAGAAAAAAAAACTTTTGTATGTTTTATCTTATTCAACTTGTATGTTTTATTATTATTATTATTTAAATTAACAAGAACGTGATTTCCTTCATTTCTTTTATTACATTAAAATGTAATCTCTTCTTTCATTACATGATTCAACGTGACACTAAAAATGCGTTTATTCTTACTATTTATACATGATACTAAAAATATGCTTTATTTTTAATATTTAAAAACATGATATTAATTTTTTTTCTTACTCTTAATATTCCAACTAATGACCATTTCTATATGTACAATAAAAATGAAATCTTATCATTTATATATTTCTCCATTATAACATTCTTAACATAATGACATTTTTATTAACATGACATTTTTATATAACTTACGTTACTAACTAAAATGACAAATTTATTTTAACTAAACACTCCTAATAAGAGTGATGATTCTATATTAATACAACGTTTCTAAACAAATGATGTTTATATTAACATGACGCTAAAAAATATCCTTATTCACATATATTAATATGATGCTAAAAATATAATTATTTCTAGTATAACACAACGACGCTAAGTTCATACTTGTTTTTAGTGAAAATACACAACGCAAATTTTATATGTTTGATGTCAACATATAATTTCAACATAAATTATTTAAAAATAGAATTTTTATTTTCTGCCTCAATTTCTTAACAAACTTCATAAAAATAAGATTTTAAAATTGGTCCAAAATTCCGGGTTGTTACATAAAAATTCTATTTTTATAACGGTTATCATATAATGAAGATCATATTTTTATCACGCTAACTTCATAATAAAAATTATATTTTTATATCGCTCTTCTTCTAATAAAAATCCAGCCTTTCTATGATAAAAAATTATAACTTTTCATAAATAAAAATCAAATCTTTTTTATTACTCTTCATGTATAAAAATCTAATTTTTATGAAGTCAATTCATGTATAAAAACCAATTTTTTTTTGAAATCAATTCATATTAAAAATCAAAACTTTTTGTATATAAAAATCTCACTTTCTCGTATATTAAAATCTTAACTTCTCGCATATAAAAATCTTATTTTCCTTGTATATAAAAATATAAACTTTCGTATATATAAAATATAAACTTGCATATATATTAACTGATTTCCTATAAACATTAAAACTCATTTATACTAAAACTAAAATTAAATTGATTTAATAAAATAAAAATAAAGAAAATCACCTTAATCAGTCGAAGAGGGTGCTCGGATTAGGGAGGAAGTGGCGAAGGGCTTCTGCGCGTTCGAATATGGTAGGTGGGTGCTGATGGTCGCGGTCTCGGGCTCCTGGGGTGTTCGTGCGATGGAGGGGGTCGACGTGAGTGGGGAGATCGGGTGGGGCTAGGTCGGAGGGGTGCGCCGCCTGGGAATGGGTGGCAGTGGGATAGCGACGAGGGACGAAGGTACGGTGGTCATACGCCATTGCGGTTTCCTTTATTGATTTGTAGATCTGAATGGAGGAAGAATAGAAAAAGGGGGGGCGCGTTGACTTAGTGTGTAGGGGAAAAGGGATTTTTATTATTTTATTTTATTTTATTTATCCTCTATAAAGTAACTTTTAATTTCGATCTCCAAACGAGACCCACCGCCTGTCGTTCTTAGCTAATTACCACCATTTCGAACACAATGGGATAGGTAACGTAAGCTGGTTCGATCGTTTCGATCAGTTTCCATTCAAACAAAAATATAACTCTATATATTGAATTTGAACGCACATTTCAATTTACCGGGGCCACATACGGACTCTAAAAATTCCAAAAAAATATTTCCTAGCTTTGTATTGATGATACGGTTCTAACAAATCTAATTTCGTCAAATTCCGTGACCGTTTGAAAAATGGCCATTTTCTGGTCGATCGAAATTGACTAAAACTGTTAAAACACGTTTAACTTCGCCACGCTCACATATTGAGTCAGAAAATTATGAATTTTGGAATCTAGCAATAAATTGACATCCCGGATCCAACAAAAGTGGTTTCTTTGAAAACCGAGGTCGTTTGCAAAATCTCCATTTTTAAGGGCTTAAAATTCCATAGCGACTATTCTGAATTTTCAATTGGACATATCTTTTTATTCCCGCTATGAAATTTCAATTTTTCGGATTCTTTTGGAAAGATATTTTCAAATGGATTCTAATATTTTTGGTTTCTCTAAAATCCAGTTTTTTTTGAATCCTGTACATTCATTTGAAATTTGAAATAGAATTTTCAAACTACCGCGCCATTTTCAATTACTTTTATATTTAAAATAAAATATTTATATTCTAACGGTGATCTGTATAAATATATACGTTCTAATTCTATTCAAATTAAATTTCTCGTCATCTTTATTTAAAATAATTCATTTTAAATATTCAAAATTTGTTAAAACTGCCAAAATAAAAATTTTAAATTGGCTCGGATTTCCGGGTTGTTACAATCTCCCCCACTTAAAATCTTTTCGTCCTCGAAAAGGAACGAAGCTGAAAGTTGTTTAACTAACCAACTCAACTTTCATTATTTTCTTTACAGCTTAAGTTCTTCAACTTTTCAGTTTCTAAGAAAATTTCAAATTTTTCAAAAATTTGGCTAACACCCTAAATTTTCGAAAAATTTCGCCATAGTCTCCCTTGCACCGGGAGCTTCGGGGTATTTCAAATAGCCTCCCATGGCCCTCACCAATCCAAAAGAAAAAGCCAAGCGGCTAGCCAATCGGCTCATAAAATCATCAAATCCCCAAGAAATACAATAAACATGTACCTATTTCTCGGGCAAACAATTTTATTCCTCTACTCTAGCCTCCTTGCTATGACCTGTTCAATGGATATACATGTATATGCATGCAATTGTAATCAAATTTTCAATTCAGTTATAAATTCGGTTCAATTTGGCATAATGGTTCAAAATTTTAATTAATCAAAACAATAATCAAACAACACAACCATCATTCAATTAGTGGATTATCGTTTCAAATTAATAATTTTGATATATATATACAGAAAATCATGTTTTTGATGCCAAATCACAACAATAAACCTATCAAGTTTTGGTTATCACACCAGTCAATTAGAATCATATAGATACCCCACTTTCGATACTCGAAAATAAATACTGGTAAAGCTGCAGCATTTCAGAATCATCCCTGGGCAACTAGAGTGTGATTCTATATCCATCCAGTATATTAAGACTTTGAACATACGTTCATGACGCGTATATGCAAAATCTTTATATACTCGATAGTCCAAATTCAATACAAATAAAATATTCAAATACGTACAAAATGGTTTAAATTTTCTAATCAAAATTTGTTTTCAAATTTTATTTCAAAAATTTCACTCTTCACACTCGTTCTAGGATACTACTGATCCCATCTCTAACGAGTTAATCTTATTGGATATTTCTAATCCAACCTCTGATGAATTCTTTCGTTCGGTTCTAATGTGTCTTGTTCTCGAGCTCTGTAACACCCCACCTCCGCTAGGGTCACTCACAAAGGGAATGCACTAGTTTTGGAGGAGCGTTATCGAGGTAAACAAACATAGAAATATTACAAGACAGAACATAGATAAAACAGCGGAAGAATCAAATGATAAATTTCATTACTTTCAAAAAGAGTCAAAACCTTTTACATCAAATAGCCATGGTCATTATTTTCCATTACAACAAATTCTGTCTTGCATAAATAAAGAAGCATAATCTTAAAACAACAAAAGTGACTTAATTCCCCAAAGGTAGTAGAAATGCAGCCACATCATAGCTCAAGATCAAACCGTACATGAGCTAAACCGAAAGCAAGCAAAATCCAAGCTAACCGCTAGAGTTTCCTCCCTGAGAACGTGGGGGGAGGGGGGAAACGAAAGGAAAAGAGGCAAAAGAAAACGGGTCAGTCACAAAGACAGGTAAGTCCTAGTTACTTTCAGCATAAAAACAGGTAAAGGTAACATGACATGAACAAACTGAAAGTAAACATAAGGATGATGACAAGATGGGCAAGATAGACTAAGATAACATGATAAATCAAGTATAAATCAAGTATAAATCAAGTATAGCATCACATATTCAAGGTTCTCTGCATCAACTGTACTAGAATCCCAAACCCATGTCTTATATTAATCATGAAATGATCCCTTGGCCCAATATCATGAAATGACCCATTACTAGGTCCAACGGAACGATCCACTAATCGATCGGCTCCCTACAAGTTCAAGCTCGTTGTGTGTCTGTGTCATATGGCCCTATCATGAATGTAGTCTCCTGTGCTAGGTCCACCATAGGGTGTATCAAGCCCTATGGTGCCAACCACCGACACGAATCAAGCATGCACAGGTAAACCTACTGATGCCCAATGCCTGCTTTTTCAACTCCGAACCACGTGCACGACCATAGCCCGCCTGAACCTACACTGGCGCACCAACTTAGCCGTCGTTCTGGTCGCTTACAATCAACCCAGTAATCTGCCCCACCCCGCCTAGTTTCAGGGTACATTGATACATCTAGTGGGTTACTGCTGAAATGGACCGCATAACTAGGGTTTTCGTCCAATAGGTTAAGTGTTGTCATTTAAATTCGTGACTTAACCCTTATCAGTCTAGCATGTCAAGTTGGTTAAGTGTTGTCATTCAAGTTCGTGACTTAACCCGCCTACGAATCATGTATCAAGTTGGTTAAGTGTTATCTTTCAGGTTCATGACTTAACCCTATCATGTGGCATTAATTCATTAATGCACCCCAACCTCTCACATCAGACCTGTTGTTGTGGTCACTGGATATGCCGGGCAGTTCCGGGCAGAATTACACCACAACTCAGTCTGACCTCGGGTTTTCAAGTGCGATATGACCAACTACCCACATTGGATCCTATTGATTGCAGTAACTGGATTTGCCGGGCGGTTCCGGGCAGAATTACACTGCAAACTCAACCCATCCTCGAGTTGGCCATTTTCAAGTTCATTCTAGTGTCATGTCCATGTTCAAGATTCATGTTAAGTTTCATGGCGAGTTTCATGCCAAGTTTCCTATAATTACCAATTTTTTCCAACATTACCCCGTCTAAATATTAGGCTAACAATCTTAGCCTAATTTTCCGTCTGCATGATTTTTGACGTATAATATTTGGCTAAAACTTAGCCTAATTTATCGTACATAAAATTTGCATAAAGAAATTCATTAACATAAACATGACATAGGTGTAAACTTGGCATTCTCGGCATAGTCAATATGAACACCATAGGTGTGTACCTGCAAAATAATCAACATGAATATCATAGGTGTGATCTTGCAACGTAGACTAAATCAACATATATATATATATGTGAATTTGCAATATAGACTAAATCAACTTACATATATGTGAACTTGCAAATCAATCACGAGCATATGAATAAGTGTGATCTTGAAATATGACATAGGTTTAACATATACACATAAACATGTAGATCTAACATGTGGTAACATATGTGATATGATTTTACAACCTAAAACTTACATAACATGATAAACTACACAACTTGTCATAACAAGTTATACTCCAATATACATATGAATAGACTTATTCATTAATTCCCAATTCAACATGATAATAAAATAGAATATCATTCAATTTCACATATAACATAATAAACATTGTTCTATTATCAATTTATTTCCAAGGCATAACATAACTGAATAAATTGAGTAAAACATCGCAGGCATATAGATCTGATAACATTATGAACATGAAAAGGTTTGAATAATAATCTAGGTTCAAGAACATGGATAGATCTAACTTAAATAGAAAAAATCCCCAAAATCAAGATCCAAGGACAAATAAAGAAAATAGGCCTGAATAGAAAATCAAGCTTCGATCTAATTTCATAGTCATAATCCTAGGCAATAACCTCATGGTCATAAATCATAGGTGATTAGCCACAATTGCCCTTGTCATAGTCATAGGCAATAGTCTTATGTTCACAGTCATAGGCATAGGCATAGTCTTATGTTCACAGTCATAGGCGTAGGCATAGTCTTATGTTCACCATCATAGTCTTAGGCCATTAACAATAGTTTCAACGTCATAGGCATAATAATGTTAAGGACATGAGAGAGTCTGATTTACAACATGAATAGGTCCAAACTGATTTCATAGCAATATTCCCAAAAGTCAAGATCCAAGATGAACAAAAATAGATATGAATCATACATAGATCCAATTCCAATTTATAACATTTCCATATTAAGTTTATAGTTTTTATATAAAAGTAACTTGAACTTACAGATCGTGGTCTAAGAAACTTAGATGCAGAAGTCAAGTCTAGAAATTTATCGTTGAATCTTGCGTTGATTGTAGAAGAAAATCCCCAATATGAAATTCCTAGCCGTAGTCTTCAAGAAATAATCTTCGCGTTTTAATTTATCTTAATTTAATTTAGAGGAGGAAGAAGAAGCCATGTTCATCAAGAATTAGTGCAACATAAGGTTAGAGAAGAATGGTGTAAAGAGAATGAGGCTAGGAGGCTGTTTATATAGGATTAGGTAGACGAATCTGGACAGAAAACGAGATCAGATACATCAGAATGCATCAGGTTCAAAAACTGGTTTCGGGAGGCAGGTCGACCCCCAGGTCGACGCTATGGTTGACCTGGTCCCTTGGAGGTCGACACTATGGTCGACCCCCAGGTCGACCTGGTCCTGGGCGGGAAATTTCCCGCCCAGCCTGTTCTGGGTTTTGAATTCGAATTTTCGAGCTGTTTTCGATTCTGAAAATTTCTGAAACTTCGGAGGGTCATATCTCCCTCATACAGACTCCGATTTTCGAAAACTCAGACTCATTTCCAAGCAGAATTTCGAGACGGACGCAATAGCGCAACCTGTTTCCCTTGATTCTTATTTTAAAAATTAATTCTACCTTGATTTATGGTTTTAACATGTTATTAAAATACGGGTTGTTACATTCTCCCCTCCTTAAAGGATTTCGTCCCCGAAATCTTCAAGTTAAGAAGAATGATTCCTATCATCCATCATCCATCTACTCAAAACATCATCCACAAGCAACCATTGTCCTTAAAAGATTTCTAATGCTATATGAACATATGCAGAAGGTGTGTGTATATGTTCCTTATCTAGTGCAAATGATCAGGCCTGATTGATCTTCTTAATGCAAAATATGTTTAGTGCCATGAATCCAACATGTATGCAAATAGTCCTAGTCACATAAACACAATATGTGTGCACAAACATCCATCCATATGCAACATACACATGATAACACATTCAATTTCATCCATAAACAAGTATAAACACTCATGCATATGCAATATGAAAATGTGTCTGAGTCGATCTAGTGCCTAATGTGTGTTATGCAACCACGAGCAACCACTTGCGACCACTTGCAAACATCAACCATAACATGTTCAATCACATGTTTACATCCAAAAGGGTTCTACCTAAGGTTCTCAAGATAGGATTGAGAAGATAAGCAAGATAAAACAAAGCATCTAGGAGAAGAAGTTAAAGATGTACCCCTAGGAGGTTCTGCTTGCGGGACTTGCCCTTGCTTCTTAGGGCAGTTCTTGCTGATATGTCCAGTATCACCACACTGAAAGCATGCTCCCATATTCATCTTCTTCTTTCTACAATCCTGGACTATATGCCCCTCAATACCACAGAAGTGGCATTTTCTTTTCTCACGTGTCTTGTTATCATTATTGTTGTTGTTGTTCTTGCCTCCTTTCTCGGAGTCTACCTTCTTGTTTTGAGACTCATTCGCCTTGACCTCCTTCTTGCCATTCTTGTCTTCTTCATTTAAGAGCGCCATGTCCACTAACTTTTCGTAAGTAGCTCCCATAGGTATGTGGGTCATAGACAAGCTATGAATTGGCTCATTCAATCCCTTGACGAAATGGAGAGCCTTCTTATGAGGAGTATTCACTAAGTCCAGTCCAAATCGGGCCAGCTGATTGAATTGATTGACGTACTCCTTGACCGTCATACTTCCTTGCTTAAGAGATAAGAACTTTTCCAGTTGTAGACTTTGTTCAGCTTGTGAGAGGAATTTCATCTCAAACCTTATCCTGAAATCCATCCATGTTTCAACCGGCCTCTCAGCGTTAGTGACTTCCCACCAATAGGAAGCTTCGTCTTTGAGCAACCATACCGCCAACTGTACCTTCTTCCTATCGTCCACCTCGAAGATAACGAACGGATCCTCAGTTTCTTTGAGCCAGTTCCTCGCTTCTATGAATGATTCTGTTCCCTTGAAATCCTTTCCACCCATGGCCCTAAAATCTTTACAGATCTTTGAGAAAGCAATTGCACGAGGAGGGGGCGGAGGAGGAGGAATCGCTGCAGCTGGAGGAGGAATATCTGTTGGGCCTGCATCGTTGGCCCTAGCCTCTAAGTACCTCCTGAACCAGCCAGGTATTGGCACGCCCTCCGGAAAGTTAAAATTTCCAGACATGCTGAAATGGAAAAGAAGAGATTCAAAAATGAGGAAACAAAGGATAGTGCTAATGGCTTTTGGGGAATAGCCTTTAAATAAAACAAGACTTTTCTTGAAAAATGCTTCTTTGTAAACGGTTTTGAAAATAGTTTTAGAAGGTTTTAAAAACTTTTGCCCAGTCTGATAACCTTCTGCTCTGATACCAAATGTAACACCCCCACCTCCGCTAGGGTCACTCACATAGGGAATGCACTAGTTTTGGAGGAGCGTTATCGAGGTAAACAAACACAGAAATATTACAAGACAGAACATAGATAAAACAGCGAAATAATCAAAAGATAAATTTCATTACTTTCAAAAAGAGTCAAAACCTTTTACATCAAATAGCCAAGGTCATTATTTTTCATTACAACAAATTCTGTCTTGCATAAATAATGAAGCATAATCTTAAAACAACAAAAGTAGCTTAATTCCCCAAAGGTAGCAGAAATGCAGCCATAGGATAGCTCATGATCAAACCGTACATGAGCTGAACCGAAAGCAAGCGAAATCCAAGCTAAGTGCTAGAATTTCCTCCCTGAGAACCTTGGGGGGGGGGGACGAAAGGAAAAGAGGCGAAAGAAAACGGGTCAGTCATAAAGACTGGTAAGTCCTAGTGACTTTCAGCATAAAAATAGGTAAAGGTAACATGACATGTACAAACTGAAAGTAAACATAAGGATGATGACAAGATGGGCAAGATAGACTAAGATAACATGATAAATCAAGTATAAATCAAGTATAGCATCACATATTCAAGGTTCTCTGCATTAACTGTACTAGAATCCCAAACCCATGTCTCATATTAGTCATGAAATGATCCCTTGGCCCAATATCATGAAATGACCCATTACTAGGTCCAACAGAATGATCCACTAATTGATCAGCTCCCTACAAGTTCTAGCTCGTTGTGTGTCTGTGTCATACGGCCCTATCTCGAATGTAGTCACCTGTGCTAGGTCTACCATAGGGTGTATCAAGCCCTATTGTGCCAACCACCGACACGAATCAAACATGCACAGGTAAACCTATTGATGCCCAATGCCTGCTTTTTCAACTTCGGACCACGTGCACGACCATAGCCCGCCTGAACCTACACTGGCGCACCAACTCAGCCGTCGTTCTGGTCGCTTACAATCAGCCCAGTAATCGTGCCCCACCCTGCCTAGTTCCAGGGTACCATGATACATCTAGTGGGTTACTGCTGAAATGGACCGCGTAACTAGGGTTTTCGTCTAATAGGTTAAGTGTTGTCATTTAAATTCGTGACTTAACCCTTATCAGTCTAGCATGTCAAGTTGGTTAAGTTTGTCATTCAAGTTCGTGACTTAACCCGCCTACGAATCTTGTATCAAAGTTGGTTAAGTGTTGTCTTTCATGTTCATGACTTAACCCTATCATTTGGCATTAATTCATTAATGCACCCCAACCTCTCACATCAGACCTGTTGTTGTGGTCACTGGATATGCCGGGCGGTTCCGGGCAGAATTACACCACAACTCAGTCTGACCTCGGGTTTTCAAGTGCGATATGTCCAACTACCCACATTAGACCCCACCTCCGCTAGGGTCACTCACAAAGGGAATGCACTAGTTTTGGAGGAGCGTTATCGAGGTAAATAAACACAGAAATATTACAAGACAGAACATAAATAGAACGACGGAAGAATCAAAAGCTAAATTTCATTACTTTCAAAAAGAGTCAAAACCTTTTATATCTAAAGTACCAAATAGCCAAAGTCATTATTTTCCATTACAATAATTTTGTCTTGCATAAATAAAGAAGCATAAACTTAAAACATAAAAAGTAGCTTAATTCTTCAAGGGTAGCAGAAATGCAGCCATAGCATAGCTCAAGATCAAACCGTACATGAGCTGAACCGAAAGCAAGCTACGGTATCATGACTTAGCCCTTATCAGTCTAACATGTCAAGTTGGTTAAGTATTGTCATTCAAGTTCATGACTTAGCCCTACGAATCATGTGTCAAGTTGGTTAAGTGTTGTCTTTCATGTTCATGACTTAACCCTATCATGTGGCATTAATTCATTAATGCACCCCAACCTCTCACATCAGACCTGTTGTTGTGGTCACTAGATATGCCGGGCGGTTCCGGGCAGATTTGCACCACAACTCAGTCTGACCTCGGGTTTTCAAGTGCGGTATGACCAACTACCCACATTGGATCCTATTGTTTGCAGTAACTGGATTTGCCGGGCGGTTCTGGGCAGAATTACACTGCAAACTCAACCAAACCTCGAGTTGGCCATTTTCAAGTTCATTCTAGTGTCATGTCCATGTCCAAATTTTCATGTCAAGTTCATGTCAAGTTTCATGGCGAGTTTCATGCCAAGTTTCCTATAATTACCAATTTTTCCCAACGTTACCCCGTCTAAATATTAGGCTAACAATCTTAGCCTAATTTTCCGTCCGCATGATTTTTGACATATAATATTAGGCTAAAACTTAGCCTAATTTATCGTACACAAAATTTGCATAAAGAAATTCATTAACATAAACATAACATAGGTGTAAACTTGGCATTCTCGGCATAGTCAATATGAACACCATAGGTGTGTACTTGCAAAATAATCAACATGAATATCATAGGTGTGATCTTGCAACGTAGACTAAATCAACATACATATATGTGAATTTGCAACATAGACTAAATCAACTTACATATATGTGAACTTGCAAATCAATCACGAGCATATGAATAAGTGTGATCTTGAAATATGACATAGGTTTAACATATACACATAAACATGTAGATCTAACATGTGGTCACATATGTGATATGATTTTACAACCTAAAACTTGCATAACATGATAAACTACACAACTTGTCATAACAAGTTATACTCCAATATACATATGAATAGACTTATTCATTAATTCCCAATTCAACATGATAATAAAATAGAATATCATTCAATTTCACATATAACATAATAAACATTGTTCTATTATCAATTTATTTCCAAGGCATAACATAACTGAATAAGTTGAGTAAAACATCGCAGGCATATAGATCTGATAACATTATGAACATGAAAAGGTTTGAATAATAATCTAGGTTCAAGAACATGGATAGATCTAACTTAAATAGAAAAAATCCCCAAAATCAAGATCCAAGGACAAATAAAGAAAATAGGTCTGGATAGAAAATCAGGCTTAGATCTAATTTCATAGTCATAATCCTAGGCAATAACCTCATGGTCATAAATCATAGGTGATTAGCCACAATTGTCCTTGTCATAGTCATAGGTATTAGTCTTATGTTCACAGTCATAGGCATAGACATAGTCTTATGTTCACAGTCATAGGCATAGTCTTATGTTCACCGTCATAGTCTTAGGCCATTAACAATAGTTTCAACGTCATAGGCATAATAATGTTATGGACATGAGAGAGTCTAATTTACAACATGAATAGGTCCAAACTGATTTCATAGCAATATTCCCAAAAGTCAAGATCCAAGATGAACAAAAATAGATATGAATCATACATAGATCCAATTCCAATTTATAACATGTTCATATTAAGTTTATAGTTTTTATCTAAAAGTAACTTGAACTTACAGATCGTGGTCTAAGAAACTTAGATGTAGAAGTCAAGTCTAGAAATTTTCATTGAATCATTGAATCTTGCTTTGATTGTTGAAGCAAATCCCTAATATGAAATTCCTAGCTGTAGTCTTCAAGAAATAATCTTCGCGTTTTAATTTATCTTAATTTAATTTAGAGAAAGAAGAAGAAGCCATGTTCATCAAGAATTCGTGTAGTATAAGGTTAGGGAAGAATGGTGTAAAGACAATGAGGCTGTTTATATAGGATTAGGCATACGAATCTGGACAGAAAACGAGATCAGATACATCAAAATGCATCAGGTTCAAAAACTGGGTTTGGGAGGAAGGTCGACCCCCAGGTCGACACTATGGTCGACCTGGTCCCTGGGAGGTCGGCACTATGGTCGACCCCCAGGTCGACCTGGTCCTGGGCGGGAAATTTCCTGCCCAGCCTGTTCTGGGTTTTGAATTCGAATTTTCGAGCTGTTTTCGATTCTGAAAATTTCTGAAACTTCGGAGGGTCATATCTCCCTCATGCAGACTCCGATTTTCGAAAACTCAGACTCGTTTCCAAGCTGAATTTCGAGACGAACGCAATGGCGCAACCCGTTTCCCTTGATTCTTATTTCAAAAATTAATTTTGCCTTGATTTATGGTTTTAACATGTTATTAAAATACGGGATGTTACAAGCTCTGTAAACCAAAGCTCTGACACCAAATGTGGCGACCCGAACTTCCCCGTGAAGGAAAGAACGAATTGCTTTGAGGACAAGACGAATCAGAACACAAACAGAAGAACATTTCGTTGCTTATTACAACAATTACATCAGAATACAAGAATACCACAGAGTATGAATCAATATTACACACTTGATAAATATCAGAGATTTAAATTACATTGAAATACATAGCAACGAAAAAATAATACAACACACAACTGAAAGAAATACACAGATACAGAGCTTTCCGAGTATCGTTCCAGATGTAAACCCGGATCCTGTGAATATAAATCTGCAAAACCAAAATTACTAGCTGCCCGTGCGGAAAATAAGGGCACCCAGAGTTTAGGTTAAAACAATAAACTCCAGGTCAGTTATGTGACTGGTGTGAGAACTAAAACAGTTATTAATCTTTATTTTTAAAGTTAGGTAAATCAAGGGACCACGCCGTATTACATGGAACGGGTTTCCTCCCAAGAATACCAGTGCATAATACAAACAGCGTAATGCTAAATAAATAAAAATGAAGCTATTATAAGACCCAGGTCCCCTCACACAATGCAACGCAAGCCGGAGGATAGGGTTTTCCCTTATAATAGCCAAATAATGCTTGATACGTTTAAAAATAGATTATTTTGATATTACTATAAGTGTATAATGTCAAAAAAAATTCAAATATAAATGTATCAATCCTAGACGACATAGCATCCCATGCTACTATGTCGCCAATACTAGGCTCTACAAATAAAACCGAAATGTCACGTATTGGAAATTGGATTTCCGTCATGAGTCGAGGCAAGGGGCAAGCTCCTCTCCGTTCGAGACACTCTAGCAAATGTCTCAGGACCACACACAACGATCCTGTATCTTCAGGGCCAGCCCTCTCTTACTTTTGAGGATTGGTATTCCTGAACACACGTTTCCTGGTCCTATCAGACCTATATCCGAGGCGCCTTTCATCCGACAACCACATAGGTAAAAAGTATATAAATATCAAGACTGGTAGGTCAATGACATCACCCATAGCTAGAAAGAAACGTCATGCTCTCCCTGCAGTCACTATCCCGTTTTTGACTCATACCAAGGTGTGAGGCTTGCGAATTAACGCTATACACAAAGCTATGCCACACAGGCCGTGCTTTGATCATCAACCACAAGACATTGATTTTCAACAGAAGCCTTGATCATTTGCCACTTAGGCATGCCACACATGCAATTTATGCCATGCGATTGATATCTATCGATATATAACCTCTAAGCTCGTACGTCTCAGAGAAGGGCGTTAAGCAAGAGAATAAATTCTCCGCCGCCAAACAGATATATATTTAATAGAAATCAATCACACAGAATAAAATCCAATGTCAGACACACAGTCCATTTACAAGTTCGTTCTAGCTCTGAACGAAACCGGAGGAACCTTATTCCTCGCATATCCATCGATCTCCATGTACGTCTGGACGATCACCAACTGATTCCCTCCTCTTGGGTGTACAACCCAATCAAGATCATCAATAATCATCCAAATGACGTGAAGACCTACGGTCTTCAACCACCGTCTTCATCTTCGACTTATCGTCGAATTGGTTATTCAGAATGGGTATAAACCCGGCCTTCCCGAATAACCCGTGTATATAATAAACAAGTGTTACACAAACACAACATATGCATCATTCCAATTCAGAATATTCTTTATTCAAATATTCACATTCTTAGGGAAAGGTTCCCATTAATTTTATCAAAGATAAATTCTTCTAAATTTATTCTTTAATCTTCCTTTGGATATTGTTGGTTAGCTTTTTGACCAAGCCATCAAGATCGATATATACTCTCCACAAAATCTCAAGCATAGAAGCTAGCAAGATTAGCCTCGCGGATCGCAGATCGCCCTCCTCGAATCGATTCGCCCTATCCGTCGCGACTCGATCCGCTATAACTCCCCACGATCCAATCCGAGTTCCAGAGGCCAGAAAATGAAGGCGCAACGGCTACCACGAGCTGGTCTTCAGCGATCCGAGATGCATGGATCCAGCGACACGTGTCCACAACAGACACCTTGACCAATTCTTCATCACGACTAGATCTGCACCTGCGCCACTACCTCGCTCCGATCCGATCCCCCGACGCGCAGCGAAGCCCCGGACTTGTTCAACCACGAACTGGTCTTCAACGATCCGAAATGCACAGATCTCGCGACACCTGTCCACAACTGTCATGTTGACCAATTCCTCCTCGTCGCTCGATCCGAACCGATTTTCTCGGAATCTACACCACGTGTGACCGCGAACTGCCTGACAGAATCAGCTATAAATAGCCCAGAGACTGGCATTTTTCAGGATCTTTTGGCAGTATTGAGTATAGATTCCACCATTACTGTCGCACCACTATTTCTTATCAGTATTACTTCGAGATTACTGAGAAAAATCATAATTGTAAGAGTGAGTTTGAGAGAAATCATTGGTTGTACTAGCATTCAAAGTATAATCAATACCATATGAAGTGGACGTAGGCTCGTTAACGCCGAACCACTATAAACCTTGTGTGTTTTCTGCTTTTTTCTCATTTTTCAGTTATAATTCTCTACAAATCAGAACAATTTGGGTGTTAGAGCCAAATTTTGATCTAACATTTTGGTGCTTTCACTGAGAATTGAACCCAAGATATTGGATTGTTGTTCCGTTGTTTGGATATTCAAGTCCAAAGAAAACAATTTGGGTTTACTCGCTTACCAGCGAGATCAATTTCTAGTTTCAGGGAATTGAGTGAAAAGTTCATAGAATAGTTCTGCATCTACGCTCAAAGATCGAAAAGTGTGATCGACCTGTTCCTTGTCAAACAACGACCAGGTGAGAGTTTGAGGGGGTATCTGGATTGTTTCAACCTAGCCACCGCCGAAGTGAAGGATCCTCATGAGCCAACCGTTGTGGCAGCCCTAATTGATGGGGTAGATAAAGATACTGAATTTGGGAGATACCTGGTCGGTAAACCACCTCGTACTAGAGAATTGTTTTACGAGAAAGCAAACGTACGCTTACGTGAGGAGGAGGTATATGCTAACCGAGAGATAAAAAGGCAAATAAGGAGGAAATCCAGAGTAATGTCGCCATCAAGCAAACCGGAGACAGCTCGGGAAAGGTTGAAGTCAACATTGGAAGCCGAAACCAGGGTGGCGGCCGCCAGTCAGGAAACAATGGTAACAATAGTAATGGCAAAAATCGAAAGAGAAATCGAGGGAACGATTCCCAGAGAAGGACCCGTCCCAGGTCTTTCGAAAATTATACGCCAATAAATGATACTTTGTAAAATATATTCGTCGACTCGTTCAACATTCTCCAACATAAAAGGCCTCCTCCAAGGGATTCGACGGAGAAAGAACGTGAGACAGGGAAGTTTTGTCTCTTCCATCAGACTCATGGCCACTCTACAAATGAATGCCGTCATCTGAGAGATGTAGTTGTGAGGCTGCTCCGAGAAGGGAAGTTGGATGAGTACCGAGTGACTCCTGGAGACAGGGGGCAAGCTATTCAGACTCCGAATCAAAACCAGAATCAACTTACCGCCAGGCCAACTGCCTAGCAAAAAGGAAAGATCTTGTTATTAATACCATAATCGGAAGGCTTCACCTAGCCGGGCATAGTTTCAGGGCGATGGACCAGTACGTAAACGCAGCAAAGCATCATCTCGAGGCAGAAGATTGCAGCAACCCTGAAGACAATGCCCCGGTAAAACAACAAAAGATGATGTCGGACGACGTCATTTTCCGCAACCGAGAGAGTATTGGAGTCCACGCTCCGACTGAAGATCCATTTGTAATCACAGTTCCTATTGGCCCGGCCATTGTCCATAAAGTTTTAGTGGATAACGGGAGTTCAGTCAACATTCTATTCAAAAAGACGTTCGATCTAATGAACCTTGAATCGAAAGATTTAAAGCCGTGTGAAGGATGGATCCGTGGATTTAATGGGGCATCAACTACTCCCATGGGATATGTAGAACTGCCAGTGACACTTGGGGAAGGAGAACGCCAGAGAGTGAGAATTCTTCCCATCGTAGTTTTGGATATTGAATCACCTTATAATGCCTTCTTGGGCCGACCAGCCCTAGCAAAGTTTAGAGCTTGTATAGCCCACTGGTGCTTGTTATTGAAGTTTCCTACAGAAGTTGGTGTTGGCATAGTCAGAGGAGATCAGGTTGCTGCACGTGCATGTTACGTTGCAGAGCTAAAGCTGCTCCGTAAAGGAAAAGATATTGAGATTAAAGACGCTTCTTCCCCCATGAGGGAGGAGACGTCATAGCAATTAAAGAGAATCACTATAGGTGAGTCGCCCAGAGAACTGCCCGAGGATATAGATCCCAGAGAGGACGAAAAAACTGGGGGCAGAATGGCTGCTCCCAACGAAACGACTGTGGATGTACCAATCGATGATAGTGACCCAGAGAAGGTCCTGAAGATTGGATCCCAGTTGGATCCAGTTCTAGCTAAAGAACTGACGGATTTCATGAAAGATAACTTAGACGTATTTGCTTGGACCCACGCGGACATGTGTGGGATATCTCCATCAATCATGAGCCATTCGTTGAACATTAACCCAAAGCATCCCCCTGTAAAACAAAAGAGGTGAATGCTGGGCCCGGAGAGGTCCGTAGCCTTAAAAGAAGAAGTTGAAAAGTTAAGGAGTAACGGGTTCATCAGAGATTGAACCTACCCAGATTGGATTTCAAATCCAGTTTTGGTAAAGAAAGCCAATGGAAAATGGCGTACGTGTATTGATTTTTCGGATTTGAATAAAGCTTGCCCAAAAGATAGCTTTCCGTTACCCAGAATTGATCAGTTGGTAGATTCAACGGCAGGTCATGAGCTTCTCTCTTTCATGGATGCTTATGAAGGATACAACCAGATTCCTATGCATGTTCCAGATCAAGAGCACACTAGCTTCATTATTGATCTAGGATTATACTGCTACGTGGTAATGCCTTTTGGTTTGAAGAACGCAGGTGCTACATGTAACACCCCGCGAATTCTATAACCGTGAAATTCACAAATTAAAGTATAATTAATTTAAAATCAAAGAACCAAGGGAAATGGGATATGCCATTGCGTTCGTCTCGGAAAAATATGCGAAATAGAGTCCAAGTTTTCGAAAAACGGAGTCTGTATGAAGAAGATATGGCCTTCGGAAGTTTCTGAATTAAGTTTAAAATTCGAACAGAATAAAATAGTTCAGAAAATCAAGTTTAAATTCAAAAATGGGGCCCAATGGGCCAGGGCGGAAAAACACCCGCCTAACGCACCCAGGTCGACTGGGCTGTCGACCTGGTCTAGCCAGGTCGACAGGGCTGTCGACAGGGCTGTCGACAGGCATGTCGACCTGGTCCAGACCCAGGTCGAACCCAGTCCACCCTGGCTGGCCTATTCTATGTTGGTCGATTTTCTGTGGTCTGCTTTGTCATTACGGCTAGGTGGCAGGCTCTAATTGGTCTCTCTTCCGAATGAATGGCTACGATCAATCCAAGCAACATCAATGGTCCTAATCAGTTCATAACCTCTATAAAAGTAACCCTAGACTAACCCTAATCTATTCATTCAAAAATAAGAACAAAGCCGCTATGTTGCTGAGGAACAACTAAGAGTAGCCGCCAATTGGAGAGAGGATTAGGAGGCAAATTCTAAAGCATAAGGCAACCTAATCAAATCAAATCAACAAGGAATCGCATCTCCAAATCCCTAAATTGGAGAATTCGTCACACAATTGTAAGTAGAGTATTATTTTGGTATGAACAAATAATTGTGTTGGTTTGTATACTTGATTTGTGGCGATAAAGTAATTCATATTTGTGCGTTACTATGATTCTTATCGATTTGGGATATTGTATACGTTTGGATATTCTCGAATTATGTTATTCAATTATGAAAAACTACATGCGGTAGTTTTATGCAAGTATACGTTTGGAATATTCGCAAATTATGTAATCCATGTTGAAGCTACATGTATGTGATTGATTAAGTGAAATTCATGCAAGTTTGGGGTTTTGCTACTATGCCATCATAATGGGTATTTTTAGACAAACATCATTTTTGTGAAGTAATTGGAATAAGTTTAGGTTATCATAGTCCATATGAAATTATGTTGAAAATTTGGCATCATGATCTATGTATTAAGACATGCTTTTGTACTAGAAAACCTATTTGCAAACTTATGAATATGGCTAGGCTATGATTGATATTTGGCATAATTGAAATCCATGTTAAGTCTATATTGTTTACAAGAATTATATGATGACATATGTGGTACATAGCTAGGTTAGATTCAAAAATCCCTTTTTGCAAGTTTGCATGACTAAAGTAAAAATCATGATTTCATGTTAGAAATATTTATGCCATGGTTATGGGAACAAATTTAACTACACTTTTGTATTAGTCATAAAAGTAGGCACCTTTATAAACATGTAGTAGTCTTATGAACATGATTTGCTTATGTTTGACATTATGCCTGAATAAAAATATAGGTTTATGTTGTAGTTAAGCCTATGCGTCGATAGTGATATTCTTAACTTAACTACAAGTTTACATGGTTTGATTCATGTCACTTATGCTTTATGAACAAAGTATATGTCACTACTATGCAAGTACACCAGTTTCTATTTTGTATTTCCAACGTCATATTGCAAGTTCATGCATTCACATTCCCCTCTTTGTGTATGTAATCACGCTTTAAGCCTCCCCTTTTTGCATGGCTAAGTTGGGCTTTAAAAGGCTAAGCCCAACATATATATAATAAACGGACGTGTAAAACGGGGGAAAATAACGTTGGGTTAAAATTACTAATGAATGAAAATATAAAATAGAAGGGCCCAAATTCAAGTATGGGTTGGGCCCATGATTGGTGTAACCTTTACACCATTTACTTAATAATGGGCCGCAAATATTTACATATAAGAAAATAAAGGAGAAAGACAAAATATGTAAATGTAGAACATACGATGTGTTTAACCCGAGGTTGGATTGAGTTGTGATGTAAACCTGCCCGGAACCGCCCGGCTGTCCAGCAGTCACAACAATACCTATCCAATGTGGGAGGTTAAACATGGAGCCCAATAAGGACCCGAGGTTAGACTGAGTTGTGGCGTAAGACTGCCCGGAACCAACCGGCAACAGGCAGCCACAACAATACCTGTCAAATGTGAGAGGTCAAGGCTTTAATAAGACAATTAAGGCTGAGTCAAGATTGTTAGGATTAAGTGAACTAAAGACTTAATCAAAATGGAACATGCTAAACTAAACAGACTGGTGGGGGTTAGGTTAGAAAACACTTAACCAACTTAGCATGTTGGCTAGAGATAGAAAACCTAGTAACGGGGGACCCTTTTCAGCAGTAACCCTAGAAGGTGTATCAGGATACCCTGAAACTAGGCAGGGTGGGGCACGATTACTGGGCTGATTGTAAGAGGTCAAATCGACGGCGGTGGTGTAGCAGTGTAGGTTCTAACGGGGTGCGGGCGTGCACACACTCCGGCGCAGAAAAATAAGGCACTGGACACCAGTAGCATACCTGTGCATTCTAGGATTGTGTCGGGCCGCCACTATGGGACTTGATACACCCCATGGTGGGACCAGCATAGGTAACTACAACATCGGGGGCCGTAAGACACATGTAACTATGCGAGTAGGAGCCGATCATCATAGAATGGATCACATCACCCTGATCATGGGGTGCCAGTTGGAAACTAGTTTATATGGGTTCAGAGATTAACATGGGGTACGATAGTATATTCGACCCTAGACAACTTAACCAAGTTATAATGCTTTCCCACTTCTTGTTTGTACTTATCATACCCAGTTCTTTATTCATAGACAGAATAGTACTAGACTTACTCAGGCTTTATGTCTGACTCTACTTTTCTTTCGTCTTCTTTTCTTCCGTTTCCCCCCCCAGGTCCACAAGGAGGGAACACAGCAGCTTGACCAGCCTTAACATCCAGCTTGAAGAAGAGAAATGTATTGCTTGGACTTTTTCGTTTCGAACTATGGCTTTGGACAATCCACTATGGGGCTTTTGCAGTTTATCTATGTTTTATTTATGCTTCTTTAAATAATGTAATCAAGACAGATTATGAAAGTGTTATGTTATGTTTTTGGAAAAGATGTAAGACAATTATGGTGATATTGTTGTAGCACGTATTTGCTTTTATGAAATAAAAGTTGTTGTTTTTCCGCTGTTTACAAATATGTGTTCTTATATCTGTCTTGTATATCTGTGACTTATACTTATAAACCTCCACCAAAATTAGGGCATTCCCTTTGTGAGTGACCCTAACGGAGGTGGGGTGTTTCACTTGGTATCAGAGCATAGGTTTACCAGATAAGATAAAAAGATTTGAAAATTTATTTTCAAAAAGGAAATTTAAAGAAGCATTTTTAAAAGAAAAATATTTTTTTATTTTAAAAAGGCAAAGTCCACTCCCCAAAGCCATAGGTACTATCTCTTATCCTTCGTTTTGAATCTATCCTTTTTGTTTCAGCATGTCCGAAGATCTTAACTTGCCAGAAGGGGTGCCAATACCTGGTTGGTTTAGACGGTTCTTAGAAGCAAGGGCCACTCAGCCAGGTCCTACCGTTCCTCCTCCCCCAGCTGCAGGAAATCATCTAGCTGCAGCGGCACCTTTTCCTCCACCTCATCCTCGGGGAAACACTTTTGCTAAGATATATAAAGATTTTAAAGCTATGAGAGGAAAGGATTTCTATGGAACTGAGTCCTTCGTGGCAGCTAGAAATTGGCTGAAAGAAACGGAGGACCTATTCATCATCTTTGAGGTAGAAGATAGACAAAAAGTACAACTGGCAGTGTGGCTATTGAAGGGCGAGGCTTCCTACTGGTGGGAAGTCACTAATGCTGAAAGACCAGTGGAGACATGGGAGGACTTTAGGGCAAGGTTTGAGACTAAATTTCTCTCAGATGCGGAAAGAAGTTTGCAGTTGGAAAAATTCTTATTTCTTAAGCAAGGGGACAAGACAGTCAGAGAGTATGTGAATCAGTTCGATGAGCTGGCTAGGTTTGGGCTTGACCTAGTCAACACCCCGCACAAGAAGGCTCTCCGGTTCGTCAAAGGGTTGAATGAGCCATTACACAGTTTGGCCATGACCCATATACCCATGGGAGCCACGTATGAAAGATTGGTGCAAATGGCATTGCTGAATGAAGAGGATAAGGGCAAGAAGGAGACAAAGGCAAAAAGCTCTCAAGGGAAGAAAGAGGGTTTGCAGCCTAAGAAGACAGACTTTAAGAAGGGCGGGAAAGGCAACAAAGAGAAGAGGAAGTGCAATTTCTGTGGCAAAGTGGGGCACTTAGTTAAGGACTGCCGGAAAAAGAAGGCCAAGGAGAATGGTGGGTGCTTTTCTTGCGGTGAGACAGGCCACAGGGCTAAGGACTGCCCAAAGAAACGAGGACAGGGGCAGAGGGCTGGATCCACCCCAGGGGCACAGGTTCATGTGCTGGAAGCGCCACCTCTGCAACAGCGAGGTATAAATACTTCTGTAGAAAGTGTAGTTTATCTTTATGATCACCCCGTTCGCACTTTATTTGATTCTGGCGCATCACACTCCTTTATCTCGTCTGCTTTAGTAGAATCTCTGCACCTAAAAACTAGTATGGTAGAGGACCCCTTAATTGTTTCAAACCCAATTGGGGGCCCAGCTCATTTGTCTATGATCTGTTTGGGATTGAAAATTTCTATTCTAAGTGTAGAATTTCAATGTAGTGCCTTTGTTTTGGGCTTTTCGGGTTATGGTTTGATTTTGGGTATGGATTGGCTATCCAGTAATGGGGCCATCCTTGATTGTGAGAAAAGGGTTGTTAGGCTCCTAACCCAGCTCTGTAATACTTTGGAAATTTCTTGTAATCCCTCGCATGCGGTTATGCTTAGTTATCTTGAATCGCTAGATGCCTCTGTTGAAAATTTGCAATCAGTTAGAGTGGTCCGGGAATATCCGGATGTCTTCGAAGAGGTGAAGGGCTTGCCTCCGAAGCGGGAAATAGACTTCCGCATATATCTTGTAGATAATGCAAAGCCCGTTGCGTTGCCTATTAGACACATGGCTCCACGGGAAAGGAAAGAGCTCAGTAAACAGATTAAAGAGCTTCTAGAAAAGGGGTTCATTAGGAGGAGCATTTCAGAATGGGGCGCTCCAGTGGTGTTTGCTACAAAGGCGGATGGTTCACTCCGTCTATGTGTTGACTATAGGGAGCTCAACAAGTTAACGAAAAAGAATAGGCACCCGCTCCCTAGAATTGACGATTTATTTGACCAGCTTGTAGGAGCGTCTGTTTTCTCCCAACTCGATTTCGCAACCGGTTTTCATCAGCTAAGGGTGGCTGAAGATAGCATCGATAAAACGGCGTTCAGAACCCCAGACGGCTTCTTTGAATGGCTTGTCATGCCTTTCGGCTTGACAAATGCACCTGCTTACTTCGTGGACCTGATGAGTAGGGTATTTAGAGATTTCCTCAACAAATTCGTAGTGGTCTTCGTAGATGATATCCTTATCTTCTCAAAGAGTGAAGAGGAACATGCTCAGCACTTAAGGGCAATCATGGAAACTTTGCGAGCCCATCAACTAAAAGCCAAATTCTCCAAATGCCACTTTTGGAGAGAAGAGGTGAGGTTCCTTGGGCACATAGTATCTAAACAAGGGTTAGCAGTGGACCCTGCTAAGGTAGTGGCAGTACAGGATTGGAAGACACCTAGGAATGCAACTGAGGTCCGAAGCTTTCTAGGACTAGCAGGTTTCTATCGAAAGTTTATAAGGGATTTTGCGAAAATCTCAGCTCCGCTCACGAAATTAACTACGAAGAATCTAGTGTTCAATTGGGACTTGGATTGCGAGTTTGCTTTCCAACGACTGAAAAGGGCTCTTACAACAGCCCCAGTTTTGACGCTGCCAGATGGGAGCAAGATGTTCACTGTTTATACGGATGCATGTGGGACAGGGCTAGGCGCCGTCTTAATGCAAGAAGGAAGGGTAGTAGCTTATGGCGGGAGGCAGTTGAAGGTGCACGAAAAGAACTACCCAACCCACGATCTTGAGTTAGCCGCCATCGTCTTTGCACTCAAGTCTTGGCGACACTATCTCCTAGGTGAGAAGTTCGAACTTTACACTGACCATAAATCGTTGAAATATCTTTTCTCGTAGAAGGATCTTAACTTGAGGAAACAAAGATGGATGGAGTTTCTTGCCTCGTACGATTTCGAAATCTCCTATACTCCGGGCAAAGGCAACGTAGTGGCAGACCCGTTGAGCCGAAAGAAATTGACCCTAAGCCCGTTGTTTGTTGAAAGACAAAGCCTAGAGTTTATAGCCAGCTTCGACTTTAGGCCTTCCTCCGATTTTGTACCAGGCTTGCTAGCATCTCTCGAAGTGCGCCCAACCTTAGTGGATTCAGTAGGGACAGCACAACGCGAAGACCCTCAGCTTGTGGAAACAATTGATAGGCTAATTAGGGGTGAGACCTTAAGTCACCTCAACAGATACTCCATCGACGATAAGGGTTTGCTAAGGCGAGACGGAAGACTATGCGTCCCACAGACAAAAGATTTAATAAAGAAGGTTCTCGAGGAAGCACATCACTCCAAGATGACGATACACCCAGGCGGAGATAAAATGTACAAAGATATAAAAAGGACTTTCTTCTGGAACGGCATGAAAAAGGACGTGGCAGAATTCGTTTCTAAGTGTATGGTGTGCCAACAGGTTAAGGCGGAACAGAAAAAGCCTGGTGGACTACTACATCCTCTGGAGGTCTCGCAGTGGAAGTGGGATAGCATCTCAATGGACTTCATCGATGGGCTGCCTAAGTCTAGGAGAGGCAACACTAGCATTTGGGTAATAGTGGATAGGCTTACTAAAAGCGCCCACTTTTTACCTGTCAAAAGTAAAAGAACTGCCTCATCCCTAGCATCACTTTACCTCAAGGAAATCGTCCGACTCCATGGAATACCATCTAGCATTGTTAGTGACCGAGACCCCATCTTCACCAGTGAGTTTTGGCGGAGTCTGCAAGAAGCAATAGGAACGCAGTTATGCTTGAGCACGGCCTATCATCCCCAAACCGACGGCCAAACAGAGAGAGTGAGCAGAGTTTTGGAAGACCTTTTAAGGCTATGCGTCCTTGACTTCGGAGGGACATGGGAAGACCACCTTCCTTTGGTGGAGTTTGCCTACAACAACAGCTATCAAGCAACCATCGGAATGGCGCCCTTCGAAGCTTTATATGGAAGACCGTGCCGATCGCCCACTTGTTGGTGGGAGTCTACTGATAAGCTCATACTTGGACCAGATATGATCCGAGAGACTTCAGAGAAAGTAGACTTAATAAGAAGAAGAATGAAGACGGCCCAAGACAGACAAAAGTCCTATGCCGACAAGAGAAGGACCGACCTTGAATTTGAGGTTGGAGACAGAGTTTTTCTCAACTTATCACCGCTTAGAAACGTTGTTCGTTTTGGAACCACAGGAAAACTGGCACCGAGGTTCGTAGGGCCATTCCCTATTATCGAGAAAATTGGGAAAATGGCCTATAGATTAGAGCTTCCCGAGAAGTTGGCTGGAGTCCACAACGTTTTTCACGTTTCACATCTCCGAAAATGTCTACATGAGTCAGCTGAGGTGGTAGAGCCAAATATCCTAGAAGAGGCCGAAGTGGAACGCGAAGCAACCATAAGAAAAGTTCCAACCCGCATATTAGGAACGGAAGTGAAGAAGCTACGCAACCGCGAAGTCAAGCTCATCAAAGTTCAGTGGAGCGACACCGAGGGAGACGCGACTTGGGAAACTGAAGCTAGAATACGTACTGCCTACCCTTTTCTGTTCGAGGGTACATCCTTGATCTTTCCTTTTCCTTAAGTTGCGCTTTTATCTATCTTTTTAGGTATATTTCCTCGACCTTATCTTTTAGGTAGAAACCTTTGGATGGAAACATGTAATTGAAACATGTTATGGATGATGGTTGCAAGTGGTTGCGAGTGATTGCTAGTGGTTGCTCGTGGTTGCATATACACACACAATCTAGGTTTTAGATCGGCTCAGTCACTTCATATTGCATATGCATATATGTTTGCATTCGTATATGGTTGAACTTTAATGTGTTGTCATATGGATGTTGCATTTGTAATGAATGATTGTGCACTCATGTAGAATCATGAATAGGAAAATTTGCATACATAATGGATTCATGGCACTTACATAATTCGCATTAAGGAGGTCAACTGAATCAGTAGACCGCCTGATTTTGCATTAGATAAGTACATGTACACACACACACTTCGCATATGATCATGAAGCATTAGAAGTCTTTTAAGGACAATGGATGCTCGTGTTTGATGGATGAGTAGATGGATGATTGGATGTTAGGATATACATTCCTCCTAACTTGAAGATTTCGGGGACGAAATCCTTTTAAGTGGGGGAGAATGTAACACCCCACGAATTCTATAACCGTGATATTCACAAATTAAAGTATAATTAATTTCAAATCAAAGAACCAAGGGAAACGGGATACGCCATTGCGTTCGTCTCGGAAAAATACGCGAAATAGAGTCCGAGTTTTCGAAAAACGGAGTCCGTATGAAGAAGATATGGCCTTCGGAAGTTTCTGAATTAAGTTTAAAATTCGAACAGAATAAAATAGTTCAGAAAATCAAGTTTAAATTCGAAAATGGGGCCCAATGGGCCAGGGCGGAAAAACACCCGCCTAACGCACCCAGGTCGACTGGGCTGTCGACCTGGTCTAGCCAGGTCGACAGGGCTGTCGACAGGCATGTCGACCTGGTCCAGACCCAGGTCGAACCGAGTCCACCCTGGCTGGCCTATTCTATGTTGGTCGATTTTCTGTGGTCTGCTTTGTCATTAGGGCTAGGTGGCAGGCTCTAATTGGTCTCTCTTCCGAATGAATGGCTACGATCAATCCAAGCAACATCAATGGTCCTAATCAGTTCATAACCTCTATAAAAGTAACCCTAGACTAACCCTAATCTATTCATTCAAAAATAAGAACAAAGCCGCCATGTTGCTGAGGAACAACTAAGAGTAGCCGCCAATTGGAGAGAGGATTAGGAGGCAAATTCTAAAGCATAAGGCAACCTAATCAAATCAAATCAACAAGGAATCGCATCTCCAAATCCCTAAATTGGAGAATTCGTCACACAATTGTAAGTAGAGTATTATTTTGGTATGAACAAATAATTGTGTTGGTTTGTATACTTGATTTGTGGCGATAAAGTAATTCATATTTGTGCGTTACTATGATTCTTATCGATTTGGGATATTGTATACGTTTGGATATTCTTGAATTATGTTATTCAATTATGAAAAACTACATGCGGTAGTTTTATGCAAGTATACGTTTGAAATATTCGCAAATTATGTAATCCATGTTGAAGCTACATGTATGTGATTGATTAAGTGAAATTCATGCAAGTTTGGGGTTTTGCTACTATGCCATCATAATGAGTATTTTTAGACAAACATCATTTTTGTGAAGTAATTGGAATAAGTTTAGGTTATCATAGTCCATATGAAATTATGTTGAAAATTTGGCATCATGATCTATGTATTAAGACATGCTTTTGTACTAGAAAACCTATTTGCAAACTTATGAATATGGCTAGGCTATGATTGATATTTGGCATAATTGAAATCCATGTTAAGTCTATATTGTTTACAAGAATTATATGATGACATATGTGGTACATAGCTAGGTTAGATTCAAAAATCCCTTTTTGCAAGTTTGCATGACTAAAGTAAAAATCATGATTTCATGTTAGAAATATTTATGCCATGGTTATGGGAACAAATTTAACTATACTTTTGTATTAGTCATAAAAGTAGGCACCTTTATAAACATGTAGTAGTCTTATGAACATGATTTGCTTATGTTTGACATTATGCCTGAATAAAAATATAGGTTTATGTTGTAGTTAAGCCTATGCGTCGATAGTGATATTCTTAACTTAACTACAAGTTTACATGGTTTGATTCATGTCACTTATGCTTTATGAACAAAGTATATGTCACTACTATGCAAGTACACCAGTTTCTATTTTGTATTTCCAACGTCATATTGCAAGTTCATGCGTTCACATTCCCCTCTTTGTGTATGTAATCACGCTTTAAGCCTCCCCTTTTCGCATGGCTAAGTTGGGCTTTAAAAGGCTAAGCCCAACATATATATAATAAACGGACGTGTAAAACGGGGGAAAATAACGTTGGGTTAAAATTACTAATGAACGAAAATATAAAATAGAAGGGCCCAAATTCAAGTATGGGTTGGGCCCATGATTGGTGTAACCTTTACACCATTTACTTAATAATGGGCCGCAAATATTTACATATAAGAAAATAAAGGAGAAAGACAAAATATGTAAATGTAGAACATACGATGTGTTTAACCCGAGGTTGGATTGAGTTGTGATGTAAACCTGCCCGGAACCGCCCGGCTGTCCAGCAGTCACAACAATACCTATCCAATGTGGGAGGTTAAACATGGAGCCCAATAAGGACCCGAGGTTAGACTGAGTTGTGGCGTAAGACTGCCCGGAACCAACCGGCAACAGGCAGCCACAACAATACCTGTCTAATGTGAGAGGTCAAGGCTTTAATAAGACAATTAAGGCTGAGTCAAGATTGTTAGGATTAAGTGAACTAAAGACTTAATCAAAATGGAACATGCTAAACTAAACAGACTGGTGGGGGTTAGGTTAGAAAACACTTAACCAACTTAGCATGTTGGCTAGAGATAGAAAACCTAGTAATGGGGGACCCTTTTCAGCAGTAACCCTAGAAGGTGTATCAGGATACCCTGAAACTAGGCAGGGTGGGGCACGATTACTGGGCTGATTGTAAGAGGTCAAATCGACGGCGGTGGTGTAGCAGTGTAGGTTCTAACGGGGTGCGGGCATGCACACACTCCGGCGCAGAAAAATAAGGCACTGGACACCAGTAGCATACCTGTGCATTCTAGGATTGTGTCGGGCCGCCACTATGGGACTTGATACACCCCATGGTGGGACCAGCATAGGTAACTACAACATCGGGGGCCGTAAGACACATGTAACTATGCGAGTAGGAGCCGATCATCATAGAATGGATCACATCACCCTGATCATGGGGTGCCAGTTGGAAACTAGTTTATATGGGTTCAGAGATTAACATGGGGTACGATAGTATATTCGACCCTAGACAACTTAACCAAGTTATAATGCTTTCCCACTTCTTGTTTATACTTATCATACCCAGTTCTTTATTCATAGACAGAATAGTACTAGACTTACTCAGGCTTTATGTCTGACTCTACTTTTCTTTCGTCTTCTTTTCTTCCGTTCCCCCCCCAGGTCCACAGGGAGGGAACACAGCAGCTTGACCAGCCTTAACATCCAGCTTGAAGAAGAGAAATGTATTGCTTGGACTTTTTCGTTTCGAACTATGGCTTTGGACAATCCACTATGGGGCTTTTGCAGTTTATCTATGTTTTATTTATGCTTCTTTAAATAATGTAATCAAGACAGATTATGAAAGTGTTATGTTATGTTTTTGGAAAAGATGTAAGACAATTATGGTGATATTGTTGTAGCACGTATTTGCTTTTATGAAATAAAAGTTGTTGTTTTTCCGCTGTTTACAAATATGTGTTCTTATATCTGTCTTGTATATCTGTGACTTATACTTATAAACCTCCACCAAAATTAGGGCATTCCCTTTGTGAGTGATCCTAACAGAGGTGGGGTGTTTCACTACATATCAACGGTTAGTGAACAGAATGTTCTATAACCAGATTGGGAAACGATGGAGGTGTATGTTGACGACATGCTGGTTAAGTCCAGACAATCGTCCGATCACACTACAAACTTGGCAGAGATGTTTGTCATTCTTCGAAAGTGTGGGATGAAACTCAACCCAACGAAATGCTCATTTGGAGTTGCATCCGGGAAATTCTTGGGATTCATTGTCAGCTCGCGTGGGATTGAAATTAATCCACAACAGATTGCAGCCATTAGAGACATTCAGGAGCCAAGACAAATCAAAGACATGCAGAGCCTTGCGGGGAAAGTAGCGGCATTAAGCAGATATCTCTAGAGCGACAGACAAATGCATCCCGTTCTTTGAATTGATAAAACGAGGAAAATGCAACTTTAAGTGGACTCCTGATTGCTTTGAAGCATTCCAGAACTTGTTGAATCATCTGTAGAGACCTCCGATACTGTCTAAACCGGTGGATCACGAGGATTTATTCGTATACTTAGCGGTGTCATCCCACGCGATCAGTTCAGCGTTAGTGAGAGAAGAAAACAAGATTCAAAGGCCAGTATACTATGTGAGTAAAAAATTGGTGGCAGCTGAACGCAATTATCCGAGGATCGAAAAGCTGGCGTACAGTTTATTGATTGCATCTAGGAAACTCCAACTTTATTTCCAAGCTCATCCTATTACCGTGTACACAGATCATCCGCTCAAGCAAGTTCTACAGAGACCAGAAGCTTCTGGAAGGTTGCTTAAGTGGAACATTGAACTGAGTCAATTTGATTTAAATTTTCAGCCCCGACGGTCAATACGGGGTCAAGTGCTGGCAGATTTCATAGTAGAATTTACTGCCTCGGAGGACGACATGGTAAACGAAGAGGCTGACCCACCAAAGTTACTTCTCGATCCTAGTGCATGGAAATTGTATGTTGATGGCGCTAGGAATGATAAACGATCTGGTGCCGGAGTGGTGTTTGAAACTCCTGAGCAAAGGCTGATATCTTATGCTATTCGGCTGGAATTTCACGCCACTAACAACGACTTCGAATATGAAGCCCTGATAGCCGGGTTAAGGATCGAAAAAGAATTAAAGATCGCGAAGCTGGACATATTTTGTGACTCCAAGTTGGTTGTAAATCAGGTTTCTGGAAAATTTCGAGCTAAGAGCCCAAGATTGATTTCGTATTTGGAAAAAGTAAAAGAGTTGCTGATAGGTTTTGATCACTACAGTATCTCTCATATTCCGCGGTCAGAGAACCAACACGCAGATAAATTAGCCAAGATGGCTAGTTCCGACGATCCTGAAGAGATCAGACTAGCCCCAGTTGAAGTGCTTCGGTTCCCTAGTATAGATCAGATGGAAATTGATCTGGTACTAGAAACTAAGCCAGAGAGGGAATCATGGATGACCCCACTAAAGAATTTTCTAATGAATGGAACGCTTCCGACCAAGAAGAGCGAGAGGCGTAAAGTAATTCGTAAAGCTTCCCGGTATGTTTTGCAGGACGGAGTCCTGTATAGACAGGGATTTTCGATGCCTCTCCTTCGGTGTATAGCCCATGATGACATCCAACGTGTACTGCAAGAAGTGCATGAGGGTGAACGTGGCGATCACATAGGAGGACAAGCTCTGGCAAAAAAGGTGTTGCGGTATGGTTATTTCTGGCCTACCATAAACAAAGACGCAACAAAGTACGCGCGACATTGCGATGCTTGCCAAAGGTTTTCGAGGATTCCCAGGGCACCTCCTGGTCAGTTAAAAATGATGACAAGTCCGTGGCCTTTCGCTATGTGGGGAATTGATATCATTGGAACCCTCCCAATAGAAAAAGGCGGAGCAAAGTTCGCCATTGTAGCCGTAGACTACTTCACCAAGTGGGTTGAGGCCGAACCGTTAACTGCAATTACAACCAAGCGAGTGATCAATTTCGTTGTTAGGAACATTATTTGCCGGTTCGGGATTCCGAAGGTCCTCATAACTGACAATGGGACCCAATTTGACAGCAGCGAATTCAGGAACTTCTGCCAGAAATACCACATTGAGAAACGATACACCTCTGTGGCACACCCGCAGTCGAACGGACAGATCGAAGCAGTAAATAAAGTGATTAAGTCCATTATCAAAAGGAGATTGAAGCGGGCCAAAGCCATGTGGGTCGATGAGTTACCCTTGGCATTATGGGCCTATAGAACGACATATAAATCAGCAACAGGCCATACCCCCTTCTCCCTTGCTTTTGGAGCGGAAGCGGTCATCCCGGTTGAGCTAAAAGTACCGTCTCACCGAGTTACTTATTACGATCCAATGACTAATAACGAGTTGCTCCTCGAATCCCAAGATTCAATAGAAGAGAAGAGGGATGAAGCAGACTTGCGTGCCTTGAGACACAAGCAGCAGGTCGCCCAATATTACAATAAAAAGGTTCGAGCCCGAACCTTTGAACCCGGAGACTTGGTTCTGAAGCGTGTCTTTCCACCCCCGACTTATATGGGTGCGAAGTGGGAAGGACCGTACTCCATTCTGCGAAAGCTTGATAATGGAACCTTCAAGCTAGCTACAGTGGATGGAGAGGAAATTCCCAGAGTGTGGAATGCCCAACATTTGCGGCCTTATCTGACATAAAGATGTCGAATGTATTCTATTGTTTCATAGGACCATGTAAAAGGCACGACTTGCCTAGAATAGTCCTATTTTTTAAGTAAAATGTTATAAAGTGGACGTAGGTTACGATTTGATCGAACCACTATAAAAATACCGTGTGTCGTTTACCTTTATTGCACTATTATTTATCCGCTTTTTTATCTTTATGAAATTTGCTGCAAACCATGCGGCAATCACAGGAACATGTGACTCCAGGTTCCTTCCATCAGGATGGAGAGCAATCCGCAGCTAGAACTTTGAAGGTACAATGGAATGAATCACATCATTGACAGAACTCTAACCTTGGCGACCGCTAGGAGAGTATAAAAGCGTCTATGATTAAGAGCTGAGAAAGAGCTCTTACCCCGCCGAAGGATCGGGGAGCGACAGAACAGCTGAGCTCGAACTCTAACCTTGGCGACCACCAGGAGAGTATAAAAGCGTCTATGATTAAGCGCTGAGAAAGAGCTCTTACGCCGCCGAAGGATCAGGGAGCGACAGAACAACTGAGCTCGAACTCTAACCTTAGCGACCGCCAGGAGAGTATAAAAGCGTCTATGATTAAGCGTTGAGAAAGAGCTCTTACCCCGCCGAAGGATCGGGGAGCGACATAATAGCTGAGCTCGCACTTTAACCTTGGCGACCGCTAGGAGAGTATAAAAGCGTCTATGATTAAGCGCTGAGAAAGGTGCTGGAGACTCAGCGCCCCCAGAACTCTCTCCCCGCTGAAGGATCGGGGAGCAGAATGAAAACCAAGCTCGAACTCTAACCCGCTGAAGGATCGGGAGAGTATAAAGGCGCTAGAGACTTAGCGCCACACAAACTCTAACCCGCTGAAGGATCGGGAGAGTATAAAGGCGTTAGAGACTTAGCATCATGAGAATTTCTACCCCGCTGAAGAATCGGGGAGCAAACAGGCATGATGACATATGCCGCTAAAGGGCTCCTATCCCGTTACACGACTGGGAACAAGAATGAAAAATGGAGCCCGAACCCCTCATCTCCGGGAATGGGGGCGGCACACACATGACTCTAATCAATCCCCAATAAACCCTGGCCAGGCACCATATTAATGGTTGATTGGGGACACACCCATACACATATATGCATGCAGAAGTGTAGTGCAGAAATTTAAAAAAAAAGTTTTATTGTTAGAATGATTCATGATTTGAGTATTTGTGTTCGTGACTAAGTATGATAAACTTGTAGGAACACAGCAGTGTAAAAAGAAATAAACTTTCATTCATAAGCTGCAAACCTACAAGATAAAGAGGAACCTAAACAAAAGTGAGGGCCATTCTCACAATTACATTTCATGGCCAGTGGAAAGCCTAAAAAATCCTAAGGACAAAATATGAACTGACATTTGCCGCCTACTTATGCTGGGGGGAGGGGACTATGTAGAATTCTTGCTCTTTTTCTACTTCCCCGATGCCTCCTTGTCAACATCCGAACGACCACTTTTTTCCTCTTCCTCTTATCAACGAGAGGCTCTGGTGAAGAACTAGAGGACTGAGAGGCTAGTTGCAAAGTTATCGATCGGGAGGAAAATCTTACGACCAACCCAGTTTTGAGGTCGATCTCAGAGATAGGGGGCACATATACTGGATCATGTCTCCCTTTCATAAGGAGCAACTGCTCCTTCCTTTCGGCCTATTGTTCAGCTAAGATTTCCTCATCACCGCCTCCACTCTCTTTGGTAATGGCGACTTACTCTTCATCACCGGCGTGGCGCCCGTCCATGTCTCTCAAAGCCTCGATAGTTTCAGCATCTGGGGGGACATCAGCACCAACGCCTGGCAGGATGTCAATCTTCTATGCCCCTGCCTTCTTTTCAGCATCCTTATCAACCGGCCTGCTACCTGTATCATGAGAAAAAAATGTTATTTTGGGAGAAAATGTGGTTTGCTCAGTTGATTGTCCGACAAGGCGACGACAAGTGACAATTGCTTTGGCAAGTTGCGGAGAAAATATAGAGATACCTTCCGCCGATCCTCCATCCAAGCTAGCAACAGAACCCCCGACAACTGGAGGAGTTGGACCCAGAGGAATCAATGGTTAATCTGGATTGTATTCCTCAATTTCGGAAGCCTTGGGCTCTGCGGTTGAGCTCGGGCCTTCTTCCATTTTCTCTTTGCCCTTCGCCTGAGCTTTCTCTTTTTCAATTTCTTCTTGAAGCAGGCATCTGCCTTTCTCTAAATCCTCAGGCTCATTATCCCTCAGAATGGTCCGCATTAACTCATTCTCATCAATCTCGTCAACTCCTAATCGCTGTTTCTCGCTCACAACGATTGCATCCCATATGTTGGCTAGAGTGACATGATAGTCTGGGATCCAGGAGATGTTACGGGTCTTGATGACCTGACTAAGGAAGTTGAATAACATTTCTTCAAATCCTTCGATCTCCTTCTCTCTCTCAAGGAGCTTTTCATTAGAAACAGTGGCAATTTCAATGGCACTCTCCACATTATTTTCAGCAAGAATAGCGCGCTTCTCTGCACGCGCAAGTTGATCATTCAGGATCACCTTCTCCTTTTCGGCCAGAGCTAAGCTATCTTTCAAACTTGCCTTTTCTTTCTCCCAAGCAGCTCTTTCGGCCTCGAAGTGATCCTGTGTTGTTTTCAGTTCGGAGTTGGACATCTTGAGATCTTCCACCTCTTGCTTCAATAACGCTCGCTCTTTGCTATTAGAATCAAGTTCATTATGGAAACATTGCCTGGCCTCCTCCAGCTCTGTTTTGTAAGCTTTAGCGTCTCGTTGAGCCAAGGCAAACAGAGATTGTGCATCCTCTAAGTCCTTCTCCATTTTTGCCCTGGCCCTTTCATTGTTATCTATCTTCACTTTGGATCTATGTGCTTCCATCTCAAACGTTCGAATAACCTCTGAAAGATTAACAGCATGTTTCTTCATCGCTTCATACTGCCTGGCTACATGGCGAATGTGCCCGATGACTTCAGTATCCCAGTTCCTAGGGACTGGTTCCAAGGCTGGAACAAACATCATCCTTTCGAAGAAGATGTCGGAGAATTGTTCTCGCAACTTTTCCATCTTAGCCTGAGTCTCAGGACCATGGATGTAATCTCGTGACCCGAGGGCAATCAAACCTTGTTGGCTGGAAGGGACAATGTCAATCTTCTCCTTCTCAGAATCCTTAATTGGATCCTTGCTTTTATCCTTGGACTCGTAGTGTCTTTTTGATGACCTGCTGTGAGAGGGTGCACTCTTCGGAGGGGTTAAGTCTTTGGGAAGTTGTTTTCCCCCTGTAGGTTGCACCGAATGACTAGGAAGCTTGCCAGAGGTTGGTTTTGATGGAGACCTGGATTGTGAAGAAGTAGGGTTGTGAGAAAGGCCGCGAGCACACTCAGGATTTGGATGAAGGCTGGGTGTACCTTCACGGAGAGAGCGATAAGAATAAGATCGCCTGCGAGACATTTTTCCTGCAAAAGAAACAAGAGCATATTAAAACCTTGAATTCTGTTGATATAAAAGTGTGGGGTCAGGCAGTGCATGTGATTTGTGCATCCCATATAATTCCCTCTAACAGACCAGGGCCCGAAGTCAGGCTCATCTGAATAGTTTCTCGTTCTCCAACTGGAATAGTTGTTTCCTCAGAAACAAGGAAAAATGGCTCCCCTTCGAAGTCTCCCTGTGTATATACATCTTCAGGCAAAGGAATTTTGCGCAGCTCTTTGAATAGCTGCTCTTCTGTTAAATCATCGGGAGCAGCAGGTTCAACCGGAAGAGAGGCCCTTGGGGGGAAACCCCCCGGAGAAACTGGGATTTCCTTAGACTTATCATCACGGGCCTCATCTCCTCTATATATGTTTAGGTCTTCGTCGTCCTGGATGATTATCGGCGAAGGACTCTTATGAAATTTAATTGTTTCTACTGCCCATGACGTTCCTTCTCCCTCTGTTGGGGGCACGTATTTGTAGGGTTTGCCGCCTGCACCAAGTCCAAACCTTATATCCAGAAGGCGGTGCTTGTGAAGGTTCTCGTCAGTAATGCACTTCTTGATCTTTAGAAAATTGGATTTGCTTTGCAGAAGAAGAGACAGTCGATTATTGTATACCGAGCCTTCCGTCTTGGGAAAGGCGTGATCTGCTTAGGAAAAAAAAGGGGTCATGTTAATGCTTCGATTTCTTAAAAAAGTTATTCAGTCAAAAGTTTAAAGTTTACTTGATTTAATCCATCTTCTTGAACACCCAGTCTGTCTCTTTATATAGAACCAATCGGCCTTGGGATCCCCTATGTTGTTGTATCCGTGAGACAGAACCTTCCTATTTGCTACCGATTCGAAGAAAGAGAAATTTGGGGTTGCCGAGGAGCGATGCTTGAAGAGATAAAAGAATTTTAAATCTTTAAACGTGAGCTCGGTATGAAGGATTTCTGCATATGCGATATATAGAGTGTATAAAGCAGCATAGGCATTAGGATGAAGCTGCATTGGAGCAATACCCAATCGTTTTAGGGTCTCAATGACGATTGGAGGGAACGGAGGAATAGCTTCTACCCAGCACATGAGTCGGCTGACTGTCATATACCCCTCTGGAGCCAAATGAGGTCTATCTTCGCTTCCGGGTGTCCTCACATCATCCCAGGGGATCCCATGTCTCAAGCAAATTCTCTTAAGCTTTATGTCATCAAGTTTGGAAGCTAGAGAGTCTGTGAATTTCTCTATTTCTATTGCACCAGGGACTTCGTCGGGAGCTCGGTCGTCTACCTCTGACTCTTCATCAAGCGAGGTACTCTCCGATGGATTCGATTCTGTGTCTGCCTCATATTCGGATCCAGAATCCGCACCCTCTGGATTAGTTGGAAGAACCTCGGGGTTGAGATGCTCATACACCTCGGGATCCGTCTCTGTGTCAGATCCTGAAGGGGAACGATTATCCGACATTACTGTTTAGGCGAGAAAGCATGAGAAATAAGAATATAATTACCCGTCCCCCCTGTGTGTGTGAGTGCAAGTGTGTGCCTGTGCATGCCTTAAAGGAAAAGCATAAAGGTTATCAAGATCATCGAAGTATTAGTCGTCATATGCGGTCAAGTTATGCTTCTGTCCAGTCCAGAAAGTTCATCTCAAAGGTTCTAGCCTAACTGTCCACTGACGTATTGGAATTAAGTTGTATTGCTTATTATACAAAGTTCGTTGGATAGCTGTACATTCTTGGATCGCGTGACGAGGTTTGGATCGTGGTGTGTATCCGGATCGTGCACCAAGACTCGGGTCGCAGAGAACGGATCGCGAGGCAGGGTCAGGATCGCGATATATGATTAGTACGTTGTGAAGGGATTGGTGCGCGGAAAGGCACAAGTTCAAGGAAGGGCTTCGGATCGTGAAGCGCTCCGACTCGTTTTTCTTCATCCAAACGGATCGTGATGACATCATGGTGATCCGTTCCACCAACTGTTCCCCGCGATCCGAAGCTCCACTTTTTCCGCGACCCGATCCACCAGGATTAACGCATCATCTTTATCCCTTCTCCCCCCTGATCTTCGCATCACCACGAACCGATGCCTCGCCATTTTCACGATCCAGACCCAAGCTTCACTCACGGAACGAACCGAACCGGTCTCCTTCCTCTACTTCTTCTTCTTCCCTCCTCTTCGTGTTCGAACTCGGATGAAGACATCTATGGCGCTTGACAGCCCCTATGACCTCGAATACTACGGATTGTAATGCTCTCTCCTCTCCACTCAGTGAAAATCCGAGGTAAATGAAAACGAAATCGCATAAGAGATTTTTTCGAACATGATTACCTTGAAAATAATTGGGAAATCGGAGGATTAAGAAATTAGGGTTTTGGAAGACTGGCAGCAACGAAAGAAAAGAACGAAGGGGGGATCGACTTATATAGACCAAGTGATGGTGGTTGGTCTCCCCATTTTTGTCTCATACGAACCGCGGGCTTCGGCAGATCGTGAAGCTAAGCCCATTGGGCCCAGCAAAGAAGACAAGGCCGATCCCTGGCTCGACTCGCTACGATGGATGGCCCACCATACTTAAAGCCCATTTCGTTCCGTATAGAAGCCCGTATCGTTTCGTGAGCAATCCCAGGAGCTCACCAAGGATCGAGTGGGCGCCTCGTTCTTCGGATCGTAATGATCTCGTGCGATCCGAATCATCAAGCAATATGACGAAGTGGAAATTCGGAAATAATTTGCGAAAAAAATCAGAAGTTTACCTGGTATACTTGATGATGAGATCTCCAAAAATTCCAGAGATGGAAATTATCTGATAAACAAATAAATGATTGAGAATTGATTCGATATCTATACAACTAAAAGGGACACAACTTTCTGAAGTGATACGACATTTCAGATAGACGCTACCATTGGTTTGCATCTCTTTATGAAAAGATATTTCTGCAATTTCGAAGCATGTTCCATCATCGATAAAACACACTTCGAGGGGGCAAAATGTTGGTTAGCTTTTTGACCAAGCCATCAAGATCGATATATACTCTCCACAAAATCTCAAGCATAGAAGCTAGCAAGATTAGCCTCGCGGATCGCCCTCCTCGAATCGATTCGCCCTATCCGTCGCGACCCGATCCGCTATAACTCCCCACGATCCGATCCGAGTTCCAGAGGCCAGAAAATGAAGGCGCAACGGCTACCACGAGCTGGTCTTCAATGATCCGAGATGCATGGATCCAGCGACACGTGTCCACAACAGACACCTTGACCAATTCTTCATCACGACTCGATCCGCACCTGCGCCACTACCTCGCTCCAATCCGATCCCCCGACGCGCAGCGAAGCCCCGGACTTGTTCAACCATGAACTGGTCTTCAGCGATCCGAAATGCACGGATCTCGCGACACCTGTCCACAACTGTCATATTGACCAATTCCTCCTCATCGCTCGATCCGAACCGATTTTCTCGGGATCTACACCACGTGTGACCGCGAACCGCCTGACAAAATCTGCTATAAATAGCCCAGAGACTGGCATTTTTCAGGATCTTTTGGCAGTATTGAGTATTGATTCCACCATTACTGTCGTACCACTATTTCTTATCAGTATTACTTCGAGATTACTGAGAAAAATCATAATTGTAAGAGTGAGTTTGAGAGAAATCATTGGTTGTACTAGCATTCAAAGTATAATCAATACCATATGAAGTGGACGTAGGCTCGTTAACGCCGAACCACTATAAACCTTATGTGTTTTCTGCTTTTTTCTCATTTTTCAGTTATAATTCTCTACAAATCAGAACAATTTGGGTGTTAGAGCCAAATTTTGATCTAACAAATATCATTTCAAACCATGTTAAGGTTTTCCAAACTAGTCGGGATTAGCGAACCACACCGAAGTAATCATTTATTTTATTTCCCAATCCCAACCTATTCATCCCATGGAGAAAAACTGGTAATACTCCATATCTAACACCACAGTGTTATCGGTAAATATTAATTACCATTTCACGTTCTAATCTAATTAAAGATTTAACTATCGCTTTGGATCAAAACTGGTGGTACTCCATTCTCGATCACTTTAATCAAATTAAAGATTCATTAAAACTCCACTTACTTTTAATCTTCCCAAAAATCATTATCATATCTTTAACTGGGTTAAAGAAACAATGTCACCTAAAACACGGTTCACGATAAACCCAAAATCGCATTCCATTGTTAATCGGGTTAAAGCACAGGTGTTATTCAAAACACCACTCATGATAAACCCAAAAACCAATTTAAATTCAATTAGAATTAAATACTAATTAACTGGACAATTTCACTAAATCATAATTAAAGATTTATTCTTTTCTAAACTAGGTTCAAGAACAGTGTCATTTAAGACACCATTCATGACGAACCCAAAATCCCATTTGATATTAAATACAAGGCTCTGAATAGAAAATATACCGGCTTATATTCAATATCAAATTCTAAAACCAACAAATATCGTATTGGGAATAACGATATAAACATTTCGTTCAAATTTCCACAACCATATCTGTATAATCACGAAATCCAACATCGAAATATTCCGAAGATAATTTCGATTCAAATCCATTCCAATTCATATATTGGAAATTCTGATTATTTTTAAAACCACTTCAAATCCAATTTATTTATTTAAAAACACTGGATTATAATTCTAGTTCATAACTAGTTCATTTCGATAAAAATATATTTTTATCCTTTTTAAATATGGGATTTTCAGCCCAATTCTTTCTAAATCATTTATTATGATTTTACACAAATTATTGATATTTTTAATAATTTTATCAATGCATATACAGTCGATTTCCAATAACGGTCGTCGAACTGCACTTACAGCGACTTTTTCCAAATTTGATTTGGACATAATTCCAAATCCAACTATTAGATTTCAAATTTCTAATATTCATTGGAAAGCTCTTTTCGATATGAACCCAACGGTTCCGGTTTCAGGAGAATCCGACGATCAGATCTCCCGTAACGTTAATTCGAAGTCAATGGTCGAAATTCGCGAACTACCGCGGCGCAGCGCGTTCTATTCAGGCCATTTAATATATATAATATATGTATTATATATTTTTTGTCGATTTCAATTCTAAACGTATTTTATAGTTCGTTTTAAATTCGTTTTCAAAACAATTTCAACTTCATATTCAATTTTAAATCAAAATTGAATATTCCATATCATTAATATATAAATGATAATATTTTCAAAATATTAGATTTTGAAATCACTTCCTTTTCTATATTCATTATAAAAACGAATATAATCGATATAAATATCGTTCGCGTAAAAATGGCGCATATCTAATCAACATGGCTTTAAATATTTCAATAATTTCGTTATTCTATTCAACAAATGAATATTTTCTTCAACATATGAATATATATTTCTTTCAACTCGTGAATATTCTTAACACATGAGTATTGTCAACACATGACTATTTTTGTTATTTAATATATTTTATAAAATTATAATTTTTATCGTTTAATTCTTAATCAGGCTCCAACCGTAAATTAGTAAGAGAACGATTCCCTAAGTATTAACCCCAAAGGCCGAAACCAACACCAGATCAATACCCCAGAAACCACTCATCTTAACTAGTTTCTAGCTAGTTTCTAATTTTATATATGATAAAAATGTGAATTTTATTGTTAAAATATTTCGTTCAACACATGAATATATTTTTCTTTCAACACATGAGTATCATCAACACATGACTATTTATTCTATTCAACACATGAATCTTTATTTTATAATATTCTTTATTTTCCAAATTGGATTGAGGCCCAATCAATTGCCATATAATGTTAATTATACGGATTCCATAAAACACATGTATGTGATAGCAATGATAAATAATCAACCATCATCTAAGTGCACCACACAACTGCATAAGCATTAAATATAAATAATTAACGCTTACACAGTCTGTCAACCAATCGATCGACATACAACTAAATAATTGGGATTAGTGTACGCCAATATCATCCCAACACCCATGTGGGGTTTCAAATCAACAAACACCGAATATTATTTGTGCAGTTGGGCGATGCGTAAAACTTATCATCCCATTCAATATCCTTCAAATGGGTGTACATAAACAAATCATTCGATTTGTAAATGAATATTTATTTATTTATTCACATTCACGTTAAAAATTATATTTTTAACAATAAATAATTTATTCAACAGATGAATCTATTTTCATTCATTCCACATCACAATCAATTTTCACCGCACACTAAAATCAAACAAGTCGTCCATGGTCTGTGGACAACGGGTGTCGGGTGCTGCTAAGCACCGTCTGCATCCTAGTATATATTTTTAACTAGAAAACAAGAATTAAAGTGAGAAGTTCTCACCGAGAGCTAAACCAAACGCCCCGACTCTTCATATGTAGGAAACCTTTATCGTGCTCGCCCTTTGTCACATTCGTATCCACTACATATATAAAAATCGCATCTTTATATTATTGCCATGTGTATAAAAATCACATTTTTATAACTACGCTATATGGATAAAAATCACATTTTTATACTGCTATTATATATACAAAAATTCAATTTTTATACCGCTACTATATAGATAAAAATTCTATTTTTATACCGCTACCATATAGATAAAAATTCTATTTTTATAATGCTACTATATAGATAAAAATTCTATTTTTATACCGCTACTATATAGATAAAATTTCTATTTTTATACCGCTACTATATAGATAAAAATTCTATTTTTATAACGCTACTATATAGATAAAAATTCTATTTTCATAACTCTACTATATAGATAAAATTCTATTTTTATAACACTACTATACAGATAAAAAATTTATTTTTATAACGGTGTTCATATAATAAAGATCATATTTTTATCACGCTAACTTCATAACAAAAAATTATATTTTTACATCGCTCTTCTTTTAATAAAGATCCAGCCTTTCTATGATAAAAAATTATAACTTTTCATAAATAAAAATCAAATCTTTTTGATTACTCTTCATGTATAAAAATCTAATTTTTATGAAGTCAATTCATGTATAAAAACCAATTTTTTTTCGAAATCAATTCATATTAAAAATCATAACTTTTTGTATACAAAAATCTCACTTTCTCATATATTAAAATCTTAAATTCTCGCATATAAAAATCTCATTTTCCTTATATATAAAAATATAAACTTTCATATATAAATATAAATATATATATATAATATAAACTTGCATATATATTAACTGATTTCCTACAAACATTAAAACTGATTTATACTAAAACTAAAATTAAATTTAAACTGATTTAATAAAATAAAAATAAAGAAAATCACCTTAATCAGTCGAAGGAGGGTGCTCGGATTAGGGAGGAAGGGGGCGGAGGGCTTCTACGCGTTCGAATGGGGTAGGTGGGTGTTGATGGTCGGGGTCTCGAGCTCCTAGGGTGTTCGTGCGATGGAGGGGGTCGACGTGGGTGGGGAGATCGGAGGGGGCTAGGTCGGAGGGGTGCGCCGCCTGGGGATGGGTGGCGGTGGGGCAGCGACGAGGGACGGAGGTGCGGTGGTTTTCCGCCATCGCGGTTTCCTTTTTTTTATTCGTAGATCTGAACGGAGGAAGAATAGAAAAAGGGGGCGCGTTGACTTAGTGTGTAGTGGAAAAGGGATTTTAATTATTTTATTTTATTTATCCTCTATAAAGTAACTTTAAATTTCGATCTTCAAACGAGACCCACCGCTTGTCGTCCCTAGCTAATTACCCCCATTCCGAACACAATGGGATAGGTATCGTAAGCTGGTTCGATTGTTTCGATCAGTTTCCATTCAAATCAAAATATAACTCTATATATTGAATTTGAACGCAAATTTCAATTTACCAGGCCCACATACGGACTCTAAAAATTCCCGAAAAAAATTTTCTAGCTTCGTATTGACGATACGGTTCTAACAAAACTAATTTCGTCAAATTCCGAGACCATTTGAAAAATGGCCATTTTTTGGTCGATTGAAATTGATTGAAACTGTTAAAACACGTTTAACTTCGCCACGCTCACATATTGATTCAGAAAATTATGAATTTTGGAATTTAGCAATAACTTGACATCCCAGATCCAACAAAAGTGGTTTCGTCGAAAACCGAGGTCATTTGCAAAATTCCCATTTTTAAGGGCTCAAAATTCCATAGGGACTATTCTGAATTTTCAATTGGACATATCTTCTTTTTTCCGCTATGAAATTTCAATTTTTCGGATTCGTTGGAAAGATATTTTCAAATGGATTATAATATTTTTGGTTTCGCTAAAATCCGGTTTATTTTGAATCCTGTACATTCATTTGAAATTTGAAATCAAATTTTCGAACTACCGCGCCATTTTCAATTCCTTTTATATTTAAAATAAAATATTTATATTCTAACGACGATCTATATGAATATTTACGTTCTAATTCTATTCAAATTAAATTTCTCATCGTCTTTATTTAAAATAATTCATTTTAAATATATAAAATTCGTTAAAGCTGCCAAAATAAAAATTTTAAATTGGCTCGGATTTTCCAGGTTGTTACAATTTCCATTTAAAACGTATTTTATAAATCGTTTTAAATTCGTTTTCAAAACGATTTCAACTTCATATTCAATTTCAAATCAAAATTGAATATTCCATATCATTAATATATAAATGATAATATTTTCAAAACATTAGATTTTGAAATCACTTCCTTTTCGATATTCATTATAAAAATGAATAAAATCGATATAATTAACATTCACATCCAAAATGGCGTTAATCTAATCAACACGGCTTTATATATTTAAATATTTTCGTGTCCATCCCAAATCGGACATCAAAATCATATTTTGATTTTGACTGAATATTATTTTGAAATATTCGTTATTTTAAATTATTCGTTATTTTAAAATATTCATTCTTTCTGAACTGGAATCAAACATAGTCAATTACCATATAGTGTTATTTATATGGATTTCATACACCACATGTATACAACACTAATCAAAATCAATCAACCATCATCCAGAGTGCATCACACAACTGCATAAGCGTTAAATATAAATAATTAACGCTTACAACAGCCTGGCAACCAATCGATTGGCATACAACTAAACAATTGGGATTAGTGTGCGTCAAATATCATCCCAATACCCGTGTGGGGTTTCAATCAACGAATAATGAATTTTATTTGTGCGATTGGGCGATGTGTAAAATTTATCATCCCAATCAATATCAGTCAAATCATTGTACATAAACAAATCGTCCGATTTGTAAATGAATATTTATTTTATTCATATACACATTAAAAATTATATTTTTAACGATAAAATATTTTATTCGACACATGAATATTTTATATTCCATTCCACATCACAATCAGTCACAACAACAATACAATCAATCAAACAAGTCATCCATGGTCTGTGGACGACGGGGAGCAGTTCATATATGCAGTTATAAAATAAATAACTGTCTAAAGAAAATTATAGTGAGGAGTTCTCACCTAGGAGCTAAACCAAACGCCGCGACTCTTCGTATGTAGAAAACCTTTGTCATGTTTCCAACGAGATCTGTTTCACGCGGTATATGTTAAAAATCATGATTTTTTTAACATCGCTATCTCATTATAAAGATCAAACCTTTATATTTGCTGTGCATACGATAGAAATTATATTTTTATTTCAAATCTATTTATATAAAAATCGTATTTTTATTTCGCTACATATATAAAAATAATATTTTTATATTCTTTATTGTATGAAAATAATATTTTTACTTCGCTACTGAACATATAAAGATCATATTTTTATATCGCTATTTCATATATAAAAAATATATTTTTATCTCTTCATTCAAATAAATAAAAATCCAGTTTTTATCGCTTCGCTATATATATATGTAAATATATATAAATCATATTTTTATATCGTTAAAAATCATATTTTTCTTATCATAAAAATATAGTCTTTTCCTTTATAAAAATATAATCTTTTCTATGTTAAAAATATAATCTTTTCTGTGTTAAAAATATAATCTTTTTCTTTTAGAAAAATCGTATATTTTCGTATAGAAAAATCATATCTTTCCTGCAATAAAAATCCTATTCTTATTCTCTAATAATATATATATATATATATATATATATTATATTTTTATGCCGCTGCATACATTTAAAAAAAAATCATATCTTTAACTTTAAACTGTATGTGTAAAAATCACATTTTTAATCCGTTATATAAATAAAAATCATATTTTTATAACTCCACTTATATGATAAAAATCACATCTCTAATATCGAGGTTATTTAAACAAAAATCATTTTTTTTATAATTATTCTTATATAATAAAAATCATATTTTAAAATAATGATTCATACATATAAAAATTGATTTAAAATAATATGTTTTATATAGAAACTACTTTAAAATAATATGTTTTTCAAACTAGTCGGGATTTAAAATTGGATCTAAAACTGAGTTAAGCTAAGTTTTGTAAATTAAAAACTCACCAAAATTTATCGAATTGGAGGGACTGCGGCAGATGATCGGAGGCGTAGCGGTCTGCAGTCGGTAGTGGAGGAACATCATCGACGGTGGGTTGAACGAGCTGGGCGGCGGAATTTTTAGTGGAGGTTCGGGTTTGGATTTACGGCGGAGATAAGGAAGGGGATGGGTGGCGTCAACGATTGGAGGGGGAAGAGGGGAGGTCTGGCGATCGACGAGGCAGCGGGTGGCTGGAGCGCGACGCGCGGATCGAAGGGAGTGCACGACGAAATTTAGGTGTAACAACTGAGAATTTCGCTCGATCCGAATCGATCGCTAAACCGACTAGGACCGTTCGAAACCCATGATTGTTTTGAGAACACGACAAATTGGAACGCAAACAGAAGAACATTTCATTGTTTATCACAACAATTCCATCAAAATACAAGAATATACAGAGTATCAATAAATATTACACATTGATAAATATCAGAGATTTAGATTACATTTAGATACATAGCAGCGGAAAAATAATACAACACACAACTGAAAGAAATACATGGATACAGAGCTTTCTGAGTATCATTCAAGCTGTAAACCAGGATCCTGTGAATATAAATCTGCAAAACCAAAACTACTAGCTGTCCGTGTGGAAAATAGGGGCACCCAGAGTTTAGGTTAAAACAATAAACTCCAGGTCAGTCATGTGACTGGCGTGAGAACTAAAAGAGTTATTAATCTTTATTTTTAAAGTTAGGTGAATCAAGGGACCACGCCGTATAACACGGAATGGGTTTCCTCCCAAGAATACCAGTGCATAAAACAAACAGCGCAATGCTAAATAAAGAAAAATGAAGCTATTATAAGACCCAGGTCCCATCACACAATGCAATGCAAGCCTGAGGATAGGGTTTTACCTTATAATAGCCAAAGAATGCTTGATACGCTAAATTTCATCTTTTATTATTACTATAAGTGAAGAAAACAACTTCAATCATAAGTATCAATCATAGACGGCATAAGTGCCCCATACCGCTATGTCGCCATACTATGCTCTACAAATAAAACCGAATGTCATGTATTGGAAATTGGATTTCCGCCATGAGTAGAGGCAAGGGTCAAGCTTCTCTCCGTTCGAGACACTCTAGCAAATGTCTCAGGACCACACACAGCGATCCTGGATCTTCAGGGTCGGTCCTCTCTTACTTTTGAGGATTGGCAATTCCTGAACACATGTTTCTCGGTCCTTTCAGACCTATATCTGAGGCGTCTCGCATTCAACAACCACACATGTAAAAAGAATATAAATGTCAGGGCTGGTAGGTCACTGACATCACCCGTAGCTAGAAAGAAATGTCGTGCTCTCCCTGCGGTCAGTATCCCGTTTTTGACACATACCAAGGTGTGAGGCTCGCGAATTAACGCCATACACAAAGCTAGGCCACATAGGCCGTGCTTTGATCATCAACCACAAGACTTTGCTTTTCAACAGTAGCCTTGATCATTTGCCACTTAGGCATGCCACACAGGCAATTCATGTCATGCGATTGATATCCATCAATATATAACCTCTGAGCTCGTATGTCTCAGAGAAGGGCGTCAAGAAAGAGAATAAATTCTCCGCCGCCAAACAGATATATATTTAATAGAAATCAATCACATAGAATAAAATCCAATGTCAGACACACAGTCCATTTACAAGTTCGTTCTGGGTCTGAACGAAGCCGGAGGAACCTTATTCCTCGCATATCCATCGATCTCCAAGTACGTCTGGACGATCACCAACTAATTCCCTCCTCTTGGGTGTACAGCCAAATCAAGATCATCAGTAATCATCCAAACGATGTGAAGACCTCCAGTCTTCAACCACCGTCTTCATCTTCGACTCGGTTATTCAGAATGGGTATAAACCCGGCCTTTCCAAATAACCCGCGTATATAATAAACAAGTGTTACACAAACGCAACATACGCCTCATTCCAATTCAGAATATTCTTTTATTCAAATATTCACATTCTTAGGGAAAGGTTCCCATTAATTTTATCAAAGATAAATTCTTCTAAATTTATTCTTTAATCTTCCTTTGGATATCATTTCAGACCATGTTAAGGTTTTCCAAACTAGTCGGGATTAACGAACCACACCGAAGTAATCATTTATTTTATTTCCCAATCCCAACCTATTCATCCCATGGAGCAAAACTGGTAATACTCCATATCTAACACCACAGTGTTATCGATAAATATTAATTACCATTTCACGTTCAAATCTAATCAAAGATTTAACTATCGCTTTGGGGCAAAACTGGTGATACTCCATTCTCGATCACTTTAATCTAATTAAAGATTGATTAAAACTCCACTTAGTTTTAATCTTCCCAAAACTCCATATCCTGTCTTTAACTGGGTTAAAGAACCAATGTCATCTAAAACACGGTTCACGATAAACCCAAAATCACATTCCATTGTTAATCGGGTTAAAGAACAGGTGTTATTCAAAACACCGCTCACGATAAACCCCAAAAACCAATTTAAATTCAATTCCAATTAAATACTAATTAACTGGACAATTTCACTAAATCTTAATTAAAAGATTTATTCTTTTCTAAACTGGGTTCAAGAACAGTGTTATTTAAGATGCCATTCACGACGAACCCAAAATCCCATTTGATATTAAATACAAGGCTCTGAATAGAAAATATATCGGCTTATATTCAATATCAAATTCTGAAACCAACAAATATCATATTGGAAATAACGATATAAATATATCTTTCAAATTTCCACAACCATATCTATATAATCATGAAATCCAACATCGAAATATTCCGAAGATAATCTTGATTCAAATCCATTCCAATTCGTATATTGGAAATTCTGATTATTTTAAAACCACTTCAAATCCAATTTATTTATTCAAAAACATTGGATTATAATTCTAGTTCATTTCGATAAAAATATATTTTTATCCTTTTTGAATGTGGGATTTTCCCCCAATTCTTTCTAAACCATTTATTATGATTTTACACAAATTATTGATATTTTTAATAATTTTATCAAGGCTCGTACAGTCGGTTTCCAATAACGGTCGTCGAACTGCACTTACAGCGACCTTTTCCAAATCTGTTTTCGACATAATTCCAAATCCAACCGTTAGATTTCAAATTCTAATATTCATTGGAAAGCTCTTTTCGATATGAACCCAACGGTTCTGGCTTCGGGATAATCCGACGGTCGGATCTCCCGCAACGTCAATTCGAAGTCAATGGTCAAAATTCGCGAACTGTAGTGGCGCGGCTTGTTCTATTCAGGCCATTTAATGTATATAAAATATATATTATATATATTTTGTCGATTTCAATTCTAAACGTATTTTAAAAATCGTTAAAATTCGTTTTAAAAATGATTTCAACTTCATATTCAATTTTAAATCAAAATTGAATATTCCATATCATCAATATATAAATGATAATATTTTCAAAATATTAGATTTTGAAATCACTTCCTTTTCTATATTCATTACAAAAACAAATATAATCGATATAAATATCGTTCGCGTCAAAATGGCGCAAATCTAATAAACACGGCTTTATATATTTCAATAACTTCGTTATTCTATTCAACAGTGAATATTTTCTTCAACACATGAATATATTGTATTCAACACATGAATATTCATTCATTCTTACTTACAATAAAAATGTGAATTTTATTGTATAAATATTTCTCTCAATACATGAATATTTTCAACACATGAATAGTTTCAACACATGAACATTCTCAACACATGTGTATTGTCAACACATGACTATTTTGTTTATTCAACACATGAATATAATTTATTTTCTAAATTGGAATGAGACCCACTCAATTACCATATAATGTTATTTATATGGATTCCATACAACACATGTATATAATAGCCATGATAAATAATCAACCATCATCCAAAGTGCACCACACAACTGCATAAGCATTAAATATAAATAATTAACGCTTACACAGTCTGTCAACCAATCGATCGACATACAACTAAATAATTGGGATTAGTGTACGCCAAATATCATCCCAACACCTGTGTGGGGTTTCAAATCAACGAACACTAAATATTATTTGTGCAGTTGGGCGATGTGAAAAATTTATCGTCCCAATCAATATCCTTCAAATGAGTTTACATAAACAAATCGTTCGATTTTTAAATGAATATTTATTTATTCACATTCACGTTAAAAATTATATTTTTAACAATAAATAATTTATTTCAACACATGAATCTATTTTCATTCATTCCACATCACAATCAATTTTAACCACACAACAAAATCAAACAAGTCGTCCATGGTCTGTGGACAACGGGTGCCGGGTGCTGCAAAGCACCGTTTGCATCCTAGTATATATATTTTTAACTAGAAAACAAGAATTAAAGTGAGAAGTTCTCACCAAGGGTTCCACTCCGCCGTTCTCTATTTCTGAACTTCTGAATCGTTTGGATTTGTTTGAAATTTCAATGCAGTCCTTGCCATGCTGTTCATAATAAAAATTATATTTTTATTGCTTCATTCCAATAAATAAAAATCACATTTTTATTTCTACTTCATATATTTTAACAACGCTCCTTCCTATATAAAAATTATATTTTTATTATTTCTATAATATAAAAATCATATTTTTATTATTACTTTCAAAAATCAAATCTTTTAAATGAAAAAAAATCAATTTTCATAACTAAATAAAAATCAGTTTTCATAACTAAATAAAAATTATAAAAACTCACCTTTATGTATAAACATAAATCCTATCCCTATCATGATGTTCATAGAATAAAAATCCTATTTTTATTATGAAAAAAAATCATCAAAACTTACATTTTACGGTTGGAAAAGGGAGAAGGAGGGGCTGAGGTGGTGTCGGAGCTCGCAGGCGGTCGGTGGTGGGTCCCTGAGTCGCGGCGGAGGCTGTTGGGTGGCGGCGCGGCCTGATTTGGTCAAGGCTTGGGCAGGTTTTAGGAGAAGAGAGGAGGAGGGAGGAGTGCGAGGGGAAGGGAGAGGGGATGGCCGTGGTTTCCTCTGGCGGCGGCGCCGGAGGCGCGGCGCCCTTGGGGACCGCGGAGGCGGCGATTCGCCCCCCCTGCGTTCTCTTTTTTAATTTAAAACCCGTAACGGGTTTGTGAAAGGAGAAAGGCGGTTGACCCCCTTTTTCTATTTTTTTTAATATTTCCCCAAAATGTGACTTTTAATTTCGACCTCCAAACGAGACCCACCGCCTGTCGTTCCTAACTAATTACCCCCATTCCGAACACAATGGGATATGTATCGTAAGCCGATTCGATCGTTTTGATCAGTTTTTGTCAAAATCAAAATATAAATCTATATATTGAATTTGAACGCACATTTCAATTTACCAGGGCCACATACAGACTCTAAAAATCCCCGAAAAATATTTTCTAGCTTCGTATTGACGATACGGTCCTAACAAAACTAATTTCGTCAAATTCTGAGACCATTTGAAAAATGGCCATTTTCTGGTCGATCGAAATTGACTGAAACTGTTAAAACACGTTTTACTTCGCCACGCTCACATATTGATCCAAAAAATTATGAATTTTGGAATCTAGCAATAATTCGACATCTCGGATCCAACAAAAGTGGTTTCGTCGAAAACAAAGGTCGTTTGCAAAATTTCCATTTTTAAGGGCCAGAATTCCATAGCGACTATTCTGAATCTTCAACTGGACGTACTTTTGATTCCCGCTATGAAATTTTGATTTTTCGGATTCGTTGGAATGATATTTTCAAATAGATTCTAATATTTTTGGTTTCGCCAAAATCCGGTTTATTTTGAATCCCGTACATTCATTTGAAATTTGAAATCGAATTTTCAAACTACCGCGCCATTTTCAATTCCTTTTATAACAAAAAATAATTATTTATATTCTAACGATGATTCAAATAAATATATACGTTCTATTTCTATTCAAAATAAATTTCTCGTTGTTATTATTTAAAATAAATCATTTTAAATATTCAAAATTCATCAAAATTGCCAAAATAAAATTTTAAATTGGCTAAGAATTTCCGGGTTGTTACATTAGGGATCGGAGTTTTTTTTCCTTTATTTCCCTTTGACATTGACTGAAAAATAGAGAGAGGGAGGGGGCCTTAAGGAATATATATTTTTATATTTAATTAATTTTTAAATCCAGAAAAGTCGCTTTTTTATCTGATCTCCAATTCGAACCCGACGACTGTCGCCTCTAGCTAATTACCCCCATTCCGAACGCAATGGAATATGTATCGTGAGCCAATTTGACTATTACGATCAGTTTTCATTTAAATTAAAATATAAATCAATGTATATTGAATTTGAACGCACATTTCAATTTACCGGGGCCACATACGAACTCCAAAAATTCCATAAAAATAAATCTGGCTATGTTTTGATGATACGGTCCTAACAAAGCTAATTTCGTTGAATTTGGAGACCGTTTGAAAAATGGTCATTTTCCAATCGATTAAATTCAAACTAAATTGACCAAACACGTTTAAATTCACCATGCCCACATATTGATTCCAAAAATTATGAAAATTGGAATCTAGCAAAAATTTGACATTCCAGATCCAACAAAAGTGGTTTCGTCGAAAACAGAGGTCATTTGCAAAATGGCTATTTTTAAGGGCTATATTTCCATAGCGACTATATTGAATCTTCAACCGGACATAACTTTTTATTCCCGCTATGAAATTTCAATTTTTCGAATTCGTTGGAAAGATATTTTCAAACAGATTCAAATATTTTTGGTTTCACTCAAATCCGATTTATTTTGAATCATGTACATTCATTTGAAATTTGAAATCGAACTTTCAAACTACCGTGCCATTTCCAATTCCTTTTATAATTAAAATAAGTACTTATATTCTAATTTTGATTGAAATAAAATTACTATACGTTCTAAATCTATTCAAAATAAATTTCTTGTCATTATTATTTGAAATAAATAATTTTAAATATCCAAAATTCATTAAAATTGCCAAAATAAAAATTTTAAATTGGTCCTGATTTTCCGGGTTGTTACAACTGTTAATATATATAGAATTTAAAAGGCTTTGTCATTATTCCATTTATATTATTAGTAGGATACGGAAATTGATATCGATTATATATTGATCTGTTTTTCGTGAAGATTCCATGGTTAATGAAATGTGATTTTGGGTTTATCGTGAACCATGTTTTAAATGACATTGGTTCCTTAGTCCAGTTAAAGACAGGATTACATGTCTAACATTGTATTTCGAATTGTATTGTTGATCTCTGCTAAATATATATCTGTTTAGTGGGGGAGAATTTATTCTCTTGCTTAACTCCCTTCTCTGAGACGTACGAGCTTAGAGGTTATATATTGGCATAAATCAGTGGTACGGTGTAGATGGTCGATGTGACATGTTTGATTTCCCAAAGTTAAATAATCATTAATAATGATTTTTGGGAAGATTAAAACTAAGTGGAGTTACATGAATCTTTAATTAGATTGAAATGTGAATGTGATAATTTAAATTATCAAATTTGGAAAATGATCGAGAATGGAGTATCATAAGTGTTGCTCCAACCGATAGTTAAATCTTCAATTTGATTTAAACGTGAAATGGTAATTAAATTTTACCGATAACACCGTGGTGTTAGATGTGAAGTATTACCAATTTTTCTCCATGGGATCAATAGGTTGGGATTGGGAAAATAAACAAATGATTACTTCAGTAAGGTGCGCTAATCCCGACTAGTTTGGAAAACCTTAATTTGGTTTAAATTGTGAAAAGATTATTTGAATAAAAGAATATTCTGGATTGGAATGAGGCGTACGATGTGTTGTTATAGCACTTGATTATAAGATACGCGAGTTATTCGGAAAGGCCGGGTTTAACCCATTCTGAATAATTGATACGATGAAAAGTCGAAGAGATTGAAGACGGTGCAAGACCGACAATCTTCACATCGAATGGATGGGTTGCTATTGGTGCCTATGATTGGAGTAGCTACCTTGAAGGGGCTACAATGGTAGCCGTCCAGACGTACTTGTTGATTGTACGGATATGCGAGGGCCTCTCTCTTATATTGGACATACGGAACGAGAAAAAAGGTGCCTCCGGTTTCGTTCAAACCTAGAACGGACTTGTAAATGGATGGTATGTCTGATGTTGTATTTCTTTATATTGTATTCGTTGATCTCTGCTAAATATATATCTGTTTGGTGGCAGATAATTTATTCTCTTGCTTAACACCCTTCTCTAAGACGTACGAGCTTAGAGGTTATATATCGGCAGAAATCAGTGATATGGTATGGATTGATAGTTTGACATGCTGAGATGCAGTGATCCAAGCTGTTGTTGAAAAGCCGAGTTTGGTGGACGATGATCAAAGCATAGCTTTAAATGGCACAGCTTTGTGTAGCGTTAATTCGCGAGCCTCGCACACTGGTATGGTGGTAAACTGATGGTTAGATCGGTATACTTTGGAGATGAGGATAGACATCCTACGGGTTGCCATGGATTCGGTCGACCGAGGGGATACTGGGTATGGTCGCCCCACACCAGTAGGGAGAGGGCATACCCCCCGATTCCCAAATGGATAGAGATAGCGGTGTTTTCAATTGCTTGGACGTAAGTCGCGGTAAATTGTTTCCTGTATATAGTGCGGATGTGCATTACGGCGTTTTCTCATGCACGGGATGTAAGTCGTTGGGTATTGCACTACGCGATAGATCTTTCGAATCAGGAGCCATCAGTACGGAAATCCAAAATTCCAATACGATATTTTGCGGTTTTAGTTGTAAACCTATATGTGGCGACATAGTGGGATGGGACGCTCATGCCGTCTATGATTGATACATTTATATTTGAAGTTGATTTCTTCACTTATAATAGTAATAAATGATTTGTTTTAAAACGTACCAAGCATATTTGGCTATTATAAGGTAAAACTCTATCCTCGACTGCATTCATTGTGTGATGGGACCTTAGTCTTATAATAGCTTAATTTTTCTTTATTTAGCATTGTGTTGTTTGTTTTAGGCACCGGTATTCTTGGGGGTAAACCCGTTCCGTGTTATACGGCATGGTCCCTTGATTTACCTTATTTAAAGTAAAGTTTTAAATAACTGTTTTAGTTCTCACACCAGTCTCATGACTGACTCGGAGTTTATTGTTTTAACCTAAACTCTGGATGCCTATATTTTCTGCACGGACAACGAGTAGTTTTGGTTTTCGCAGATATTTCTTTTCTCAGGATCCTGGGTTATAGCTGGACCTATATTCAGGAAGCTTTGTATCCATATATCTCTTTCAGTTGTGTTAGTTATTATTTTCCGCTACGCATTCTATTTATACATTTTATTTCCGCTACTGTGTATTTTAATCTCATATATTTTTCTATATAATATTTATTTATACTCTGATATATTCTTGCACTCCGATGTAAATTGTTGTAATAAGCAATGAAATGTTCTATTGTTTGTGTTCTGATTTGTCGTGTTCTCAATTCAATCCAGGCTTTCCCGTAAGGGTATGTTTGTGTCATCTCAGCGTGGTATCCGAGCTTTGGTTTACAGAGCTCGAGAACAAGACCATTAGAACCAAACAAAAGAATTCATCAGAGATTGGATTAGTAATATCCAATGAGAATGACTCATTAGAGATGGGATCAGTAGTATCCTAGAATGAGTTTCAAAGAATGTTATTTTTAGAATAAAAATGAAAACGAATTTTGTCTTGAAAATTTATAACTTATTATACGTATTTAATATTTTATTTTATATTGAATTTGGGCTATCGAGTATATGAAGATTTTGAATATACGCGTATTTGGAATCTCAAATATACTGGGTAGATATAGAATTACACTCTAGTCGCCCAGAGATGATTCTGACGATGATGCATCATCATCAGTGTTTATGTTCGAGTTTCGAAAGTGAATATCTATATAATTTCCAATTGAATGGTGTGAGAACCAAAACTAGATAGGGTTTATTGTTTGTGATTTGACACTAAAAATATGATTTTTACTATATATAAAAGTTATATGATTGAAAAGTAAACCAACTAATTGATTGTTGGTTGTGTCGTTTGATTATTGGTTTAACTAATAAAAATATTGGACTAATGAAACCAATATGCAAATAGAAAGGTAAATTTAGCCAAATTGAATCAAATATTGAATTTAATTGAAAATTGATTGCATTTGCATACATGTACATGCATATATATTGAACAGGTCATAGCAAGAAGGCTAGAGAAGAGGAATAAATTTGTATGCCAACAAATAGGTACATATTTACTATTTTCTTCGGGTTTGATGATTTTATGAGCCGATTGGCTAGCCACTTGGCCTTTTCTTTTGGATTGATGAGGGCCCTGTGAGGCAAGTTGCGGTTTTAAATATCAACCCATACAAAGGAGTTTATGGCGAAATTTTTCGAAAATTTAGGGTATTAGCCAAAATTTTGAGAAATTTGAGAATTCTTAGAAACTGAAAAGTTAAAGAATGAAAGTTGAGTTGGTTAGTTAAACAACTTTCAACTCCGTTCCTTTTCGAGGACGAAAAGATTTTAAGTGGGGGGAGATTGTAACAACTCGGATTTTCAGAACCAATTTAAAATTTTTATTTTAGCTATTTTAATGGATTTTGAGTATTTAAAATGATTTATTTTAAATAATAATGACTAAAAATTTATTTAAATCGAAGTTAGAACAAATAAATTTATTTTAATTATAAAACGAGCCCGAAATGGTGCGGTAGTTTGAAAATTCGATTTCAACTTTCAAATGAATGTACAGGATTCAAAATAAATCGGATTTTAGTAAAACCAGAAATATTTGAATTTGTTTAATTATATCTTTCTAACGAATGTGAAAAGTTGAGATTAAATAACGAGAATTAAAAGTTATGTCCAGTTTAAATTTCAGAATAATCGCTATGGAATTTAATATAATATATATCCCTTAAAAATAGCCATTTTGCAAATGACCTCATATTCGACGAAACCAATTTTGTTGGATCCAGAATGTCAAATTATTGCTATATTCCAAATTTCATAATTTTTGGAATTAATATGTGAGCGCATTGGATTTAAACGTGTTTGGTCAATTTAGTTTGAATTTAATCAACTGGAAATTGACCGTTTTCCAAACGGTCTCCAAATTCGATGAAATTAGTTTTGTTAGAACCGTATCGTCAAAACATATCTATATTTATTTTTCTAGAATTTTTGGAGTCAGTATGTGGTCCCGATAAATTAAAATGTACATTTAAATTCAATATATATTGATTTATATTTTAATTTAAGGAAAAACTGGTCAAGACGACAGAATTAGCTTACAAAACATATCCCATTGTGTCCGGAATGGGGGTATTTAGCTAAGGGTGATGGTTGTTAGGTTTAATTCGGAGTTCAAATGAGAAATTTCCCTTTAACGAAACAATTAGAATAAAATATTATATATATATAATCAGAAACCCTAGGGCATCTCTCAAACGCAGCCGCCGCCACAAGTATTGAATGGCTGTCCTCGTCCGATTTTTAGGGCGGAAAATCATTCGATCCATCACGAATTTGATTATCATTTCAAAGCAGAAATCAAAGAGATTTTCTTCATCTTCAATTCCAGATAAGTTTGATCGAGTCTGGTTGCGTGTTCTTCGTGGATTGTGAGCTCGAAGTCGAGATGTTCAAGGCCGATTTCTGGCTCGAGATGAGGCGTGAGTTCTGCGTGGTGGGTGACGACTGGTGGCTCTCTTGGGGGGCGCAGCTCGTGGAAGGTTCGGATCAGGTCAACAGCGACTGTAGGCGGCGAAAATCTCAGACCTAGTTTTGAACAATAGTGATGAATTTCAGCAGTAAATTTTTGAAGAAGAAGGTGTTATTTTTTTATTAATTAATTCATTAATTAATTTAAAACTGTCATGAACCATTATAAAATAATATCTTCTTCATACGAGGTCCAAATCGCGCGAAACTGGATCCATTACAATCGTGGAGCCGAGAGCTTCGCAACAAAACTGACCGGGTCCAAATTGGAGCACACTGGAATTTATTGCAAATTCAAACCCGAACCATACTAGAAATTCAAAAATAAAACTGGCGGTGACTGTGAGTACTCTCTCACACTCAAATTATTTTCCAATTATTATATAATAGGTTGCAGACGGGGCTTAGAATCCCCCGACACTACCTTTTGTACAAACCAGTTGATTGTTTGTTTGGATTGTGTTTGGATTGTCATGTAGTGATATTGGCGTATATCAAAATTATTTATATAAAAAAATATTATCATGAAATAAAATAAATATTCATTTACAAACCAGACGATTTGTTTATGTACACTTATTTAGCTGATATTGATTGGGACGATAAATTTTACACATCGCCCAACTGCACAAATAATAAACAGTATTTGTTATTTGAAAACCCCACGTGGGTATTGGGATGATATTTGACATACACTGATCCCAATAATTAGTTGTATGTCAATCGATGGGTTGACAGACTGTATAAGCGTTATTTATTTATTTTAATGCTTATACAGTTGTAGAATGCACTTTGGATGTTGTATGAATTTTTAATGATTGTTTATCATTGTTGTGGTATACATGCGATGTCTGAAATCCATATAACTAAAATTATATGGCAATTGATTGAGTCTAATTCCAGTTCAGAATTAACGAATATTTTAAAATAATATTCAGTGAATATTGAAATGTGAAGCTGTGTTAAGTAGTTAAACACCATTTCAACACAAACGGGATTTTCTGTCGATTTTATTCATTTTATAATGAATGTCGAGAATTGATTTCAAAATCGAATATTTTGAAAATATTATCATTTTAATATTTTAATGATATGGAATATTCAATTTTGATTTAAAATTGAAAATGAAATTAAAATCATTTTAAAATGAATTTAAAACGAATTTCTAATGGAATACTCAATTTTGATTTAATTTGAAAATGAAATGGAAATTGTTTTAAATGAATTTAAAATGAATTTATAATGGAATATTCAATTTTGATTTAAATTTGAGAATGAAATTGAAATCATTTTAAAATGAATTTAAAACAAATTTATACTGGAATACTCAATTTTGATTTAAATTTGAAAATGAAATGGAAATCGTTTTAAAATGAATTTAAAACGAATTTATAATAGAATATTCAATTTTTATTTAAATTTGAAAATGAAATGCAAATCGTTTTAAAATGAATTTAAAACGAATTTATAATGGAACATTCAATTTTGATTTAAATTTGAAAATGAAATGGAAATCGTTTTAAAATGAATTTAAAACGAATTTATAATGGAATATTCAATTTTGATTTAAATTTGAAAATGAAATGGAAATCGTTTTAAAATGAATTTATAATGGAACATTCAATTTTGATTTAAATCTGAAAATGAAATTGAAATCGTTTTAAAATGAATTTAAAACTAATTTATAATGGAATATTCAATTTTGATTTAAATTTGAAAATGAAATGGAAATCGTTTTAAAATAAATTTAAAACGAATTTATAATGGAATATTCATTTTTGATTTAAAATTGAAATGGAAATCGTTTTAAAATGAATTTAAAACGAATTTATAATGGAATATTCAATTTTGATTTAAATTTAAAAATCAAATTGAAATCGTCTTAAAATGAATTTATAAAAGAATATTCGGTATTGATTTGAAATTGAAATGGAAGTTGAAATTGTTTTTAAAACGAATTTAAAACGATTTATAAAATTAATTTTAAAAGGAAATCGACGATATACATATACATATATATATATATATATAATATGGCCTGAATAGAACGCGCCGCGCAGCGGCCGTTCGCGAATTTCGACCATTAACTTCAAATTGATGTTACGGGAGATCCGACCGTCGGATTCTCTAAAACCAGAACCTTTGGGTTCGTATCAAAAAGATCTTTCCAATGAATACAAGAGATTTGAAATCTAACGGTTGGATTTTAAGATATGTTCAAATCAATTTCAGAAAAGGTGAATACGAACGCAGTTCGGTGGCCTTTATTGGAAACCGACTGTACGGGCGATAATAAAATTATCAAAAATATGGAAAAATTATGTAAAATCATAATAAATGATTTGGAAAGATTTTGGGTGAAAAATTCCAGTTTTGAAAAGATAAAAAATATATTTTTATCGAAATAAACTAGTTATTAACAAGAATAATAATTTAATTATTTTTAGAAATAAATAAATTGGATTTGAAAATGGTTTTAAAATGTGCAGAATTTTTCCAAAGAATAAATTGGAATGTATTCGAAATGGAAATAATCTTCGGAATATTTCGATATTGGATTTCGTGATTATACGAATATTGTTGAGGAATTTGGAAGATATATATATATGTATCGTTATTCCCAATACGATATTTGTTGGTTTCAAAATTTGACATTGAATATAAGCCGATATGATTTCTATTCAGAGCCTTGTATTTGATATCAAATTGGAATTTGGGTTTGTTGTGAACAGTGTCTTCATTAACACTGTTCTTAAACCAAGTTGAGAAAAGAATAAATCTTTTAATTAAGATTTAGGGAATTTTACCAATTAATTAATATCTAATTAGATTGAAATTGGATTTTGGGTTTGTCGTGAACGGTGTCTTCACTAACACTGTTCTTAAACCCAGTTGAGAAAAGAATAAATCTTTAAATTAAGATTTAGTGAAGTTTTCCAATTAATTAATATTTAACTGGAATTGAATAAAAGAATTGGATTTTTGGGTTTATTGTGAACGGTGTTTTAAATAACACTTGTTCTTTAACCCAAATAACAGTGAAGAATATGATTTGGAATTTATAATCTTTTAGTTAAGATTAATGGAATTTTCCAAAGTAAAGACTTCCAATTTAATATATTAAATTGGAATTGAATGGAATTCGAATTGGTGATAATCGGTGTGAGTTTCTATGGAAGAAGACTGTTAATATATTTAAAATTAAAAGGCTTTGTCGTTATTCCATTTATATTATTAGTCAGATATGGAAATTGATATCGATTATATATTGATCTGTTTTCCGTGAAGATTCCATGGATAATGGAATTTGATTTTGGGTTTATCGTGAACCGTGTTTTAAATGACATTGGTTCTTTAACCCAGTTAAAGATAGGATTACATGTCTGACATTGTATTTCAAACTGTATTGTTGATCTCTGCTAAATATATATCTATTTGGTGGCGGAGAATTTATTCTCTTGCTTAACACCATTCCCTGAGACGTACGAGCTCAGAGGTTATATATTGGCATAAATCAGTGGTACGGTGTAGACGGTCAATGTGACATGTTTGATTTTCCAAAGTTAAACAATCATTAATAGTGATTTTTTGGAAGTTTAAAAGTAAGTGGAGTTTTAATAAATCTTTAATTAGATTGAAACGTGAATGTGATAATTTAAATTATCAAATTTGGGAAATAATCGAGAATGGAGTATCATCAGTTTTGCTCCAAGCGATAGTTAGATCTTTAATTAGATTTGAACGTGAAATAGTAATTAAATTTTACTGATAACACCGTGGTGTTAGATATGAAGTATTACCAGTTTTGCTCCATGGGATCAATAGGTTGGGACTGGGAAAATAAACAAATGATTACTTCGGTAAGGTGCGCTAATCCCGACTAGTTTGGAAAACCTTAATTTGGTTTAAATTGTGAAAAGAATATTTGAATAAAATAATATTCTGGATTGGAATGAGGCGCATGATGTGTTGTTATAGCACTTGATTATAAGATACGCGAGTTATTCGGTAAGGATGGGTTTAACCCATTCTGAATTATTGATACGACGAAATGTCGAAGAGATTGAAGACGGTGCAAGACCGACGATCTTCACATCGAATGGATAGGTTTCTAATGATGCCCATGATTGGAGTAGCTACCTTGAAGGGGCTAAAGTGGTAGCCGTTCGGACGTGCTTGTTGATTGTATGGACATGCGAGGGCCTCTCTCCTATATTGGACATATGGGACGAGGAATAAGGTGCCTCCCGTTTCGTTCAGACCTAGAGCGAACTTGTAAATGGATGGTATGTCTGATGTTGTATTCCTTTATACTGTATTCTTTGATCTCTGCTAAATATATATCTATTTGGTGGCAGAAAAATTATTCTCTTGCTTAACACCCTTCTCTGAGACGTACGAGCTTAGAGGTTATATATCGGCAGAAATCAGTGATATGTTATGGATTGACAGTGTGGCATGCTGAGATGCAGTGATCCAAGCCGTTGTTGAAAAGCAGAGCTTGGTGGATGATGATCAAAGCACAGCTTTATGTAGCGTTAATTCGCGAGCCTCGCACACCAGTATGGTCATAAACTGATGGTTAGATCAAAATACTTTAGAGATGAGGATAGACATCCTACGGGTTGTCATGGATTCGGTGGACCGAGGTGATACTGGATGTGGTCGCCCCACACTAGTAGGGATAGGGCACACCCCCCATTCCTAGATGGATAGAGTTAGTGGTGTTTTCCAACGCTTGGACGTAAGACGCGGTAACTTGTTTCCTGGATATAGTGCAGATGTGCATTACGGCGTTTTCTCCTGCACGGACGTAAGCCGTTGGGTATTGCACTACGCGATAGATCTTTCGAATCAGGAGCCATTATTATGGAAATCCAAACTTCCAATATGAAATTTTGCGGTTTTAGTTGTAAACCTATATATGGCGACATAGTGGGATGGGGCGCTCATGCCGTCTATGATTGTTTATATTTGAAGTTGATTTCTTCACTTATAGTAACAATAAAAGATTTATTTTAAAACGTACCAAGCATATTTGGCTATTATAAGGTAAAACTCTATCCTCGACCGTGTTCATTGTGTGGTGGGACCAGAGTCTTATTATAGATTCATTTTTTTTATTTAGCATTGCGTTGTTTGTTTTAGGCACTGGTATTCTTGAGGGTAAACCCGTTCCGTGTTATACGGCATGGTCCCTTGATTTACCTTAATTTAAAAGTAAAGTTTTAAATAACTGTTTTAGTTCTCACACCTGTCCCATGACTGACTCGGAGTTTGTAGTTTTAACCTAAACTGTGGGTGCCCATATTTTCCACATGGGCATCTAGCAGTATTGGTTTTTGCAGATATTTCTTTTCTCAGGATCCTGGATTATAGCTGGAGCTATATTCAGAAATCTTTGTATCCGTATATATCTTTTAGTTTTGTCAGTTGTTATTTTCCGCTATGCATTGTATTTATACATTTTATATCCGCTGCTATGTATTTTAATCTCTAATATTTTTCTGTGTAATATTTATTTATACTCTGATATATTCTTGCACCCTAATGTAAATTGTTGTAATAAGCAATGAAATGTTCTATTGTTTGTGTTCTGATTTGTCATGTTCTCAATTCAATCCAGGCTTTCCCGTTAGGGGCAGTTTAGGTCGTCTCGGCAATTAACTAATATGGTTTGATCTAGGTAGTTTATAATAATTTGCAACAATTGTAATGACAATAGATTTATAGTTTTAATAAAATGTGAATTGTGGTATATTTATTTTGGAACGGTAATTTAATTTACATAAAAGTTTAATAAAATAGAGACGAACATTACAGGGAAAGCATTTATTAATTTTAGTGACTATAATTTGTTTTTGGTTATTAATAATAAATTAAGGTGTGGAAACTGCAAAATTTAATTAACAGTGATATTTAACAATTATTTTTAGACAGTAACTGACATTTTGATATTAACAGATGTTGTAGTTATATCAACAACCAATAATGGAAAGAGAAAAATAATAACTACGTAGAAAATATGTATATTAATGAATTTGAATTTTACATTTAATTGCAATGAATTTGTAACAAACTGGGATTTTCGACCCAGAAAATCAACATAAAACCCATGTTAATTATTCAGGTATCGAACATTCCAGATCATTAATAGAAAGAAGTTAGAGGGTGAGAATAGATAAGATAGTAAATTAGAATAGAAGAAGAAGAACACAATCAGGGTAAACACGAATCTCACAGCGGAACGAATAAAATATAATACATAACATAATTTTGCAATAAACAATGTATATATACAGGATAACATTATCAGAGTACAACACTTACACACAGTGGAAATAACAATAGCTATATAATCCTGAAGCCTCCTGCTTCAAGCTCCTCCAAGTATATCTGTAAAGACCTGAACTACTTGACTGCCCGTACAAATTTGGGCACCCAAGAGTTTAGGGAAAACAAAACAAAAATAAACTCTGGGTCAGTCATGGGACTGGTGTGAGTAAACTCAAATCATTGGTTTAACTTTTCAAAATCCCTGTCAAAAGGAAAGATAATCGTAAGACCGATCCACACATAAACACGGATGGTTTTTACCTTACGATAACCCAAAACAGTTTCGGAAAGCAATACTTCTCTGATATTATAATAATGTCTAATCACAAGTAATTAGAATCTAGCAGAACGCTTGCATCTCACGTCCTACATATATAGTATACAAACAAAACCGCGAGCGCTTATTGGAGATTGGATTCCAACTATGACAAGGTATGGGACCACCTGCCGATAGTGTATCTCTAGAGGCAAATACACTGGGTTCAACAAGAACGCCTTGCAACCCGGCCCACACATGACCGACCACTCATTTCGCTTGAGTGTATCGAATGTATATCACCAACGGTTGGGAGCTACCCACCGTCTTCCCGAAAAGGGACAGCATCGAATAGACAAAAGAATGAATTGGATTTTCTCTAGATAGGTGATATGCACCCTACTGGGAGCGACCCACTTAGCCATGCTGCCTGCCGGATTTCTGTCATTTCCTGGTTGATGAGGCTTGATGTCATTACGTATCTTTTGAAACACTTGACCACCATTCACTTTGAATGCCACATCGTCATACCCGTCAAATCACAAATTTGATTTCTTCACAAATACCACGGGTATAAAGCTAAGAGAAACGAATTCCTCCGCCACCAAACGTAAGTACGTTTGAAGAGATCAACTTACGCGATCCGTTAGATATACTCTGTCGGACATTCGTCCATTCACGTTTGTCCTGGGACTGGACAAAGCGAAGGCACTATTCTGTAAACAGGATAGTCCTTGCATAACTCCATCTTCAATATTTGATCGCAACGCTAACGTCCATACAGAATGGTTTTTAGATAATGAATCTGATCCCGGTCTCTTCATATTGATGACGATAAAAAGGTTAAAACTTCGATAGTCGGTGATTTAACTATCAAAGAAAAAAAACAGGTGTGCAACCAATGATATTATTTCCAGATGGAAATTCTATCGATCAATCATCAATCCACATTTATCTCTTTCTATAAAATTATCCTTAATTTATCCATTTCCCCATTTCTATATATTTGTAAATCCTTATTTCCTAAATTTAGGAAATATACATCATCAATCATTGGAAAACATTTCCATCTCTGTTTCACGTATCACTGTCATTCTAGTATTCTTTCTCATCAACATTTCATTTTCTATGATCAGAAAACATCTTTGTTTATATTTGGATAATATTTCCAAAATTTATTCATTTGATTTAAACAGATGTTTAAGTAAAACATCACTAAGCCAATTTAAACCGTCACGGTCATTAACTCAACTTCTTAACCAACTTTCACTATCGAACTTTAACCACTTCTTAGTTAAAACTGAAGTCAATCAAGTTGGGGTATAATTACCTCTCAGACCTTAACTGAACGACATTTCTAACCTCGAAATAGACAAAGTTCAAACTTTAAATCTTTATGAAACTTCCTTGCGAAACTCTCGGATTCTATTTACGAATCCACTTCCTTAACAAATCATTTGATTATAACTAAAATGTTATAATTCCATGCTTTCAAAAGATATTAACTTAAATATACCTTTTATATCTTGATTTGGATAAATAAACAAACCACTAATTTATTAACAAATAAGTAAAACTTGATTTGAAACAGAAAGTAAACATTTCTTTCCTTAATTCGATATAATCGAATTCCAATGTATAATTCCCTCTCGAATAACCACTATCGATAACTCTCTTTCGAATAAACTATCTTCGATTCCTTTGTTCGAATAAATAATATTCGATAATCCTTTTCTTCGAACAATATATTCGATAATCCCTCTTCGAATAAACCATATTCGATAATTCTCTCCTTCGAATAACTATATTCGATTTAACTCACTCCAAATGAACTATATTCGATTACTCTTCTTGAGTAAACTATATTCGATAACTCTACTTCGAATGAGTGATATTCGATAAATTCCTTTTGATTAACTCTATTTAATCTACTAATACTCGACTAACTTGAAGTTGATTAATTCCATTTGAATAACCCTAATTCGATTTACCATAACTGGTTAACTCTAACTGATTAACTCGACTTAATTACTTCTATCGATTAACTAATGTTTGATTTGACTCCATTCGCTTGACTCTAGATCGCAGCGATCACAATGGGTACACCTGATTCCCTCAGGAAACATCCGACCTCCATAGGCTATCTGCAGCCCTGCGAAATACGCTAGCAGTCGTACGGAATGGCAACACATCTTAAATAACTATATTCGATCAATTCTAATTGAATAACTAATATTCAATAAATTCTAATTCGATTAACTCTGTCTGATTAACTCTACGCCCATATCCTGTTTCAATCATCGATGTTGAAATCGATTCTTACTCCTCTATATAAATCCTGACTTATATATTCTATTTATACAATGATAAACATCTTATTTAATTTATAAAATATTATTTATAAATTTATCTTCTCAATCTATTGGTCGAAATAGATTCTATTTAAAATCTTTGTTTTAAACCCATACCATGTTATACCCGTGTGCGACGCATGGGTTTAAATCTTTCAAATGTAAAATTCTCCTTTTCTATAATTCTAGTCACTTTTCAAGTATTTTCTTTTATAATCTATTTATTTACAAAATAAATCCCTTTCTGATAATTCTATTTATTTATAATGTATTTTCTATTTATAAAATCTTTTGATTTTATAAGTAATTCCTTTGATAATCTAACTATTCCCTTTACACATATTTCCCCTTTTTATTCGATTTATTTTCAAATAAATATCCCTTTGCAATTCTATTTGTAAATAGTTTACAAATATTTCTCTTCAATTTTATCTATTTGATTAACAAATAAGTATTCCTTTTCAATCTATTTATTTTCTAAATAAATAGTTTTCTTTCTATAAAATCTTTGATTTTATGAATATTTCTTTTTCAATATAACGTTGAAAATTTCCTTTTTAACATTCCAGTATTCCTTATGGTATTTAACACACCATATAACAATGATCGGTATCATTCAATCATACAAAATCAACAACAGATTTCATATCACATCATATAACATAATATATAAAAAACAGTAAAATAAATGTTGAGGAACCCAGTTGGGTCCCTCCAACATGTTTCCCTGCATCCACAGATGTTAAAAAATAACATTAACATCAATTTCATTTCACTATGAAATATTCTGCTAAACAGAATCAATATTTGATTAACGATGTATATCTATATCGTTATCTATATTTTCAATCAACTGACTAGCAGTTCAACCAAACAGCCAACACATAGCAAACAACCATTATTTATCATTTCAAAAAATACTTTAGAAAAATATAATTGAGAAGAGTTAGTGGGTTTACTCACATTTCGCGTTAACCGTTAAATAACGATTTGCATCTGTTGATTCAGATGGACAATTTATTTTGCTATAAATTGTAACGAGCTCGGATTCACTCTCAGTCAGTTCCATTGGGTTGCTCCCGTCCATACGATCCCAACAGATCTTGCCGTTCGAAATTCTGATACCGTATGATCGAGAAATTTAATTTACAAGTCATACGACTATTTAAATTCAAGGAAAACTAAAATTTAAATCTCTATTGGGCTCACCATTCCCTTAAAGCCCAAATCCCACCTTCTCATACCCGTCTTCCCTCCTGTCTTCTACCTGCGACGAAGAACAAGGATGCTTCGCCATTTTCAAGTGTTCCAACTCTCTTTCCCCCTTCAATCACTCAACCGAACACCACAACATCACCACCATCTTTCTCCTCTTCGAAATCCCTTCAACCTCATACCCCTTTCACGCCACTCGACCTCAAAAACTGCTCGCGTCGAGCAGCTCAACGATGAATACCATCGACCAATCTCATCACAGACAAACCCCATCCCGACCACAAACAACAATCTCAACTCGAATTCTCACTTTGATTCCCAAAACACTTTAAATTCCCAGCCCTAGTTCGCTCTGTACCCGACGTTGGACAGAAAAATGGGTATCGAACCCTTTGCTAAGCATACCAGATCGAAGCATATACTTGTGGGTGTTTGAATACACAACCCTTTCGATTTATATATATTTATGCGATTTGTTTTTGATTTTTAAAGGAGGTCTTTTCACGTTTTTACTCTTCTGGTTGCGGCGGAAATAGGATTGACCAGAGATATGAATTGAATTAGGTTTAGAGAAGTTAAAGGTATTATATAGGATAGAAAAAATATTTTTATATTCGATTATTCTATTTTATTTTAAGCAATTGTTGTTTGTATTTGTCCTCTAAAATTCCTGTGATCACATACGATACCCAAAAATCACCAAACTGGACATGCAGCTACAGTTCGACATTACGGTCCCAACGAAACTAGTTTCGTCGAATTCTAAGGTCGTTTGCAAAACTGGCTATTTTTAAAGCTCTAAATGGCCCTTTTAAATATATAAATATATTTAAAAACAATTAAATTTAATATTTGAAAATAAATATTATCGCATATATTCACAACAGAATATCATACTGCTCCACTGGGATTTATAACTCGATATTTCAAATCAAGTGTTACATCGATATTCGATTTATATTTAAAAATCCATTTTAAAAATAAATAAATCGATATAAATTATAAAGGAATTCCATAGCGACTTTTCTAAAATTTTATTTGGACATAACTAAAAATCTACACGACGAAATCTCGATTTTTCTCTTCCACTAGAAAAATATACTTCACCAGCTCCTAACGTTTCTTGTTTCACAGAAATCCGATTTAAAATGGACCCTGTACATTCAATTGAAGTTCAAATCGCCAAATAGCGAACTGCCGCGCCATTTCGAACTCGATTATAATTATACGTTCAAATTGTCGTTCAAATAATATATTCGTTATTCTAATTCAATTCTAAGCTGAATTAAATATCACAGATGATCCAATTCACACCATTTTGTGAATTCCACTATTTCTGACTATTTCAGAAATTAAATATATTATTATATTATTTATTTTAATTAAAATATTCACTATTATTTAATTCTGGTCATTTTAAATAACCAAACCATTATTCAAATAATTTAAATAAATTGATTATATCGCTGAAGAATGCGGGTCGTTACAAAATTCAACAAATTTTATTAAGCAGAACAGTTGTTAAGCTATTACACAGTAACTGGCATTTTGTTATTAAGAAATGTTGTAAATTTTTACAATAACCTATAATTAAATGAGAGGCAAAATAATCAATGCATAGGATATATATATATATATATGGATTAATGTGTATTTTGCATTGTGTTGTAATATATATATATATATATTTGGGAATTATGTTTGTATAAATTGTAAGGTAAATGATAACATTAATTAAGAATGGTAATTAAAGGAATACATCATATGTTTAACTAATTTTTAAAATAACGATTACAATAGATTAATTGATTAGTGTGGGAAAGCAATTGCTATTTAATTCATTGACGATAAATTGGAAATGAATTTTAAATAATGCGCGTAATTACCGTAGTTAAGGTGAATAAACTTGTAACTGTAGAAAATTGACATAGTAGATTTTAAACAAGCGTTAAGTAGGACCAAAATGTAACGATGTATGAAAAAATAAAGTAAATATCGAATTAAATGCGATTTAATCGAATTTAAGGTATGATAAATTAATTGATTGCAATTAAATATTTTGTTACTGTGCATTAAACGATAAAAGGAAGTTACTTACGTAATAGGATATAAACAAAAAAAATGACAATTATATCTATAAATTCAAGATTGGATGAATAAAAAAATTGAAATTAAATCAAACCAACTTATTACAATTAAATGTGAACCGAATTACTAAGACATAAATTAAGTTGATTAATTTAAAATTTAATGTTCAAAAAGGAAATTGGGAAATAATTGAATTTGAGATTATAATATATGTAAAATGATTCCTATAGCTTATGAAAGTACTATTTTGGAATTGGATTAAATAAGTAACTTTTGGAATTAAATTAATGGTGGGTATCATGTTGAGATTTTGGTCGCCAATATTTTTTTAAAAAGAATCGAAGTTCTATTTGTATCTCAATGAAAACAATTCATATCCTTTCATTTCTGTTTTCTTCCGTTCAGGAACCGCCGTCCCTATGTTTCTTTCAGAGAAAACTGATAGCCACGTTAAAATTTAAAAAAACCATATCTTCTTCTATACATTCTTATAAATCAAGAAACCATGTTATTCGAGTTCATGCTTTAATTCTCTTCAGATCCATGTTAAAACTCGAATTCAGATTAGCTGATCACCTTCTTCTTAAGTGCACTAGGGATTAAGATTTTTGATTGTTATAGGGATTAATTCTTGAAGCGAATAACATATTTGAATTTGTGATTGTAAATAGCATCACATGGAAAATTTTGATGGAATTTTGTGACAAAAGTTGTCGGTGCTTGACAGGCCATACGTTGTAGCATGGTGGACGGGTTTGGTTGGTGGGGGTGCGAGTTGGACAAAGTGTTGATGACGTGGTGGAGATTGCGAAGAGAAGAACAATGGTGAAATTCGTTTGGCATTCATGAAGAGATGGGCATGGAAAGGAGGAAGTGAAGTGAATGGGTTGGACATGGATGGTTTGAATTTGTTGTAGGGACGTTTTATGTAGGAGAGAAGATGGATGATGTGGCATTTGCGGTGAGAAAGTATTTTTTATTTTGTTTAATTCATATTCATATAACCTATAACATGTATAACTTTTTCATATGAACTCAATTTGACGCGCAGTTTGTAGCGTTGGAATCGTATAGACGAGCTCTTCGCGATGACGCAGGTTTGGATGAATTCTAAGACTGTAAAATTTTGGGCTAAATTTTGGATTCCAATCTCGTTTGAAATCAAAGGTGAGTGATTAGACCCACTCACACCTAACTAAAGTATTTGATAATTTGTTATATTAAAATTATATTGTGATTGTATTGATTATTGTTTGGTAGTTAAAATTGCATATTTATGTTAACTAGCATCGATAGTGTAATTTAATTTGATTGTTAGTTTAAATTTACAGTTATATTAAAATTTGACATTTGATTACTAATTTAAAACCCATTCATCTGATACTAGTAAAAAAATTACAATATAGAACTGTTTTGATGCATTGATGTGATGAATGACTTGGATTAGATATGTTTGACATATTGATGTTTATTTGTGTAAATTTACCTGTTAATCACCTTGATTTTTATATGACCATAGTTTGTGTTGATTAATCCCAATCATTTGCCCTAGATGTTACGGGCATCGAATAAACCAGGGATTAATCATTAAATTGAACTAAGAACTTAGGTTGAAATGATAAATACCTATGACCCTGATTTGGATTGAAATGATATATATCCTTTCCCAAAATACTAAAATTAAATTTTAAGTATTACTTGGCCATAGGATAGAAAATTATATACGGACGCCGGTTGGTTAAATAAATTTTGTTTTAACCATGACTCTTGAAATGTTGTTTTAAAGACATTATAGACGTTATTTTATAAATTGATTTCCTTTGAACTTGAAGGTTGAATTTTGAAATATAAAAGCTAAAGTATATTTTTGATGTTGTAAATTGAAGTTAAAAATGAATTGAATATAAATTTAATTTATCGAATTTGAATTCGTTATCCATCTTTGAAATTTACTTTAAATTTACTTGATTTAAAGTTATATTTAAATTGTGAACTCTAGATTTTATAAATTGGAATAATTTAAAGTGAGAATTATAATTGAAATTTCAAATATTTGAATTGAATTGTTAAATCGAATTGTTTGAATTGAACCGTTGAATCGAATTGAAATATAAATGGGAAGTTAAGTCCTTTTGAATTGAGATATCGAAATTTAGTCGAATTGATTTGAAACTGGAATATGATTTCCATGTTGTTTAATTATTATTATTATTTTGAAGAAATGATTCTAATTCCAACTATAGTATTTTAAACCATCTTATAAACTATTTTAATAATAATTATTTTATTTACAAACTATTTACCTTATAACTGTTTTATTTTTATTAATTATTTTAAATAAACCATTTTAATAATTAACTATTTATTTTATAAACTACTTTAATATTTTAACTATAGATTTTACTAAATCTGAAAATTCTTTTTTAAATACAAACTATTTATTTTCAAATTATTCCAATTGTATTTCAAAACTATTTTAATATTCAAATTATTTTAAAGTTGGAATTGTTTCAAGATTCTAAGTTTGGTTTAGATGGAGACTTTGATATCAAAATAATATATCTTGACTATTGAAATGAGCTTAAAGCAAAATATGATATTTGATATGAATTATGAACCCCTTTGAAATGTAAAAGAACTGACCGGTGTGAAAAATGTAAACGTTTGGTTGTTAAAGATACCGGGATTGGATATTGTCATACTCTCTTCCTGTAATAACCTGAAACTTCGGGAAGTAAATATTTAAATATCGGGGTTATTTAAATATTTAAAACTTGGATTTAACGGTTTTATAAGCTTGATTAAATCCCTTTATAAATAATAATTAATGAGGATAAAACATATTGTTGAATTTTTGTTTACAAAGATATGCAGTTCGAAGAAATATCGACAATGTGACCGAAAACAGTTTTGTCTTTAAACGATGTTTTACTTGTTAAAAGTTGCTAGAATATCATGTACGTGTAGTGGCAATATAAGAACACATATATGTGCATGTACATAGCATATAAATAAAATTTAAATGGTATATGTGTACATATTCTAGAATATGAAAAATGGCTTAGAATGATAGGGACACGTGTCATAAAATGAAAGGTGCACATGTCATGAGATTTAAGGAGGTAAAGACACATAAACATATTAGGTGTTCATGTGTAGAAAAATCTAAAGACACCTAAGCAAACATGTGTCTTCATCCTAAAGTATGCATGAAGATAAGGTGGACAAGTGTCCAAAACCAAATTAACAAACTAGCCTTGAAAAATACTAGATAAAGGGTGGAAATGTTCAATTCATTTCACGCATTCACAAACATAAAATAAAGATAAGAAAAGGAAGAGAGGTTTAGGAGAAGCCAAGAGAAGAAATACAAGTTCCATCTTCAAGTACAAGGTAAGAAAAACTATTTAAGTTCATGTATTCATTTCATATTTTGAGGAAAAGTTGAGAAATTTATGAATGAATGATCGGACTTGAAACCCTGAAAATGACGTTCGGTATTGTGGGCATAACTTTTGCAGTTCTTAATAAAATTTCGACTTCTCTATCAATTTGGAAAGTTAATCAAAGGGCTACAAATTTCACTCTTTGCACTTTAACTAATTCGGCTGTTTGTGTACCTGAAAACTGGATGCAAAATCAGGTAAAAATCAGCTTGAAATGGACATATAAAAAATGCCTCATGATGTTTGATTTTATATATTAAATTGATAAATGATTTTGAGGTTTTCTTTTTATGATAATTAAGTAGACTAAGAGAGTTTCTTACTGTAGAAAATTTGGAGTCAAAATCTATTTTTATCATAAAGAAACAACGTCAAACACTTTTCCCAAAAACAGGCTGATGAGTTTTGGAAGTTTTTATAGCATTCTGAAATGCTATCTTTTCTTGAATTAGTTATGAAGCTTAATAAGCTACCCAGAACCTTTCATAGCGTCCCAGAAACGATAAGCTGTTTTTAGTCTAAAATCATTATAAACCACACAAAACTTGTCACAGCACTTTTGGAAGCGCTGTCTTTTCTCTGAATTGACTATGAAGTATTTCGAAATGAACAAAACTTTTCATAGCATGACAGAAACGCTATTATAGATGTTTTGAGTATAAAATCATGATAAACTATTCCAAATCCTCTTGACTTGATTTTCCTTACAGTATCATAAACAAACTAATAAAATCGAGGATGTTATATCAAAGTAAAATAGAGTCAAAACATGTCAAAATTGAGGACAAGGAAGGTTGACGAATTTCGATGATTCGAGGAAAATAATTGATTACTTAGGAATGATGATAAGTACTATATGATGTTCTACGAGACTTTTGCATGAATATAGCAAGGAGTACTGTGGGTATACTTATCATCTAATCCATTATTATTTCATAAGCTTATGTTTTAATTTAAAGATGCCTATGACTTCAACGTACTATATTGACTGCAATCTTTGCTTCGGTAAGTAAAGAACATATACGACTGAGAACTGAGGACATTGATGACTTAGCATGACTGGCATAAGGTCCTGAAAACAAGAACATAAGGATTAGTAGGGGACTGGGACAAACATAGACTACCTATAGTTTGATAGCCGTAATTGCATTATCAAAATGGATTCCTTTGATTAATGTCTTATGTGAATATTATTTTCAAGTATTCCTTATTCGATGGTTAGTTTGAAGTTATAATCTATTTTATCGCAAGGGGTTTTTGGTATTTAAAGGAGAAGATTTTTTGAAAGGAAGTTTTACAAGAAATATTTAGATACTTTTCAGATCGAGTATTTGTAGAGTTGTTCTACTTGATATAAAAAGTATTTTTGGAAGTAGATATTGATTTTAAATGTTTTGTAAAGAAGAACTACGTTGGCTTGATCCTATATCTAATTGCTTTCCTAATTAGATAAAGGTACATAGGCTGTCACAAGTGGTAGTGATGCAGCTGCTTTATTAATAAAAATATTTGTTGTTGTTATTACATCTTGTGTTGGTGCATCTTTCATGTTTATCATTTAAGCTATACTGACATTTTATCAAGTGTGCAGGATTGAATATCGATGTCCCTCTCATTAGAGTTGCACAGTAATAGATGTATGGTAATTTTGCTTGAATTTGTATTTAAGCACAAACAGTTAATCAGATAAGTGGTATTTATTAAAATTTTATCCAGAGCATTTAGTGATGTTGTATATAATTATAAAACATAATGGTAGTTGTCATTGTTTGTTTTGAATGGAAGGAATTTCGGCAATTTTGACTGGTCCGAAATTCCGGGGCGTCACAAGTGGTATCAGAGCTTAGGTTAGGTACCTAAATAAAATTTCATACAAGATTAGAAAATCATTTTTAGAAATTTTTAAATGAAGTTACCTCAATCTGATGAATAAAACTGGATAGGGTAAGGCACCATTCCTCTGACAAGGGTTACGAGTAGTATTTATTTTGTGTGTTTAACTTTTGTTTAATATTTATACATATTTGATTCTTTATCATACACCACATAAAAAGGTTTAACGACATTGTAAGTGCATAGGATTAGTTATAAAGTAGTAAAGGAATGAAGTGACTTATAAAGGGAGGTATGTGGTAGAATGAAATCGATGTAATGGAGTGGCTTAAAAGGAAGGTGGGATAACAGCATGTCAAGAAAAGAATTAAATGAGCTTCGGCAAACAAAGTTAAGGAAGATTAAATGGAGTAAATTGAATATTGCATTCATGCATGACCAAGGTAAGAAAAATTTATTTAGATAATTATATCATTACGCAATATGATGTTAGGTTGTTTAGCACTGATGATGTTAGCTTAAAGCTGCTAAACCATCTCTCAGCAGTTTAGTCATAACTTTTGATTACTTGATTGAGTTTGGTCGAAGTTAATCTTATTGGGAAGCTAGATTAATTATCATACACATTTTAAAATTTTGAAAATCTGCTATCTCACAACATTTTTGCAAACCGAACTATGTATTTGAAAAAAAGGAAGAAGAAGCGGGTTTATACTTAAGATGATTTATGAAGTTGAAAGTGTGGATTTTCCAAAAAGAAATGATTATCCATATGGGAGTAATGATTATAAACTATAAAAGTACTTTGAGGAATACTTTGTTTAAACTTATTTAAGATTTTATTGAATTATTTCATCAATGACGGGTACTTTCAAATGACGATGGCGATGTGCGGTGTAAGACAATAGTTCTTGGGTAGTGCACTATTACTCTATTTTTGTATCGAGCCAAGTAGAGTACATCCTATTTGATGACGGGATGCCGGCATAAGACAATAGATCTTGGATAGTGCAACTATTACTCTATGTTGGTATTGAGCTGAGTAGTGTACATCCTATTTGATGACGGGATGCCGACCGCAATAGGATTAAATATCCTAAATTGAGTGTGTAGATTGGATCCACTTTGACGAATATAATCCTATTATAAAAAAATTGAAGATATTAATTGAGATGTCTATTACTCTCCAGTACATTTTGATGGGTACTGCAACAAGGAGAGTAACTCATTTTTTGACGAGTTGACCTTGATGAATATAATCATATAAAAAAAATTGAAGATATTATTTGAGATGTTTATTTTGAAAATATTACTGTCTGGTACAATTTGATGGGTATTGCAACAAGGAGAGTACAACATATTTGACGAGTTATCTTTGATGGATATGATCATAGTTTTGACAAAAGAATTTCTTATAAAACTTGTTTGAGTTATTTGAATATATTATATGAAAGATTATTTGAAATTTTTTATAATAAGAAAGTCATGATTACTCTTTGGTACATTTCGATGGGTACCACAACATGAAGAATACATCCTAACTTGATGATGATGAGTTGAATGAGCAGAAGTATGATGAATCTTTGGCACGTTTCGATGGGTACCACGCAAGAAGAGAAGGACAATGGGTATTGATGTGGATTGCAAAGAACATGATCCTGAATTTGGGCATAAAAAGAAGCTATGGCGTGCCTGATCCAGTAACAGCTTACAGGAGTGACAGAATGTTAAAAGGCTTCGAATTATATAATGTCCATGTATGATTTCAATTAATGAAATTATTTTGAAAGTATAAATTCAAGAAAATTCCCTGGATACATAGAGTTTCCTTCGTGGAATATTTGGTTTTCTTTTGATTAAGAATTGCATAGAATTTCGGGGATGAGATTCCTTTTAAGAGGGAAGAATGTAACAACCTGAAACTTCGGGCAGTAAATATTTAAATATCGAGGTTATTTAATTAAAACTTGGATTTAGTGGTTTTATAAGCTTTATTAAATCCCTTTATAAATAATAATTAAAGAGGAGGAAACATGTTGAATTTTTATTTACAAAGACAAGTAGTTCGAAGAAATATCGACAATGTGACCGAAAACAGTTTTGTCGATAAATGATGTTTTACTTATTAAAAGTTGTTAGAATATCATGTACATGTAGTGACAATATAAGAACACATGTATGTGCATGTATATAGCATATAAATAAAATACAAATGGTATATGTGTACATATTCTAGAATATGAAAAATGACTTAAAATGATAGGGACATGAAACCCTTAAAATGACGTTCAGTATTTTGGGAATAACTTTTTCAGTTCTTAATGAAATTTCGACTTCTCTATCAATTTGGAAAGCTAATTCAAAGTGATACAACTTTCACTCTTTGCACTTTTACTAATTCGGTTGTTTGTGTATCTGAAAACTGGATGCAAAGTCAGGTAAAAATCATCCTGAAATGGACATGTAAAAAATGCCTCATGATCTTTGATTTTATATATTAAACTGATAAACGATTTTGATGTTTTCTTTTTATGATAATTAAGTAGACTAAGAGAGTTTCTTATTATAGAAAATTTGGGGTCAAAAGCTATTTTTATCAAAAAAGAAACAACGTCAAACATTTTTCCCAAAAACAGGTTGAAAATATGAGTTTTGGAACTTTTTATAGCATTCTGAAACGCTATCTTTTCTTGAATTAGTTATGAAGCTTAATAAGCTACCTAGAACTTTTCATAGAATCCCAAAAACACTGTAGTAAGCTGCTTTTAGTTTAAAATCATTATAAACCACCCAGAACTTGTCTTAGCACTTCTGGAAGCGCTGTTTTTCTCTGAATTGACTATGAAGTATTTCGAAATGAACAGAACTTTTCATAGCATGATAGAAACATTATTATAGATTTTTTGAGTATAAAATCATGATAAACTATTCCAAATCCTCTCAAATTTGGATTTAAGTTTCCTTGTAGTATCATAAACAAACTAATAAAATCGAGATGTTAAATCAAAGTAAAAGAGAGTCAAAACATGTCAAAATTGAGAACAAGGAAGGTTGACGAATTTCGATGTTTCGAGGAAAATAATTGATTACTTGGGAATGATGATAAGTACCATATGATGTTCTATGAGACTTTTGCATGAAGATAGCAAGGAGTACTGTGTGTATACTTATCATCTAATCCATTATTATTTCATAAGCTTGTGTTTTAATTTAAAGATGCCTAGACTTCAACATACTATATTAACTGCAATCTTCGCTTTGGTAAGTAAAGAACATATACGACTGAGGACTGAGGACATTGATGACTTAGCATGACTGGCATAAGGTCCTAAAAACAAGAACATAAGGATTAGTAGGAGACTGGGACAGACATAGACTACCTATGGTTTGATAGTCGTAATTGCATTATCAAAATGCATTCCTTTGATTAATATCTTATGTGAATATTATTTTTCAAGTATTCCTTTTTCGATGATTAGTTTGAAGTTATAATCTATTTTATCGTAAGGGGGTTTTGGTATTTAAAAGAGAAGATCTTTTGAATGGAGTTTTTTCAAGAAATATTTAGATACTTTTCAAAATGAATATTCGTAGAGTTTTTCTGCTTGATATAAAAAGTATTTTTGGAAGTAAATATTGATTTTAAATGATTTGTAAAGAAAAACTACGTTGGCTTGATCCTATATCTAATTGCTTTCCCAATTAGATAAAGGTACGTAGGCAGTCATAAGTGGTAGTGATGCAGCTGCTTTATTAATAAAAATATTTGTTGTTGTTATTACATCCTGTGTTGGTGCATTTCATGTTTATCATTTAAGCTATACTGACGTTTTATCAAGTGTGCAGGATTGAATATCGATGTCCCTCTCATTAGAGTTGCACAATGATATATGTATGGTAATTGTGCTTGAATTTTTATTTAAGAACAAATAGTTAATCAGATAAGTAGTATTTATTAAAATTTTATCCAGAGCATTTAGTTACGTTGTAAATAATTATAAAATATGATGGTAGCTGTCATCGTTTGTTTTGAATGGAAGGATTTTCTGCAATTTTGACTAGTCCGAAATTCCGGGGCGTTACACTGCCAATACCGAAAACCACTTTAACAACTGTGAATGTGGTGGAGAATTCAGAATGAAGTAGTTTGGTTTGGCGAACGCTACTGGAATGAAGTTAGAGAACGATAATGGATTTCCTTGACCTTCGGATCATAATTAAAATGACTAAAACAGGGCTATATTGGACTAAGTGGGGTTTGCTACCTCCATCGGCAACACTTCTTTCTTTATTACTATAGTCCCTCGGTTTGATTTGATTTGATGAGCATCCTCGATTTGGGAGTGTTGTTCGAGGTGGGCGGTAGCCGCAGCTATGCGTTACCACCAGTCCGGGCATGCAACTAGTATATTCCTACTCTGGGAAATCCTAGTGTGCCTTGTCATATTATCTTGATCGACCCCCTCTACGATTTTGATTTAATGTTGTCATATCACGGCGCATCCCTATTCGCTGACGTACTGGTGTTTTATATGCAAACTGTACGGCAATAGTATAAATGGTGTAAGGGTAATAATGGTAATCTCGCTTATGCTATTTTATTGTTTTGTATTTAACCATAGACACTATTATTATAGTGTATTGTATTATATAGTATCTAGTTTAATGGATCCTTAGGAGATGGAAATTCCCGTAACATCTCTTAAGTTATTGCACTCATATTATTACTTGAATTTGATTTAACTAATATGAGAATATTTCAGTTCTGATCCAAGTGTTTTTGTCTTTTCATTTGTGCTCGGGTCAGCCTGAGTTTTCAGTTATCGAAGACACTGTTATGAAGATGAAGAAGGAGCTTGACAGTCGTATTATTATTATTATTTCGCTGTAAATATTGGTATGTTGTATAACAGTTAACTCTGATAATCGTTGTTAGTGTATAATCAAATGTATGTTTTTATCAGCTTCATGAACCGTTATTTATTTATTATATTTTGTCCTTCCGCTGTGAGATTCTGTATTTATTTTCTTCTTTCCTCTTTTGCTTATATAAATCCCAATAACAATCTGTATTTTTGATTTGTTTAAGTCGACATTGAGGATCATTGTCGATTTGAATGGTCAAAAAAAAGGTCGTTATAGAGAGCATGTCTTGAGCCACCAGTGACTACTTATGCTTGACAATAACTAGATATATATTGATGCTTCGCCCACTAGACATTAATACGCAACTTGACTTGAATTCTACATAAGTGCTGGCAGTTGTGCATTGATATGTTATTAAGCTGTGATATCCTCGTTATATTCCATGTCGTTAGTTATGATATTGACACCCACACTTTTAAACATAAACATACACATGTTATTCATGTATTGTGTGGGTTATTCTGAGGCATTTTGGGTTCAGGAGCCAGATGATGAATTTGTGGATGTTGTGTATAGATGAAGGATAAAGTTTTGTATTGTATATCATTATGAACTATGAGTAATTATGTATATTGATGACACTGAGATTGTATATTAGTCATATTTTTTTTTGAGATAGTCGTATCTTGACTCATTTTATATCTCAATTACAGTTGTGTATATTCAGTTATATAGTATCGCTCCATTTTATGACTTTGTATTCTCCGGTATTTATCTCATATTATGTATTCTTCTATCTAGGAAACATTTTTTTATTGCTTTGTGTTGGTACATATATAAGTGAGTTGTTTATAATTTTATTTTTGTAACTGCTTTAGTCTGAGGGAGTATTCACATATGATGACCCAATATCGCCTCATTCTCTATGTTATCAGAAAATATTACCTAATAAACTCTTTGGTATCATATATATCGAGGGAAGGCATTATTAGTGATATCAGAGTAGGGTTTAAACAATACAGGTATAAAACACACAAGCCCTGACCAATGGCAGAGCTAGCATAATCGTTCAGCTAGGGCGACAATTTTAATTTTCAAAAAGTTACCTGGATTAAAAATGCTAATGCGGAGGATACCATAACTAAGCTAATAGTAGGCCAGAATAATTTCTTACATTGCCAGCTACTTTCTCTTTTATGTCACAATGGATTCAAACGTTATAACTATGAAAATAAGCCTTCTTGTGCAGCAAATGTACATTGAAAATTTAATTAAAATATGGTAGAAATGATAAATGCAAAAGAATATAATTCAAGTTATGTATATAGATAAAGCAAGAGTTAAAGATTACGTTCATTGCTTGCATGTCAGCTGTGCGATCCATAAAATAAATCAATACTGATCATGGCGTCTTACTCTGTTTTTTCTACCCCTGAAACAACATACAAATGTGGAATATAGTGGAATAGTAATTTGTAAGAGCATTGATTTTTGAAGCACAAAGTGAGATAAATGTAGATGATTGTCTCCTAAGAATATCATAACATAAATTTAACTAAGAATAAGATTTTAAAAATAATCTTTTATTTATTTATAATCGGTAAACTAGATACCACAAAAGATACAACAAAAGCATACAATTATCATCAAAAGTAAGCACTTATCACCAAAATACCTCCTCAACTCATTTTATTCGTAAGCTTCAATTTTTCATTACTTGAAAGCGTTGTATAATAATATCATCATCAACTAATTTAGATATATCTTTTTCGATGCACGCAACTAGATTTTCACTTAGCCATTGATCTCCCATAGAGTTTCTAAGTCGGATTTTGACAATTCTCATTGCGGAGAAATCTCTTTCCAACTGTTGTTGTTGCTACAGGCAAAGTCAAAGCAAGCTGCAAAAGTAAGTATACCAATTAATAAAATGCTTTAGATTTCTTCAACTCCACCATTTTTTTTGGAAAGATCTCCAATTAAATTTAGATTTGAAAATATTGCATCCATACACATATCAATTATATAAGTCTCAAGCTGACCATCTAGCATTGAAATTTGTGAATCTGTAAATTCAGTTGGATAGAAATGAGCAAGCTTCAGCAAAGAATCTTTGTTAAAAGATGAGAAAGAATCTCTATGGTCTAAATATGCTACGCAACGTAATAATTTGGTGGTTGACATTGTAAATCGATTATTAAGTTCTGATAATTGCATGTTAAGAACGGTATACAAGCCTACTTGGAAATGTTGCAAGTTTGTAACTTCAAATTGATTTCTGCTTGAACGTCCTAGATTAATGAAGATTCTATTCATATCTAAAACTTCTATATTGTGCTTTCCACAAAATTCATTAACATCACATAATAGATTATCCTACATACTTTCTCTCATTTCTTGCAAACGTATTTTTGTTACATCAACCAAATTCATAGCATTTACAATATCTTTGTCCTTTTTTTGTAGTGCTTGTGACAATTCGTTCATTATACATAACACATTCTTCATCAAATGCATGTTAAAAGAAAATCCAAAAGTGTTGATTGAATAAAATAAAGTACTTGCTTCGGCTTTTTGTTTAGATCTTACTCCATCAATTTCCACGGACTTGATAAATATGTTAACCACTGAAAATGTATTTATCAAATTTATTATGGAATCATAATGAGAGCCCCACTGGTATCACCAGGTCACTAGATCCTAAGCACTTGATGTTTTCCTCGACCAATAGCAATTTCATTACTATAAAGTGCCTCTGAAATTTGAAGGGCCTATTGTTCTCGAAGAGTATCTCGACGTTTGCAAGAAGCCCTGACTACATTAAATATATTTGTTAGGGTATTGAAGAAAACCTCAATTTGAACACGATTTTTTGCAACTCCAACTAAAGTTAATTGAAGTTTGTGTGCAAAACAATGGATGAAATACGCTGAAGGGTTGTTTTGGAAGCTAATATTTTTGAGTCCGTTTAATTCACTACTCATATTGCTTGCTCGATCATAACCTTAACAACGAACCCTCGATAATGATAATCCATGTTTCTTTAACAAATGTTCAACTGCTAGCTTTATCATCAAAGCTCTTATATTACCAACATGAACAATGCCTAAAAACCGCTCCACTACACACCCATGAGAGTTAACATACCGAATCACGAATGCTAGTTGTTCTTTGATTGATATATCTCTGGACTTGTAACACCCTGTAATTTTAAAAGACATTAAAATGATAAACTTAGGAATACTTAATTAAATATTGGGAATTAAATAAAACGGACTACGCCATTGCGTTCATCTCAAAATTTTGGTCAGGATAGACACCAAGTTTGCATAAAATGGACATTGTATGAGAAAGTTATTAAGGTTAGAAGATTGTAAACGTATAAGAGAAGTATCTGTAAACAAACATTACCCATAATTCAAAATATTTCAAAAACCAGAGGTGGGAAGGCGCGAGAATTCGGCCCGTTGGGGGTCGACCCCATGCCCTATGGGTGTCGACCCATAGGTCGTCCCCATAACAGGGGTGTCGACCCCAGGGTCCCCCCCGGACGAATTTAGACTGCTATGTGTCCTGGTTCATTGGCTGATGGCTATATAAAGGACCTTACTCCCATTGTTTTATTCATCTAAATCAATGGAGACAATGAGATACTGCCCCAACTCAGAGTAAAATTGCCTGTTCTTCTTCAGCAACAAGTTATACGTATTCAGAGATCTGTGCTACAACATCTACAATCAATCCTCTGTTCTTTAGATCCATTCACAGTGAATTCATGTTATTTTGAGATATAAACATTTAAAAAGTAATCTTGACATGTTTATAAGTTTGGATCTAATCCTATGCCTATTAATAACCTGAATCATAACAGATCTGCCATTACTTGTACACCTGATCTATTGTTCTCATATGCCCAATTATGCCATCATATGCCTATCTTGTTATTATGATCAAATTTATCACCATATACCTATTTTGTCATTATGACTATTCTTGTTCTCTTCCCTTCCTTTTTTCCCTTTTTTTATTTTTATAGCCAGGCTACCTTCGAGCCTAGGCATACCACTGAAATATGCGAACGCACGAAATTGGGAACGATGGGGAACATTAAAATTGGGGCATAACTTGTACAGGGATTTTGGGTGTAACTTGTATTGGGATTTTTGGAGGAATAATCTATACATTGATCTAAAGCTATACTTTGGGCATAACTCGTATTATGAATCATGATTGGGTTTTTTTGGGGGGCTAAACCTATACTGTATAATTTGACTAAAACTTGGGGTCAATGTTATATTGTGAATTATGACTATAATTTGGGGTATATAAATCTGTAGGCTTAATTTAAGATTTAGCAGAACATGATAATAAAAATGTCAATAACCTGCTGTAAATTACGGAGATGTTTAATCTGTTAAAATGACAAATCTGCTGAAATTTGTTGAAACTGAATACTATAGTTGGAAAACTTATGATGAACATGAATAATTTTTTAAGAATGAATATGCCTAGATTTACAGTAATTAGAAACTGTAACCGCACTTAGACACGAGGTTAGATTGCACTTATGGTAGAAGTCTACCCGGAACCGCCCGGCAAATCCAACATCCACAAGTGGTTAATCTAATGTGAGGGGTCAAGTGCGTAAATGTACATGTAACGGTGCTAAGACATGAGGTTAAGTCCAACTTGCGATAGAAGTCTGCTCGGAACCGCTTGACAGATCCAGCATCCACAAGTGGTCGGCTTAATGTAAGAGGTCTAGTGCAGAAACATATATATGAATATATGTATATAAAAGGATAGAAATAAATGACACTAATTGTGATTAATGGAAATGAGTTAGAATAAACGGGGAATGATAACAACCTATTATAATTAATTACATTAATGGAAATGTTATACAATAGGTAAGCTTGTCCAAAGGACAAGTGGGAATTATAACATAAGTTAAAATGAAAGGAAAGGAAACTTGTTAGTAAATCCTGGTTAAGAGAACTAAGATAATAAGTAAACAATGACAAGTTGTAGTGAAATGTTAAACAAAAAATAGGTGAATTGAGATGAAGTATACTTAATTACATATTAAGTAAAACATGTTATTTAACTATGGAATCAGACAATGAATAATATAAAAGGATTGTAAATTATTTTCGTTAATTACAATCTGAGGATAAGAGGTTGTAGATTACTTTCGTTAATTACAATCTAGAGAATAACATGTGATGGGCTTATTAATAAACTTAAATGGATTAAGTTATATATATATATATATATATATATGAAATTAATATGCAAGAGGAACTTGGTAACTTGAAGAGATGTCAATGTGAATGGGATAACCTGTTAACCTGTAATACTTAACCTATTTAAATCTAAGGGGTTACATGAACCTGTCAAATTGAGTAGGGGTTAAGTAAACTTGCTTGAATCAGTGGGGGTTAAGTTAATCTTGTTAAATATGCGGGGGCGGGTTATACATATAAACCCGACAAACTTAACATGTTGGGGTTATGTTATCTTGTTAAACTGTAGGCATAACCTGTTGAAATCGTAGTAGTGGGAATGCAAGCCTAGGGGGAAGCTTGTATCATCCGGTGTGTCGGACCCGTATCAGTCAGTAACCTATATTAGTATCAAACGGAGTACCCCAAACTAAGTCAGGGAACGCTTACTGAGCAGATTATAAGAGGTCACTTGGGCGAGGGTGTTGACTGCGCATTGCATGAGAGTCATGTGCGTGCATGGGTCCGCTTGCTCGGGAAGATAAGACGTTGTGACATCAGTAGATATAGTTGTGCACATCCTAAAAATAACGGGTTGCCATTTTAGGAAGTGATACATCCTACTGTTGGGTCAGTACATGGTACCTATGAGTTAGGGAGCCGATCGATTGGGGGTAGTAATTAGGGTACATCTAGTCTTGCTTGTTTAGGAGCCCATTATTATCGTTGGGGGTAACACCCGTAAGTTCTGTTGGGCTACCAGTTATTGTATGGGGTAAAACCTCTCACTAGAAGTACATCTAAGTCTACCATCTTGTACTCATTGGGATCATCTTGTTATTGTTATACTAGTATTGGTGCAAAGAAAAGTATTAGAGAAGCGCAATATATTCTATTCTGTTTATCCTGTTTACCTTGTTATACTTGCCTTATGATATTGTTATCTCCCTCTCCAGTTTATATGTCTATCATGATTCTTTTACTTAATTATATGCTAAAAGTAATTGGACTCGCCAGACTTTATGTCTGACCCATTTTGTTTCCTCTACTCTCTCTTTTGTTTCTCCTCCTCAGGTTCTCAGAGTGGGAATACTCAATCTTGATCAGGATTCATCTTCCATTCTGCTTGGAGCTGCTTAGATGTACCACTTGATTTCGTATCTTCTCTACTATGGCTATATTTTTGGGGATTATGCTCTTTTTATGTATTATTGTACTCTGATGGTGATTTAGTACGGGATAGAAGTTTTACATTGATGTAATGAGTTTTCAGTTTTTCAGGCTTATTATGTAATTGGGTTTGGACCACAAAGCTTTTCTATTTAATAATGTTTTAATTCGATGTTATTTTATATCTATCTTGTAATGTTTTTGTTTCTTTTTACCTATAACGCTTCATGAAACTTAATGCATTCTGATAAAGAGTGACATTAACGGTCGTGAGGTGTCACATTTGGTATCAGAGCTGAAGGTTACAAGATCGGATAAAAGTTTTTGAAAATTAATTTCAAAAGGGTTTTAAAAGAAAACATTTTCAAAAGAAAACTCTGTTTCGAAATACATATTCCCCAAAGCCATATAAAATATCTCTCGATTCTCTGCTTGAGTCCCTTTTCCTTTTCTTTTCAGCATGACTGGGGAACCGATTCTTCCCGAAAGGTGTCCCCATTGTGTCATGGTTCCATAGGTATGTTAAAACTATGGCACATGTCGAAGGGCAAGGAAGTGCCCAACCTCCATCTGTAGCCACAATAGTTCCGCCTACGGCTAATTTTCTCTCAAACTTCATAAAGATTTATGTGCGATGGAGGCAGCAACTTCCGAAAGACTTGTTAACATGTTACACATGGATGGTAAAGAGGAGAATAAGAGAGTTAAGGCTGAGGAGCACGGCCCAAGGATGAGAAAAATGGTGGCTTAAGAAGAGAACATAGATGAAAGAAGGAAGAACGCTTGTTTCTATTGTGGAGAGGTTGGATATCTTATTAAGGATTGCCCGAAGAAGCAAGGACAAGGGCAAAGGGCAGGATCTTCTGGAGGGAAAGTGCATGCTTTTGTGTCCGGTGTACTAGATAGAGGTAGGAAAGTTTACGTTGAGGGTTTTATTTCACTTTCCAATCATCCTGTTAGGACTCTTTTTGATTCTGGCGCTCCGCATTCTTTTATATCTGATTCTGTGGTTGAGTCTCTTCACCTTAGTACTACTATGGTTTTGGATCCCATTATTGCCTCAAAACCCATTGGGGGCTCGGTTCATTTGTTTGTGATTTATCGGGGTTTAAGGATATCTGTGTTGGGTGTCGAGTTTGAGTGTGATGCATAACTTGTTTCATGGACTATGGTTTGATTCTACGGATGGATTGGCTAACCATGTATGATGCCATTCTGGATTGTGAGAGGAGAGTCGTTAGACTTTTGACTTACCATGGGAGGGCCCTTGAGATTTCTTGTGACCCTAAGGGGTCTGTCATGCTTAATTTCCTAGAATCGCTTGATGCATCTATCGATGATTTACGATCTGTACCCATAGTTTGTGAGTATCCTGATGTTTTTGAGGAAGTTCGGGGCTAACCTCTGAGGCGCGAGATTGATTTCCGGATATACTTGGTGAACAATGCAAAGCCAGTTGCATTGCCTATGCACCAAATGGCTCCAAGAGAAAGGAGGGAGCTCGACAAGCAAGTAGGGGAGCTACTTGAAAAAGGGTTTATTAGGCGAAGCATATCTGAATGGGGTGCTCCAGTGGTATTCGCCATTAAGGCGGATGGTTTGATTCGCTTATGTGTGGATTATAGAGAGTTGAATAAACTCACTAAGAAGAATAGGCACCCACTTCCGAGGATAGATGATCTGTTTGACCAGCTTGTTGGTGCATCTGTTTTCTCTCAATTATACTTAACCACAGGGTTTCATCAGTTGCGGGTGGCCGAGGACAATATAAACAATACCGCTTTTAGAACTCCAGATGGTTTCTTCGAGTGGTTCGTCATGCCTTTTGGGTTGATGAATGCACCGAACTATTTTGTTGATCTGATGAGTAGGGCGTTTTAGGAGTTTCTAAATAAGTTCATTGTGGTCTTTGTTGATGACATCTTGATTTTCTTACAGAATGAGGAAGAGCATGCCCTACATTTGAGAGAGGTTTTGAAAACTCTCCATGCGCACTTGCTTAAGGCAAAATTCTCCAAATGTCATTTTTGGAGAAAAGAAGTGAGATTTTTAGGGCATATGGTCTCTAAAGATGGGATATCAGTAGATTTCGTGGAAGTAATTGCAAATCAAGATTGGCAGATTCCAAAGAATGCGACGGAGGTGAGAAGTTTTTTTTTGGTTTAGCGGGCTATTATAGGAAGTTCATTAAGGACTTTGCGAAGATATCAGCCCCACTCAACAAACTGACGAAGAAGAATTTGGCCTTTGGAACATTGATTGTGAGGATGCTTTTCAACGACCAAAGAGGGCTCTGACAACAACCTAAGTTTTTACTTTGCCTGATGGGAACAAAGTATTCACAGTATACACTGATGCATGAGGAATAGGGCTCAGTGATGTCTTGATACAGGAGGGAAGGGTAGTATGTTATGGAGGTAGACAGTTGAGAGTTCACGAGAAGAACTATCCTACCCATGTTTTGGAATTAGCTGCTATAGTATTCACGCTTAAAACTTGGTGGTAGTATCTACTTGGAGAGTGGTTCGAGTTATACATGGATCATAAGTCGCAAAAGTATTTGTTCTCGCAGAAGGATCTCAAATTGAGGCAATAGAGAAAGGCTTCTACTTGGACCTGAGACGATTAGAGAAACTTCATAAACGATTGATCTTATCTGCAGGCATAGGAGGATAGCTCAGGACAGACAGAAGTCATATGCACATAAGGGAAGGGCTGATATTTAGTTTGAGGTGGGAGACATGGTTTTCATCAAAATGTCACCATTGAAGAATGTGGTTCGCTTTGGATCTATAAGGAAATTGGCACCATGATTTGTAGGGCCATTTCCCAAAATAGAAAGGATTGGCCAAATGGCCTATAAGGGTAAAGCTACTAGAGAGATTGGCCGGTACTCATGGTGTTTTTCATGTTCCTCATTTACGGAAGTGCCTGCATGATACCGCAGAAGTAGTTGAGCCGAGTATGCTGAGGAAGTAGAGGTGGAATGAGAAGCGACAGTTAGACGAGTTCCTACCCCTATTCTTGGATTAGAGGTTAAGACGCTACGCAATCGAGAGGTCAAGTTGATGAAAGTTCAATTTGAAGCATACCACGAGGATGCAACTTAGGAGACTGAAGACAAGATTCGCGCTCCGTACCCTTTTCTTTTCAAGATAATGTTCTTAACTTATTTTCCAAAGCTTTTATCCGTACTTGCTTCTATCATCTAAGTACATCCTATCGATCGAATCTTCGACCTTTAGGTAGTAATCCCATGGATGTAAACATGTGTTTGAGACATGTTATGTTTGATGGATGTGAGTGGATGCAAGTGTTTGCTAGTGGTTGCTTGTGGATGCATATACACACACATTAGGCACTGGATCGGCTCAATCACTCTCATACTGCATATGGATGCATGTGCATATTTTTCTTCTTTCAATGGATGAAAGGGGTGTATCATCATTTGGATGGATGATTGCGCACGCATATAGCATTTACATGATGTGATAGGATTATTTCCATACATGTTGGAATCATGGCACTGACATACATTGCATCAAGGAGGTCGACTGAATCAGTAGACCGCCTGATCTTTCGCATTAGTATAGGGACATATACACACCTTTGCATATGTTCATATAAGCATTAGAAATCTATTAAGGATAATGGATGCCTGTGATTGATGGATGAGTAGATGGATGATAGATGTTTTCTTCTTAAATTAGAGATTTTGGGGATGAAATCCTTTAAGTAAGGGAGAATGTAACACCCCGTAATTTTAAAAGACATTAAAATGATAAAATAAGGAATACTTAATTAAATATTGGGAATTAAGTAAAATGGACTATGCCATTGCGTTCGTCTCGGAATCCTGGTCAGGATAGATTGCGTAAAACAAACATCGTATGAGAAAGTTATTAAGGTTAGAAGTTTGTATACGTATAAGAGAAATATATGTAAACAAATATTATCCAAAATTCAAAATATTTCGAAAACCAGAGGCGGGAAGGCGCGGGAATTTGGCCCGTTGGGGGTCGACCCTACACCATGGGTGCATGCCCTTATGTCGACCCCGGGGTCAACCCCCTAGATGAATCTGAACCTGCTGTGTGTCCTGGTTCATTGGCTGATGGCTATATAAAGGAACTTAATCCCATTGTTTTATTCATCTAAATCAATGGCGACAACGAAATGCTGCCCCAATTTAGAGTAAAATAGTCTATTCTTCTTCAACAATAAGTTATATGTATTCAGAGATCTGTACTACAACATCCACAATCAATCCTCTGTTATTTAGATCCAATCGCAGTGAGTTCATATTATTTTTAGATATAAACATTTAAAAAGCAATCTTGACATATTTATAAGTTGGGATCTAAACCTATGCCTATTAATAACCTGAATCATAAAGATCTGCAATTACTTGTACACCTGATCTATTGTTCTCACATGCCCAATTCTACTATCATATGTCTATCTTGTTATTATGACCAATTTTATCATTATGCCTATTCTTGTTCTCTTCCCTTCCTCTTTTCCCTTTTTTATTTTTTATAGCCAGGCTACCTTCGAGTCTAGGCATATCGCTGAAATATGTGAATGGACGAAATTGGGAACGATGGGGAACGTTAAAATTGGGGCATTGTGCTCTTTTTATGTATTATTGTACTCTGATAGTAATTTAGTACAAGAAAGTTTTTTTACGTTGATGTAATAAGTTTTCAGTTTTTCAGACTTATTATGTAATTGGGTTTGGGCACGAATCTTTTCTATTTAATAAAGTTTTAATTCCGCTGTTATTTTATATCTGTCTTGTAATGTTTATGTTTCTGTTTACCTATAACGCTTCATGAAACTTAATGCATTCCGATAAAGAGTGACATTAACGGACATGGGGTGTCACCGGACTCATCGACCAAAATAGTAAAATAAGTATCATTGAGGCCTTTGATAATTACATTTATGGTCTCCTTGGCAATACAATTTGCAATGTCTTTTAAAATGTTTAGAGATGTCATTTTATTATTAGCCGGAGCATTTTCAAGTACTACTTTTTTAATTGTCTCATGGTGATTCGAAACAAATTGTAAAAGCTCTAAGAAATTACCTCGATTATTAATTAGATTCATAAGACTCATCATGTCCTCGAAATGTTAGTCCTTGGTGTTGGAAGAATTTAACACAATGAAGAGATGCTTTTAATCAGATGTTGTATTCTTTAATCTGTAGCTCAGAGAAGCCATCAAACAATGTACTAACATTTTGTTTTGCATTCATAAGGGCCTCACGTTTGTGGTGAGATTGATTATGCAAACTTCCTTGATTCCCAACATGTGCATCTAATAGATATTTATTTTTCAATGCTTGCCAACCTTTTGTTACAAAACAATCACCTTCACCTTGATCACCATGATTTGGCATGAACAAATAACTGTACAAACAATACGTAACATTTTCTTTAATATTGTATTCTAGCCATTTAGGATATTGACTAAAATATTCTGGATTAAATCGCCTATTATCATTTGCTTTTGTATTTCTTGGAAAAAATGGTTATAAGTTTGATAAGGCGCCTTTAATACGTAAGCTCTTCGAACCTCTTCTAGATGGTTCCCATATTCAGAAATTTGGATCCTTTCTTCAGGATCGATGAAAAGGTTCGAAAATTTTATTTCAACCTCCATACGAGTTTTTTAGAGGAAAGAATCTACAAGATTGTTGTGTTGCATAGGAACTGAACTTGGGTTTTTTGAAACATAACATGTAATATGAGCATGCTTGTTCAAGTCACCAAATTGTTGGTTAAATGATTCAACAATGACAAATAATGAAGAAGGAATGCCCAATTAATTTGATATATAGATATAAAAATAATCATTGGTTCTAGGATTAAAGAATCACATACTTTGAAACATGGTAAAATAGTTCTTCATCTTATTGTATTTCAATTAATCTCTGAATTCTTACCAAGTTCTACAAATTAACAAACCAGATTGTCATATTTCATTTTCATTTCAAGTAATTAATACTAGAAACAAGATTGGTGTAAGCCAAACTTAGTTGAACTAGGAATTGTATCAAGAACACAAATTGTTAGCAATGATTTGGCAATCAATTGCTTATATTGATGTTAGGGATTTCAGAATGGATCGTTAAGGCAAAACTAACACTAAAGGGGGGTGAATATTGTTTTTGCTAATTTAAACAAAATCATAAACTTATATGATATACTATATGAATAAAATAACACAGAAACAATCACAGAATCAAACACAAACACAAAGATAAACAAAAATAAAGTGCAGAAAAGGAAAGAACACACCGGATTTTATTCTGGTTCAGAATTACTCCTACGTCCAGTTCCACGCAACGTTGGATTGCGCAGAGTTTTATTACTATATCAATTACAATCCTCCTTGATTTCACAGCTACAAGGGATACCACCGATTCCACACACACTTGATCAAGTATATCCTCCGTGATTTCATGGCTACAAGGGATACCACTGATTACCCGTCCTTGATTCACGGCCACAAGGGATACCACCAATTACAAACGCAACCCAAACAATTACAAACAACCCTATAACTCTTCAATAGCACTTGATTCAGAGAGTATTGAGTAAAGAGTGAGAAGAGAAGAAGTATAACGAAAACAGAATTGAATTCGGTAGAGTATAAGTGTAGAAATCATAAAAATGAGAAGATGTAATGGTGTAAAGAAAGGGAATGAAGATGGAGAAGAAGAACGATAATAAAATTTGAAATCAGACCCTATTTAGAACATTTGAAAGTTGCAACATTTTCGAACCGTCACAAATAGTGAAAAGATACTTCCTTTCAGTTTTGAAAAAATGACAGTTATATGTCGACATAGGGCAAAACGTATGTCGACATACTCTGGTTCAAAATTGATTTTTGAGCATTTTTCAGGTGATTTGATATATATATATATAATTCTGGAAATTCTTGAATTAAAACATAGTGTTATAAATATATTATAAAGTAGGAAATCATATGAAAACAAAAATATAAACTATATAAACATATTTATAAAATTATAGAGTTGAAACTATATAAATATAAAGTAAATATATAAAACTTATAAAACTTGAGTTTGATATCAAAAGCAAAGTAAAGAAAATAAAATAGAGAAGATAGAGTGAAAAGATAGAATTTGAAAATAGAATTTGAAATCAGAAATTTGAAAAATAGAATTTAAATTTGAACCTGGATTGTTATTCAGAGTCTTACATAATCTAGACTATATTACTATATTTATCTTGAAATCTTGAATACTCATGACTCTTGAATCATCTCTGAATTCTGAATCTCTAATGCCTTTAAACTGTACAGTCTTCAGTGATAATTCCTTTACATAAATCCTGCATATGTGTGTGTGTGTATATATATTCTAAACAAGAGTGTTAGTATATATTTTATAATCAATTAATATTGAAATAAGGTTGTTGTCATCAAAACTCCATTCTAAAGCAATCTCTCCCTTTTTGATGATGACAACAATAGTTTATAAACTATCGTACCTGTATATACCTATTGATGATGATCCTTCTAATACTCCCCCTGTCTATATGAATCCTATAAACTAATTCTATATTTATAATTTCTCCTGCTTTGGCGTTATCAAAAAGAAATTCTAAAACTACCCCCCCCCCCAAATCATATAACTATCTAAATAATTCCCATACTGAAGTAAAGTACTCCCCCTTAATTCTCTCTCTCTCTCTCTCTCTCTATATATATATATATATATATATATATATATATCCTATAATCATAAAATAATCCCCCTAAATATAACTATCCTTAATTATATAATATCCTTTATTCCTTATATCTCCCTCTAAATCTATGATTCTGAGCCTAAAAGATTACAATTCCCCCTAAAATTATGACTATACTAGTCCAATAAAAGGATAATAAACTAAGCAATCCAATCAATATTTACAAGCAATTCAAGCTATCAATTCAAATTAAATAATATATGTTAATAAACACTTCTTGAACCTTCAACTAATCCTAGAAACTATAAAACTCCCCTTAATCTAATACAAAACTAAACCAAACCAATACTCTAATTCTCTTAAAACTATAATAAGACTTTAATTTAGACTAAGAAATAAATCTATGATATAAGTTAGGCAACAATTCAACCAAGTCATCCAAATCAAACAAATCAATCAAGTAAAACAGGTAAATTAAATCAAAGTAAACATGTTATGTGTTTAATTAATAATTCTATATATTTCCAAGATAATAATTCCCTATATAGTATAATTGTTATGAGGAGTTAAAAGTTAATATGTAATGCAGTGTGTGAAGTATGTTGGTTATAATGTAGTATGAAATGTATGTCATATGCAAAACAATATGAAATGAAATGCAACTTATGATGTTAGTGATTTTGATTTGAAATGCAATTGTAATTTGATATGAAATAAGATGTATATTTATAGTATGCGAAATGATTTGGTGATGATATCTATTTCGGTAAAATATATTCAAAGTACTATCTAACATGCATATATATTATAAATTATTTGAATCAAACAAAGACAATGTTAATTCCTACACTTAGGTTAATTATATTAATGAAAGTGATTAAAAGAATAATAAAGATAAGAGTTTAATTAGAAAATATCCATGATAAGTAGTAAAATATTCAGAAAAGTTATGGAGTTAAATAATATTAGTAGGGTAAATATAGTAAAAAATGAAGATCCTTTTAAAGAGAATAAAAAAATTGCATTATATATATAAACTTATATTCATAAGTATATACAAAAACTAATTTAATATGAACTTAAACTTTAATTTATTATGAGATATACATTAATATTTTGATATAAATCAATTTTAAATTTAAACTTTAGAAATCAAAACATATTAATTTGCTTAAGAAACATTCATATGTTAAAGCCTTATAGTTATATAAAAAATTATTTTTGATAATATAAAGTAACCTATAAAGCTATAACTTCTTATTTTAAACTACATTTCTAATACATAAAAATCATATATATATATATATATTTTGAAACAAGATATAAGAAAATAAGTCGAAAGACAAAGTTAATGACTAGAATTTGAACTAGCATTTTCTTATTTAAAAAGTGAAGGGAAGTTTGAAAGTTTAAGCTTTTGAAACTCAAAATTTTGAATTTCATTTTACAAGCCTTTATGTCGACATAAGGACATATGTATGTTGGCATACATGCATAAATTTCAAAGAACATATGGTTTTGTGACTTTGGTTTTAAAATCGATTTATATTTCAGGTTTAACTATTTCTTGAAATAATATTAATCCTAACAAATATCTAAAATTTATTTTATATTTATTATTTTATTGATATTTTGAATTTCAAAAGTCAAATTTCAAATTTGAATTTTAAATTTTAAATTTCAAATTTGAATTTTCAAATTTGAGTTTTAAAGTTTTAAATTTCAAATTCAAAGCAAAGCAAATAAGCAAGACAATCAAAGCATCCATTCAACCAAAAAATTTAAAAATTAAGGCGTACCTATTTTTGCAATCCTTCGTTTTGTTGTTCTTCATTGTTATGAACCACACGTTAACATCTTTCAGAATTTGACGATGAAATCTTCTCTATTGCGACGAGCTTGTTTTTCTGGTCAGGATAGTATATTCAATTGCTGAATTTGAACATCGTATGAGAAAGATATTGAAGATTTAGTAGTTCAACCAACTTAGAGCCAAAATTTCGAATTTGAATTTGAATGAAAAGACACTTTAGCCATTATAAATAGGCCCAAAAGTCATGTCTCTTCACAATATTTTCTCTTCTTCTTCTCGTTTCTCACTTTCAATCAAACTTTCAGGAGGCATAACTTCTTCGTTCATTTACGGAATTGAGCGAAACCAGTGGAAAATCGAAGAGGAATTCAAGGACTACAATCTGTGGATGCAATTTGAAGATAATCGTTGACAGTTTTTGACATGACCCGAACTTCCCCGGTAAGGAAAGCACGGATTGCGTTGAGGACAACACACATCGGAACTCAGACAGAAGAACATTTCATTGTTATTCACAAAAATTCCATCAGATTACAAGAATATACAGAGTATGAATAAATATACATTCGATAAATATCAGAGATTACAATAAATTACATAGCAGCGGAAAAATAATATAATACACAACTGAAAGTAATACACGGATACAGAGCTTTCCGGGCATCGTTCCAGCTATAAATCAGGATCCTGTGAATATAAATCTGCAAAACCAAAACTACTAGCTGCCCGTGTGGAAAATAGGGGCACCCAGAGTTTAGGTTAAAACAATAAACTCCAGGTCGGTCATGGGACTGGTGTGAGAACTAAAACAGTTATTAATCTTTATTTTAAAAGAGAGTACTTCAAGGGACCACGCTGTATAACACGGAACGGGTTTCCTTCCAAGAACACTTGTGCATATAACAAAACAGCGCAATGCTTTTTGGAAAAATGAAGCTATTATAAGACCTAGGTCCCATCACACAATGCAATGCAAGCCGGAGGATAGGGTTTTCCCTTATAATAGGCAAACATGCTTGGTACGTTAAAACAAATCGTTTGATACTATTATAAGTGTATAGTGTCAAAACAATTCAAATCATAAATATCAATCATAAGCGACATGGGTACCATTTATCATGTCGCCGTACTAGGCTCGACAAATAAAACCGCAATATCACGTATTGGAAATTGGATTTCCGTCTAGGGATGGCAAAAAAATCCGTACCCGCGGTTATCCGCGGGTAAAATCCGTCATGGATATGAAACGGATAGTTAAATGGGTATCCGTGGGTAAAATAAATGGGTATTTTTAATATCTGTTAATTAATGGGGCGGGTACGGATAGTAAGATATCCATGTCCGTGGGTACCCGTGCCCGTATTGAATGTGTTTTATTATCAATAGTCAATTCAAAAAACACATTATTGTTGGCTGTTCGGTATTTGTGTGCATGCTTTTACTCAACAATTTATAAATTGCTGTTGATATTTTGATGGATACTTCTGTTGTTGACTCTTCTTTTCTGGATGTTGGTTTAAATATGTATTGGTATTTTGAAGGTAGCATTTGAACATTGGTCTAATTTGTTTTTTTACCAAATGTACTTTTGAATAATTTCAATAAACGAATAAAAAACAATTTGAATAAATAAAATGGATACCCACGAATACCCGCCATTATCCGCAACCCGTTTAAAACCCGTTTAACGGGTACCCGCGTGGGTATGGGGTGGGCACGGGGCAAAAAATCACCTAACGGGGCGGGTGATGGGGTCGTACTACCCGCGCCCGCCCCGCCCCATTGCCATCCCTATTTCCGTCATGAGTCGAGGCAAGGGGCAAGCTCCTCTCCGATTCGAGACACTCTAGCAAATGCCTCAGGACCACACACAGCGATCCCTTGGATCCTCCAAGGCCGGTACTCTCTTACTTTTTAGGATCGGCAATTCCCGAACACACGTTTCTCGGTCCTATAGGACCTATATCCGAGGCGCCTCGCATTCCAACAACCACACAGGTGAAAAGTATATAAATGTCAGCCAGTTTAAGCACTGACACCACCCCTAGCTAGAAAGAAACGTCATGCACTCCTTGGGTCCTTACCCCGTGTTTGACTCATACCAAGGTGTGAGGCTCGCGAATTCATGCTATACACAAAGCTACGCCACACAGGCCGTTCTTTGATCATCAACCACAAGACTTTGCTTTTCAACAGAAGCCTTGATCAATTGCCACTTACGCGTGTCACACTGGCAATTCACCCCATGCGATTGATGTCCATCGATATACAACCTCTGAGCTCGTACGTCTCAGAGAAGGGCGTTAAGCAAGAGAATAAATTCTCCACCGCCAAACAGATGTATATTTAATAGAGATCAATCAACACAGAATAAAATCCAATGTAAGACACACAGTCCATTTACAAGTTTGTTCTGGGTCTGAACGAAACCGGAGGCACTTTCCTCGCATATCCATCGATCTCCAAGTACGTCTGGACGATCACCAACTGTTTCTCTCCTCTTGGGTGTACAGCCCAATCAAGATCATCAGTAACCACCCAAACGATGTGAAGACTTCCGGTCTTCAACCACCGTCTTCATCTTTGACTTATCGCTGAATCGGTTATTCAGAATGGGTATAAACCCGGCCTTTCTGAATAACCCACGTATATAATAAACAAATGTTACACAAACACAACAAACGCCTCATTCCAATTCAGAATATTCTTTTATTCAAAATTTTCACATTCTTAAGGAAAGGTTCCCATTAATTTTATCAAAGATAAATTCTTCTAAATTTATTCTTTAATCTTTCATTGGATATCATTTCAAACTAGTCGGGATTAGCGAACCACACCGAAGTAATTATTTATTTTATTTCCCAATCCCAACCTATTCATCCCCTAGAGCAACACCGGTAATACTCCATATCTAACACCACGGTGTTATCGGTAAAATTAATTACCATTTCACGTTCAAATCTAATTAAAGATTTAACTATCGCTTTGGAGCAAAACTGGTAGCACTCCATTCTCGATCACTTTTCAGATTTGATAATTTAAATTATCAATTCACATTTCAATCTAATTAAAGATTCATTAAAACTCCACTTAGTTTTAATCTTTTCAAAAATCAATATCCTATCTTTAACTGGGTTAAAGAACCAATGTCATCTAAAACACGGTTCACGATAAACCCAAAATCACATTCAAATTTAATTCCAATTAAATATTATTTAATTGGTACACTTCATTAAATCTAAATAGAAAGATTTAATCTTTTTCTCAACTGGGCTTAAGAATCAGTGTTAATGAAGACACCATTCACGATAAACCCAAATCACGTTTGATATTAAATACAAGGCTCTGAATAGAAAATATACCGGCTTATATTCAATATCAAATTCTGAAACCAACAAATATCGTATTGGAAATAACGATATAAAATATATCTTTCAAATTCCCATAACAATATCTGTATAATCACGAAATCCAACATCGAAATATTCCGAAGACAATTTCGATTCAAATCCAGTTCCACTTCACGTATTGGAAATTCTGGTTATTTTTAAAAACACTTTCAAATTCAATTTATTTATTTCGAAAATAAATTGATTTTAATTCTAGTTCAAAATAGTCCATTTCGATAAAAATCTATTTTTATCTTTTCAAATATGGAGTTTTTCTGCCCAATTCTTCCCAAATCATTTCTTATGATTTTACACAAATTATTGGTATTTTTAATAATTTTATCAAGGCGCGTACAGTCGATTTCCATCAACGGCCATCGAACTGCACTTACAGCGACCTTTTCCAAATTTGATTTGGACATGATTCCAAATCCAACCGTTAGATTTCTAATTTCAAATATTCAGGCCATTATATATAATATATATATATATTATATATATATTTCGTCGATTTCCTTTTAAAACGTATTTTATATATTGTTTTAAATTCGTTTTCGAAACGATTTCAACTTCATATTCAATTTTGAATCAAAATTGAATATTCCACATCATCGATATACAAATGATAATATTTTCAAAACGTTACATTTTGAAATCACTTCTTTTTCTATATTCGTTTTAAAAATGAATATAATCGATATAAATATCGCTCACGTCAAAATGGCGCAACTCTAATCGACACGGCTTTATATATTTCAATAAATTCGCTATTCTATTCAACAAATGAATAATTATTCTATTCAACACATGAATATTCTCAACACATGAGCACTGTCAACACATGACTATTTTTGTTATTTAATATATTTTATAAAATTATGGTATCTATCGTTTGATTTTTACACCAGACTCCAACCGTAAAGTAGTAAGAGAATGATTCCCTAAATATTAACTCCGAAGGCCGAAACCAATATCAGATCAATACCCAGGAAACCACTCATCTTATCTATTCTCCAGTTAGTTTCTAACTTTAAATATGATAAAGATGTAAATTTTATTGTTAAAATATTTCTTTCAACACATGATAATTTTCAACGCATGACCATTTTCAACACATGATTATTTATATTTTATAATATTCTTTATTTTCCCAATCGGAATGAGGCCCAATCAATTACCATATAATGTTAATTATATGGTTACCATACAACACATGTATATAATAGCACTGATAAATAATCAACCATCATCCAAAGTGCACCACACAACTGCATAAGCATTAAATATAGATAATTAACGCTCACACAGTCTGTCGACCAATCGATCGACATAAAACTAATCAATCGGGATGAGTAGACTTCAAATATCATCCCAACACCCGTGTGGGGTTTCAAATCAGCAAACACATATTTTTATTCACACACACACGTTAAAAACAATATTTTTAACGATAAAATATTTTTAACTATATAAATATTTTATTTCACATCACACAATCAATTATCATCACAACAAACAATCAAACATACAAGCCATCCATGGTCTGTGGATGACGGGTGTCGGGTGCTGCTAAGCACTGTCTGCATCCTAGTATATATTTTTAACTAGAAAAACAAGATTTAAGGTGAGAAGTTCTCACCGACTAGCTAATCCAAACGCCTCGACTCTTCTTATGTAGAAATCTTCGTCGTGCTCGCCCTTTGTCACTTTCGTTGCCCGTAGCCACTACATATATAAAAATCACATTTTTATACTCTGTAGTATATAAAAATTCTATTTTTATAATTCCCCTTATATAAAAATTATATTTTTACCATTCCTATATAGATAAAAAATCTATTTTTACATTGCTACTATATAGATAAAAATTCTATTTTTACATCGATGTTCATATAATAAAGATTATATTTTTATCATGCTATTCTCTATATAAAGATTTTGCCTTTTCAAATATAAAGATCTCGCCTTTTCAAATATAAAGATTTCGCCTTTTCAAATATAAATATTTCGCCTTTTCATTTCATCACTATAAAAATCACATTTTTATTTCAACATAGATATAAGAAAGATCAGATTTTTATTTCGCTACTTATATAAAGATAATATTTTTATATTCTCTATTATATAGAAATTTTATTTTCAATACACTACTTAAATAAAAATAGTATTTTTATATCTTCTATTTTATAAAGGTCATATTTTTAATATCTACACAAGTAAAAATCATATTTTCGATTCACTAAATATATAAAGATCAAATCTTTACTTCGCTAGAAAACCTCACCTTTTCTAATTTCAAAAATACGATCTTTTTAATTTTAAAACACAATTTAAAAACTAATTCAAAATAAAACTAAATTTAAAACAGAACTGATTTTAAACAACATGTTTTAAATAAACAAAAGAGAGATTAAAATAAAAACAAAACTTACATTGAAATCGGAGGCGGGGGCAATCACCATAGGAGCTCAAGGTAGCGTGGGGCGGGCTGGTGGCGTCGGAGTTGCTGTGGCGGTTCGTTAGAGGTGGAGGGGGTTTGGGGATGTGGCGGGTCCGCCTGATGGGGTCGGCGATGCTAGGGTTTGGAAGTGGAGGGCTCGCGGTGGTCTGGGGTTGGCAAGGTCGACCAGCGGTGGTCAATTCGAGGTCAGAACGCAGGGGGAGAGAAGAAGAGGGAGCGAGAAAAGGGGAGAGGCGGCAGGGCGGATCGGAGGGCGGAAACCGCGCCTCGGCGGCGCAGCAGCGATCGTTGCTCTTTTTTTTTTCTGTTCTGATTTGATTTCGAACGGGGGGGGAGGCCTGACAGGATATAAGGAGAGAGAGTTATATAGTTTTATAATTTATATTTTATTATTTTAACCCAAAAAGGTAACTTTTTATTTTGAACTCAGAATCAAACCCACCGCCTGTCGTCCATAGCTAATTACCCCCATTTCGAACACAATGGGATATGTATCGTAGGCTGATTCGATCGTTTCGATCAGTTTTCGTCAAAATCAACATATAACTCTATATATTGAATTTGAACGCGCATTTCAATTTACTGGGGTCACATACTAGCTCGAAAAAAATTCCAGAAAAATATTTTCTAGCTTCGTATTGACGATACGGTCCTAACAAAACTAATTTCATCAAATTCTGAGATCGTTTGAAAAATGGCCATTTTCCAGTCGATTAAAATCAACTGAAACTGGTCAAACGCGTTTTCCTTTGCCACGCTCACATATTGATTCGAAAAATTACGAAATTTGAAACCTAGCAATAACTTGACATCACGGATCTAACGAAAGTGGTTTCGTCGAAATCCGAGGTCGTTTGCAAAATGGCTATTTTTAAGGGCCAGAATTCCATAGCGACTATTCTGAATTTTCATTTGGACATATCTTTTGATTCCCGCTATGAAATTTCAATTTTTCGGATTCGTTGGAAAGATATTATCAATTAGATTCTATTACTTTTGGTTTCGCTAAAATCCGGTTTATTTTGCACCCGGTATGTTCATTTGAAATTTGAAATCGAATTATCGAACTACCACGCCATTTTCAATTCCTTTTATAATTTAAAATAAATATTTATATTCTAACGACGATCTATATAAATATATACATTCTATTTCTATTCAAATTAAATTTCTCATCGTTATTATTCAAAATAATTCATTTTAAATATTCAAAATTCGTTAAAATTTGCAAAATAAAAATTTTAAATTGGCTCGCATTTCCGGGTTGTTACAATCTCCCCCACTTAAAACTTTTCGTCCCCCGAAAAGGAACGAAGCCGAAAGTTGTTTAACTAATCAACTCAACTTTCATTATTTTCTTTACGGCTTAAGTTCTTCAATTTTTCAGTTTCTAAGAACCTTTCAAATTTTTCGAAAATTTAGGGTGTTCAAAAATTTGGCTAACACCCTAAATTTTCGATGAATTTTCCCATAACCTCCCCTGCACCGGGGACTTCGGGATATTTCATATAGCCTCCCATGGCCTTCTTCAATCCATAAGAAAGAGAAAAAGCCAAGCGGCTAGCCAATCGGCTCATAAAATCATCATCACCCAAACAAAATAGTAAATTATGGTAAACATGTACCTATTTGTCGGGCAAACAATTTTATTCTTCTGCTCTAGCCTCCTTGCTATGACCTGTTCAATGTAAGTACATGCATATGCATGCAAATGCGACCAAATTTCAATACAATTCAATATTTGATTCAATTAGGCGTAATGGTTCAAAATATCAAACAAATAGACAAACAACACAACCATCAATCAATTAGTTAATTATCATTTCAAATTCATAATTTTGATACATATACAGAAAATCATGTTTTTGATGCCAAATCACAACAATAAACCTATCTAGTTTTGGTTCTCACACCAGTCTAATGGAAATATATAGATAGCACACCTTCGTAACACGAAAATAAATACTGGTGATGGCGCGCCATCATCAAAATCATGTCCGGGCGACTAAAGTGTGATCCTATATCCATCCAGTATATTAAAACTTCGAATATACGTTCATGACGCATATATGCAAAATCTTTATATACTCGATTGTCCAAATTCAAAATAAATAAATATACAAATACGTATAAAATGGTTTAAATTTTTCAAAACAATATTGTTTTTATTTGAAAAATATACTCTTCACACTCGTTCTAGGATACTACTGATCCTATCTCTAACGAGTCATTCTAATTGGATATTACTAATCCAATATCTGATGAATTCTTTCGTTCAGTTCTAATGTGTCTTGTTCTCGAGCTCGGTAAACCAAATCTCTAATACCAAATTGACACGACCCGAACTTCCCCGGTAAGGAAAGCACGGATTGCGTTGAGGACAACACACATCGGAACTCAGACAGAAGAACATTTCATTGTTATTCACAAAAATTCCATCAGATTACAAGAATATACAGAGTATGAATAAATATACATTCGATAAATATCAGAGATTACAATAAATTACATAGCAGCGGAAAAATAATATAATACACAACTGAAAGTAATACACGGATACAGAGCTTTCCGAGCATCGTTCCAGCTATAAATCAGGATCCTGTGAATATAAATCTGCAAAACCAAAACTACTAGCTGCCCGTGTGGAAAATAGGGGCACCCAGAGTTTAGGTTAAAACAATAAACTCCAGGTCGGTCATGGGACTGGTGTGAGAACTAAAACAGTTATTAATCTTTATTTTAAAAGAGAGTACTTCAAGGGACCACGCTGTATAACACGGAACGGGTTTCCTTCCAAGAACACTTGTGCATATAACAAAACAGCGCAATGCTTTTTGGAAAAATGAAGCTATTATAAGACCCAGGTCCCATCACACAATGCAACGCAAGCCGGAGGATAGGGTTTTCCCTTATAATAGCCAAACATGCTTGGTACGTTAAAACAAATCATTTGATACTATTATAAGTGTATAGTGTCAAAACAATTCAAATCATAAATATCAATCATAGGCGGCATGGGTACCATCTATCATGTCGCCATACTAGGCTCTACAAATAAAACCGCAATATCACGTATTGGAAATTGGATTTCCGTCATGAGTCGAGGCAAGGGGCAAGCTCCTCTCCGATTCGAGACACTCTAGCAAATGCCTCAGGACCACACACAGCGATCCCTTGGATCCTCCAAGGCCGGTCCTCTCTTACTTTTGAGGATTGGCAATTCCTGAACAAATGTTTCCCGGTCCTATAGGACCTATATCCGAGGCGCCTCGCATTCCAACAACCACACAAGTGAATAGTATATAAACGTCAGCTAGTTTAAGCAATGACACCACCCCTAGCTAGAAAGAAACGTCGTGCACTCCTTTGGTCCTTATCCCGTTTATGACTCATACCGAGGTGTGAGGCTCGCGAATTCATGCTATACACAAAGCTACGCCACACAGGTCGTGCTTTGATCATCAACCACAAGACTTTGCTTTTCAACAGAAGCCTTGATCAATTGCCACTTACGCGTGTCACACTAGCAATTCACCCCATGCGATTGATGTCCATCGATATACAACCTCTGAGCTCGTACGTCTCAGAGAAGGGCGTTAAGCAAGAGAATAAATTCTCCACCGCCAAACAGATGTATATTTAATAGAGATCAATCAACACAGAATAAAATCCAATGTCAGACACACAGTCCATTTACAAGTTCGTTCTGGGTCTGAACGAAACCGGAGGCACTTTCCTCGCATATCCATCGATCTCCAAGTACGTCTGGACGATCACCAACTGTTTCTCTCCTCTTGGGTGTACAGCCCAATCAAGATCATCAGTAACCACCCAAATGATGTGAAGACTTCCGGTCTTCAACCACCGTCTTCATCTTCGACTTACCGCCGAATCGGTTATTCAGAATGGGTATAAACCCACCCTTTCTGAATAACCCACGTATATAATAAACAAATGTTACACAAACACAACAAACGCCTCATTCCAATTCAGAATATTCTTTTATTCAAAAATTTCACATTCTTAGGGAAAGGTTCCCTTTAATTTTATCAAAGATAAATTCTTCTAAATTTATTCTTTAATCTTTCTTTGGATATCATTTCAAACTAGTTGGGATTAGCGAACCACACCGAAGTAATTATTTATTTTATTTCCCAATCCCAACCTATTCATCCCCTGGAACAACACTGGTAATACTCCATATCTAACACCACGGTGTTATTGGTAAAATTAATTACCATTTCACGTTCAAATCTAATTAAAGATTTAACTATCGCTTTGGAGCAAAACTGGTGGCACTCCATTCTTGATCACTTTTCAGATTTGATAATTTAAATTATCAATTCACATTTCAATCTAATTAAAGATTCATTAAAACTCCACTTAGTTTTAATCTTTTCAAAAATCATATCCTGTCTTTAACTGGGTTAAAGAACCAATGTCATCTAAAACACGGTTCACGATAAACCCAAAATCACATTCAAATTTAATTCCAATTAAATACTATTTAATTGGTACACTTCATTAAATCTAAATAGAAAGATTTAATCTTTTTCTCAACTGGGCTTAAGAATCGGTGTTATTGAAGACACCATTCACGATAAACCCAAATCACGTTTGATATTAAATACAAGGCTCTGAATAGAAAATATACCGGCTTATATTCAATATCAAATTCTGAAACCAACAAATATCGTATTAGAAATAACGATATAAAATATATCTTTCATATTCCCATAACAATATCTGTATAATCACGAAATCCAGCAACGAAATATTCCGAAGACAATTTCGATTCAAATCCATTTCCACTTCACGTATTGGAAATTCTGGTTATTTTTAAAAACACTTTCAAATTCAATTTATTTATTTCGAAAATAAATTGATTTTAATTCTAGTTCAAACTAGTCCATTTCGATAAAAATCTATTTTTATCTTTTCAAATATGGAGTTTTTCTGCCCAATTCTTCCCAAATCATTTCTTATGATTTTACACAAATTATTGGTATTTTTAAAAATTTTATCAAGGCCCGTACAATCGATTTCCATCAACGGCCATCGAACTACACTTACAGCGACCTTTTCCAAATTTGATTTGGACATAATTCCAAATCCAACCGTTAGATTTCTGATTTCAAATATTCATTAGAAATCTCTTTTCGATACGAACCCAACGGTTCCGGTTTCAGGAGAATCCGACGGTCGGATCTCTCGCAACATCAATTCGAAATCAATGGTCGAAATTCACGAACTGCCGCAGCGCGGCGCGTTCTATTCAGGCCAATATATATATATATATATATATATATATATATATATATATCGTCGATTTCCTTTTAAAATGTATTTTATATCTCGTTTTAAATTCGTTTTCGAAACGATTTCAACTTCATATTCAATTTTGAATCAAAATTGAATATTCCACATCATCGATATACAAATGATAATATTTTCAAAACGTTATATTTTGAAATCACTTCTTTTTCTATATTCATTTTAAAAACGAATATAATCGATATAAATATCGCTCACGTCAAAATGGCGCAACTCTAATCGACAAGGCTTTATATATTTCAATAATTTCGCTATTCTATTCAACAAATGAATATTTATTCTATTCAACACATGAATATTCTCAACACATGAGCACTGTCAACACATGACTATTTTTGTTATTTAATATATTTTATAAAATTATGGTATCTATCGTTTGATTTTTAAATCAGACTCCAACCGTAAAGTAGTAAGAGAATGATTCCCTAAATATTAACTCCGAAGGCCGAAACCAATATCAGATCAATACCCAGGAAACCACTCATCTTATCTATTCTCCAGTTAGTTTCTAACTTTAAATATGATAAAGATGTAAATTTTATTGTTAAAATATTTCTTTCAACACATGATAATTTTCAACGCACGATCATTTTCAACACATGATTATTTATATTTTATAATATTCTTTATTTTCCCAATCGGAATGGGGCCCAATCAATTACCATATAATGTTAATTATATGGTTACCATACAACACATGTATATAATAGCACTGATAAATAATCAATCATCATCCAAAGTGCACCACACAATTGCATAAGCATTAAATATAGATAATTAATGCTCACACAGTTTGTCGACCAATCGATCGACATACAACTAATTAATCGGGATGAGTAGACTTCAAATATCATCCCAACACCCGTGTGGGGTTTCAAATCAACAAACACATATTTTTATTCACACACACACACGTTAAAAACAATATTTTTAACGATAAAATATGTTTAACTATATAAATATTTTATTTCACGTCACACAATCAATTCTCATCACAACAAACAATCAAACATACAAGCCATCTATGGTCTGTGGATGACGGGTGTCGGGTGCTGCTAAGCACCGTCTGCATCCTAGTATATATTTTTAACTAGAAAAACAAGATTTAAGGTGAGAAGTTCTCACCGACTAGCTAATCCAAACGCCTCGACTCTTCTTATGTAGAAATCTTCGTCGTGCTCGCCCTTTGTCACATTCGTTGCCCGTAGCCACTACATATATAAAATCACATTTTTATACTCTGTAGTATATAAAAATTCTATTTTTATAATTCCCCTTATATAAAAATTATATTTTTACCGCTCCTATATAGATAAAAATTCTATTTTTACATCGCTACTATATGGATAAAAAATTTATTTTTACATCGATGTTCATATAATAAAGATTATATTTTTATCATGCTATTCTCTATATAAAGATTTCGCCTTTTCAAATATAAAGATCTCTCCTTTTCAAATATAAAGATTTCGCCTTTTCAAATATAAAGATTTCGCCTTTTCATTTCATCACTATAAAAATCACATTTTTATCTCAACATATGTATCAGAAAGATCAGATTTTTATTTCGCTGCTTATATAAAGATAATATTTTTATATTCTCTATTATATAGAAATTTTATTTCCAATACACTACTTATATAAAAATATTATTTTTATATCTTCTATTATATAAAGGTCATATTTTTAATACTCTACACAAGTAAAAATCATATTTTCGATTCACTACATATATAAAGATCAAATCTTTACTTCGCCAGAAAACCTCACCTTTTCTAATTTCAAAAATATGATCTTTTTAATTTTAAAACACAATTTAAAAACTAATTCAAAATAAAACTAAATTTAAAATAGAACTGATTTTAAACAACATGTTTTAAATAAACAAAAGAGAGATTAAAATAAAAACAAAACTTACATTGAAATCGGAGGCGGGGGCGTTCACCATCGGAGCTCAAGGTAGCGTGGGGCGGGGTGGTGGGTCGGAGTTGTTGTGGCGGTTCGTCAGAGGTGGAGGGGGGTTTGGGGATGTGGCGGGTCCGCCTGAGGGGGTCGGTGATGCTAGGGTTTAGAAGTGGAGGGCTCGCGATGGTCTGAGGTTGGCAAGGTCGACCAGCGGTGGTCAATTCGAGGTCAGAACACAGGGGGAGAGAAGAAGAGGGAGCACGAGAAGGGGAGAGGCGGCAGGGCGGATCGGAGGGCGGAAACTGCGCCTCGGCAGCGACGCGTCGGTGGCGCAGCAGCGATCGCTGCTCCTTTTTTTTTTGTTCTGATTTGATTTCGAACGGGGAGGGGGGGCCTGAGAGGATATAAGGAGAGAGAGTTATATAGTTTTATAATTTATATTTTATTATTTTAACCCCAAAAAGGTAACTTTTTATTTTGAACTCAGAATCAAACCCACCGCCTGTCGTCCATAGCTAATTACCCCCATTCCGAACACAATGGGATATGTATCGTAGGCTGATTCGATCGTTTTGATCAATTTTCGTCAAAATCAACATATAACTCTATATATTGAATTTGAACGCGCATTTCAATTTACTGGGGTCACATATAGCTCGAAAAAAAAATCCAGAAAAATATTTTCTAGCTTCTTATTGACGATACGGTCCTAACAAAACTAATTTCATCAAATTCTGAGACCGTTTGAAAAATGACCATTTTCCAATCGATTAAAATTAACTGAAATTGGTCAAACGCGTTTTCCTTTTCCACACTCGCATATTGATTCGAAAAATTACGAAATTTGAAACCTAGCAATAACTTGACATCACGGATCCAACGAAAGTGGTTTCGTCGAAATCCGAGGTCGTTTGCAAAATGGCTATTTTTAAGGGCCAGAATTCCATAGCGACTATTCTGAATTTTCATTTGGACATATCTTTTGATTCCCGCTATGAAATTTCAATTTTTCAGGTTCGTTGGAAAGATATTATCAATTAGATTCTATTATTTTTGGTTTTGCTAAAATCCGGTTTATTTTGCACCCGGTATGTTCAATTGAAATTTGAAATCGAATTATCGAACTACCACGCCATTTTCAATTCCTTTTATAATTTAAAATAAATATTTATATTCTAACGACGATCTATATAATTATATACGTTCTATTTCTATTCAAATTAAATTTCTCGTCGTTATTATTTAAAATAATTCATTTTAAATATTCAAAATTCTTTAAAATTGCCAAAATAAAAATTTTAAATTGGCTCGCATTTCCGGGTTGTTACAGTTTTGGTTTCCTTCTCTTTTTATTTACCAAAACTTCATTTGATCATTACTTGGTCAATTCTTGATTGATTCTCATGAAACCAACAACATTACGAAGCAAATGAAGAGAAGTACCGTATGAAGATAAGTTGTAGATGAAAATACAAAGTTGCAAATTAATATGGTACCCATTTCTTTGTTGATTTACATTATATATATATATATATCTTACTCTTGATGTCTTTTCACCAACCGTTATTACTATTCACATTATATATATCCATTTCTTCCTTTTGATGTCTTTTCACCAACCGTCATTACTCTTCTCCATTTGTACATCAGAATTTGAATTATCAATAGCCATGTAACACACCAATTCGGAATTTGAATTTTCAATAGCCAGTTCACCCATCTTTTCAAAATTTGAATTTCCAATAGCCATATAACACATCTTTTCCTGCAAGACAACACAACTTTTCAAAGAATCAAATGACTTTTCAAAATAACTAACTAATATTTTAAACAATAATATCATGATGATTTTGTAACATATCCATATAAAAAAATCAAAATTTACTATTTTCAAATTTCAAAATTTTAAATTTCAAAATTCAAATCATAGTGGCTTGTTTTATCAATAAAATTGAATGTAGACTTACCTTATACTAATGCAATACATAAATTTAAACAAGTGTTATAAATCATTTTAAAATTTTCCATTTTAGAAATTTCCAAAAATCAGATTATGAACTTTTTGAAAGACCTTGCTCTCATACTAATTGTTAGGGATTGTGGAATGGATCGTTAAGGCAAAACTAACACTAGAGGGGGTGAATAATGTTTTTGCGAGTTTAAACAAAATCTAAAACTTATATGATATACTATATGAATAAACACCACAGAAACAATCACAGACACAGAATCAAACACAAAGATAATAAAAAATAAACTCCAAAAAAGAAAAGAACACACCGGATTTTGTACTGGTTCAGAATTGCTTCTACGTCCAGTCCCACACAACGCTGCATTGCACAGAGTTTTATTACTATATCAATATCCAATTACAATCCTCCTTGATTTCACGGCTACAAGGGATACCACTGATTCAACACACACACTAAATCAAGTATATCCTCCTTGATTTCACGGCTACAAGGGATACCACCGATTACCCGTCCTTGATTTCATGGCTACAAGGGATACACTGATTACAAACACAACCTAAACAATTACAAACTGCCTTATAACTCTTCAATAACACTTGACTCAGAGAGTATTGAGTAGAGAGAGAAGAAATTTAATGAAAACAGAACTGAATTTGGTGCAGTATAAGTGTAGAAATCATAAAAATGAGAAGATATAATGGTGTAAAGAAAGGAAATGAAGATGGAGAAGAAGAATGATAATAAAATTTGAAATCAAACCCTATTTATAACATTTGAAAGGTTGCAACTTTTCTGAACTGTCACAAATAGTGAAAAGACACTTCCTTTCAATTTTGAAAAAAAATGACAGTTATATGTCGACATAGGGCAAAATGTATGTCGACATACTCTAGTTCAAAATTGATTTTTGAGCATTTTTCAAGTGTTTTGATATATATATATATATATAGTTCTGGAAATTCTTGAATTAAAACATAGTGTTATAATTAATAATATAAAGTAGGAAATCATATGGGAACATAAATATAAACTATATAAACATATTTACAAATTATAGAGTTAAAACTATATAAATATAAAGTATATAAAAGTATAATTATATAAAACTTGAGTTTGAAATCAAAAGTGAAGTAAAGAAAATAAAATAGAGAAGATAGAGAGAAAAAATAGAATTTGAAATCAGAAATTTGAAAAACTAATTTGATTTTAAATTTGAATTTGAACCTGGAGTGCTATTCAGAGTCTTACATACTCTAGACTCTATTACTATATTTATCTTGAACTCTTTAAATCTTGAATACTTATGAGTCTTGAATCATCTATGAATTCTGAATCTCTAATATCATTAAACTGTACAGTCTTTAGTATAATTCCTGTATATAAATCCTGCATATGTATATATATATTCTAGGCAAGAGTGTTAGTATATATTTTATAATCAATATGACGACCCCGAAACCCCGTACGACGGTGGCAAGGGTAATCTTTGGAATATAACACATAAACTTATAACAGCAGAACAGAAATAAATAAATACACCAGATAATGTACAATATAATACACTGGATAAACATAATCATCAGAGTTACACAGTATATAGGATCATACTTAGTACAAAATACAGTTCAACTATACATAAATGTCTACAGCGGAAAACAAAACATAAGATGTACAATAGGAGCTGAACAGCATAAAAAGAGATAAATGGTAGAATCCATCTTCAGCTCCGGCTATCCAGAAAAAGCCTGCCAAAACCTGAATACAAGGCTGCCTATGTACAAAATGGGGCACTCGAGTTTTGCAAGTGAAACAAACTACGAGTCGGTCATGGGACTGGAATGAGAAATCTACTTAACATATTTTATAATATGGCTAATCACAGGACCACGCCACTTTCGCGGAACGGGTGTAGTCCATTGGATTGCCAGTGCTTTTAAACAAGTAAATCTTTTAAACATCGCAATGCATTTTATAAAAATGAAGCCATTATAAGACTCAGTTCCCATCACACAATGCAACGCAAACCGGAGGATAGAGTTTTACCTTATAATGGCCAAAATATGCTTGATACGAATAAAACAAAAGCATTTGATATTATTACTAGTGTTTATATGTTTCAAAAAAAAAATCAAATCATAAGTATCAATCATAGATGGCATTAATGCCCCATACCACTATGTCGCCATATATAGGTATACAATCAAAACCGCAAAGTCATGTACTTGGAAATTGGATTCTCGTCCTCACCGAATTCGAGGCGCTCTAGCCTGCCCCTCAGGCAAGTACTCAGTCAAGCGTTTGGATCGTCAGGGTCGGTCCACCGATGTGGATTAAAATGCCTGAACACTGCGTTTCCCGCCCTTTGGGGCGTAAATGAGCCAAATGGCTCCATCGGCTCCACATAGTCACCGATATATCCGAGGCGCCTCGCAACAGCAACAACCACACAGGTGAAAATAATATAAATGCCAGGGCTGGTAGGTCACTGACACCACCCTAGCTAGAAGGAAACGCATGCCCTCCCTGAGGTCCTCTCCCGTTTCTGGTTCATACCGGGATGTGAGGCTCGCGGATCAACATTATACACAAAGCTATGCCACACAGGTCGTGCTTTGATCATCAACCACAAGACTTTGCTTTTCAATAGAAGCCTTGATCATCTGCCACTTAGGCATGCCACACAGGCAATTCACTCCATGCGACTGATTTCTATCAATATATAACCTCTGAGCTCGTACGTCTCAGAGAAGGGCGTTAAGCAAGAGAATAAATTCTCCGCCGCTAAACAGATATATATTTAATAGAGATCAATCGGCACAGAACAAAATCCAATGTCAGACACACAGTCCATTTACAAGTTCGTTTTGGGTCTGAACGAAACCGGAGGCACTATATACCTCGCATATCCATCGATCTCCAAGTACGTTTGGACGATCACCACTTATTATCTATATTTCGGGATGCCTCCCAATCAAGACGTCAGTTATCATCCAACCGAGGTGAAGATCTCCGGTCTTCAACCACCATCTTCATCATCGACTTCTTATCGTCGATCACTTATTTGAAATGAGATTTAACTCAGCCTTTTCAAATAATTCACGTATATTTATGTAATAACCCGGAAAATCTGGGCCAGTTTAAAATTTTTATTTTGGCAATTTTAGCGAATTTTGATTATCTAAAATGAATTATTTTAAATAATATCGACGAGAAATTTATTTTGAATATAATTCGAACGTATATATTATATACGTCGTCGTTAGAATATAATAATTATATATAATTATAAATAGAATTGAAAATGGCGTGGTAGTTCGATAATTCGATTTCTAAATTCAAATGAATGTACCGGGTGCAAAATAATCCGGATTTTAGTGAAACCAAAAATAGTTGAATCTAATTGATAATATCTTTCCAACGAATCCGAAAAATTGAAATTTCATAGCGGGAATTAAAAGATACGTCCAGTTGAAAATTCTGAATAGTCGCTATGGAATTCAGGCCCTTAAAAATGGAGATTTTGCAAACGACCTCGGATTTCGACGAAACCACTTTTGTTGGGTCCATGATGTCGAATTATTGCTAGATTCCAAATTTCATAATTTTTCGAATCAATATGTGAGCGTGGCAAAGGAAAACGCGTTTGACCAGTTTTAGTTGATTTTATCGACTGGAAAATGGCCATTTTTCCAACGGTCTCAGAATTCGACGAAATTAGTTTTGTTAGGACCATATCGTCAATACGAAGCTAGAAATAATTTTTCTGGAATTTTTAGAGTTAGTATATGGCCCCAATAATTTGAAATGTGCGTTCAAATTCAATATATATAGATTTATATTTTGATTTTGACGGAAACTGATTGAAACGGTCGAATTGGCCTACGATACATATCCCATTGTGTTCGGAATGGGGGTAAAACGCTAGGAGCGATAGTCGGTGGGTTTGATTTCGAGTTCGAAATAAAAGGTTGCTTTTTGGAAAAAAAATATAAAAATTCCTTTCACTTAACCCCTCCCTTCCCTATTCCCTTCCCCGTTCATTCTCAGTTCTCAAAATAAAAAAGAGGGAGGACCGCGCCTGCCCTAGCGCGCCGCCATCGATGGCGACCTCCCCATCGCCGGAGCTCCACCAAGGCCATCCCCCTCTTCTCGCCGTCCCTCTCCCCTACAGCCCCTCCGTTACCCCAAAACGCGAGCCCCTCCCCCCCCCCCCCCCCGACTTCATCGGCCGTCGCCACCGCCCCAGCCGGAGGTCCGCCACCCCTCCTAATCGCTGCGCCCCCTCCCTCCTCCGCCCCTCTCCAGCTCAAAACCCACAAACCCCGAACCTAAACCCAAAACCGCCCACACGTGAAGCCCTAGGCCGTTGCCACCACTCCACAATCCCGGCGCCCCCCCCCCCCCCCCTCGGCTACCACCAGCGAGCCTTCTCCGCCCTATCAGCGCTGATGGTGGGCCCTCCAGCATAAAGACTTGGTTTTTACACAAAAGAGTGAGTTTTTAAGTTAAATTAATTTAAATACATTGTTCAAGCAGTTTTTAATTTATATAGACAAAATTCGATTTTTATATATTGAATAGCGAAGTAAAAATTCGATTTTTATATATTGAATAGCAAAGTAAAAATTCGATTTTTATATATTGAATAGCGAAGTAAAAATTTGATTTTTACATATGTAGAGAATACGGGCAAAGAAAGTGACAAGAGGCAAGAACGGCGAAGATTTCTACATAAGAAGAGTCGTGGGATCGGATAGCTATATGTGAGAACTTCTCACCTTTTAATTTATTTTTTCTAGTTATAAATATATACTAGGATGCAGACGATGTTTAATAGCACCCGACATCCGTCGTCCACAGACCATGGACGGCTTGTATGCTTGTTTGTTTAATTTTGATGTGTAGTTGATTGTGTGATGTGATGAGAAATGAAATAAAATATTTTATAGTGGAAAATATTTTATAGTTAAAAATAGAATTTTTAACGTGTATATAAAATGAAATAAAAATAAACAAATCGGACGATTTGTTTATATACACACATTTGACTGATATTGATTGGGACGATAAATTTTACACATCGCCCAACTGCACAAATAAAATTTGTGTTTGACTGATTGAAACCCTGCACAGGTATTGGGATGATATTTGACATACACTAATCCCGATTGTTTAGTTGTATGTCGATCGATTGATTGACAGACTGTTATGAGCGTTAAATATTTATATTTGATGCTTATACAGTGTAGAATGCACTTTGGATGATGGTTGATTATTCATCGTTGTTATTGTATACATGTATTGTAGAAAATCCATATAATTAACATTATATGGTAATTGATTGGGCCTCATTCCATATTTGAAAAAGAAATATTTGAAAAAGAAATATTTGAGATAGAAATATTTGAAATAGAATACCTGAAAATTAAAATATATGAAGCCGTGTAGATTAGATTGACGCCATTTTGACGTGAACGGTTTTTATATCGATTTTATTCATTTTGCAATGAATATTGAAATAAATTTGAAATTCGAATTAAACTGAATAGATTTGAAATTCAAATTAAATTGAATAGATTTGAAACTGAATAGATTTGAAATTCGAATTATATTGAAATGAATTGAGATACAAATTATATTTAAAGTGAACTGAAATTCGAATTAAATTGAATAGATTTGAAATCGAATAGATTTGAAATTCGAATAGATTTGAAATTCGAATAGAATTGAAATCCGAATTAAATTGAATAGAATTGAATCCGAATTGAAACCGAAAGGAATTGAATTCAAATTGAAATTGAAAAGAAATTCGAATTAAATTGAAATTGAATTGAAATCAATTTGAAATGAATTTAAAACGAATTTATATTGGAATATTCAATTTTGATTAGAAATTGAATATGAAGTTGAAACCGTTTTGAAAATAAATTTAAAACGATTTATAAAGCACGTTTTAAAAAGGAAATCGACGAAGTATATATTATATATATAATATAATGGCCTGAATAGAACGCGCCACGCCGCGGCAGTTCGCGAATTTCGACCATTGGCTTCGAATGGATATTGTGGGAGATCCGACCGTCGGATTCTCCTAAAACCGGAACCGTTGGGCTCGTATCGAAAAGAGCATTCTAACGAATATTAGAAATTTGAAATCTAACGGTTGGACTTGGAATTATGTCCAAATCAAATTTGAAAAAGGTCGCTGTAAGTGCAGTTCGATGGCCGTTGATGGAAATCGATTGTACAGGCCTTGATAAAATTATTAAAAATAGTAATAATTTGTGTAAAATCATAAGAAATGATTTGTGAAGAATTGGGATGAAAAACTCCATATTTGAAAAGATAAAAATAGATTTTTATCGAAATGAACTAGTTTTGAACTAGAATAGTAATTTATTTATTTTTAAAATAAATAAAGTGAGTTTGAAATGGTTTTGAAATATAACCATAATTTCCAATAATTGCATTGGAATGGAGTGGAATCGAAATTGTCTTCGGAATATTTCGATGTTGGATTTCGTGATGATACAGATATTGTTATGGGAATGTGAAAGATATATTTATATCGTTATTTCCAATACGATATTTGTTGGTCGTAGAATTTGATATTGAATATAAGCCGATATATTTTCTATTCAGAGCCTTGTATTTAATATCAAATGTGATTTGGGTTTGTCGTGAATGGTGTCTTGACCAACACTGTTCTTGAACCCAGTTGAGAAAAGATTAAATCTTTTTATTTTAGATTTAATGAAGTGTACCAATTAAATGATATTTAATTGGAATTAAATTGATATTGATTTTTGGGTTTATCGTGGACAGTGTTTTAAATAACACTCGTTCTTTAACCCGACAATTAACGGAATGTGATTTTGGGTTTATCGTGAACCGTGTTTTAAATGACACTGATTCTTTAACCCAGTTAACGATTAAAACTAAGTGGAGTTTTAATGAATCTTTAATTAGATTGAAAAGATCGAGAATGGAGTATCACCAGTTTTGCTCCAGGCGATAGTTAAATCTTTAATTAGATTTGAACGGGAGATGGTAATTGAATTTACCGACAACACCGTGGTGTTAGATATGAAGTATTACCAGTTTTACTTCATGGGATGAATAGGTTGGGATTGGGAAATAAAATAAATGATTACTTCGGTGTGGTTCGCTAATCCCGACTAGTTTGAATTGATATTCAAAGGAGATTAAAGAATAAATTTAAAGAATTTATCTTTGATAAAATTTATGAGAACCTTTCCCAAAGAATATTCTGAAGTGGAATGAGGCGTATGTTGTGTTTGTGTAACACTTTTATATTATATACGCGAGTTATTCAGAAAGACCGGGTTTATCCCATTCTGAATAACTAATTCGACGTGGTGTCGAAGATGAAGACGGTGGTTGAAGACCGGAGGTCTTCACGTCGTTTGGGTAATTACTGATGATCTTGATTGGGCTGTACACCCAAGAAGATGGAAACAGTTGGTGATCGTCCAGACGTACTTGGAAATCGATGGATATGCGGGGTACTAGGTGCCTCCGGTTTCGTTCAGACCCAGAACGAACTTGTAAATGGACTGTGTGTCTGACATTGGATTTTAGTCTGTGTGATTGATTTCTATTAAATATACATCTGTTTGGCGGCGGAGAATTTATTCTCTTGCTTAACGCCCTTCTCTGAGACGTACGAGCTCAGGGGTTATATATTGATGGATATCAATCGCATGGAGTGAATTGCCTGTGTGGCATGCCTAAGTGGCAATTGATCAAGGCTTTTGTTGAAAAGCAAAGTCTTGTGGAGATGATCAAAGCAAGGCCTGTGTGGCATAACTTTGTGTAACGTTGATTCGCGAACCTCACACCCCGGTTGTGAACCAAAAACGGGAGAAGGATCCAGGGAGGGCATGCGTTTCTTTCTAGCTAGGGTGGTGTCAGTGACCTACCAGCCCTGACATTTATATACTTTTCACCTGTGTGGTTGTTGCTGTTGCGAGGCGCCTCGGATATATCGGTCGATCCGGGACTGATGGGGTCATTGGACTCATTTACGCCCCAAAGGGTGGGGAAACACAGTGTTCAGGCATTTTAATCCACATCGGTGGACCGACCTTGTGGCTCCTAGGTGCAGTTGCGGCTGTAGCCTGAGGCTCGGGCTAGAGAGTCTCAAATCGGTAGAGGACGATCCCTGGCCTCGGTTCACAGATGGAAATCCAACTTCCAAATACGTGACATTTGCGGTTTTATTTGTAGAGCCTAGTATGGCGACATAGTGGGATGGGGCGCTTATGCCGTCTATGATTGATACTTATGATTTGAAGTTGTTTTATACACTATGCACTTATAGTAATAATAAATGATTTGTTTTAAACGTATCAAGCATTCTTGGCCATTATAAGGTAAAAACCCTATCCTTCGGCTTGCGTTGCATTATGTGATGGGAACTGGGTCTTAAAATAGCTTCATTGTTCTTTATTTAGCATTGCGCTGTTGTTTTATGCACTGGTATTCTTGGGAGGAAACCCGTTCCGTGTTACACGGCGTGGTCCCTTGATTTACCTTACTTTAAAATAAAGAATAATAACTGTTTTAGTTCTCACACCAGTCCCATGACTGACCTGGAGTTTATTGTTTTAACCTAAACTCTGGGTGCCCTTATTTTTGACACGGGCAGCTAGTAGTTTTGGTTTTGCAGATTTATATTCATAGGATTCTGGTTTACAGCTGGAATGATATCCGGAAAGCTTTGTATCTGTATATCTCCTTCAGTTGTGTATTGTATTATTTTCCGCTGCTATGTATTTAAATGTAATTTAAATCTCTGATATTTCAGTGTAATATATATTCATTTATACTCTGTATATTCTTGTATTCTGATGGGATTGTTGTAATATACAATGAAATGTTCTTCCGCCTGCATTCTATTTTGTCGTGTTCTCAAAACAATTCGTTCTTTCTCTTCTCTTCGGAGACCGGGGAAGTTCGGGTCGTTTCAATTTAGAATTTAAATCAATTCATTTCAATGGTTAAATTATACGACATCAATAATTCTGTTCTTAGTTGTAATTTTCACTCCAAACACATTCAACCATCAAATATCTAATAAACCAGGCATTCTCGGTTTATTTCCATTCCATATCGTTTATAATATTTTATAATGATTTATCGCTATTTTTATTCATTTAAAAATAGCTAATTCATTCAAACGACGCTTCAGGCCATAACGCGGTCGTGATGCTGTTTTTCTTCAGATTTGATTTACACATATATGAAAATCTAACCGTTGGATCTTCACGAATTTTATATCATTAGAAAGATCTTTTCAAAACGTATCCAACGGTTTCAGTTTTCGGAAAATCCGACGGTCGGATCTCACGGTACAATCGTTTGAAGTTACGATTTCAAAATACGAACTGCAGCATCGTTATTCGATTTACTTTAATTATATATATATATAATCGATTCTGGCGCTGTTTTTCTTCAGATTTGAATTAAACATTCCAGACAATCCAACCGTTGGATCTTCACAAAGTTGGTGCCATTGGAAAGATATTTCCAAAGCGAACCCAACGGTTTCAGTTTCGGGAAAATCCGCTGGTCGGATCTCCCGCACTAATCGTTTGAAATCACGGTTTCAAAACACGAACTACAGCTTCGTTATTCGATTTATTTCAATTATATATATATATAATTCATTTTTCGATTTCAAAAGCATATCCACTTCACACATTTGATAAAAACGATATTTTTATCCAACAACTATTTATTTCAACACATGAATTTCTATTCAACACATGAATTTTTTTTCAACATATGAATTTTATTTCAACACATGAATTTTATTTTTAACAGTTCATATATATCATAAAAAAGTGATTTTTATTGTAAAACAATTTATTTCAAAACACGATTATTTTATATAGTTTATACATAAGGTAAAAATGTTATTTTTGGTGTTAAAACAATTTATTTAAAACACTAATATTTTATATAATCTATATATATGATAAAAATGTTATTTTTATTTTTCAAAGAATTTATTCAATACATGAACTTCATTCAACACATGAATTTTCTATTTCAACACATGAATTTTATTTCAACACATGAATTTTGTTTCAACACATGAATTTTTATTTCAACACATTAATATGAATCAAACACAGAAATATTTCAGAAAATTTCGACAGCATAACGATAGGGTAGTTAAAACCGGCACCGTCCCTAGTACGGCTCCTCTCTCTACCTTAAAGCCTCGCAGCTTTTGACAATGGGGATTTTCAATATATAGTTCGTACGCAGACGAATTTTCCCATATACTAATCCTATTGGGATTTCAACCACAATCAATCATTTTAAATCACCCATTCATGATATTCACCAAATTTTGACATCAACCAATAATCCAAACAATATCACAACCAATATATATCGTTCATGGTCTATGGACGAGGGGAGTGTGTATATATATATATATAGATAGATATACATATATAACTATATTTTGATTTCATTTCAATATCAATTCAATTTATTTCAACGCATATATCATTTTTACAATGCATATATAACTTATACATCGAACATATAACTTATACAATGCTTATACATGAGGTGTACAACGCTTATATAACTCATACTTCGAATATATAATTTATACAACGTTATTTCCATATCATTTATAATTCAGAAATCTCACATTGGGTTCCACTCCACCAAAAATAGCAGAAGGCTCAGAAAAATATCCGGTCTCTTCTAAAATAAAGAAGACGTCCATATGAGTCCACTGTCTCTTGTTTCACTGGATTTCGACGAGAAACGAAAACGTAATGATTTTTATTGTAAAATCATAAATCGTAGCGCTTTAAAGTTCTACAAACTATAAAATAAAATAAAGGCCGTTACCTTTCTACCAAGGTTCAAAACTAGGTTTTCGGTTTTCGCCAAATCCGTGAAGCTTGAGGCTGAACCACCTACACTCCGTCGAAGTGCTTGGAGTGGCGTGTCATCGCCGAGGAGGGGGTCGAACTCGGCGGTCGGAGCTGCTCACGGCAGCGGGTTGAAGACCGTGACTTCCAGGGCGCGATTCTCCTCCGATTCAAAACGATAAATCCCAATCCTTATATGGATTTGTAGATTTGAAGATCCTCTACAAAATCTTCTACAGCACCCTTGAATTTTATTGAGTGAATCGGAAGGATTTGAGGGAGGAAGGATTGAAGGTGTTTCCGCCCGCTATCAGGTTACGGGGAGAGAGAAAATCCCTTTTTTTATAAAAAAATCTGATTGGCCGGGAGTTATATAAAATTTTAAAAGAGGGTTTTCTAATACGAACTCCAATCCAAACCCAACGACTATCGTCCCCAGCTAAATACCACCATTCCGAACACAATAGGATATGTTTCATAGGCCCATTCAACTGTTTGAGTCAGTTTCTCTTCAAGTTAAAATATAAAACATTCAATATTTGATTTGAACGTACATTTCAATTTGCCGGGGCCACATACTGATTCTAAAAATTCCCGAAAAATAAATCTAGGTATGTTTTGATGATACGGTCTCAACAAAACTAGTTTCGTCGAATTCTGAGACCGTTTGAAAAATGGCCCTTTTCTGGTCGATCCCATTTAACATAAATAGACCGAACACATTTTCTTTTGCCACGCTCACATACTAACTTCAAAAATTATGAAATTTGAAACCTATCAATAATTTGACATCCCGGATCCAACAAAAGTGGTTTCGTCGAATTCTGAGGTCGTTTGCAAAATGGATATTTTCACGGGCTATATAAACTCTATAGCGACCTTTCTGAAAATTCATTTGGCCATAACGTTTGATTCCCACTATGAAACTTTGATTTTTCAGATTCTTTAGAAAGATATTCACTAACATATTTAAATATTTTTGGTTTCACTAAAATCCGTTTTATTTTTCACCCGGTACAGTCAGTCAAAGTTTGAATTGAAATTTTGAAACTGCCGTGCCATTTCAGGCCTTGTTTATAATTTAAAATAATTATATTTATTTTCAAACATCGATTCAAACATACTTTTCATCGTTATTATTTAAAATAATTTATTTTAAATATCTAAAATTCACTAAAATAGCCAAATTAAAAATTTTAAATTGGCTCAGATTTTCCGGGTTGCTACAATCAATTAATATTGAAATAAGGTTGTTGTCATCAAAACTCCATTCTCCAACACTTGAATGCTACTAAAACTGAAATAGGGTTTCAATTTTGCTGATTTGAAGGAAATCTTTTGATTGAATTTGTATTTTAATATGAAATTGAATTTAAAACTGAAATTAAGAAACAACATTGCTTTGTGAAATAGGTTGCGTGTAGAAGGCTTAGAAAGAAAGCATCAAACAATAGGTAGAAAACAGCAGGAAGCAGACAAAAAAAAGAAAAGCTCATGAAAAGTGGGCATGAAGTCCAGCTAGAGCTCAACTCAAAATTCAACATGAGCCAAGTGTGAAAAATCTTTTTCTTTGTAATTCATTTTGGAACATCCAAATAGGGTATTGGCCCTGCTCGGCTCTATTTGCATCCACCCCTGGCCCTGACCTTGGATAAGACTTATAGTTTAAGTCTTCTTGGGTTTGTTGGGTAGTCACCCTATAATAGGGGATAATAGTAGTATGTACGTGTGTATATATTATGAAGGAATTTGTATGGATGTGCATATTATATGATGATTACTATGGTGATCATCAATAGATATACTACAATCTTTCTTATTATATGTATCACTTATACCATTCAAATTGTAAATCTCTGTATTAGGCCAGGAGTAGTATACAAGTATGTGAAGGCAGAAGATGTATATATCACTTGTAGTGTTGATTGTATGGTTTGGAATTTAGTAGTTTTATTAGTCAAGATTATATGAGCAGAAAAATTTGATGGATCACTTTATGCGAGGCATTATAGTTAATTAGTTTTATTGATTTTCTTGATGGATTCCTGGGGTCTTTGTTTAATTGCACTGATTGATGGATGATTTGATTAAAGAATCCACCTTAAGTGTGGTGTTTGATAGAGCAATCACTTAAGGTGTGTACACGCACAAGTTAATATTTGAAATCCATTATTTTCTTCGACTATGAAGTTACCACAAAGGGTAACTGAAATATGGTTTACATAAAATAAAGATGAATATTTTTTTTAATGCGAATATAAAAAGTGGTATATTTGTATATAAAGTTCAAATATATGACTAAAATAAAAATGAAGATAAATACTTACATGCTACTGGTATGATAGAACAATAGTGACGGTTGGATTTTTACAGCTAATGTATTTGTAAGAAGAACTCATACAAATTATTTGCAATGATTTTAAAGCAAACAGATATACTCTATAATTAGGGCCTTTTCAACGAAAGGTATGTATGCACCTTTGAGCGGTGTTAGAAAAGTGCTTTAATTATTAAATTAATTGTTTCATACAAAATGTATCTTAAAGTATATAAAAGTAATTTAGAGAACCTTTTTAGTGTCAATCTGTTTGTTGAGTGCTTTAAGGATTCTTGTTGACATGCTAAATCGGCATTATCGATAGAATTCTTAGAAACCTGGATGAGATATATGGACACTAAGTTTTAGAAAGTTATCAACATATCGAAAGGTTTGGTAAATTTCTGACAAGTTTCGAAATATTTTTCTAAACTAAAAAATAATGTAATATTTGAAAAAGAAGTAAAATATTCTGAATAACACAAAGGTCGTTGTCTAGTCAACTAAAGCACTTCAACATGGTGCGAAATGTGAAAGGGATTTGAACTTATTTTCCAAGTAGTATGTTATATACTATATAAGATTTTTTGCAATTATGAGTATTACCATTAAAGTACCCAATTTCAAAAAAAAAATTGAGTTGTAATGGAATCAAAGTTCTAAAAGTATCAAGGTAGATACCTAAGAAGGGATATAAAGTACTCTAATAAAAGAAATCTTATTTTGAAATAATGTTTTAGTAAACTATATTATATAAAGAGTGGTGTAAAATTTGAAGTTTTAGAAACTATTCTAAATTAAAATTTAAACCTAAGGATATGTGATTGTAGTAAATTAAGAATTTTTATAAAGACAATAATGTTATATTTTTGTATGTTAACATATATCTTGATTACAACCATCGAGCATTACTGGATAACTGAAGTCAATGCCGACGAATTACTAACTGCCTAGCCAACATTGTAGCTAGTCAATGAAGTGAGCCGCTCGAAATCCATGGTGAGGCATATCCGTATATTCATTAAGTTATTAATTGGTGTGTGATGCTGTGACTGCTTGTCTAGGGGTTTAATGGCTTGGACCGGACCAAACAAAGGTGTGTCCTAGTCTTGTCCTATAAAAGTTTCGGATGGACATAGACCGAACAAGCACTAAGTTCGAGCACTATTCTACGAGCCATACAACAAACGGTCAATGTTCAGATAATATAAAAACATCGAACATTTTGTATCGGACTGGACGGTGGTATGTTCTAGTCTTGTCCTATAAGAGAATCGTACAGACACGAACCAGACAACTTATAGCCTTATGCCAAGCCGGACAACAGACCGTCCTGTCCAATACATAGCCCTATGTATGTCTACTATGTTACATATGATTTCTTATAAACTGAGTGTATGTGGTGAATATATATTTTTGCTATCTGAGTTTACGCACACACTCTCTCTCTTTCTCTTTCTCTCTCACTCATATTTAACTCATAATGATATTTAAATCTATACGACGTTATAGAGATTAATTAAAAATAATAGTATTGAGGAAAATTATTTTGTGAATAACTAGTATTTTGGGAAATGTTATCAAAGGAAAGTGTAGGAAATAATTGAAGAAATTTTATGAAATTAAAGAATCGGTTTGAAAATAGTATTCAATGAAAATTTGAAATAAAGTTTTGTTTTTGTGAGATCATAGCGAAGTGTAATTAAATTGTATACATAGTAACAAATGCTTTATGAAGTCGAATTGGACTTTTAGAGCAAAAGAGAATTTTGTGTATAATATTTTCAAGTATCAAATAAAAAATTCATTAAAACTAAAAAAGAAATGTGATTTATAAAAATGAATTTAGAGGTATTTGTATTTTTTATTGGTTTATATTGGAAGTTAATTTTCACTTAAAACAAGATTTTAGGGAAATTCTGTTTTTCAGTGCCGATAAATTTTAGTGAATGTAACTTATGGATGAAGCAACAAAATATAATTTTGATACAATTACGTTCTAATGTATTAATAATTTGGAAAAAATATGTAAAGTAAAAAAAATCTTATAAGTAGAAGTATAGTTGGGCAGTTGGATTTTTGAAGTAGAAGATTGTTTAGAAAAACAATTGAGAATTTATTTGAAAGGATTTTTTGTAAGCCAAAGTTTGAAGTTATTAATTATAAATTTAAACTAGGTTATGTTTTTATGATGTATGACTTTACAAAATTCTTCATGATAAGTTATAAATTTTATTTCAAATGTTTAACAGAATTTGAAATTTTCTTTATGGAATAGAGATTAAAATTAAGGACCTAATTTACAAAAATAAATTTTCTAGAATTCAAAATTTTGATTTTATAAACACCTTAAGTATCCAACATAAGGTTATGTTCAAAGAAATAATATGGATTATAGTTATATATGTACGTATGTTATATAAAACATTGAAAACTTCCAAGGGGTATTTTTATCAAAGAGTCGACTTTAAGTTTCCCGAAAATTTCAACGTCTAAATTATATTTGGTTGTGATGATAAATCACTGCATTTAAGAAGCCTCCTAAGAGATTAATGATTAGTGTGTAATACACCTTAGTGTTAATGGGTGTAGAAAAGCTAACAATTTTAGTTTGTTTTGGATCTTCTTTGTAGGAAATTGTAGGGATGCAATTTTCTTAAGCGATGGGTCTATAACAACCCAGCGTTGAGAAGAGATTTGTTAATGTTAATAATAGTCTTAATTTAATTAATAAAGTAGAAATTAAAGACCAACAGATATACTTTTAAATTTGTGTGCAAATATTAAGACTTGTAATGAAGTATTTTATAGAAAATGGGAATTTAATGATAAATCATTTTTGGGTCAGATATTTTAAAAGTTATGGATCATTAATAAAGATGAGTTTAATTATTTTGTGAAATATTGATATTTTAAATTTGAAATTATAAAAATTTATGATAAATTATTAAATAATTTATATTGTTTAGATTTGATAAAAAAATAAGATTACTAATTTATGTGTAGTGAAAAAGAATTTTACTTTATTTGTAAAATGAGTTTGTGAATTTATTCAGTAAAAAGGCATAAAAGTGTAAATATCAAAAACAATTGTATAAATGAACTAGATTATACAAAATTATTACTGTAAAATTCGGTAATGATAATAGAACTCATGACAACTAAATATGAATTTTACAAGATGATTTTAACAAATCTACCATGAAAGAAAATTTGAATAAGGCTGTAGCATTAGCCCAACGGATAAGGACTTGTGTCGAGGTAACAATGATGCGAGTTCAAAACCTGGAATGACATGCTAAGGTTTTACCACGTGCATACGCTAAGATCAGACACTTATGTGGTACCCGCGGACCAGGCTAGGTGCACTAAGGGGTTTTACGACTCTGGTCGGTTTCCCCTTTGAAAAAATTCAAAAAAAAAAAAAGATTTGAATAAGGAAGAGGGGAAGAAAAAAGAAGGAACCGAAATAGAGAAAGAAAGAAATCCCATTAACATAAATCCCTGACCAACAAAAGCTGTAAGAGTTCCTAAATATTGTGCATGCTCCTATTATACGACGCCAAATAAACCAGATTGGGTAGTAATATCCATCCTGACGGCCTGACTCAGAGGGTCACTCCCCGAATCCATAACACACCCTTTGATGTGTATATGAGTGAAAGTCGCTTCCCCATCACTTAGGCTAGCAGTTAGTTACCATTAGGGAACTTTTAGGGGTCATGAACATTGCATAGTTTAGTCATGCACTAGATGGATATTTGGTTACAATGACTATTAAGGTGATCGATGACAGTTGGAGTAGCGCTAAGGGCATACGAGGAAGACTCGTAAAGTAGGCTAAGAGATGTCTATGTCTCATACAGTTCATATTAATATAGGCACTACTTATACATGTATATATAGGATCCTTATATATTGGCTAAAATATGATCATCATTAGTTGGGGGTCCATCTGGTTACTTGTGGACCATATGTTTACATTATTGGCTAAGACCATGATAAATAGTATGAAGCTAAATGTTCTGGTGATCTTTATGTGATTACAGACCACCTTAATTGTTTAGTGGATCATGTGTCCATATAGACATGTGAGCTATATACATTGACATTATTGCAATCAGTGATAACTAGAGATGCTGGAAGCATGGATTTAGACCGTATTCCTATCCATTATGGTTAGCTAAGAGATGATGTTGGCTATCAAGTTATGTCATAGTTTTTTTTTGCTTTTTTATGTCTTTTTCTTGTAGATTGATTATGATGTATCGCATTATATATGAGAGATAATCCTGGACACTACTGAGAGCATGTCCTATGTTATTATTGACTATCTATGCTTGACAATAGTTAAATACATATTGATGCTTCACCCACTTGACACATACATACGATATGCAGCTTGACTCGACTGTTATACAAGTGTTGACACAATTGCATGATTTGGTTATATTTTAATATGTTGCGATATCCATATGTTGTGAAGTCCTTATTACATTCCATGATATCATACTTATGCTATGTTGTTAATTATAGTTGTGATGTAAAAATCTATCTAGGCTTTTGTTCAAGCCTCCTTAGGCGCTAAGCTAGCCTTACAGTCTATATTTTTGTCTAGGCCTCATATAGCCCACTTAGATGAGTCTCAATACATTATCTAGCCATATAAAGAGGTTTATATGCATTATTTATGCACTAGTTCAGGCTTGATGTTCCTTGTAAGCATTAAGATTGTTTATTTCAATCGAGTTGGTCTCCATGGTTACTTCTAAACCAATTAAACTCATGATTTTCTGATGTGGATCAGTTAATACTAAGAAGAATATTAATATTTAATACAAAATACATCAATTTGATAAAAATGTCTAGCTTTGATTAATCTCTACTTTAACAGTAAATCTCTAATCTATGCTTATTTCCTATGATTAGCTTAAAAAAATTTAGAATCTTGATTATGGTATTGATGCTTACATTTTAGAAATAACATGATTTATGTATTATTTATATAATACTCGAGTTAATCCAAGACATTTTATGTTCAAGGACAAGATAATCAATTTGTGGGTGATGGACATAGATGGAGGATAAAGTTTTGTACTTTATGTCATTATATGTTACGAGTTCTTATGCATACTGATGACATGGAGATTATATATTAGACATACATTTTATTTACATATGAGATAGAAGGAATTTGACTGATTTTTTATCCCACTTAGACTTGTGTATTTTCCTATTATATATTATTGTTGCATTTTATGATTACGTGTTCTCTAATATTTATTTCATATTATGTATTGTTCTATCGTAAAGACAAAGCAGGCCATACGGTTAGGCCTGGAATGTGTAGCCCTCCTCGGTCGGGGCAACCACCATCGAAGGGGGAGCAAGATTGATGGAAGGTTGAAGCAAAATAAATAGGATGTTACTTAAAATCAGAATAAAAGCTAGCTTACCGTGGTTTGTTATGTGTTAGATTCCTAAATCAAAGGTTAGGGGATTGTTTATGGTAGTGTCCATTTTTCTACCATTTGGCTTAGTTTCATTTTTAGGGCAATTTTTGTTTTGCCTAGGGAAACCCATGCCCTAGGACCGGGCCTGTCTACAGATATATGTGCCTATTGTACCCGTGTTAGTATAAAGAAATATTCATGTGGGACAACCCAATATCGTCTCATTCTCTGTATTATTACATAATTTTATCAAATAGTGCTCTTTATCAAATATTTCTCTTTGGTAGTATGAATATAGAGGCGAGGTGCTACAACTGGTTAATATTTCACGTGACTTTATCCAACCCTTTGCATTTCTTCCTCTTTATCACTAATAGTAGTGGATAAGTTAATAACTGATCTGGATAGTGTTGACGCCAAAAAAATGTCACTAAAATATGTGATTGTATGGAAAAAGTATATTTTGTCCTTCTTCTTCCTCAAATCAAAGATGCCGAGGTCCCTTCGAGCTCTAGGGAGGTGTCAAATCAGAAATTTTCCAACCCTTTTAACAAATGAGCTTAGGGGTATTTATAGTGGAGTGGTTAGGTGGGAGTAGGTAGGATTAAGGAACCACTCAGTTGAAAATCGCATCATAGCTTGCGCATGCCAGAAAATCACATCAAACATGGTTGTTTGGGGGAATGAACACATCATCCTCAAGGGATACGATTTTCTCATCTCGGGGGATGTTAAAATCGCATCCCAGATTCCCAGTGGGATGCGTTAGAGAAGAGAGGCGTTGTATCCCTTGGATGCGATGACATCGCATCCTAAGGGATGCGACGCCAACGCATCTTGATCGATGCAATGACATCGCATCCCGATGGATGCGATGGCATCGCACTTTGTTTGGTGTGATGCGAGCTACCCTGGGATGATGCGAGGCAAGCGGAGAGTGTTGCGATGCGAACTGAGGTGACCTGATGTGAGGCGATAGGGGGCTTTATGAGGCGATGTGAGGAAGGTTGGTGTGATGCGAGTTAGGCCTTATGAGGAGTTGTGAAGCCACTGATCGCTCGACCTCTTTTTGGATTGAATCTTCAACAACTTGGCAACAGTTCGAGACTTAATACCGCGCGACGTGTTGAGTCGAGTGGGTCTTGTGTACTTCTGGGAACCAGATGAAAATGTCGGTTAACATTTTCCCCCCAAAGTACATCTTGCCTTGGCAGGATTGCTTTGCGTTGAGGAGAAATTTAGGTTGAAGCGTGAAGCAGTACGTTTGTTGAGTATTCTGGTTCGTTTGTAGCTTTCTTAATCGTCTAGTCCCTGTCTTATTCATGAAATTTAAACAGTAGTTATCAACTCTCATTTATGTCTTAACGTAAACGAGTGGTTGTGGACATGTGTCTGTGCCTGCGCTCACATATTGTCATATGGTTTTGCGCGATGCTATCATGGTTTGCAGAAAATTTGAAGAGAAAACGAGGGAGAAGTACATATGCATGGATAGACATGCGTGTACGCATCTCGTGCATGCGCATGCATATGTACAGGGACATATATATATGTATATACATGTTCATTATTTCATTCATACGTATCCATACATACATATAAATACATTCATATGTTTCCTTTTTTTTCTAAACATCGTGTCTTGTTGGGATGCGAATGTGACGGCAAGGTACTTCGCTCGGTCCGAACCAGTCGCTAAACCGACCCAGACCGTTCGAAACGCCCTATCGTTCGAAATTCTTTTTTTTTTTTTTTTTTTTTTTTTTATACCTGGAAATGAAAATGATTGAAAAAGGGGGGGGCCAGGTTAAGAAGGGAAATTAAATTTTTTTTTTTTTTTTTTTTATTATTTTATTTTGCAAAAAAAGTTAACTTTCACATACGATCTCGAAACGAGGCCCACCGCCTGTCGTCCACAGCGTTCTACCCCCATTCCGAACACAATAGGATATGTATCGCAAGCTGATTCGATAGTTACAATCAGTTTCCATTGAATTTACATTTAAATCACTTTATTGAATTTTAAACGTATATTTCAAATTACCGGGGGCACATACGAACACGAAAAATCCCAGAAAAATATTTTCTAGCTTCGTATTGACGATACGGTCCTAACAAAACTAGTTTCGTCGAATTCTGAGACCGTTAGAAAAATGGCCAATTTCCAGTCGATTAAAATCAACTGAAACTGGTCAAACGCGTTTTCCTTTGCCACGCTCACATATTGATTCGAAAAATTACGAAATTTGAAATCTAGCAATAACTTGACACTGCGGACCCAACAAAAGTGGTTTCGTCGAAATCCGAGGTCATTTGCAAAATGTCCATTTTTAAGGGCCTGAATTCCATAGCGACTATTCAGAATTTTCAACTGGACATATCTTTTGATTCCCGCTACGAACTTTTGATTTTTCGGATTCGTTGGAAAGATATTCACTATTAGATTCCATTATTTTCGGTTTCACTAAAATCCGGATTGTTTTGCACCCGGTACATTCAATTGAAGTTTGAAATCGAATTATCGAACTACCGCGCCATTTTCAATTCCTTTTATAATTATATATAATTATTATATATTCTAACGACGACGCGTAAAATATATACGATCGAATTATATTCAAAATAAATTTCTCGTCGATATTCTTTAAAATAATTCCTTTTAAATAATCAAAATTCGCTAAAATTGCCAAAATAAAATTTTCAAACTGGCTCGCATTTTACGGGTTGTTACAGCGATATATCACATCCTTGAGTGATGTGATGGATCGCATCCCAGTGGGATGCGATGGACCGCATCCCAATGGGATGCGAGGCAAGGAAAAGCGGACCGAGGCCCCATGTCCCCCCACCTCTATATAAGCTGACTCCTCCCCCTCCATAACTGTTTACACCAAAAAATGGCTTAAACACCAAAGGTACTAAAATTGTACTTCACCAAAATGGTAGGGAAATAAATGGAACCGTACTTAACAACAATTCAAAAAGAAAATGCGAGGAAGATAAAACGGAGACAAGGTTTAGAGTGGTTCAGCCTTATATTAGGCCTACATCCACTATGAAGATAGCTTGCATTCTTATAACGGGGATTACAAAATACATAAACTCTCTTTTTTCATACATCACTATACCCACTCAATACTATCATTCATACATTTCAATCCTGGGATTTTATGAGAGAATGCTAGAGTTTAAGGAGGAGAACGATGGGTGAATGATTGAGAAGGAAGATGTCTTTGTTTCCCCCAATTACAAGTTTGTACTTAACGCCATGGACAAATGGATGATGGAACTTTGAGTGGAGAAGATGATCATTACTTCCAAGTGTTTGAGGAGTCACTGAGGATAGAATTTAGTAGCAATTTGTGGCTAGAAAAATTGGATCCCTTTTACGCTGACAGCCACGGCGTATTTATAGGTGAGCTCCCTTGAGCAAGTGATCTGAAATCTGTATATGCAGGCTATGGGTCGTTCATCCTCTTAATTACAAACATGCCATCGCCTAGATGTAGCCAGTTGTTTGTAGCTATTTTCAGTTGTCATGTGCGATGGACTCTATGAGCTAGTGTTTTGGGTAGACGGGCGGACGACCATGATTTTCTGATGCGGCTATGTCTGATCCTGAGTGAGCAGGCGATGATCTTTTTAGTCTGTTGGTGACTGACTAAGGCTTGTGACTTGAGATGTAAGTGCGCTCTTTCTAAGAACTGGTGTACGACCGACCGGTAGGTGGTATCTGACCAAAGTATTGGCGTTCGACTAGCAGGAACATACGAGCAATAGGAGTTGCAATCCATAAGCGGTTGTTAATTGCACGCGCGACCTTGACTCCTGCTCTGATACATGCGACCAAACTTTGATATTAGGTCAAGCGTCTTCCATTGTTGTGGGCGATCTTTATAGGATATACGACCTTTATCTTTATTGAGTCCCACTACTCATAATGTTTTGTGCCACCACTCTCGATCGTGTTGGGAAATTGACTTGTCATGGGTTTGATGTTTAGACCTTATTCTGCGCAGTTGCTTCCTACCCTTCGTGAGTCGTTTGAGTGCCTCAGATAGCATTGTGCACGACCGACCCTGATGGTATCCGTTCTGTATCTTCCACTTAGCTTTTGTAACTCAATGTGCATATGGGTTTTTTGAGGGATTAAAACTTGTCCCTCGAAGTCCGTAATTTCTTTTGGCAAAGAATTACTGGCTTCGACATAATTGATCGCAACATTGTTTAATAGGTCTAACCTAGCTGATCGAAGGGTCATTCGTGCAAAAATTAGGATTGTTCCGTTGTGGTGGACTGGTATCGTCCCTTTCTGTGAGTGAGAAGTTTGATGTGTCTTATCATTATTATGTGAATGGTCGAATTGTGGGACACCAGCTGGAATTTGACGGGACGCTTATTTGGGCAATCGAGTATTAAGTTAACATGGTGGGAATGCTCTGGATGCATGCCTTTTAATCTTCCCTCTCATTTTCTTATCTGTACGCAATCGACTAGTTTATCATGTACACTTGTAGACTGGTATATGGGACTTCAAAAAGATTTAATGGTTCAACTCAAATTCCATATGATGGTAGTGTTCTTACACGGCCCACCTATATGCGCTCATTTGAATGACTCCCCAATTGCTCGAATGTTGAGTTCATTAGCCTGAACATAGAGTCGCTTGTCCATATTATCACGTATGAGCGACCGGACGGACATACTATTTTGGTTTGCTAACCCTTCTGGCTGTTCCTTATATATTGTTTTCCTATTTTCTTCTTTCCCCAAGAGAAACTTTCAATGGCGGCGTTGTTCTGAGCAATCCTCTTCATTGTTCCGATTCTTTTCATAACTTTCGATTACTTCAGCTCTTTCCTTGCTCTGATTTGCACCCGTGCGCAGTACTCCTATCAAGGCCTCCGCAATCTCAAGATTGGTTTGACTAGCCTGTTCGCCTTGATTTGAGACTTCTCGCTTGCCCATAAGTAAATTCTTCTTTTGATCTTACTTTGGCCCAATTTGAAGTATGAATTTGGTTATTCTGAATGCAGTTTTGGGATTTCTAAGTGTTAAGCGAGATTGACCTTTGTGGATCTCTTAAAGGTTCTCACAATCCTAACCAAGCTGTTGCAGGATTTCCAAGTAAGGGTTTTCTTTTCTCTTTTTTGCAATATTCTTTCTTAAATTCATACGAGCTTGAACAAAATGTTATCTTTTTTTTGGTCCTATAAACCCATAATTTCAGGAGTCGAACTATGTCTACCAAGCCAGAGGGTCTGATCAAGCGGGAAGTTCTGATCGAGTTGTATCTATGCCAAATATTGCCTCTTTAACAGGTGCTACCCAAGATTTCCCACAACCTTGTGCACTTTCTAGTGTACCTTGTGAGAGGCACGGGACAGATCTTTCTTTCAGCTCGTTCCAACAATTGTGCAATCAATTCGGAATCTCGGAAAAAGAAGAAGCCAAACTGCCTAGAGAGAAGGAGTTTGCAGATATTCCTCCCAAAGGATATGGTGCTGTTAATCACGGCATGCTGATAAGCGGAGCGATTTTTCCTTTTAATCCTTATCTAGAAATGATTCTTCGGAGTGTGGCTATTGCCCCGTACCAGTTACATCCTAATGATTATGCGATTTTGATAAGCCTTTATATCCTTTTTATGAGGGAAAAACATCGGGCTCCTTCATTTAAGGACATATGCTTGTTGTATGCTTTTAGAAAAAGGAACCAGTGCCTTTCTTTTATCTTTATGGAGAGTCGGGTTCGAAAATAATCACTGGCTTAGTGGACAGTGTATGAGGATTTCACAGTCACTATTTCTTTATCCGATGTCCCAATATTTCTGCGGCTTTTGGATGGAAGGCGGTGAGTATTTTTATTCTTTAGACTTCCTCTTGGCCCCCTCTATTTTTAAAAAATAAATAAATCTTTTGGTTATACTGCAGCGCTTCCTAATCAAAGCATACCCTTCGACCAAGATTTATGCAATTCACTATTAGCTGTTGACGAGAGCAAGAAAAACAGGAAATTCCTGATTACTGAAGGGTTTTTACGGTAATATGACCTGCTTCCTTTCTTGTGCATCTTCGCGGTGGATACTTATGACAAAAAAGACGCTACCAACAAATCCCCTGTCAAGAAGTCTTCGAGAAAGGAGTGCTCCAGCCCCGTAGGGAGCAGCAAGGCTTCTTTCAAAAGCAAACCGGTTTTCGCCAAAAAGGTAGTGTCTAAGCATCCAAAGCACAAAGGTCCTGTGATTTCGGCGGTCTTATCTGAAAAGGAGGGGCCTTTTTTAGAGGAAGTCATATAGGGAAATGCAAATGTGACTTCTTAGAAAACCACCTCGGATCAAGAGCAGGAAGAGGAGCAGCCTGATGAAACTGCAGTGACTTCTAAAGAAGCTCTGGAGGTTGGAGAAAGTTTTCCTACTAAGGATAATCAAGAAGAAGATGGTTCAGAAACTTTTAAAGGTCTTGATCCCCTTGACTTACCTGAAGACCTTATTCAAGGTAACATTGCTACTCAAACATTTATGTTTCGAACCTTTATCGCAAGAATTTACCCAAAAAACCCTTGTTTCTGGGCCAAAGGGATATCTCACAAAGCCTGGAACTGCTTTAGGTCCTTTTTTATGCATTCAGTGTACCTCCTTTTCTCGTTTTCTTTCTTAGTATTCCCCGATTCAGGTGCTAAGGTTTTCTTTTTCCTCTTAGATTCAGGAACGGAATCATCTTTATTAGACAGTTTTTCCCAGCAAGTTGCCCTTGTCAATCCACAGAATATTTTACAGTCCAATCTTTCTCGTTGCTCCAAGCGTCCCCGATCATCCTCAGATCCTCTAACTCGACATTCTCTCGAAGCACCGTTAGCGAGTTTATGGAAGAAGAAGAAGCATGATCATTCTCAAGTATCTGAAAGAGAAACCCAGGATGCTGAGGGGAGAGAAGACAATAACAAACAAGATAAGGATGTGCTCGGTGGATCTCTTGAATCAGACGAACTTTTATGTCCCAGTTCTTTGGTCCCTCTGGAACCATCGCTTACATCCTCAATGCCTAATGTATCCTCTCTCTGCCAGATTCAAGCGATTCTCGACAGGCCTCCATATGAAGTTGGCCCTGGTAATCGAAAATTGAAGGATCGGTTTGGAGATTGGAACTTAAGAGGAAATGATCTCGACTAGGATCTGTTTCCATATGATGACCAGAGTACCGTCGGGGAGCTAAGAGCCATAAAAAATTATATGACCACCCAACTCGCCAATGTCAAGGATCAGCTTGAAGTCCAGCTAGACGAGACCAAAGATACTTCCAAAGATCGATTTGAATCTTGGAACAGATTGTGCTTCAAATTCTAGAGGCTGAATACTCAACATCTTGAGCGCATTGAGCTTCTTGAGAATGATAAGGCTGAATTGATCCATGTAATCGAAAGTCAAGCAACCGGAATTGCATCCTTCGAGGATAGGAACAGCAGGGTGAGCAGCTTGTAGATTGACAATGGAAAACTCCAAGAAGAGATATAAGCTATCAAAAAACAACTTTATGAGGCTCAAACCAACTGCGAGTCTGCTGAATCTCAATTGACTTCTATACAACAGGCTGTGGTTTCTTGCCGGCAGGATAAGGCAGTACTTGAAGATAAACTTACTTCCCAAAGTAAGGTTCTTGAAACCTTGGAAGAAGATAAAGCGAGGTTAGCCGGTGATCTTGAGCAAACCAGAATTAAGACTGATGAGACCCTGTTTCGATTTTACACCCTTAGTATTATAAACTGCGGAAGCTTGAGTTATCTAAACAACGATTTTCCTCGCACATTGGCTCTCTCCTAGGAGCAGGTGCTTATATATTCCAAGCATAAGGAAGATAGTGTTCTTCAAGTGGCCCTCCTTAAGGCAAGCGATCGTGACGCTATGGAGAAAGGTAGGAGAATACTGGCAGATGAACGGGCTCAACCCCCTGAGAAAGAGGTTCAGAACGTTGTTCCTGCTCATGCACCTAGTTCTATGAGTGCTGGAGCTTCAGGATCCCAAGTGTTTCTAACGGAATCTTCTGTTGTTAATGAAGGTACTTCTGAGGTTCATTTAGCTGATGACCACGCTGCTTTTGAAGACATCATCAAATGATGTACTAGATGGTGAAGGAAAATGGTGATTCTCAGACAGGTTGTATATGCGAGTGTTAGTCCTTGCTTGTTATTTTATGTTTGCAGTACCAATTTTATGAGCTCATATCTTTGTGATGAATTTGTGTTTAGGTTTATTACTATTTTTTGTTGGCGTTAGTATGTCGTACTTTTTGTCACAATTTTCATTTGCATCATGTTACGCTTTACTGGTTGTGCATTGGTTACGTTTTTACGACATGCAACGTTAGTATCGCTGGTTTGTTTTGATTTTAGAATATCATTTTCCCTCTTTTGCCCCTTCTTTGAGGGGCTTAGTTCTTATTACGCATCTGTTCATATTCTTTAATAGCCTGGTAATTCAAACCTTTAAAGCTTATATTCGAATGTGCATTTTTGAAAAGTGCAGGTATCCTATTGTACATTTAATCATGTTCTTCATTGACTTGGCATCCCAAGTCCTTTGGAGACTCGATTAAATGCATCTTTTTATATACAATTTGTTTTTTTTTGTACTTAACCCTATATCTCACTAACTCAATGACCCGAGCCCTTCGGAGACTAGTTTTGAGCACGTGCCCCTATGGGAGGACTTGGGTTATAAGTTTTCGACCTAATTTCGATCCTATTTGATTCGGCTTATTATGATCAAACAAATACCTAAATTGGACACCCCCTTTCGGCTAGGATTTCTGTTACCCCCTTTTGGTTAGGATTTCTGAATTGGACTTTTTTTTTGTAATAGAGAGTGCAGCCTCTTGATTTTGGTGTGCTCTCCATGACTTGATTTGGAATGATTCTTTCCTTTTGAGTTTTGCAAGATGATGGGTTTGATTATCCTGCCTGGTTTGACTAATGCTTTTGGCGCTTGATACTTGAATTGCCCTGTATTTAAGAGACCAATTTTTAGCGCTAGCTGGTAAACAGCTTTTGTTTTACATGAGATTATGATCTGTGAGAAAATATATTTTAATTGTAGAGTTTTTGCTTAACACAGTACGGGTGAATCACAAATCATTTCATGGCAATACAGCTAGTGCTAAAACAGAGTCCATAAATAATAAAATAAAGACAATGGGGGTTGTGCATCTTTAGTTCTGGATGTTGAATTGCAACTGATGGTTATCAGTCGATAATTGGCCGTAGGTCTTCGGGTGCTTGGGTTATCTCATGTGACCCAGGATGACTGGCATCCTTACCTTGCCCCTGACTTTCTGACACATTTTGAGGATTCTTAACATATTATTGCAGTTGATTTTTCCGAATGAGCTCCTCGATTAAATTTCTCAAGTGTCGACATTCATTCGTGTTGTGCCCACGTTGATTATGAAACCGACAAAACTTCACGGAATTGGCCTGTTGTTCCGTAATTCTTTGTGGTTTTACCTGAGGGAAGATACCTGAGTCCTTCGTGGCGGAGTAAATTTTATCTGGGGTTTCATTTAAGGGAGTCAATTCTGTTTTCTTAAAAAAATCTTGACTTTTTGTGTATTTTACTGTCTCTTTCATCAAACCCTCTCTTATGCCCAGGGTCATCCTTCTGAATTATTTGAGATTCATTACTTTTTCCTTCCTTAGCAGTGTTATTGCTCGTGTCCTTATGAATATCTAGGGTATCGTTTTCCATGCTCATGTATTCTTCGGCTTTCTTGTAGATCTTCTTTAGAGTCTTTGGTTTCTTCATCTTAAGCCACTTCCCGAATTCTGACTTCTTATCGATAGCCCCTTTCAGGGCCGCTAATAAGTACCTAGGCTCTGGTTCTATGACCTCTGCTGCTGCAGCATGGAAGCGTGTAAGGAAAGCTTTGATGGTTTTACCAGGCTTTTGTTCCATCTCGCTGAGTGACATCACATCCCTTGCCTTGGTAGTCTGTAGTCGGAATTGATCTTGAAATATCCTTGCCAAGTCGGCGAATTGGTCAATACATTTAGGTGGAAGTCTGGTGAACCATAGCAAGGCCACACCTTCTAGACACACGGTAAAGTATAAGCACTTTATTTCATCGGTAGCCCTAGCCCCATTCATGTGTTGGTCGTACTTAAACAGGAAAATGTTTGGATCGCCAACTCCGCCATAAGGTGTTATCGTTGGGGGCATGAGTTTCTTTGGGAATTTTGCTTGACGGATTTTCTCTATGAACGGATTTTTGCTAAGTGAGAACTCCCACTTTTTCTCTTCATCTTCTCGGGTCGCTTTCTCTTCCATTATTCGCTGGATCATGTATGTGATGCGTCTCTCGTCACTTGCTTGTTCGTTGGAATCGGTATCGATGTTTTTATCAGAGTGATCTCGATTTGAGCTTCGACGCCTTACACCTTTTTTGGGAGATGTTATGTTGGTGGGACTCATGACAGCCTGAGTCGCGCGTTTTCCTTTATGCTATGGAGATTTGGCCTTAGAGTCCTCAACGCCGACCTCTCCCTTATCTCCCACTAAGTAGTGAGATCGACCAGGGTCTGAGGCTGATGAGTCTTCTTTTCCATCAGCATTATTTACAGCATTTGGTGGCGGTAAACTGTTTTGAGCATTAGTCAGGACATCAAACCTTTCCATCATCATCTTCGTTGTAGCATCCATCTTTTCGTTCAAGTTGGTTACAACCACATTAAACTCATCTCGTGTTACAGATGGCCTAGGGGTTTCCCCAGCCCCTTGGTCCAGAGTTTGTGGTATAGTCTCATCAACATTATTATCCTCATTGATCGTGGGAGCTTTGTCAGATTTGATGCCTTTCTTTGACCCGGCCATGGCCTCAAAGGAGAAAGCGATTTTGGATTTTTTTTCTTTTTGGTTGCTGAACTCTGAAAGGAAGTACGAAGCAAGGAATTATGAACACGGCCCCACGGTGGGCGCCAAAATGTTTACATCAAAAAATGGCTTAAACACCAAAGGTACTAAAATTTTACCTCACCAAAATGGTAGGGAAATAAATGGAGCCTTACTTAACGATAATTAAAAAAGAAAATGCAAGGAAGATAAAATAGAGACAAGGTTTAGAGTGGTTCATCCTTATATTAGGCCTACATCCGCTATGAAGATAGCTTGCATTCTTATAACGGGGATTACAAAATACATAAACTCTCTTTTTTCATACATCTCTATACCCACTCAATATATTCTCATTCATACATTTCAATCCTGGGATTTTATGAGAGAATGGTAGAGTTTGAGGAGGAGAAGGATGGGTGAATGATTGAGAAGAAAGATGTCTTTGTTTCCCCCAATTACAAGGTTGTACTTGACACCATAGCCAAATGGATAATGGAACTTTGAGTGGAGAAGATGATCATTACTTCCAAGTGTTTGAGGAGTCACTGAGGATAGAATTTAGCAGCACTTTGTGGCTAGAAAAATTGGATCCCTTTTACGCTGGCAGCTATGGCGTATTTATAGGTGAGCTCCCCTGAGCAAGTGATGTGAAATCTATATATGCAGGCTGTGGGTCGTTCATCCCCTTAATTACAAACATGCCATCGTCTAGTTGTAGCCAGCTTTTCGTAGTTGTTTCCAGTTGTCATGTGCGAGCGACTCTATAGGAGCGAGTGTTTTCGGTAGACGGACGGACGATCATGATTTTCTGATGCGGCTATGTATGATCCTGAGTGAGTAGGCGATGACCTTTTTAGTCTGGAGGTGACTGACCAAGGCTTGCGACTTGAGATGTAAGTGTGCTCTTTCTAAGAACTGGTGTACGACCGACCGGTAGGTGGTGTCTGACCAAAGTGTTGGCGTTCGACTAGCAGGAACATACGAGCGATAGGAGTTGCAATCCATGAGCGGTTGTTAATTACACGCGCGACCTTGACTCCTGCTCTGATACGTGCGACCGAACTTTGATATTAGGTCAAGCGTCTTCCATTGTTGTGGACAATCTTTATATGATATACAACCTTTATCTTTATTGAGTCGCACTACTCATAATGTATTGTGCCACCATCTCGATCGTGTTGGGCAATTGACTTGTTTGGGGTTTGATGTTTAGACCTTATTCTGCGCAGTTGCTTCCCATCCTTTGTGAGTCGTTTGAGTGCCTCGGATAGCATTGTGCACGACCGAACCTGATGGTATTCATTCTGTATCTTCCGCTTAGCCTTTGTAACTCAACGTGCGTATGGATTTTTTGAGGGATTAACGATAACACTTCTTACTTTCATATCCTCTTGAAACCGCATCCAACCCTCCTTCCTTAGAAAATCGAAAATCAGTTGAAACAGCAAAACAAATGTTGGTGTTTAAATCTTGACGGGTTGAGCTCTAAACCGGGTTCGTGCCCATGAAAACTGATATGATTCTCTATACTTAGGGATTTTGGAGCCCGATTCGAGCTTAGCCTTGTCGTTAATGGCGGATGAGGGATGCAGGGATGGAGAGGAAGAGACGTAGAGTGGAGAAGATGGAGGGGAGGGCGCATCGCCTCCCCCATGCCTTGTTGCAATGTAACTTTGCATCACCGCGTGAGGCGGCTTTGCGTCACCTAGGTGTTGTGATTTCGTATCACTGTTACGATGCAATTTCTCTTCTCCTACGTGATGCGATTTCGCATCACTTGCGTGATGCGATTTCGCATCATCGGCATGATGCGTAATTGCGTTGCCTATGTTGAAGTATAGATTGCATATGATCTATAACACAACTATGTTGAAGAATAAATCACACCAACATGAGGGGTACAGTTTTTACATATGATCTCTAAGGCAACTATATTGAAGTATAGCTTGCAATGGAGACGCGATCCAAAACACATCAATGCTCGGAAGCTGAAGCTTCTCAGCACTCGTCGCCCCCGTTCAGCTCAACTAATAGCACTATCCCTGAGGACAACAAGCTTTAGACTTCTTCAGAGTCAACCCCTTCCCAGTTTATAGATTCATTGAAAGCATCCGATTGTGATTACAGCAGACGACCGAGCGCTCGACTAATCCGTCGGCGCCAGGAGGTGATACCGCAGATGAGGAGAGGTCCTAGGATGACGTAGATATTATGGTGAGCGACGTCCTGGTCGCGATCCGAAATCCCCCGATCTTCGAAGAGACGAAAAAATACGAATTTTGTAAGAACACACTACTTCAGAATTTTTCATTATCTTCACAATAATTTACATCAGAGTACAAAAATATCAGAGTGCAAAAAAAATATTAGAAATGTAAAAATACAACGCACATCGAAACTACATCAACTAACACAGATGAAACCAATACACAGATATAGATCTTTCTGAATATAGCTCCAGCTGTAATCCAGGATCCTGGGAAAAATAAAGAATCTGCAAATCCAAAACTACTAGCTGCCCGTGTGGAAAATATAGGCACCCAGAGTTTAGGTGGAAACAATAAACTCCGAGTTAGTTATGGGACTGGTGTGAGAGCTAAAATGGTTATTAAACTTTACTTTAAAAATAAGGTAATTCACAGGACCACGCCGTATAACACGGAGCATGTTTACTCCCATGAATACTCTGAAATAAGGCAAATTATAAACAACGCAATGGTTTTTGGACAAAATGAAGCTATTATAAGACTCAGGTCCCTTCACATAATGCAACACAAGCCGGAGGATAGAGTTTTACCTTATAATAGCCAAACATGCTTGATACGTTTTAAAAACAAAGATTCTTAACATTACTATAAGTGCATAGTATAGAAAACAACTTCGAATATAAATGTATCAATCCTAGACGGCATAGTACCCCATCCTACTATGTCGCCATATAGGTTTATAACTGAAATCAAAAGTTGTATATTGGAAATTCAATTTCCATTATGAGTCAAGGCAAGGGATGGTCTCCTTACCGAATTCGGATCACCTCTAGCAAGATGACCTAGGATCACACCTATGAGCAACCCTTAGATCCTACAGGGCCGGTCCATACCTAACATTTGTGGATTAATTATTCCTTAACAATACGTTTTCCAGTCCTATCAGACCTGTCACTTGAGCCTTTTAGTTGGCTCTATATCGTGGCGCCTCGCAATCCGTCATCCACATAAGTAAAATTGTCTGGGCTTCATACCATGACACAACTTCTAGCGAGAAAGAAACGTATGCACTCCCTACATCCCTTATCCTGTTTTGGACTCATATCGGGTGTGAGGCTCGCAAATTAACGCTATGCAAAAAACTATGCTAAATAAAGCCATGCTTTGATCATCATCCTTAAGGCCCTCCTTTTCAATAAAAACTTTGATTATTGCAACTTAGCATGCTATATTATCAATCCATACCACATCATTGATCGTCTACCAATATATAACCTCTAAGCACGTATGTCTAAAAGGAGGGTGTTAAGCAAGAGAATAAATTTCCCAACACCAAACAAATATACAATTAACAGAGATCAACAAAAACAGCGTGAAGCATAACGTCAGACACACAATCCATTTTCATGTCCGTTCTTGGTCTGAACGAAACCGGAGGCACCTTATTCCTCATCCTATATGTCCAATACAGGAGAGAGGTCCTCGTATATCTAGTCGATTTCCAAGTACGTTTTAAACTACCACCACTTAATACCTTGTCTTGGGTGTACGACTCAATCAAGACATCAGTAGTAGCTCAAACGATGTGAAGATCTCCGGTCTTCAACCAACGTCTTCGTTCTTGGTTTTAACCATCGTAATGATTATTTAGAATGGGTAAAACCCAGTCTTTCCAAATAACTTGTGTATCTTTGTAATCATGTGTCAAATACACAAAGATAACCTCATTTCATTCCAATCCAGAATATTCTTTAAATTAAATATTCGTGCTCTTTAGAAACTGATTCTCATTGACTTTATCGAAGATAAATTCTTAAATCTCAAAATCATATTTCAATGATTAATCAAGTATTAGAAATTAATCTTATCTTACCTGGGTTAAAGTACAACTACATTTAAAAGCCAGGTTCACTATAAACTCAAATTTCTATTTTCCGTTCATTAGGGACTCTTTCAAAAGTCGCTCCCCCCGTCGTACCTGAATATAATCCATATCAACTGAGGTTCGGTCTTGAGAGTTAGAGCTAGACCACGGGAGAGGGCTTGATGCCTGTCGAAACTGTACCGTAGGTGTCGGTAGGTAAAGTCGCACCTTCATTAAAAACTTAAAGGTATGGGCATGAGGGAATTCAGCCAACTAATGAGCCTTTTCTTGGATGTGCATGGCCCTTTGGAATGGAAATGGCTGTGAGCCTAGGCTCGGCTCGGTTTGGGTAGCTCGAGATCGAAGTGGGAGGTTTCGCGGGTCAGCTCGGCAACAGAGTAGGAGTGAAGATTATGCTTACTGAGGAGGAGTTAGCATACTTTAGTTCCTTCATGGGGAGAGATGTCCAGGGGGTTAAGCGACAGAAACCGCTGAAGTGAGCGAGCCCATGATGTGTGGCATGTTTGAAGAGCAACAGGCTGGCTTATGTGCCAAAGCCGAGGAACAAGAGCAGAAAAAAGTAGCTGATGAGTTAACCCGGAAAACGACTCTGGTAGATGCTAGGCAGAAGGCCGAACATGATGTTGCGGCCAAAGCCTAAAGAGAAAAGGAGGATGTGGCGAAGGAGCAGGCAGATCTGAAAGAAAGAGCCAATGCAGAGGCCTCTAGGAAGAAGGTCGCAGAGACATACAAACAGCTGCATGAAGTGAAGGCTAGAAAACTTAAGGCTGGGAAGACAGGCCAGCAAAAGGTGATACCGAAGATCGGGTCCCAGTGGAAAGAGAGCGCGCCGCCAGTACTGGCACTTTCATGCGAGGTTGTTCCTCCTCCTTTGAGGGAAATCCCACCTGATGAGATCACAGAGGTCAGCGACAACGAGGAGGAGATCCTGCTAGCCTCTCTTTTCCCATCCCCACCTAAAGGGAAGAAGGAGAAAGGAGGAAGCAGTTCCAGGAAGCGGAGGAAGAGAGGAGATGATCCTTCAAGCAGAGACTCAGGCAAGAAGAAGAAGGGTGAGAAAGAGCCCGAGGAAGTGGAGGAGGGCGAGCGGCCCAAGTGACCGATGTCTTTTGTCATTTGGGATGCAGGCCGATATTATATGCGAGTGGCCCTCGCCTTTCGACTTTTGGAGGCATGTTGTGGTTTTCGTGTACACCCTGTCATTAGAAAGAAAGATATCAAATTATGCAGTTTAGAAAGAAAGATATCAAAGCATGCAATTTAGAAAGAAAGATATCAAAGTATGTAGTTTGCTATAGCTATGTGAATGAAACCATTAGTTAGTTCTTCTTATGTGCATTTATATTACGTGTTTGAATGTTCATCTTATGCTTTCCAGTGTCCTATACTTACATAAGCATACTTGTTGTTACGCTCAACCAAATGTGATTGAGGATCCTGCACCAGGGGTGCTCCTGGTCATACGGAGGTCGTGCGTTGGTTTCGCTCTTGGGCCCTCTGTTAGTTAGGAGTCCCAAGACGCACGGAATCCAGGTCAGATGCCTTCTGATCTCCCGGAGGTCATCGATCCTAAGTCGTGAGGAAGCATGGACGTTGCGATTCGTCCGACTTTTGGCTCTCCAGTCGTTCCTTTGGGCTTAGAGTGCGAGGGAGTCGTTTATTCGCCAAAGGGTGCCCGGATTTAGAGCTGGTAGGTTGGATTGTGGTCGAGTGGGTTCCCCCAAGCCCGGGAACTTAGGAGCGAAACGATTTATGCTCGGTCTCGGTGCTGGGCCGAAGTTTGAGTGGTACCTATTTTCACCAAAAAATGGTTTAAACACTAAAGGTACTAGAATTGTACTTCACCGATACGTAAGAAAATAAATGGAGCCATACTTAATAACAATTAAAAGAAAATTGTGAATAAGGAAAAATAGAGACGAGATTTAGAGTGGTTCAGCCTTGTGCCAGGCTACATCCACTTTGAAGATTACTTGCATTCTTAAAATGGAGATTACAAAATACACCAACTCTTTTTTTTCATACATCTCTATATTCACTCAATATACTCTCATTTATACATATCAATCCTAGGATTTTATGAGAAAATGGTAGAGTTTGAGGAGGAGAAGGACGGATGAATGATTGAGAAGGAGGGTGTCTTTGATTTTCCGATTACAAGGTTGTACTAGGCGCCATGGCCAAACTGGTGATGAACCTTTAAATGGAGAAGATGGTCCAAATCTTTAAGGAACGATTGAGGATAGAATTTAGCAGCACCACGTGGTTCAAAAGATTGGATCCCCTTTATGTTGGCAGCCGTGGCCTATTTATAGGTAAGCCTAGAAACACCCCACCTCCGTTAGGGTCACTCTCAAAGGGAATGCCCTAATTTTGGTGGAGGTTTATAAGTATAAGTTACATATATACAAGACAGATATAAGAACACATATTTTTGAACAGCGGAAAAACAACAACATCTTTTATTTCATCAAAATACGTGTTCACAAAAAACATGCCATACTTGTCTTACAATTCTCCCAAAAACATAACATCTTCATAACTGTCTTGATTACATTATTAAAGAAGCATAAAGAAAACATAAATAAACTGCAAAAGTCCCCTAATTGCTGCCCAAAGCCATAGCCCAAAACGGAAAAAGGTCCAAGCAATACATTCTTTCTCTTCAAGCTGGATGTGAAAGTTGGTCAAGCTGCGGTATTCCCTCCCTGTGGACCTGGGGGGGAAACGGAAGAAAGAAGACGAAAGAAAAGTAGAGTCAGACATAAAGCCTGAGTAAGTCTAGGACTATTCAGTCTATGAATAAAGAACTGGGTATGATAAGCATAAAAAGGAAATGGGAAAGCACCATAAACTAAGTTAAGTTGTCTAGGGTCGAATATACTATCGTACCCCATATTAATCTCTGTACCCATATAAACTAGTTCCCAACAGGCACCCAATAATCAGGGTGAAGTGACCCTTTTTCTGATGATCGGCTCCTACTCGCATAGTTACATGTGTCTTACGGCCCCCGATGTTGTAGTTACCTATGGTGGTCCCACCATGGGGTGTATCAAGTCCCATGGTGGCGGCCCGACACAATTCTAGAATGCACAGGTATGCTACTGGTGCCCAGTGCCTTATTTTTCTGCGCCGGAGTGTGTGCACGCCCGCACCCCGTTAGAACCTACACTGCTGCACCACCGCCGTCGATTTGACCTCTTACAGTCAGCCCAGTAATCGTGCCCCACCCTGCCTAGTTCAGGGTATCCTGATACACCATGTAGGGTTACTGCTGAAAAGGATCCCCCGCTACTAGGTTTTCTATTTCTAGCCAACATGCTAAGTTGGTTAAGTGTTTTATAAACCTAACCCCCAATCAGTCTGTACAGTTTAGCATGTTCCATTTTGATTAATTATTAATATAATTTACTTAATCCTATCAATCCTGACTCAGCCTTAATTGTCTTATTAAAGCCTCGACCTCTCACATTAGACAGGTATTGTTGTGGCTGCCTGTTGTCGGTTGGGTCCGGGCAGTCTTACGCCACAACTCAGTCTAACCTCGGGTCCTTATTGGGCTCCGTGTTTAACCACCCACACTGGATAGGTATTGTTGTGACTACTGGACAGCCGGGCGGTTCCGGGCAGGTTTACATCACAACTCAATCCAACCTCGGGTTAAACACATCGTATTTTCTACATTTACATATTTTGTCTCTTTCTTTTTATATGTAAATATTTGCGGCCCATTATTCAAATTCATCTTTATTGGTTAAAATTTATTTATGCCACTTAATTGTTTTTCAAGGTTGTTGGCATGTGTCAAACATGCCAACACATATGTTCTATATTTTAACCCAAACGTCATTACCCCCGTTTTACACGTTCGCTACAATGTAAGGTGTGTTGGGTTTAATATTTAAACCCAATTTAGCCATATGAAAAGGGGAGGCTTATAACATGGTGTTTATAAGGTAACATGAAAAAGGGGAGTGTGAACGCATGAACTTGCAACGAACGATTCAATTAACATAAAGTAGGCACATGTGAACTTGCAGTTGTAACAGCATATAATTATGGCATAAACAATACTTAAACATGAATCATTCTATTCATATAATCATGGAATAAACAATACTTAAACATGAATCATTCTATTCATATGATTATGGCATAAACGATACCTAAACATGAATCATTCTATTCATATAATCATGGCATAAATAATTCTTAAACATGAATCATTTTATTCATGTAATCATGGCATAAATAATACTTAAACATGAATCATTCTATTCATGTAAACTTGCAATTGGAATGTAAATCTAACTTAATTGTGTCACATATATCACCATATGGTTTTGATAACAACTTAGGCCTAAAACATGTTTCAACTAGGCATAATACCAAACATAGTTTAGTCATGTTCATAAAGATGCTTACTTTTGTTTCTAATACAAAAGTATGATTTGCAAATTTCAACATAGATTCATATAAATCATAGTACTTAGTCGAGTCCAATTACACACTAAAAATGATCATAAAAGTATGTACATCATATTGGCATATTAATGCATCATATACTTGCATGAATCCACAACATATAGTTGTCAACATAAATCGCATACTTGTATGAATCCCAAATCACATACTTGCAAATATCCAATCGTATAACATTTCCAAATCGTTTAGAATCAAAATAACATACAAATATAGATTATTATCGCCACAATTCCATTTTGCATTTTACCCAAATCAAACACAATTAATTATTCATAGCGGAATAGCACTCTACTTACAACGTATGACGAATCTTCAATTCAGGAATATGAATTCTGAATTCTGAATTTGGAGATGCTATCCTTTGTTGTAGGCGTTGCTTTGATTCAATTAACGTTGCTTTAAGCTTTTGATTTATCTCCTAATTGTCTCCCAATTTCTGACGGCTATCCTTAGTCTCTCCTCAGCAGCATGACGGTCTCATCTCCATTTTTGTTTGTGTGTATTAGGGTTAGTCTTAGGTCCTTTTTATAGAGTTTGTGAGTTGATTTAGACCGTTGATGAAGCTTGGTTTAATAATAACCGTTCGTTCAAAGGAGAGACCAACCAGGAGCTGACACCTAGCCCTAGTGACAAGGCAAGGCTCAGAAAATCGACCAAACACAGACTAGGCCAGCCAGGGTGGGCTGGGTTCGACCTGGCTCAGGGGCCAGGTCGACACCCCAGTCGACACCGTGTCAACTTGGCAGTCGACACGGGTTACCCAAGTCTACTGCCCAGTTGACCTGGCTAGCCCCAGGTCGACTGCCAAGTCGACCTGGGTGCCTTGGGCGGGAATTTTCCCGCCCTGGCCAATTGGGCCCGATTTTTGAATTTTAAATTTGTTTTTCTGAGCTGTTTTCGTCTGTTCGAATTTTAAACTGAATTCTGAAACTTCCGGAGGCCATATCTTCTTCATATGGAGCCCGTTTTACGCAAACTCGGACTCTATCTCAAGCAGAATTCCGAGACGAACGTAATGGCGTATCCCGTTTCCCTTAATTCATTGATTTGAAATTAGTTATACTTTAATTTGTGAATTTCACTGTTATAGAATACACGGGGTGTTACATTCTCCCCCCTTAAAAGGATTTCGTCCCCGAAATCTTCAAGTTAGGAAGAATGTATATCCTAACATCCAAACATCCATCTACTCATCCATCAAACACGAGCATCCATTGTCCTTAAAAGACTTCTAATGCTTCATGATCATATGCGAAGTGTGTGTGTATACATGTACATATCTAATGCAAAATCAGGCGGTCTACTGATTCAGTTGACCTCCTTAATGAAAATTATGTAAGTGCCATGAATCCATTATGTATGCAAATTTTCCTATTCATGATTCTACATGAGTGCACAATCATTCATACAAATGCAACATCCATATGAAAACACATTAAATTTCAACCATATATGAATATAAATACATTTATGCATATGCAATATGAAGTGACTGAGCCGATCTAAAACCTAGATTGTGTGTGTATATGCAACCACGAGCAACCACTAGCAATCACTTGCAACCACTTGCAACCATCATCCATAACATGTTTCAATCACATGTTTTCATCCAAAGGGTTTCTTCCTAAAAGAAAAGGTCGAGGAGATATACCTAAAAAGATAGATAAAAGCGCAACTTAAGGAAAAAGGAAAGATCAAATATGTACCCTCGAAAAGAAAAGGGTAGGCTGCGCGTATTCTAGCTTCAGTTTCCCAAGTTGCATCTTCTTCGGCGTCGCTCCACTGAACTTTGACGAGCTTGACTTCGCGGTTGCGTAGCTTCTTCACTTCCATTCCTAATATGCGTGTTGGAACTTTCCTTATGGTTGCTTCGCGTTCCACTTCAGCTTCTTCTAGGATATTTGGCTTTACCACTTCAGCAGACTCATGTAGACATTTTCGGATATGTGAAACGTGAAAGACGTTGTGAACTCCGGCCAATTTTTCGGGTAGCTCTAATCTATAGGCCATTTCCCAATTTTCTCGATGATAGGGAATGGACCTACAAACCTTGGTGCTAGCTTCCCTATGGTTCCAAAACGAACAACGTTCCTTAGCGGAGATACCTTAAGAAAAACTCTGTCCCCAATCTCAAATTCAAGGTCGGTCTTCCTCTTCACTCTTTGAGAAGATAAGGATATCAACTACGAAGACCACTACGAACTTATTGAGGAAATCTCTGAATACCCTACTCATCAGGTCCACGAAGTAAGCAAGTGCGTTTGTCAAGCCGAAAGGCATGACAAGCCATTCAAAGAAGCCGTCTGGGGTTCTGAATGCCGTTTTATCGATGCTATCTTCAGCCACCCTTAGCTGATGAAAACCGGTCGCTAAATCGAGTTGGGAGAAAACAGACGCTCCTACAAGCTGATCAAACAGATCATCAATTCTAGGGAGAGGGTGCCTATTCTTTTTCGTTAGCTTGTTGAGCTCCCTATAGTCAACACATAGACGGAGTGAACCATCCGCCTTTGTAGCGAACACCACTGGAGCGCCCCATTCTAAAATGCTCCTCCTAATGAACCCCTTCTCTAGAAGTTCTTTAATCTGTTTATTGAGCTCTTTCCTTTCCCGTGGAGCCATGTGTCTAACGGGCAACGCAACGGGCTTTGCATTATCTACAAGATATATGCGGAAGTCTATCTCCCGCTTCGGAGGCAAGCCCTTCACCTCTTCGAAGACATCCGGATATTCCCGGACCACTCTAACTGATTGCAAATTTTCAACAGAGGCATCTAGCGATTCAAGATAACTAAGCATAACCGCATACGTGGGATTACAAGAAATTTCCAAAGTGTTACCGAGCTGGGTCAGGAGCCTAACAACCCTTTTCTCACAATCAAGGATGGCCCCATTACTGGATAGCCAATCCATGCCCAAAATCAAACCATATCCCGAAAAGCCCAAAACAAAGGCACTACATTTAAATTCTACGCTTAGAATAGAAATTTTCAATCCCACACAGATCATAGACAAATGAGCTGGGCCCCCAATTGGGTTTGAAACAATTAAGGGGTCCTCTACCATACTAGTTTTTAGGTGCAGAGATTCTACTAAAGCAGACAAGATAAAGGAGTGTGATGCGCCAGAATCAAATAAAGTGCGAACAGGGTGATCATAAAGGTAAACTACACTTTCTACAGAAGTATTTATACATCGTTGTTGCAGAGGTGGCGCTTCTAGCACATGAACCTGTGCCCCTGAGGTGGATCCAGCCCTCTGCCCCTGTCCTCGTTTATTTAGGCAGTCCTTTGCCATGTGGCCTGTCTCACCGCAAGAAAAGCACCCGCCATTCATCTTGGCCTTCTTTTTCCGGCAATCTTTTACTAAGTGGCCCACTTTGCCACAGAAATTACACTTCCTCTTCTCTTTGTTGTCTTTCCCGCCCTTCTTAAAGTCTGTCTTCTTAGGCTGTAAACCCTCTTTCTTCCCTTGAGAGCTTTCTACCTTTGCCTCCTTCTTGCCCTTATCCTCTTCGTTCAGCAATGCCATCTATACCAATCTTTCATACGTGGCTCCCATGGGTATATGGGTCATGGCCAAACTGTGTAATGGCTCATTCAACCCTTTGACAAAACGGAGAGCCTTCTTGTGCGGGGTGTTGACTAGGTCCAGTCCGAACCTAGCCAGCTCATCGAACTGATTAACATACTCTTTGACAGTCTTATTCCCTTGCTTAAGAAATAAGAATCTTTCCAACTGCAAACTCCTTTCCGCGTCTGAGAGAAATTTAGCCTCAAACCTTGCCCTAAAGTCCTCCCATGTTTCCACTGGTCTTTCTGCATTAGTGATTTCCCACCAGTAGGAAGCCTCGCCCTTTAGTAGCCACACTGCCAGTTGTACTTTCTGCCTATCTTCTACCTCAAAGATGATGAATAAGTCCTCGGTTTCTTTCAGCCAATTTCTAGCTGTCACGAAGGACTCAGTTCCATGAAAATCCTTTCCTCCCATAGCTTTAAAATCTTTACATATCTTAGCAAAAGTGTTTCCCCGCGGAGGAGGTGGGGGAAGAGGTGCTGCTGCAGCTGGATGATTTCCTGCAGCTGGGGGAGGAGGAACGGTAGGACCTGGCTGAGTGGCCCTTGCTTCTAAGAACCGTCTAAACCAACCAGGTATTGGTACACCCTCTGGCAAGTTAAGTTCTTCGGACATGCTGAAACAAAAAGGATAGATTCAAAACGAAGGATAGGAGATAGTACCTATGGCTTTGGGGGACTTTGCCTTTTTAAAATAAAATAATATTTTATCTTTTAAAAATGCTTCTTTAAATTTCTTTTTGAAAAATAAATTTTCAAAACTTTTTATCTTATCTGGTAAACCTATGCTTTAATACCAAGTGAAACACCCCACCTCCGTTAGGGTCACTCTCAAAGGGAATGCCCTAATTTTGGTGGAGGTTTATAAGTATAAGTCACAGATATACAAGACAGATATAAGAACACATATTTTTGAACAGCGGAAAAACAACAACATCTTTTATTTCATCAAAATACGTGTTCACAAAAAACATGCCATACTTGTCTTACAATTCTTCCAAAAACATAACATCTTCATAACTGTCTTGATTACATTATTAAAGAAGCATAAAGAAAACATAAATAAACTGCAAAAGTCCCCTAATTGCTGCCCAAAGCCATAGCCCAAAACAGAAAAAGGTCCAAGCAATACATTCTTTCTCTTCAAGCTGGATGTGAAAGCTGGTCAAGCTACGGTATTCCCTCCCTGTGGATCGGGGGGGGACAGAAGAAAGAAGACGAAAGAAAAGTAGAGTCAGACATAAAGCCTGAGTAAGTCTAGGACTATTCAGTCTATGAATAAAGAACTGGGTATGATAAGCATAAACTGGAAATGGGAAAGCACCATAAACTAAGTTAAGTTGTCTAGGGTCGAATATACTATCGTACCCCATATTAATATCTGTACCCATATAAACTAGTTCCCAATAGGCACCCCATAATCAGGGTGAAGTGATCCTTTTTCTGATGATCGGCTCCTACTCGCATAGTTACATGTGTCTTACGGCCCCCGATGTTGTAGTTACCTATGTTGGTCCCACCATGGGGTGTATCAAGTCCCATGGTGGCGGTCCGACACAATTCTAGAATGCACAGGTATGCTACTGGGGCCCAGTGCCTTATTTTTCTGCGCCGGAGTGTGTGCACGCCCGCACCCCATTAGAACCTACACTGCTGCACCACCGCCGTCGATTTGACCTCTTACAGTCAGCGCAGTAATCGTGCCCCACCCTGCCTAGTTCAGGGTATCCTGATACACCATGTAGGGTTACTGCTGAAAAGGGTCCCCCGCTACTAGGTTTTCTATTTCAAGCCAACATGCTAAGTTGGTTAAGTGTTTTATAAACCTAACCCCCTATCAGTCTATACAGTTTAGCATGTTCCATTTTGATTAAGTATTAATATAATTTACTTAATCCTATCAATCCTGACTCAGCCTTAATTGTCTTATTAAAGCCTCGACCTCTCACATTAGACAGGTATTCTTGTGGTTGCTTATTGCCGGTTGGGTCCGGGCAGTCTTACGCCACAACTCAGTCTAACCTCGGGTCCTTATTGGGCTCCGTGTTTAACCACCCACATTGGATAGGTATTGTTGTGACTACTGGACAGCCGGGCGGTTCTGGGCAGGTTTACATCACAACTCAATCCAACCTCGGGTTAAACACATCGTATTTTCTACATTTACATATTTTGTCTCTTTTCTTTTTATATGTAAATATTTGCGGCCCATTATTCAAATTCATCTTTATTGGTTAAAATTTATTTATGCCACTTAATTTTTTTTCAAGGTTGTTGGCATGTGTCAAACATGCCAACACATATGTTCTATATTTTAACCCAAACGTCATTACCCCCGTTTTACACGTTCTCTACAATGTAAGGTGTGTTGGGTTTAATATTTAAACCCAATTTAGCCATATGAAAAGGGGAGGCTTATAACATGGTGTTTATAAGGTAACATGAAAAAGGGGAGTGTGAACGCATGAACTTGCAACGAACGATTCAATTAACATAAAGTAGGCACATGTGAACTTGCAATTGTAACAGCATATAATTATGGCATAAACAATACTTAAACATGAATCATTCTATTCATATAATCATGGCATAAACAATACTTAAACATGAATCATTCTATTCATATGATTATGGCATAAACGATACCTAAACATGAATCATTCTATTCATATAATCATGGCATAAATAATTCTTAAACATGAATCATTTTATTCATGTAATCATGGCATAAATAATACTTAAACATGAATCATTCTATTCATGTAAACTTGCAATTGGAATGTAAATCTAACTTAATTGTGTCACATATATCACCATATGGTTTTGATAACAACTTAGGCCTAAAACATGTTTCAACTAGGCATAATACCAAACATAGTTTAGTCATGTTCATAAAGATGCTTATTTTTGTTTCTAATACAAAAGTATGATTTGCAAATTTCAACATAGATTCATATAAATCATAGTACTTAGTCGAGTCCAATTACACACTAAAAATGATCATAAAAGTATGTACATCATATTGGCATATTAATGCATCATATACTTGCATGAATCCACAACATATAGTTGTCAACATAAATCGCATACTTGTATGAATCCCAAATCACATACTTGCAAATATCCAATCGTATAACATTTCCAAATCGTTTAGAATCAAAATAACATACAAATATAGATTATTATCGCCACAATTCCATTTTGCATTTTACCCAAATCAAACGCAATTAATTATTCATATCGGAATAGCACTCTACTTACAACGTATGACGAATCTTCAATTCAGGAATCTGAATTCTGAATTTGGAGATGCTATCCATTGTTGTAGGCGTTGCTTTGATTCAATTAACGTTGCTTTAAGCTTTTGATTTATCTCCTAATTGTCCCCCAATTTCTGACGGCTATCCTTAGTCTCTCCTCAGCAGCATGACGGTCTCATCTCCATTTTTGTTTGTGTGTATTAGGGTTAGTCTTAGGTCCTTTTTATAGAGTTTGTGAGTTGATTTAGACCGTCGATGAAGCTTGGTTTAATAATAGCCGTTCGTTCAAAGGAGAGACCAACCAGGAGCTGACACCTAGCCCTAGTGACAAGGCAAGGCTCAGAAAATCGACCAAACACAGACTAGGCCAGCCAGGGTGGGCTAGGTTTGACCTGGCTCAGGGGCCAGGTCGACACCGTGTCGACTTGGCAGTCGACACGGTTTACCCAGGTCGACTGCCCAGTCGACCTGGCTAGCCCCAGGTCGACTGCTAAGTCGACCTGGGTGCCTTGGGCGGTAGTTTTCCCGCCCTGGCCAATTGGGCCCGATTTTTGAATTTTAAATTTGTTTTTCTGAGCTGTTTTCATCTGTTCGAATTTTAAACTGAATTCTGAAACTTCCGGAGGCCATATCTTCTTCATATGGAGTCCGTTTTACGCAAACTCGGACTCTATCTCAAGCAGAATTCCGAGACGAACGTAATGGCCTATCCCGTTTCTCTTAATTCTTTGATTTAAAATTAGTTATACTTTAATTTGTGAATTTCACTGTTATAGAATACATGGGGTGTTACAAGCTTCCTCGGAGAAGTGAGCTGAAGTTCATATATGTAAGTGACGGATCGTTTCAGCCGACAATTACCAAAATACAACTGCCTGGTTGTTGCCAGCTGTCTGTAGTTGTTCCAGCTGTCATATGCGAGCAACTTTATAGGAGCGATCGTTTTGAGTAGTCGAGTGGGTGACTTTAGTCAATGCCCTTCGGGCGTGGCTATATCTGGCAATTGGTGAATAGTTATCTGATTCTTTTGATTGCGAAACGATCAGGCGACTAAGATCATACTTATGGTCAAGCGACTCTGGAGTGGAGCACGCGACTGGGATCAATTCTTCTTTATGCTTTGCTCAACTGAATTCCTCGGTTTAAGAATGTGCGACCTTCTCTAATTCGGGCACTCTTAGCAGGTTGCTCAAGGATATTCATTCTTACTGCCTTTTCACTGCGTCGTTTCTTAGTATGGCTATGCTATGTGGTCACCCCTAATCCTGTTAAGTGAATGACTCGTCTTGTTTTGCTATTCGAGCGGCTTTGTTCTAATACGAATGACCGACCTTTACTTCCGTGACCGGGTCACGACTTGCATCTGGCTTTGGTTTGAGACATGGGCACATAAAAACGCTGTGACTGCTTGCTTTGTAATTCTATCCCGGGTTCGGTCCTTTAATAGATAAACATCTGAATCTTGTTCTGTATGTTTACTTCCTATTCTTTGTAATCGTTTAAGTGCCTTGGACAACAATATGCATGACCGACCCTGATGGTGCTCGTCCTGTAGTTTCTACTCAAATTTTGTAGCTCAATGTGCGTATGGTTATTTTTAGGGATCAACACTTGCCCGTCGAAGCTTGTAATCTCTTGGCAGGGAGTTACTGGCTTCGATGTGATTGATCGCAACATTGTTTGGTAGGTTTAATCTGACTCATCGAAGGGTCATTCGTTCATAACTTAAGATTGTTCCGTTTGGTAGATTGATGTCGTTCCTTTTTTAGGGCGAGACGTTTGAATTATCTTTTCATCATTACCAACAGTCGAATCATGGGGAAATGATCATGCCAGCTGGATTTTGATAGGGCACTTATTTCTGCAATCGAGTACCGAGTTGACGTGGTGAGAATGCTCTTGATGTATGTCCTTTAATCCTCCCTCTTATTTACTTGTGTCTCAATCTATTTCACTTTTTTTTCCTTCAACAAAGTTTATCAACTAAAAAACTCCGCGTTTCTTTCAACCGCCACTTTGCATAGCACTGGTTTGTCGATTCTTACTTATGCTTGTTCTTCTTTTGGAACTTATGAATTGTTGAAATCTCAAAGTAAATCCATCTTGCTTCATTTATGTTTTTGTTGAAGGGTTGTTCTTGGCTTCTTTCTTTCCTCTCCCTTTTTAGAGAAAAACTTGTTTGGTTATCCCTTTAAATCCTTTGTTTGCATGACTTTTCACTGGTCCATCTACAGGATGGTTTCGTCCCCAGAACGATGTCGATTGGAAAGATACTTTGATTTGGATTTCTGATAGACGAGATTCAGTCAACTGGTCAACCGTCTGTGAATTCCCCCTTCCGTCCATCTTATACAGAGCTTCAGACTATCATTAGTAAGTCGCGTCATGTTCCTGGGCCATGCAATCCTAGGCTTGCTAAGCGATTCCGGGGGTGGAGCTTACAGGGAGTACCTTCTAACGTAAATATATCCCCGTCTAATTCCCAGACCTTTTCTTATGATATGATTGCCGTGAAAGATCAAATGTTATCCCATCTCGAAACTACTGTGCATTACTTTGGAAAGCAAAAGGATCTGTTCAAAAACCACTCTGCAAAATAGATGAACAGTTGGCATACATTGGCTTGTGATCTCCAAAAGCTCCATAAAGACAATTTTGAGCGTATTTATATTTTAGAAGATGATAAGGCGAAGTTGATTCGTGCCCTTAGATCCAAAGATAGCACGGTTTCTTCTTTCACTCCAAGGGATGTCGAGTCGGTGGTTTCTAAATGTGCTGATGAACTTCCATCCTGTTCTGCTCACGTTAAGAGGAAGGTAGGTAGGCCCAGGAAGGTCAGGAATCTGTAGCCTTCTTGTTCCGTCTTTGGTTTTTCCTCTTTGAATTTTTAGACCGGTTGTATAAGCGGGTGCCGGCCCTCGCTCATGACATTATGCTGGTTTGTGACTCATGTCGATCTTTGACACTTTGTGGGCTTGACGAATGGTTGTTTTGCTGGCTTTATGATGCTCTCGTGCTTTATCTGGCACACCATGTCCTTTTACCCTGCTTAGCAACATTTCTTTACCCGTATTTTATATTATAATTTCCTTGGCGATCATGTGTTAGTATCGTAATTACAGCGCATTACTAATACGTCATCACAATTGGTTTATTATGGGTTTACTGAGCTAAAAGCGATCAGCTTTTCATATTTACCTTAATTGGTAAGCTCCACGTCGCTTTTTAACTTTAGAAATTAAGTTATCTGGGTATTTTAACTTAGATATATGTTTGTGTATATGTTATTGTAGATTTAGGATGCATTCAACCCCTCATCTCACTAATTCGGTGACCCTGGTTCTTCGGAGATGGGTTTTGAATGCATGCCCCCATGGGAGGACTTAGGTTTCAATGTTTTAATCCAATCTTGTTTTTGTTTGACTTGGTTAACAACAAAGAACAAAATTGGATACCCCTTTCGGCTAGGATTTATGTAACCCCCATTCGGCTAGGATTTTTGTAACCCCCTTTCGGCTAGGATTTTTGTAACCCCCTTTCGGCTAGGATTTCTGCTTTGTGTTGGTCCTTCCAGCATGTTTGATCCCGGAGAGCGGGCACTAATTCATCTTATCGAGTTTTGACTTGATTCAAAGAATTCGTGTCCTTCACCTAACAAGATGCTCCCCATTTTTTAATAATGTCGGTTTTTCTGACTTTATGCTTTATCCCGGGAGGCAGACATCAGTTCATCTTATCGAGTTGTTTCTCGAGTCAAAGAACTCATGTCCTGCACCTAAGAAGGTGCCCCTTTTATGGAGTTTAGTGATTTTTAACAGTGGGACATTTTGAGTTGCTTTCACCTATGCATTGATTCCTTAGTTTGGTGCTAATCCTTTTGCTGGACGCATGCCAAAAGGTTTGGTGTTTCATGATGAAAGACGGAACTCCTTAGCTTGGCACCCACTGGTCACTTGTTTGCCTACATAAAGAAGTCAATTTTTAGCAGGGATTCTGTACATGTGTGATTCATATCTGCAAACGGAATTCCACATTCATTCATTTTTATGTACATAATTCGAATGCGAAATTTTTGCAAGTATTTATAGCCCTTTCCATGTATTCGAATAGTGTGTTACAAAAAATAACGATGAATGTGCTCGCTGTTCCATGCTCATGGAATCTGGATTCCATCTGTGGTGGCCAATTTGAAAGTACCATTTTGGAGTTTTTGGTTTATTACGTAGAACCCTGCCCAATGGGTTCCAAACACTCCAGTACCGGTCATGATTTTCTTCAGCACAAGGTCTCCAATATCGAAAGTCCTGTGTTTGACTTTTAAATTGAAATGCCTTGCCACCCTTCTCTGATGTGTGGCTACTCTGAGTTCTGCTTCCTTTCTTCTTTCCTCGAGTTGCTCGAGGGCTTAGAGTTGCAATCTCTTTTTTTTTATCAAAGTATATCCTTATATGGGTGGGGACGTCCACTTCCACTGATATCATGGCTTCAGAGTCGTAAGATAAAGAAAAGGGAGTATGCCCGGTCGTAGTTTTATGCATGGTGCGATATGCCCATAATGCTAGTGGGACTTCATATGCCCAACCACCGTTGGACTTCTCTAACCTCTTCTTAATGGTCGTTTTGATGATTTTGTTTACTGCTTTCGCTTGCCCGTTCGCTTGTGGATGGGCGGCTGCTGAAAATATTTTCTGGATCTTATACTTAGCACAGAAATTTTGGAATTCTTCACTTTCAAATTGGGTCCCGCTGTCTGTAATTATTTTTTGTGGTACCCCGAACATGCATATGATATTTTTCAAGATAAAATTAATAACTTTCTTTGAAGTTATGGTGGCCAGTGGTTCTGCTTCGGCCCATTTTGTGAAGTTATCAATGGCAACAATTGCATATTTAAAACCGGATTTTGTAGTGGGAAGGGCTCCTATGAGAACAATGTCCCAGATAGCAAATGGTCATGGGCTGACCATATGGGTTATAGCTGTGGATGGCATCCTTGGAATCTTGGCAAATCTTTGGCATCTGTCACACTTTTTAGTGTAGGTTGTGGAGTGTTTATTGATATCTGGCCAGAAGTAACTGTATAGCAAGATTTTCTTAGCCAAAATTTGTCCATCGGTATGGCCTCCACATTCCCCTTCGTGTAATTCCGCCATGATTGCCTTTGATTCTTTTTCTGTAACATAACGAAGTAAGGGTGTAGAAAATCCATGTCTGTATAGCCGACCGTCCTGAACGAGACAAAAAAAGGCTTTTCGTAAAATCTTCCTTCGCTGCTTGGCTTCCGTCGGGAGTGCCCTGGTTATGAGGTATTCTTTGATTGGTGACATCCATGAGTTTGGTTCATCGGTTATGTCCGTGACCCAATCCATCTCGGTCTGCCCCGTGCTTGGGCTGGATAGGACTTCCACCGGAACTAACCCCATAAGTTGTGCATCTCTTGTGCTTGCATATTTTGCCAATGAATCAGCTTTGGTGTTTTCTCCTTTGGGAATGTGAGATATGGTGCAGTGCTCGAACGCTTCCAATAGTTCCAAGGCTTTTGAAAGATAATCCGGCAAGTTACCCATTTTGGGTTGGAATTCTCTTAGAGATTGGCATACCACCAGCTAGGAATCGCTGAAGATTTGTATAGTTTTTATCTGTAATTCTTTTGCTAGCTTTGTTCCTGCGATGAGAGCTTCATACTCAGCTTCGTTATTTGTTGATGGAAATTCTAGTCTTAGCGCATAGCATAGAGATCTTCCTTCGGGGGTTTCCAAGACTACCCTTACCCCAGAACAGTAATCGTTCGAGGCTCCGTCAACAAATAATTTCCACTAGACATTAGTTTCAGTATCATCTTCCTCTTTTGTCTCCCCTCGGTCGGTAAATTCTACGATAAAATTAGCGAGCACTTGCCTATTGATCACTTTTCGAGGATGATATGTAATGTCGTATTGACTAAGCTCAATATTCCATTTTAATAACCTTTTGGAGGTCTCTGGTCGGAACAAAACTTGCCTCAGAGGCTGGTCCGTGAGAACCTTAATAGCATGGGCCTGAAAGTAGGGCCAAAGTTTCTTTGATGCAATAAGGAAAAAATAAAGGAGTTTTTCAAGCTTTGGATAATTCAATTCTACCCCAGATAATCGTTTACTGATGTAATAAACTGTTCTTTGTACCTTCAAATCTTCCCTAATCAATGCTGCACTCAGAGCATGGGCGGGTACCGCCGGGTATAGAAACAGATCTTCTCCGTCACTAGGTTTTGATAACATGGGAGGTGTTGCCATGTGTTGGATCAGTTCTTCGAAGGCTTTCTGACATTCAGAGGTCCACTGTATCTCTTTCTTTCCTTTCCTAAGGGCATCGAAAAATGGAAGACATCTGTCCGTTGCCCTGGATATGAAGCGATTTATGGTCGCAATCTTCCCATTCAAACATTAAAGTTATTTCTTGGTTCCTGGGGGGCGCATTTCTCTCAAAGCTAATTTTTTGGCTGGATTAGCTTCTATGCCCCTAGCGTTGACCATAAATCCTAGGAACTTGCCCGAGCCGACCCTGAAACAACATTTCATGGGATTCAGCTTCATGCCATATTGTCGTAGGATATCGAACATCTGGGCTAGATCTTCTAAATGGTATTCTGTTCTTTTGGACTTTACCAACATATCATTGACATAGGCTTCCATTGTCCTACCAATTTTCTTTTTAAACATAGCATTTACCAATCGTTGGTAAGTTTCCCCCGCATTTTTCAGGCCAAATGGCATCACCTTGTAGCAATATAAGCCAAGATTAGTAATGAAACTTGTGTCTTCCTGGTCCGACCCATACATCATGATTTGATTGTAGCCGGAATATGCATCCATGAAAGACAATAACTCATGACCAACCGTAGAATCTACTAGCTGGTCGATTCTAGGGAGAGGGAAACTGTCTTTCGGACAAGCTTTATTGAGGTCTGAGTAATCTACACAGACTCACTATTTGTCGTTTGCTTTCTTTACGAGTACGGGGTTGGAAACCCATTTCGGATAGGTGGATTCTCTGATAAAACCATTTTCCATTAACCTGTCGACTTCTTCCTTTAAGGCGCACGACCTCTCCGGCCCCTGGGTTCTCCTTTTCTGCTTAAAAGATGGAACACGTGGGTCAATATTTAGCTTATGGACTACGATATTTGGAGATATGCCGCACATGTCAAAATGGTTCCATGCGATCACATCCAAATTAGCTCTTAAAAAGACAACCAATCGACTGTTTAGTTCGGGGCTTAACCGAGATCCTATATTCAACACACGGTTTGGGTTCTTCGGAATTACAACTATAGGAATTGTGACTTTGGCTGATGTCGCTCTTTCGTCCTCTGGACTAGCTTTCCTAGGGCCGATTTCTTTTTGCGCTCCACTGTGTTTTCCAATGCATGGACCCTTCTTTAATTGCTATAAAGGGAGTTTGTGAATGCAGGGGAGAGCCTCCGCATCCTTTCCTGAGTCTTTTTACTTAGCCCCCTTTAACTTTGTCATGTAGCAGTGCCTTGAGCGATCTGGTCGCCTTTAATCACACCAATCCCCTTTTCAGTTGGAAACTTCATGATCAGACACCATGGAGCTAGTGCAACCTTAAAGCTTGAAAGAGTTGGCCTCCCAAGGAAAGCATTATAGGATGAGAACTCATCTATCAGGACAAAGGTTTGCACTATAGAGACCTTGCGCTCTCCATCTGCCAATTCCACGAGTAAGTCTATTGTATCGATGGGTTGTGTAGGCTGACCCGTGAAACCGTGGATCTTATTTGGATATGCGCATACTTCGGCCATAAGGAGATTCATTTTTTGGATTGTGCTTATGAAAATCACATTAACAGACGCCCCTGTGTCGACCAGGACCCTTTTTACAACTGTAGGGCCAAGACCAATCGTGATCACCATGGCGTCAATAGTTGGTGTAACTAACCCCTCTGCATCTTTTTCTTTGAATATCACATCATCGGTTGAAGTTTTGGGCATTTTCATTGGGAGCTCGTTGCTCAAGATCACACATCTTTCTTCTTTTGAGGCATCCTTTAATTCGTTAGCATGCTTTTCCATATCTACCCAATTGTTTCCAACCGGGTGAGGCCCCCCAAATATTATGTTGATTACTGGTCTTGAATCAACTGATATTTGAGCTTCCTCACTTGAGTCAGATTGGCTGACTGTATTATTATGCCCTTGCTCAACCGGAGAATTTTGAGGATTTTTCACATACTGTTGCAGTTGATTCTTCCTGATGAGTTCTTCGATTAAACTCTTCAGGTGCCGACATTTGTTGGTGTTGTGTCCTGGTTGGTTGTGAAACCGATAGAATTTACCGGAATTTGCTTGTTGCTCAGTTATCTTCTGTGGCTTCATCTGAGGAAAGATACCTAAATCCTTTGCGGTGGAGTAAATTCTTTCTGAAGTTTCGTTTAGGAGGGTTAATTCGGATAGGTTACCAGCCGCGTCTTCTTATAGGCTTTGTTATCCTTCTCATCAATCCCCCTCTTTTGCCCTGTGTCGTTCTTCTGCTCAGCTCGGAACTCATTACTTTTTCCTTCTCTGGCAGCGTTATTCTCTATAACCTTCTGAACGTTTGGGGCTTCGTCTTCTACACCCATATATTCTTTGGCTTTCTTACAGAACTTCTTTAAAGTCTTTGGCTTCTTCATCTTGAGTCACTTTCCAAATTTTGACTTCTTATTGATGGCTCCTTTCATGGCTGCCAACAAGTACTAAGGCTCTGGTTCTATGACTTCTGATGTTGCAGCGTGGAAGCGTGTAAGGAAAGCTTTTATGGTTTCCCCAGGCACTTGTTCCATTTCACTGAGTGACATCACATCCCTTGATTTGGTGGTTTGTAGTCATAATTGATCTTGAAATCTCTTTGCCAAATCGACGAATTGATCAATAAATTTAGGTGGAAGTCTGGTGAACCATAGCGAGGCCACACCTTCTAAGCACACAGGAAAGTATAAGCACTTTACTTCGTCGGTAGCCCTAGCTCCATTCATGTGTTGGTCGTATTTGAACAGAAAGATTTGGATCTCCAACTTCGCCATAAGGTGCTATTGTTGGTGGCATGAATTTCTTAGGGAACTTTGCTTGACGGATCTTTTCTGTAAACGGATTCTTGCTAGATGAAAATTCCCATTCTCTCTCTTCATCCTCTCGGGTCGCTTTCTCCTTCATTATTCGTTGGATCATTTCTGTGATGCATCTCTCGTCGGTCGCTTGTTCCACAGGATCGACATCGATGTTTTTATCAGTGTGATCACGATTTGAGCTTCGACGCCTTGCACCTCTTTTGGGAGGTGTCCTTTTGGTGGGACTTGCGATACCTTAAGTCACACGTTTTTCTTTACGCTGCGGGGATCTGGCCTTAGAGTCCTCAATGTCGGCCTCTTCCTTGTCTTCCACTAAGAAGTGGGATCAACCAGGGTCTGAGGCTGATAAGTCCTCTTCTTCGTCAACATAATTTGGAGCATTTGGTGGCAGAAGATTGGCTTGAGCATTAATCAGGACATCAAACCTTTCCATCATCATCTTCGTCGTAGCATCCATTTTCTTTCAGATCGGTTACAGCCACATTCAACTCATCTTGCGTTACAGATAACCTAGGGGTTTCCCCAGCCTATTGGTTCAAAGTTTGCGGTGTAGCTTCATTAACATTATTATCCTTACTGGTCGCGATAGCTTTAGTAGATTTTCCGCTCTTCTTAGATCCGGCTATGGTTTCGAGGGAGAAAACGATATAGGTTTTTTTAGATTGCTGAGACTGAAAGGAAGTACGAGGCACGGAATTACGAACACAGCCCCACGGTGGGCACCAAATATTTTCACCAAAAAATGGCTTAAACACCAAAGGTACTAGAATTGTACTACATTGATACGGTAAAAAAATAAATGGAGCCGTACATAATAACAATTGATGTGACGGCTCGCCCCGCATTAGCCGACATTTCCTCCGAAAGTGCGCTATACACATGTCCGCTAGCACGGGACGGTCATCAAAGAAAGGAAAGAAGATGAAAGAACTAACAAAGAAACCTGTAGAATGTCTCACAGCGCATGGAATAAAATATAATAGTAACATACTTGACATAAAACAGGCAAGATAGTGCATAAGCTGAAAACTAAAACCAGCATCATCATAGCAGCGGAAATCCAAAATACAGCTTATGATCCAACATCATTATTACAACTTTAAAACTGTCTCTAAAGCAAAAGAAAGTAAAAGAAGGAGGTACGCTACTAATACCCAAGCAGTGACCTTTAACAACACAGGGAGAATATCTATATATCATACATGGGAGCCTCCTGCTCGTCTCCGGTACAGCTACTCGTGCATACCACCTAATCTGTCTCTAGTCTGCTCGTTAGCACCCAAAGTAATAAGAAGAGACATAAAACTCTGGGTCAGACAAAAGTCTGGTATGAGCGATAAGCAACAAAACAGAACAATAACAGGTATAATCCAATCATACCTGAACCTGGACCTGCAACCAAAGAGTTAGCACTACACACCGTACAATACTCTAAGGTACCACTAACATATGGTGTAAAGATATGGGGGAGGGGGTGTGCATGTCATAGCGATGGCAAGCCATCAAGCATAGCAACCATCCTCACATCTCTCACTCAGTGCGTAAAGCATACGATATCCACTATTTGGTCACCTAATCCTTTGGGCCATGATGGAGTCCAACCCCGTACAACTATCACTACAAGCCCACTATTCGTCTCTCAGTGGTGAACCAAAGTTATGAATACCGACAACCCCTTTACACATGTCCCGCAGCAAAGTCCAACCATGAAGTTAACTCGTTGGTTCCCAACTGGATCCTGAGTTCTACTTCCTATTTGGACTACCTTTGCATCTCGGGTTCTAGTCGTCTCCGGATCGGTTCGGTCTTCTCTCTTCACTTTGCTTCGGATCAGTTCGTCCATGTCAATTCCTCTGGTTTGGATCGTGGGCACCAATTGGGTTCAGATCGGATCGTGGTGCTCGCCCTCCATCAGATCGGTTCGTGCTTCCTCCGTCGGATCGGGTTGGCACATGACCAGCTCGTGGCTCCTCCTCTCAAGCGGATCGGTTCAGATGAGTACATAGGTTCGAAGGCGGGTCAGATCATGACTTCGTGGCGCACTCCAAGAGAACAGGTCGGGTCGGAGCTGCATGGTGCTCCACGGTTCGGATCGTGCTCCCCTTCTCCGATACGATCTGGTTTAGCTAATTTCCTGCACTTCTTTCAAACGACTGTTTTATGCCACACGATGGCGTTTTCGACCATTCTAACTATTCTAAACAATCACAAAGCATACCATACAGCCATAGCAACATGTATAAACATCCACAAATAGCAAAACAACAATATGATATGTCAAAACGGATCAAACATACCCAAAAACACTTATTTTCCCCTTAAGCATGTTTAACAACAACTAATGATAAGATTAGTAAATCTTAACTAAATCAACCCAGATTTTTATCAGAGTCCAAAAATAATATTTTAGAATTTTACAAATTTTTCCAGATTTTTATGATGCAAAATTTTGCTAATTATCACTAATCACCGCTTAATCCCCTAAATTCCGGGATTAACAAAATTAGTCCAAATTAACCCAAATTCATATCAGAGGCATAAAATAATATTCTGGAATTTTACAATTTTTTCTAGATTTATCTGAGTTATAATTTCGCTAATCTTCGCTAATTAGCCATAATTAGTGAAAAACAATGCAAATCGCTCACCTTTGCCACAAATTAAACTATAGATCTGAAATATCCTCTATTTTGGGTCGAATCCCAATGCATAGCAGCAGCCCCAACTCTGATTTGATACTATCTTGGCTTGGTTTGATGTTGATTAGCTTAATCCTTGATAAGAAAGTGATTTAGAGGTGTTTTGAAGAGATTTGGAAAGTGGAGGCCATTGCTAGGGTTCAAAGGAGGTTAGTGGCAGCTGAAAAATACTGAAAAGGAATGTTTTCTAAACCCTAGCAGCCCTCATATACTCCTAATCCCGAAATCCCCCAATGGGCCTAGCTACTAATCACCCGGTTAAGCCCAATTAAGCTGTTTTTCACACTCTAAACCTTAATTCAGTCATATCTCCCAAACGGTAAATCCGTTTGACTAATGTGACCATTCTACGGAAAGATAAACCATCAAACGGATCTAATGGAAGTGGTTTCAGGTCAAAACTCCTTACCAATCAAAAGTTATGAACGAAACATGATCAGCTAGGGGCAAAACGGTCATTTAAAAATCGACAAGATCATGAACATGGGAAATGACCCCACTAGTCATTCCCCAAAAGTACATGACCATACGATTTACCAGGAAAAAAATAAAAAAAATATTCTATGATCCTCTGATGCATAGAATGCGGGTCGTTGCATCCCCCCCCCCCTCCTTAAGAAATTTCGTCCTCGAAATTCCTTAACCGAAACATACATAGAATTTCGCATGCCTATCAATCATTTTCAAACAATAAAACATACAAAACAACACAACAAGCCTATCCTGGCATGCGGTTTACTAACAAGGGAAGAACTATCACTACCAAAACCTTACCAGGCAAAGAGTTCTGGATACTTCTTCCTTATGTCCTCCTCTGTTTCCCAAGTGCAGTCTTTCTCATCATCACCCCATTGAACTTTCACTAGTTTCACTGCCTTCCTTCGAAGCTGCTTCGTATCGTTCCCAACAATACGCATAGGCTTGCGGTTCCCAACCGCCTCGGGTTCAACCTCGATATCGTCCAACTGATCTGGTGAAATAGCCACATTAGGGTCTTGCACAAACTTCCTTAACTGGGAAACATGAAACACGTTGTGAACTCCCGTCGTCTTGTCCGGTAACTCAACTTTATATGCCAAATTCCCATCTCGCTCGAGAACTGAAAATAGACCAACAAACCTTGGTGCTCTTTCCCACCAAAACGAATCACATTCATCAACGGAGAGACCTTAATGAACACCAAGTCGTTAACGAAGAATTCCAAATTTCTTCGTCTCTTATAGACATAAGTCTTCTGCGTATCTTAGGTAGTCTTCATTCTCTGTTGGGTAATCTTGATCTTGCCTGAAGTCCCTCTTATTATTTATCGTCTAAACTCAAATTTCTCACCATTCTCCAACCAACATGATGGTGCCTTGCACGGTCTTCCGTACAAAGTTTCAATTGGAACCATACCAATACTGGGCTAATAACTATAACTCAACCAGACACAAATGGCCATCCCATGACCCTCCAAAATCCAATATATAAGTTCTCAAAAGATCCTCTAGTATACGATTCACTCAAATACCATCATGACCTGACCTAGTTCTTGGTAAACCATCAATATAATACATTGAGACTTGTTCCAATTTCCATTTAGGAATTTCTAATGGTTATAACAACCCACTAGGCTGCTCAGCTTTAACTAACTGGCAATTCATGCATTTGGACATAAACTTCCCAACGTCCTTATTTATCCTTTCCTAGTGGTAGGTCTGATCTATGTCTCAATACATTTTGTTACCACCGGGATGTATAGTCAGTTTCGAGTGATGATATGCTCTAAGCACTTCATCTCTCAGTCCGTCTACGTTGGGTACAACTAGTCCCCCATTCTTTCGAAGTCATCCTTCTCGATCAAATCCTTGCTTGATCATTCTCTTTCCATCGATACCCATCTCTACCCTAGAGATGATTTCCAATAGGTTAGGATCGTCCTTCTAACTGGAACCAATCCACTCAATCAAAATCGATCTAATCGTCAAGCTTACTAGCGTTTATGAATCCAATTCACTGTTGGGTCTGAAATCATATCCTGTGATATACTCTAGTTGCTTCCAACCCAGAAACATAACCTCTAGACTGGCATGCTTCCTACTCAATGCAACTGTTACTGCACCTAAATCCTTTGCTATGTCCACTCTGCCCCATGAAGTCATGACAACTTCACTGCACTGGCTCATAGCCTTGCTACGATCACTCTGCCCCATGGAGTAATGACTACCCACTGCACTGATACGTAGCCTAATGTTCGTCTATACTACCATCTCTTTGTCCCCCATCGCTAGAACCCTACAGATGATAGTCTACTCACGAGAAGAAAGATAGGGACAACATAGCGATCATAACATCCATCAAACAAGTCCTACCTATCACCTGCTAAAGCCATGAACACGTCGATACCTACATGACTGGTCTAACCAATCCCAATATGCTGATTCTTGTATGTCTGGTCCAACCAACATCAAGAACTAATGGAAGCCCAGCCTCCAAACGGACTACCATATGTCCAACATATGTTTTATCCTCTAAGGATAACTAGATCACGTCCAACGGATCCAAGGTAACGGGCGTCCCCAGATACCTCTTCTTTAAGTCCACCTAAAATACTTGAGTCCAACCCAAGTCTATCCATTATCTTGCTGCCCTATCGAGTCCAACTCGAGACAAACCAATTCCTTGCATCCTTCTCGAGTCCAACTCGAGTTAATCTATAACTCAGACCCAGTCTTGAGTATCCATTACCGAAAAACTCTAGTCCAACGTGAGTCGTCTTCCTATTCGTTGCATCTCCAACGTCAATGAACACCCATTCTCTTTTACGAGTTCAAGTCCAACTTGAATCGTCCTAATCTTCGTTGCATCTTCCATGATCAACGAACACATCCTATTTCTTCAAAGTTCTACTATCCAAAGAGAACATCAGCATAGGGTCCTAAACAATCCATTACTTTGCATCTTTCTCGAGTCCCGGTCGATCCATCTCATAACCCTATAGAGTCTAACTCGGGGCAGTCTATGCCATTGAACAATCTTATTATGTCACGGCTGTCCATCACTCCTCGAGTAAACCAAGATATCATCCAATGAAGAATCGCAACAACTATTTATCTCTCACGCAAACCATCCTAGTCGAACTCGACATTCCCCAAGCACAAGCCCCAAAGGCCTAAACCAATATCAGGCAAGCACCCAAGGAACATCTCCTCCGAATTCGGACAATCCACGTGAGGTGATACTAGCAAAACAACTATGCACTGGAGCACTCACTTGCCTCCCAGAGACAACTAGAACTTATTACAACGATAACCTCTCAGCTTCCTTAACTCCAGTTACTATCGCCATCACTAGGTAGGTACCTGATACCACCCTATTCCTTTAGGGTAGATCGAATCCCCAAATAATGCTAAACCTAGTAAAGCCCAAAACAAAGAAATCACAAACATACATCCATGACTCGATAAGACCATGTTACGGCAAATCGTACTAAGGCTAGTCGAACCACCAACCGGGTTTGCCACTACTAAAGGTCTATCGACTATCACGGGTTTGTCAAACAATACTCAAACAGAAACATCTTAAATAAAAAGCATACCTTTGATAACGACGCCTTTTCCCTTCTGCGCCGTAGTTGGAGCATTCACGAAGAAGGAACAACGTTGATAGCATACGCTTTCACAATCTGCTTCTCCCTAGGAGGTTGTGGACAATCATCCATGTGGTGTCCCGCCTGGCCGTAGTTAAAGCACTTCCTTTCCCCAGGCTTTTATCGACAATATCTGGCATAGTGGCCCTTCTTGCCACAACTAAAGCACTCGCCACCATTCTTACTCTTCTTATTCTGACCATCCTTGGTCGGGTTCTGCTTCCTCTTGTTCTGAGAATTCTTCTTGCCTTCACCTCCTGCTTGCGGCTTTGGTTCTTCTGTAGATGCAATAGCAACTTCGGTCTTTGACTTAGGGAAAAGGCTCTCTGACCTTAATGCCTTTCCTACAATAGACTCGAACGTCTCATCGATATGGTTTATAAGCCTTTCCCCCAAGTACCCATCTAAACCAGTTATGAACTTTTCGTTCTTCTTTTCGACTGTGTCGATAAGGGACAATCCATATTTCGATAAAGTGTCGAATTCAGCGATATACTCCGAGACTGCTCTACCGTTTTGCTTAAGCTCCAAGAACTTCCTGAACAATTCTGATTTATGAGCAGCTGGAATAAAATTATCACAAAAGCGAGTCTTAAACTGATTCCATGTAACTTGATCCTCAGGAGTAGCTGCTTTAATAGCATTCCACCAATTCATAGCTCGTCCTTATAGTAGACACGATGCTAGCTTCCTCTTCATTGCGTCTTCGATTCCCAAATCTTCGACGATGCGCTCACAACTATCTATCCAGTCTTGAACTTCTGTAGCCGACTCCGTTCCATGGAACGGCTTCCAACCAAGGCTTGTGTAATCCTTGTTTAGCTTGGCGAAATCGGCCCTAGGCGTCTGCACTGCTGCACCACCACCATTAGCAGCATTAGGAATGACTCCCCGAGCATCCCTAAGCATCTCTCTCATGAGGCCAGTAAACATCGTCCTCATCTCAGCAACATTCCCATTATTGGCTCCTCTACCAGTACCCCTCGTATATCGGCTCATCATTCAGTCTGTAAAGATAAAACGATTAACCATCTCCATAGTGGTGCTAGTGCAATGCGACTTCATCCTTAGCTATACTAATAGTATATATATAGCTTTTGAAAACCAAAATAATCACAAATACGCGCTCTCATATATGTGTACTATCTCTCCCTGATGACTTCCCTAGGTTAACTACGCAACCTAGAGCTCTGATACCAAGTGTGATGGCCCGCCCCGCATTAACCGACATTTCCTACGAAAGTGCGTTGTACACATGTCCGCTAGCACGGGACGATAGTCAAAGAAAGGAAAGAAGATGAAAGAACTAACAAAGAAAACTGTAGAATGTCTCACAGTGCATGGAATAAAATATAATAGTAACATACTTGACATAAAACAGGCGAGACAGTGCATAAGCTGAAAACTAAAACCATCATCATCATAGTAGCGGAAATCCAAAATACAGCTTATGATCCAACATCATTATTACAACTTTAAAACTGTCTCTAAAGCAAAAGAAAGTAAAAGAAGGAGGTACACTACTAATGCCCAAGCAGAGACCTTCAACAACACAGGGAGAATATCTATATATCATACGTGGGAGCCTCCTGCTCATCTCCGGTACAGCTACTCGTGCATACCACCTAACCTGTCTCTAGTCTGCTCGTTTAGGAGCACCCAGAGTAATAAGAAGAGACATAAAACTCTAGGTTAGACAAAAGTCTGGTATGAGAGATAAGCAACAAAACAGAACAATAACTGGTATAATCCAATCATACCTGAACCTGGACCTGCAACCAAAGAGTTAGCACTACACACTGTACAATACTCTAAGGTACCACTAACATATGGTGTAAAGATACGGGGGAGGGGGTGTGCATGTCATAGTGATGGCAAACGATCAAGCATAGAAACCATCCTCACATCTCTCACTCGGTGCGTAAAGCATACGATATCCACTATTTGGTCACCTAATCCTTTGGGCCCTGACGGAGTCCAACCCCGTACAACTATCACTACAAGCCCACTATTCGTCTTTCAGTGGTAAACCAAAGTTATGAATATTGACAACCCCTTTGCACACGTCCCACAGCAAAGTCCAACCAGGAAGTTAACTCGTTGGTTCCCAACTAGATCTTGAGTTCTACTTCCCATTTGGAATACCTTTGCATCTCGGGTTCTAGTCGTCTCCGGATCGGTTTGATCTTCTCTCTTCACTTTGCCTCAGATCGGTTCATCCATGTCAACTCCTCTGGTTCGGATCGTGGGCACCCATTGGGTTCGGGTAGGATCGTGGTGCTCACCCTCCATCGGATCGGTTCGTGCTTCCTCCGTCGGATCGGGTCGTGGCATATGACCAGCTCGTGGCTCCTCTTCTCAAGCGGATCAGTTCAGATGAGTACACAGGTTCGGAAGCGGGTCGAATCGTGACTTCGTGGTGCACTCCAGGAGAACGGGTCGGGTCGTAGCTGCATGGTGCTCCACGGTTCGGATCGTGCTCCCCTTCTCCGATCCGATCCAGTTCGGCTAATTTCTTGCACTTCTTTCCTGCAACTGTTTTACGCCACACGACGGCGTTTTTGACCATTCTAACTGTTCTAAACAATCACAAAGCATACCATACAACCATAGCAACATGTATAAACATCCACAAACAGCAAAACAACAATATGATATGTCAAAACGGATCAAACATACCCAAAAACCCTTATTTTCCCCTAAAGTATGTTTAACAACAAATAATGATAAGATAAGTAAAACTTAACCAAATCAACCCAGATTTCTATCAGAGCCCTAAAATAATATTTTAGAATTTTACAAATTTTTATGATGTAAAATTTCGCTAATTATCACTAATCACCCCTTAATCCCCTAAATTCCGGGATTAGCAAAATTAGTCCAAATTAACCCAAATTCATATCAGAGGCATAAAATAATATTCTGGAAATTTACAAATTTTTCTAGATTTTTCTGAGTTATAATTTCGCTAATTACCCTAAGTAGCCATAATTAGTGAGAAACAATGCAAATCACTCACCTTTGCCACAAATTAAACTATAGATCTGAAATATCCTCTGTTTTGGGTCGAATCCCAATGCTTAGCAGCAGCCCCAACTCTTATTTGATGCTATCTTGGCTTGGTTTGAAGTTGATTAGCTTAATCCTTGATAAGAAAGTGATTTCAAGGTGTTTTGAAGAGATTTGGAAAGTGGAGACCATGGCTAGGGTTCAAAGGAGGTTAGTGGCAGCTAAAAAATACTGAAAAAGAATGTTTTCTAAACCCTAGCAGCCCTCATATACTCCTAATCCCGAAATCCCCCAATGGGCCTAGCTACTAATTACCCGGTTAAGCCCAATTAAGCTGTTTTTCACCCTCTAAACCTTAATTCAGCCATATCTCCCAAACGGTAAATCCGTTTGACTAATGTGACCACTCTACGGAAAGGTAAACCATCAAACGGATCTAATGGAAGTGGTTTTAGGTCAAAACTCCTTACCAATCAAAAGTTATGAACGAAACAAGATCAGCTAGGGGTAAAACGGTCATTTAAAAATCGACAAAATCATGAAAATGGGAAATGACCCCACTAGTCGTTCCCCAAAAGTACATGACCATACGACTTACAAGGAAAAAAAATAAAAATATATTCTATGATCCTCTGATGCATAGAATGCGGGTCGTTACATTCTCCCCCCCCCCCTCCTCATTAAGAAATTTCGTCCATGAAATTCCTTAACCTAAACATACATAGAATTTCGCATGCCTATCAATCATTTTCAAACAATAAAACATACAAAACAACACAACAAGCCTATCCTAGCATGCGGTTTACTAACAAGGGAAGAACTATCACTACCAAAACCTTACCAGGCAAAGAGTTCTGGATACTTCTTCCTTTGTCCTCCTCTGTTTCCCAAATGCAGCCTTTCTCATCATCACCCCCATTGAACTTTCACTAGTTTCACTGCCTTCCTTCAAAGCTGCTTCGTATCGTTCCCAACAATACGCATAGGCTTGCGGTTCCCAACCGCCTCGGGTTCAACCTCGATATCGTCCAACTGATCTGGTGAAATAGCCACATAAGGGTCTTGCACAAACTTCCTTAACTGGGAAACATGAAACACGTTGTGAACTCCCGCCGTCTTGTCCGGTAACTCAACTTTATATGCCAAATTCCCATCTCGCTCGAGAGCTGAAAATGGACCAACAAACCTTGGTGCTCTTTCCCACCAAAACGAATCACATTCATCAACGGAGAGACCTTGACGAACACCAAGTCATTAACGAAGAATTCCAAATTTCTTCGTCTCTTATCGACATAAGTCTTCTGCCTATCTTAGGTAGTCTTCATTCTCTGTTAGATAACCTTGATCTTGCCTGAAGTCCCTCTTATTATTTCTGGTCTAAGCTCAAATTTCTCACCATTCTCCAACCAACATGATGGTGCCTTGCACGGTCTTCCGTACAAAGTTTCAATTGGAACGATACCAATACTGGGCTAATAACTATAACTCAACCAGATACAAATGGCCATCCCACGACCCTCCAAAATCCAATATATAAGTTCTTAAAAGATCCTCTAGTATACGATTCACTCAAATACCATTATGACCTGACCTAGTTCTTGGTAAACCATCAATATAATCCATTGAGACTTGTTCCAATTTCCATTTAGGAATTTCTAATGGTTGTAACAACCCACTAGGCTTCTTTTTCTCAGCTTTAACTAACTGGCAATTCATGCATTTGGACATAAACTTCCCAACTTCCTTATTTACCCTTTCCCAGTGGTAGGTATTATCCATGTCTCAATACATTTTGTTACCACCGGGATGTATAGTCAGTTTCGAGTGATAATATGCTCTAAGCACTTCATCTCTCAGTCTGTCTACGTTGGGTACAACTAGTCCCCCATTCTTTCGAAGCCATCCTTCTCGATCAAATCCATGCTTGATCATTCTCTTTCCATCGATACCCATCTCTACCCTAGAGATGATTTCCAATAGGTTAGGATCATCCTTCTAACTGGAACCAATCCACTCAATCAAAATCGATCTAATCGTCAAGCTCACTAGCGTTTCTGAATCCAATTCACTCTTGGGTCTGAAATCATATCCTGTGATATACTCTAGTTGCTTCCAACCCAGAAATATAACCTCTAGACTGACATGCTTCCTACTAATTGCAACTGTTACCACACCTAAATCCTTTGCTATGTCCACTCTGCCCCCATGAAGTCATGACAACTTCACTGCACTGGCTCATAGCCTTGCTACGATCACTCTGCCCCGTAGAGTAATGACTAACCCACTGCACTGATACGTAGCCTAATGTTCGTCTATACGACCATCTCTTTGTTCCCCATCGCTAGAACCTTACAGGTGATAGTCTACTCACGAGAAGAAAGATGGGACAACATAGCAACCATAACACCCATCAAACAAGTCCTACCTATCACCTGCTAAAGCCATGAACACGTCGACACCTACATGACTGGTCTAACCAATCCCAATATGTCGATTCTTGTATGTCTGGTCCAACCAACATCAAGAACTAATGGAAGCCCAGCCTCCAAACGGACTACCATACGTCCAACATACGTTTTATCCTCTAAGGATAACTAGATCACGTCCAACGGATCCAAGGTAACAGGCGTCGCCGGATACCCCTACTTTAATTCCACCTAAAATACTTGAGTCCAACCCAAGTCTATCCATTATCTTGCTGCCCTATCGAGTCCAACTCGAGCCAAATCCAATTCCTTGCAGCCTTCTCAAGTCCAACTCGAGTTAATCTATAACTCATACCCAGTCTTGAGTATCCATTACCGACAAACTCTAGTCCAACGTGAGTCGTCTTCCTATTTGTTGCATCTCCAAGATCAATGAAAACCCATTTTCTTTTACGAGTTCAAGTCCAACTTGAATCGTCCTAATCTTCGTTGCATCTTCCATGATCAACGAACACATCCTATTTCTTCAAAGTTCTACTATCCAAAGAGAACATCAGCGTAGGGTCCTAAATAATCCATTACTTTGCATCTTTCTCGAGTCCCAGTCAAGCCATCTCATAACCCTATCGAGTCTAACTCGGGGCAGTCTATACTATTGAACAATCTTATTATGTCACGGCTGCCCATCACTCCTCGAGTAAACCAGGATATCATCCAATGAAGAATCGCAACAACTATTTATCTCTCACGCAATCCATCCTAGTCGAACTCGACATTCCCCAAGCACAAGCCCCAAAGGCTTAAACCAATATCAGACAAGCACCCAAGGAACATCTCCTCCGAATTCGCACAATCCACGTGAGGTGATACTAGCAAAACAACTAAGCACTGGAGCACTCGTTTTCCTCCCAGAGACAACTAGAACTTATTACAACGATAACCTCTCAGCTTCCTTAACGCCGGTTACTATCGCCATCACTAGGTAGGTACCTAATACCACCCTATTCCTTTAGGGTGGATTGACTCCCCAAAATAATGCTAAACCCAGTAAAGCCCAAAACAAAGCAATCACAAAAAAACATACATCCATGACTCGATAAGACCACGTTACAGCAAATCATACTAAGGCTAGTCGAACCACCAACCGGGTTCATCACTACTAAAGGTCTATCGATTATCTCAGGTTTGTCAAACAATACTCGAACAGAAACATCTTAAATAGAAAGCATACCTTTGATAACGACACCTTTTCCCTTCTGCGCCGTAGTTGGAGCATTCACGAAGAAGGAACAACGTTGATAGCATACGCTTTCACAATCTGCTTCTCCCTAGGAGGTTGTGAACAATCATCCTTGTGGTGTCCCACCTGGCCGTAGTTAAAGCACTTCCTTTCCCCGGGCTTTTCTCGACAATCTCTGGCATAGTGGCCCTTCTTGCCACAACTAAAGCACTCGCCACCATTCTTATTCTTCTTATTCTGACCATCCTTGGTCAGGTTCTGCTTCCTCTTGTTCTGAGAATTCTTCTTACCTTCACCGCCTGCTTGCTGCTTTGGTTCCTCTGTAGATGCAATAGCAACTTCGGTCTTTGACTTAGGGAAAAGGCTCTCTGACCTTAACGCCTTTCCTACAATAGACTCAAATGTCTCATCGATGTGGTTTACAAGTCTTTCCCCCAAGTACCCATCTAAACTAGTTATGAACTTTTCATTCTTCTTTTCGACTGTATCGATAAGGGACAATCCATATTTCGATAAAGTGTCGAATTCAGCGATATACTCCGAGACTGCTCTACCATTCTGCTTAAGCTCCAAGAACTTCCTGAACAATTCTGATTTATGAGCAACTGAAATAAACTTATCAAAAAAGCGAGTCTTAAACTGATTCCAAGTAACTTGATCCTCAGGAGTAGCTGCCTTAATAGCATTCCACCAATTCATAGCTCGTCCTTGTAGTAGACGCGATGCTGGCTTCCTCTTCATTGCGTCTTCGATTGCCAAATCTTCGACGATGCGCTCACAACTTTCTAGCCAATCTTGAAATTTTGTAGCCGACTCCGTTCCGTGGAACGACTTCCCCACAAAGGCTATGTAATCCTTGTTTAGCTTGGCGAAATCGGCCCTAGGCGCCTGCACTACTGCACCACCACCATTAGCAGCATTAGGAACGACCCCTCGAGCATCCCTAAGCATCTCTCTCATGAGGCCAGTAAACATCGTCCTCATCTCAGCAGCATTCCCATTATTGGCTCGTCTACCAGTACCCCTCGTATATCGGCTCATTGTTCAGTCTGTAAAGAGAAAACAATTAACCATCTCCATAGTGGTGATAGTGCAATGCGACTTCATCCTTAGCTATACTAATAGTATATATATATAGCTTTTGAAAACCAAAATAATCACAAATACGTGCTCTCATATACGTGTACTATCTCTCCCTGATGACTTCCCTGGGTTAACTACGCAACCTAGAGCTCTGATACCAAGTGTGACGGCCCGCCCCGCATTAACTGACATTTCCTCTGAAAGTGCGTTGTACACATGTCCGCTAGCACGGGACGGTCCTCAAAGAAAGGAAAGAAGATGAAAGAACTAACAAAGAAACCTGTAGAATGTCTCACAATGCATGTAATAAAATATAATAGTAACATACTTGACATAAAACAAGCGAGACAGTGCATAAGCTGAAAACTAAAGCCATCATCATCATAGTAGCGGAAATCCAAAATACAGCTTATGATCCAACATCATTATTACAATTTTAAAACTGTCTCTAAAGCAAAGGAATTTAAAAGAAGGAGGTACACTACTAATGCCCAAGCAGCGACCTTCAACAACACAAGGAGAATATCTATATATCATACGTGGGAGCCTCCTGCTCGTCTCCGGCACAGTTACTCGTGCATACCACCCAACTTGTCTCTAGTCTGCTTGTTTAGGAGCACCCAGAGTAATAAGAAGAGACATAAAACTTTGGGTCATACAAAAGTCTGGTATGAGCGATAAGCAACAAAACAGAACAATAATAAGATCGTCTCCGGATCATCTCGGTCTTCTCTCTTCTCTTTGCTTCGGATCGGTTCGTCCATGTCAACTCTTCTGGTTCGGATCGTGGGCACCCATTGGGTTCGGGTAGGATCGTGGTGCTCACCCTCCATCGGATCGGTTCGTGCTTCCTCCGTCGGATCGGGTCGTGGCACATGACCAGCTCGTGGCTCCTCCTCTCAAGCGGATCGGTTCAGATGAGTACACAGGTTCGGAGGCGGGTCGAGTCGTGACTTCGTGGTACACTCCAGGAGAACGGGTTGGGTCGGAGTTGCATGATGCTCTACGGTTCGGATCGTGCTCCCCTTCTCCGATCCGATCCGGTTCGGCTAATTTCCTGCACTTCTTTCCAACGACTGTTTTACGCCACACGACGGCGTTTTCGACCATTCTAACTGTTCTAAACAATCACAAAGCATACCATACAGCCATAGCAACATGTATAAACATCCACAAACAGCAAAACAACAATATGATATGTCAAAACGGATCAAACATACCCAAAAACCCTTATTTTCCCCTTAAGTATGTTTAGCAACAACTAATGATAAGATTAGTAAAACTTAACCAAATCAACCCAGATTTCTATCAGAAACCTAAAATAATATTTTAGAATTTTACAAATTTTTCCAGATTTTTATGATGCAAAATTTCGCTAATTATCACTAATCACCCCTTAATCCCCTAAATTCTGGGATTAGCAAAATTAGTCCAAATTCATATCAGAGGCATAAAATAATATTCTGGAATTTTACAAATTTTTCTAGATTTTTCTGAGTTATAATTTCGCTAATCTTCGCTAATTACCATAATTAGCCATAATTAATGAAAAACAATGCAAATCACTCACCATTGCCACAAATTAAACTATAGATCTGAAATATCCTCCATTTTCGGTCGAATCCCCATGTTTAGCAGCAGCCCCAACTCTGATTTGATGCTATCTTGGCTTGGTTTGAAGTTGATTAGCTTAATACTTGATAAAAAAAGTGATTTAGAGGTGTTTTGAAGAGATTTGGAAAGTGGAGGCCATGGCTAGGGTTCAACGGAGGTTAGTGGCGGCTGAAAAATACTGAAAAAGAATGTTTTCTAAACCCTAGCTGCCCTCATATACTCCTAATCCCGAAATCCCCCAATGGGCCTAACTATTAATCACCCGGTTAAGCCCAATTAAGCTGTTTTTCACCCTCTAAACCTAAATTCAGCCATATCTCCCAAACGGTAAATCCTTTTGACTAATGTGACCACTCTACGGAAAGGTAAACCATCAAACGAATCTAATGGAAGTGGTTTCAGGTCAAATCTCCTTACCAATCAAAAGTTATGAACGAAACAAGATCAGCTAGGGGCAAAACGGTCATTTAAAAATCGACAAAATCATGAACATGGGAAATGACCCCACTAGTCGTTCCCTAAAAGTACATGACCATACGACTTACCAAGAATAAAAGTTAAAAAAATATATTTTACGATCCTCTGATGCATAGAATGCAGGTCGTTATAATTGAAAGTAAAAATGCGAATAAGGAAAAATAGAGATCAGATTTAGAGTGGTTCAGCCTTGTGCCAGGCCTACATCCACTATGAAGATTACTTGCATTCTTAAAATGGAGAATACAAAATACACCAACTCTTTTTTTTTCATACATCTCTATATTCACTCAACATACTCTCATTTTACATATCAATCCTAGGATTTTATGAGAAAATGGTAGAGTTTGAGGAGGAGAAGGATGGATGAATGATTGAAAAGGAGTATGTCTTTGATTTTCCGATTACAAAGTTGTACTAGGCGCCATAGCCAAACTGGTGATGAACCTTTGAATGGAGAAGATGGTCCAAATCTTTAAGGAATGATTGAGGATAGAATTTAGCAGCACCTCGTGGTTCAAAAGATTGGATCCCCTTTATGTTGGCATCCATGTCCTATTTATAGGTAAGCCTCCTCGGAGAAGTGAGCTGAAGTTCATATATGTAAGTGACAGATCGTTGCAGCCGACAATTAGCAAAATACCACTGCCTGGTTGTCACCAGCTGTCTGTAGCTGTATCCGGTTGTCATGTGCGAGCAACTTTATAGGAGCGATCGTTTTGAGTAGTCGAGTGGGTGACTTTATTCAATGCCCTTCGGGCGTGACTATATCTGGTAATTGGTGAATAGTTATCTGATTCTTTTGATTGCGAAACGAGCGGGCGACTAAGATCATACTTATGGTCGAGCGACTCTGGAGTGGAGCACGCATCTGGGATAAATTCTTCTTTGTGCTTTGCTCGACTGAATTCTTCAGTTAAAGAATGTGCGACCTTCTCTAATTCGGATGCTCTTAGCAGGTTTCTCAAGGATATTCATTCTTACTGTCTTTTCACTGCGTCGTTTCTGAGTATGGCTATGCTATGTGTGCGCTCCTAATCCTGTTACGTGAATGACTCGTCTTGTTTTGTTGTTCGAGCGGCTTTGTTCTAATATGAATGACCGACTTTTGCTTCCGTGACCGGGTCACGACTTGCATCTGCCTTTGGTTTGAGACATGGGCACATAAAAACGCTGTGAGTGCTTGCTTTGTAATTCTAGCCCAGGCTCGGTCCTTTAAGAGATAAACATCTGAATCTTGTTCTGTATGGTTGCTTCCTATTCTTTGTGAGTCGTTTAAGTACCTTGGACAACAATATGCATGACCGACCCTGATGGCGCTCGTCCTGTAGTTTCTGCTCAGATTTTGCAGCTCAATGTGTGTATGTTTTTTTTTAGGGATCAACAGTACCAGGATCCAGACCCTAATGGATCGGATAGAGCCGCACGAGTGGCCGATTTCACACTATCTTGACTGATGGGTTGCCCTAAGTCCAGAGACTGGGTGGCAGAACAATTTATACTCGACCTCATCGTTGATTCAAAACGCGAGTAGCATTATTTATACTCAGTCTCATTGTTGATTCAAGACTCGAGTGGTGTTATTTATACTCGGTCTCGTCGTTGATTCCAGACTCGAGTGGTGTTGTTTATACTCGGTCTCGTCATTGATTCGAGACTAGAGTGGCGGTACCGGCTCCCGTGCTCGGGGTGTCGATTTGATAATCTGTGCTTAGTCTTGTCGTCGATTCGAGACCCTTGTGGCCGGCTCTCATCGTCGAGGTGCGGACCCGGTGTTGAGTACCTGTGCGAGCAAGTAATTTGTTACAGTTGTTCCCGTATACTACACAAAGAACAAACATGTTAATAATACTGAAATAACCGATCATGATACTCACGAATAACTTTGGCAGTGACAGCCTTTATAATGCCTTGAATTTAAAGAAAACAAAACAATGGTGGAAAGCGGCAAATATGTACAATCAATCAAGTAAAGTAGCGGCGAATGTGTTCGCAATTCCATACCCTTGGGAGTTCGACGCCATAGACAGTCGCCAGTTTGAAGGTCCCATCTCTGAGCCTTCAGTGTATAACGTACGGATCTTCCCATCAAGGACTGAGGCCAGTCGGTGCGGGAAAGATCCGCTTCAGGACGAGATCGCCGATGTTGAGGTTCTTGGGGCAAACTCTAGAGTTGAAGTATCAGGCGACTCGTTGACGTTTAGCAATGACTCTGAGCTCGGCTTCGTTCCTTTTCTCTTCGAGCAGGTCAAGTGACTCCAAGAGGAGATCTTGGTTGGTCTTCAGATCGTAATAAGTGACTTGGTGAGATTGGAGTTTTAGCTCAATGGGAATGACGGCTTTGTATCCATAGGCAAGAGCGAAAGAGGTATGACCGATCGCTGACTTATGGGTGGTCCCATTGGGCCAGTAGGAGTTCTTCAGCCTACAAGCCTCCAGCCTTCCCCAAACGCTTCTTGATGATGGATTTGATCACTTCGTTGACAACCTCGACTTGTCCATTGGCTTAAGGATGAGCTACCGATGAGAAACTCTTTTCGATGTTGTGTAGTCGGCAGAAGGTTTTGAATTCGGGCTCTCGAATTGGGTTCCGTTGTCGGAAAGGATAGCCTGGGGTAATCCATACCGAGTGATGATGTTATGAACTACAAAGTTGATTACTTTCTTAGCGACGATAGCATACGTGCCCCTCCTCTAGCCATTGAGGGAGTTCTGATGATGTCAATTCCCCACATGGCGAATGGCTAAGGACCGACCATTTGCATTTCGTTAGGCCGGGCTCTTGGAACCCTGGAAAACATCTAGCATTTGTCGCACTGACGAGCATAGTCCGCCGCGTCTTGGTCAAGTGTTGGCCAGAAATAACCATGTCTGAGAACCTTCTTTGCTACAGTTTCCCCCTGCTGTGATCGTCGCACTCTCCTTCATGTACATCTAGCAACATACGTTCGGCGTCTTCGTGGGCTAAATACCAGAGCAACGGAACAGAGAATCCCTTGCGGTAGAGCATCCCGTTTAGAATAATGTAGCAAAATGATTTTCGGGTGAGTGCTCATTTGTCTTTGCGGCACTCAAGGAGGATTTCGTGCTGTAAGTAGTTCCGGATTGGCGTCATCCATGACTCAGGATCAGTCTCCGTCGTTGCTATCAAATCAGCCTTCATCTGATCGATGCTCGGAGAGTTAAGTATCTCGATGCGGGAAAGTCCCATAAGCTGCGCAACCCCGGAGCTTGCCAGTTTAGACAAGGAGTCAACCTTTTCGTTTTGTACTCTAGGGATGTGCGTAACGAGGTAATAGTCGAAGTTAGTGCGTAGTTCGCAAACACGAGCGAGGTAGGGAGCGAGTCGTGCCCCCTTAATTTGATATTCTCTCAATACCTGTCGTACGACGAGAAGTGATTCAGAGTACATTTGGGGTGTCTTGATGTCAAGTTCAATTGCAATTTTGAGTCCGACTATAAAGGCTTCATACTCGGCATCATTGTTGGTAGCAGGAAAGTTGAGATTCAAAGCATAGCATATCGGTTGGGCCTCAGGAGTGATGAGCACGATCCCAGCACTGGAACTGTAACAACCCGGAAAATTTGAGCCAATTTAAAATTTTAATTTGGCTATTTTAGTGGATTTTAAATATTTAAAATAAATTATGTTAAATAATAAACGACGAAAAGTATGTTTGAATCGATGTTTGAAAATAAATATAATTATTTTTAATTATAAACAAGGTCTGAGATGGCGCGGCAGTTTCAAAATTTGAATTCAAATTTTGATTGACTGTACCGGGTGCAAAATAAAACGGATTTTAGTGAAACCAAAAGTATTTAAATCTGTTTATGATTATCTTTCTAACGAATCTGAAAAATTGAAATTTCATAGCAAGAATCAAAAGTTATGGCCAAATGAATTTTCAGAATGGTTGCTATAGAGCCCTTGAAAATAGACATTTTGCAAACGACCTCAGAATTCGACGAAACCACTTTTGTTGGATCCGGGATGTAAAATTATTGGTAGGTTTCAAATTCCATAATTTTTGGAGTTAATATGTGAGCATGGCAAAGGAAAATGTGTTTGGTTTATTTCAGTTAAATTGGATCGACCACAAAATGACGATTTTTCAAACTGTCTCAGAATTCGACGAAATCAGTTTTGTTGGAAATGTATCATCAAAACATAGCTAGATTTATTTTTCTGGAATTTTTGGGATCAGTTTTTGGCCCCGGCAAATTGAAATGTACGTTCAAATCAAATATTGAATGTTTTATATTTTGATTTGAAGAATAACTGACTGTAAAAGTCGAATTGGCTTACGAAACATATCCCATTGTGTTCGGAGTGGGGGTATTTAGCTAGGGGAGACAGTCGTTGGGTTTGGGTTGGAGTTCGTATGGAGAAACACTATTTTAAAAAATTAAATAAAGCACTGGCCAATAGGATTATCCCTTTCATAAAAAAAAAAAAAACGACCTACCTGCTCTCGACGACGAAAGGAACACCATCGTTCCCGGCCACTTTCATGCGATTACGTTCATCTTTAGCCCCTCCCCCTTTGCAACATTTTAAAGCCCTCACTCCTCTCTTCAAATCAAGACAAGTAGCACCCCCTCTCGTCGTCCCTACATCACGAACGAACCCCTCAAAGATCGAGACTTTGGAGCGCCGCCGCCGCCTGTATAGGCCGTCGAACTAGCCATGACCCCTGGCGCTGGAGACCCCTTTCCACCCTCTTCGTCGTCATATAAAATGATCTAAACGAAATGTTGCGGATTTTGCTAGAAATCAAAACCTAGTTTTGAATTATTTAGAGAGGTAACGGCTTTGAAAACTCTGAACTGATTTTTACACTATTAAGTGTTGCAAACTTCTAAAAATCATACCTTTTTGCTATGTTGACGAAATTCGATGAAACAGGAGACATCAGACTCGTAATGACGCTCTCTACATTCTAGAAGAGTCCGGGGATTTTTCTGAGCTCGCTACTATTTTTAGCAAAGCGACAAACCAATGTGAGATTTCTAAACTGAAATGTGAATGGAAATGTGATGTATAAATTATATACGCATTGTATACCTCATGTACATGTGTTATATAAGTTATATGAGCGATGTATAAATTATACATGCATTGTATAAATCATATGTGCATTGGAATGGAAATAAAATATACTTATATATATATATACTCCCCTCGTCCACAAACCATGGACAATATTTATTGATTGTGAATTGGCATGAAAAATTTGGTGAATAATGCGAATGGTTGATAGAATTGGTTGTTGTAGATATTGTTCGATTGTGGTTGAAAAATACCCGTTTGTGGTTGAAACAAAATTAGAATATGTTGTGGAAAAGAAAAACATACTCGTCTGCATACGAACTAGATGTATGAAATCCCCATTGTAAAAAACCGCGAGGTTTTAAGGTAAAGCGAGGAACCGTACTCGGGACGGTGCCGGTTTTAAATACCCTACCGTTATGCTGTCGAAATTTTCAATAATATTCATGTGTTAGAATTATTTTCATGTGTTGAAACTATATTCATGTGTTGAAACCATATTCATGTGTTGAAAAGAAATTCATGTGTTGAATAAATTCTTTGAAAGATAAAAATAACATTTTATAATTTATATAGGCTATATAAATTATTCGTGTTTTAAATAAATTGTTTTAACAATAATAATCACATTTTTATAATATATATAAACTATAGAAAACAATCATGTGTTGAATAAAAGACTAGAACGATAAAAATCATATTTTTATCGTATGTGTGAAGTCGAAAACATTCATGTGCTGAATATATGAATTGAATAATAAAATTTACATTTTTATTGTGAATATGAAGTGCTAAAAACATTCATGTGTTGAATAAATATTTCTGATGATAAAAATATCATTTTTATCATGTATACGACTCGCTAAAAATACACAAGTGTTGAAAAAATGTTATGAATATTATTTTTAACATGTATATAAACTAAATAAAATAGTCATGCATTGAAATATATTTTTGTTCGCTAAAAATATCATTTTTATACGAAATATGAAGTGTTAAAAGTAACCACTTGTTCAAATAAATATTTGTGGGTTAAAAATATTATTTTTAACATGTGTAGGAAGTGTTAAAAATAACCATGTATAGAAATAAACCTTTGTTCACTAGAAATATTATTTTTAGCTTAGATTTGCACATATATATACATATGCTGAACAGGAAAATGGATTAGCTGTTGAGTAAAGAATTTATTTGCGTGTCCGACAAATAGGTAAACCTTAATGAGTTGGATGTGCAATTTTATTATTATATCAATTCCTGTGATTTCCATTGGATGCGGAGTGTTGGTTGTTCTGTGTGTAATAATAAACGTCGCCATAGGATAGTAACAATTAATTTTGAACTACACTACATGGCATACTTCATGAAGATAGACATACTTCATCATATACCACATAAGCATTTGGAGCTTGTGTGACGAGGTTGAAGATTTACCATACGAGCGAGAGGCTATTATGGCGATGACTATATATTACAGGTTGAACTGATGACTGATATGGACTATATAAAATGTAACGGTAAATTGCAAGATTAATAAAAAAACCCACACGGTTCTGGAGATGACAATAAACACATCTCTCTGGTCATTAAGGCACAAAAACTATTTATAGGGTGACGAGAATTTATTCTCTGGAGTTATGATTTACACACACTCCCCTGTGGACAGTGGAGTATATCACTATAAATATGTGCATGCTTATTAGGATTTATTGGGTACCTAATATGGACCAATAAATTTCCAAATCCCTTCCCGTACAAAGGAGGTTATGGCGAAATTTTCTGAAATTTAAAGGTGTTAGTGAAATATTTGAAGTGAAAACGATATTGAAATCGTCGAATAAATTATATATATATATATATATATATATATATAAATTAAATAAAACGAATCGAGCCCCTGCAGTTCGCGTTTTGAAATCGTAACTTTAAACGGTTATACCGAAAGATCCGACCATCGTATTTTCACGAAACTGGAACCGTTGGGTTCGCTTTGGAAATATTTTTCCAATGATATAAACTTTGTTAAGATCCAACGGTTATATTTTCAGATATGTGTAAAACAAATTTGAGGAAAAACAACGTCGGTGCCTCAGCACAACCTGAAACGTCATTTAATTAAATAGGGCCGTTTTTAAATAAATAAAAATGGCGATATATCGTTATAAAATATTATAGACGATATGGAATGGAAATAAACCGATTATACTTGGTTTGCTTGTCATGTGATGGTTGAATGTGTTTGACATGAAAATTATACTAATGAACTGAATTGTGGATGTCGAACAATTTGACCATGGACATAATTGATTTGAATTCTAAATATACGTGAATTATTTGAAAAGGCCAAGTTAATTCTTATTTCAAATAATTGATCGACGATTAGAAGTCGAAGATATGAAGACGGTTCAAGACCGACGATCTTCACATCGGATGGATGGGTGCTACTGAGGCTCATGATTGGAGTAGCTACCTTGAAGGAGCTAAAGTGGTAGCCGTCCGGACGTATTTGTTGATTGCACGGATATGCGAGGAATAAGGTGCCTCTGGTTTCGTTCAGACCCAGAACGAACTTGTAAATAGATGCGTGTCTGACATTGGATTTTGTTCTGTGCTGATTGATTTCTATTAAATATATATCTGTTTGGCGGCGGAGAATTTATTCTCTTGCTTAACGCCCTTCTCTGAGACGTACGAGCTCAGAGGTTATATATCGATAGAAATCAGTCGCATGGAGTGAATTGCCTGTGTGGCATGCCTAAGTGGCAAATGATCAAGGCTTCTGTTGAAAAGAAAATTCTTGTGGTTGATGATCAAAGCACGTCCTACGTGGCATAGCTTTGTGTATAACGTTGATTCGCGAGCCTCACACCTCAATATGAGTCAAAAACGGGATAAGGACCCAAGGAGTGCACGACGTTTCTTTCTAGCTATGGGTGATGTCAGTGACCTACCAGCCTTGACATTTATATACTTTTTACCTGTGTGGTTGTTGGAATGTGAGGCGCCTCGGATATAGGTCTGATAGGACCGGTTAACGTGTGTTCAGGAACACTAATCCTCAAAAGTAAGAGAGGACCGGCCTTGGAGGTTCCAAGGATCGCTGTGTGTGGTCCTGAGACATTTGCTAGAGTGTCTTGAATCGGAGAGGAGCTTGCCCCTTGCCTCGACTCATGATGGAATCCAATTTCCAATACGAAATTACGGATTTGATTGTAACTTATATATGGTACCCATGCCGTCTATGATTGATATTTATGATGGAAGTTGCTTTTGAAACATATATGCACTAGTAATAATATCAAACACTTTTGTTTTATACGTATCAAGCATTTCTTGGCCATTATAAGGTAAAACTCTATCCTCCGGCTTGCGTTGCATTGTGTGATGGGACCTGAGTCTTATAATGGCTTCATTTTTATAAAAAGCACTATGATGATTTAATAATTTACTTTATTTCATGCACTGGCAATCACTGGAGTAAACCCGTTCCGCGAAAGTGACGTGGTCCTATGATTTTCCTTATTATTGTTGTTTATTCAGTTAAGTAGATTTCTCATACCAGTCCCATGACTGACTCGTAGTTTGTTTCACCTTGCAAACTCGGGTGCCCTTATTTTCACACGGGCAGCCTAGTGACAGGTAGCCGGATATATTTTGGCTTGTGCACTACAGCAGGGAGTGCATCTTTTGGCTAGTATTGCGAGGACCTGGCTTCTCAATATTTTGGCTATTGATATTCCGCCATTATTATCTATGTATATGATTCCGCTTATGGCGATGTAGACTGATATCTCTATTATGTCTCACTTTATGTATATGTACCGCTTATGGTGATGAAGACTGATATCTCTATTATGTCTCACGTTATGTATATGTACCGCTTATGGTGATGTAGACTGATCATTTACTTATATGCACTAAGTTGTATCCTACACTGCGCTACTCTGATGTTGTTACATGTTATGATTCCGTTGTCATATTGATGTAAATTATTCTGTTTTATGTTTATCTATTACCTGTACTCTGCTAATGATGATTAATGTGTTATATTCCAATGATTATCCTTAACACCGTCGCACGGGGTTTTCAGATCGTCACAGGTGGCATCAGAGCTTTGGTTAATCTTAGTTATGGAATTTAACACATTAAACACCTCGTCAGAATAGAATCAGTAGTGTTCTAAGGTGAGTAGCTCATTAGAGATAGGATTAGTAATGTCCTAGAATGAGCTAAGTAGAATAGCAAAAATAATTTGATCAGTACATCATTGTTTTTCCTTAGGTTCTTCTGCTTTACCATATATTAAAATTATCGTTTCTGTGGGCTTGAATCTTTTTTTGCTTATACAGAATTCGATAGATGGCTACCCGAGCAGCTACAGCTAGAGGAGGCCAAGGAGGCCGAGGCAGAGGACGGGAGAATATCCCTGTTGTGGAAGAGCCTTTGATACAACCACCAGCCCCTCAGCCATTCGAACTAGACCGAGTGGCGAAGAGATACAAGAATCTCAGGGGCAAAACCTTTTCAGGCACTGGCACTGTGATAGAAGCCTTGACATGGTTGAAAACTTGTGAAAAGATCTTAGGTGGCTTAAGACTTGGAGATCACGATAAGGCATTTATGGGCGCCTGGCTTTTACAAGATGAGGCAGAATTATGGTGGGATGCCATCACCGCTGAGGACCAAGATGTAGTGAGGAATTGGGATGAGTTCAAGGCATTGCTTAAGGAGAAGTTCATCCCCGAACAAGCGATGGAGCGTATGCACGATGAATTTGCCAATCTCCAACAGGGACACCACTCCATCCAGGACTACCTTAACAAGTTCACGCTGCTATCTCGTTATGCGACAGAGCTTTTCATGACTGTAAAGGCAAAGAACAAAAGGTTCATACATGGGCTTAAGCGCAAGTATCAGGATAGAGCCATGAGGCACATCAAACTTCCATTTGCAGAAATGGTGGAAATGGCCTGCAACTATGAAGACTTGGACCAGAGGAACCTCGATCTAGACCGCGCCAAGAATCAAGTGGAAAACAAACGCAAGGCTTCTGGCAACCAACCTGAGTCCAGCAACACAGCAGCCGCAAATCAGCAAGCTAGTAAGCCACCCAAGGGAAGTTGTTTTAATTGCGGTAAGATGGGACATTACTCCAATGTGTGCACCGCTCCAAAGCGGCAGAAGAAAAACCCGCAAAGCTCAAGTCAAAACCCACAAAGCTCAAGTCAAAACCCTTAGAGTTCTAGATCATGCTTCAACTGCCGCCAAACGGGGCATCTCGTCAAAGATTGTCCATTGCTAAAGAAGGCAGAAGTTGCACATGTTTATGACGGGGCGAACCCGCCGGCTACTTCAGATAGAGCAGGTAAACCCGATGTTCTGGGAGGTACTCTTACCATTAAAAATATTCCTGTTTTTGTACTATTTGACACTGGTGCATCACGTAGTTTTATTTCAAGTAACACTATTAACAAGTTAAAGATAAATTCAAGAAAGCTTAAAGAATCGATTAGAGTTCAAAATCCGACAGGAGGCTCTCTTGTTCTCTGTTCATATTGTAATGTGCCAGTCTCTTATTCTTTTTACCGGTTTCCTTTTAAGTTGATCGTTACAGATTTTTCTGAATTCGACGCTATTCTTGGGCTTGACTGGTTAACGAAATATGGGGCCGAAGTAAAATGTGCCGAAAGAGAAGTTCAAATTAAAACAAAACTTGGACGTATTGTTATACCTTGTCATGGCTCAAATCCAGATAGAAAAGCATTTTGGTCTGCGCTAGAAGTTATTCCCACTTCATTAGAAAGGATTCTTGTTGTTAAAAACTATGCGGATGTGTTTGAAGAAGTCGAAAACATACCTCCGCAAAGAGAAATTGAATTTCGAATCAATTTAATTCTGAATGCCAGACCAGTGGTACATCCAATTCGAAGAATCACTCCGAAAGAAAAAGAAGAATTGGGCGATCAAAGGCGTCAACTGCTATGGAAGGGTCTGATCAGACCTAGCTTTTCTAATCGGGGTGCAGCTGTAGTGTTTGTTCCTAAGTCAGACGGTACTCTTCGATTGTGTGTTGATTACCGAGACCTCAACAAGCAGACGCTCAAAAACAAATATCCATTACCCTGCATTGATGATCTGTTAGACCGATTAAATGGAGCGAGAGTATTTTCCAGGATGGACCTAGCTATAGGTTTCCATCAACTGAGAATTGCCGAAGAGTGTGTTCCTTTGACATCTTTCATAGGTCCAGACATATTTTATGAGTGGTTAGTAATGTCGTTCGGCTTATGCAACGCTCCAGCATACTTCGTCAATCTAATGAATAGAGTGTTCAGAGAAGTTCTGAATAAATTTATTCTGGTATTTATCGATGATATTTTAATCTACTCCAAGTCCGAAAGCGAGCATGAAAAACATTTAGAACAAGTATTGGGGATTCTAAGAAAGAACGTCTTCAAAGCCAAATTCTCTAAATGCATCTTCTGGCAAGATGAAGTGAAGTTCCTTGGCCACATGGTGTCAAAGGAAGGAATTTCTGTAGATCCAAGCAAAATTATAGCAATTCAAGAGTGGAAGCAACCTACTACACCCACAGAAGTCCGAAATTTTCTTGGGTTGGCTAGTTATTATCGGAAATTCGTTAAGGATTTTTCAAAGATATCTGGTTCATTAACCAAGCTGACGAAGAAGCACGAAAGATTTAAGTGTACTCCCGAATGTGAGGAAGCATTCGAGGAATTGAAATTAAAATTGACAACTGCTCCAGTATTAACCATTATCAATGGAAATCAGGATTTGACGGTTTGGACGGATGCTTCTATTAGAGGTCTTGGTGCAGTATTAATGCAAATAGGCCAAGTAGTCGCTTATGCAAGCCGTCAGCTGAAACCGCATGATAAGAATTATGTAACTCATGATCTTGAGTTGCTAGCCATCGTGTTTGCTTTGAAAATCTAGAGACATTAGTTGTTGGGTGAGAAGTTCGAACTATTTACAGATCATCAGTCATTGAAGTATTTGTTCACCCAGAAAGATCTGAACTTGAGACAACAGCGTTGGCTAGAATTTTTCGCAGCATATGATTATCCTCTATATGCCGGGAAAGGCTAATGTAGTAGCGGATGCGCTTAGCAGAAAAACCGCAATCATTGCCAATCTTATAATTACGCCTTTATTGATTGATAAAATATCTGCTATTTAGAAGGATGATTGCTTCATTCAAAGAATCAGAGAGAGAATACAGAAAGGCGAGCCCTCGAGTTTTCAGGTGGATAAGGAAGAAATTTTGAGATTAAAAGGGAGGATCTGTGTTCCCAACCTCCCAAAGCTCAAAAGGGAGGTGCTAAATGAATGACATAAATCCAAGCTTTGCATTCATCCTGGGGTAAGTAAGATGTACAATGATATCAAACGCACCTTCTAGTGGAGGTCCATGAAGAGGGACATTTCTTTATATGTTAGCAGGTGCTCTACTTGTCAACTAGTCAAAAACGACCAACAAAAGCTGGCCGGATTGTTGCAACCATTGGGAATCCCAAGTTGGAAGTGGGAACAGATTTCCATGGATTTCATAGATGGTTTGGCCCGAACCAGGAAAGGAAATGACAGTATTTGGGTGATCGTAGATCGCTTCACGTAGACCGCCCAATTCATACCTGTCAGATCCAATAGAACCGCTCAAAGTCTAGCACAGATTTATCTCAAAGAAATTGTTAAGCTACATGGAGTGCCGATCAGCATAGTCAGTGATAGAGATCCGTTATTTGCTATAAAATTCTGGGAGGCATTTCAAGTAGAACTGGGGGCAAAGCTAAACCTAAGCACAACGTATCACCCTCAGACAGATGGCCAAACTGAGAGGGTGAACCGTATACTAGAAGATTTACTACGGTCTTGTATTATTTATTTTGGCGGGTCATGGGAAGATCACTTGCATTTGGCTGAATTCTCATACAACAACAGTTATCAAGCAAGTTTGAAAATGTTGCCATTTGAAGCATTATACGGTAGACCGTGCAGATCTCCCGCATGTTGGATAGAATCTGGCAATAGACTTGTGCTGGGACCCGATATGATTCGCGAAGCTTCAGACAAAGTCGATTTCATCAAGAAACGATTGCAAACCGCGCAAAGATGACAAAAAAGTTATGCGGACTCCATAAGAAGAGATTTAGCATTTTCTGTTGGTGATTATGTTTATTTGAAAGTTTCCCCGATGAGAGGAGTAATCCGATTCGGTAAAACTGGGAAGTTGGCCCCTAGATTTATTGGTCCCTTTCCTATACTTGAACGAATTGGAACTCTCGCTTATAGGGTTCAATTACCTGATTGGTTGCCTGGAGTGCATGATGTGTTTCACGTATCTCAACTTAGAAAACATGTGCATGATCCAGACCTTATTGTAAAAGAAGCAGCGCAACAGGACTTGGAAATTACTCCAGAATAATCAGTCAGAAGAGAGCTGTTAAAGATTATTGGCAAAGAAACTAAAGAGCTAAGGAACATGAAGGTTCATTTAGTTAAAGTACAATGTAGTGGAGATCCTAGAGACTGTACTTGGGAGACTGAGGAGAGCATTAAGCAAGCCTACCCCAAGTGCAGAGTGGACACCTCTGACTAACTCTGGTGCAAGGTACCTTTACAATACTCTGCATTTCCATGATGTTTCCTACTGTATTGCTGTTTCCTTTTCGGGGACGAAAAGTTTTAAGTGGGGGAGATTGTAACAACCCGGAAAATCTGAGCCAATTTAAAATTTTTAATTTGGCTATTTTAGTGGATTTTAAATATTTAAAATAAATTATTTTAAATAATAAACGATGAAAAGTATGTTTGAATCGATGTTTGAAAATAAATATAATTATTTTTAATTATAAACAAGGCCTGAAATGGCGCGGCAGTTTCAAAATTTGAATTCAAATTTTGATTGACCGTACCGGGTGCAAAATAAAACAGATTTTAGTGAAACCAAAAATATTTAAATCTGTTTATGATTATCTTTCTAATGAATCTGAAAAATTGAAATTTCATAGCGGGAATCAAAAGTTATGGCCAAATGAATTTTCAGAAAGGTCGCTATAGAGAATATATAGCCCTTGAAAATAGACATTTTGCAAAACGACCTCAGAATTCGACAAAATCATTTTTGTTGGATCCGGGATGTCAAATTATTGATAGGTTTCAAATTCCATAATTTTTGGAGTTAATATGTGAGTGTGGCAAAGGAAAATGTGTTTGGTTAATTTCAGTTAAATTGGATCGACCAGAAAATGGCCATTTTTCAAACTGTCTCAGAATTTGACGAAATCAGTTTTGTTGGAACCGTATCGCCAAAACATAGATAGATTTATTTTTCTGGAATTTTTGGGATCATTTTGTGGCCCCGACAAATTGAAATGTACGTTCAAATCAAATATTGAATGTTGTATGTTTTAATTTGAAGAATAACTGACTGTAACAGTCGAATTGGCTTACGAAACATATCCCATTGTGTTCGGAATGGGGGTATTTAGCTAGGGGAGATAGTCGTTGGGTTTGGATTGGAGTTTGTATGGAGAAACACTATTTTAAAAAATTAAATAAAGCACGGGCCAATAGGATTATCCCTTTAATAAATATAAAAGAAAAAACCCCCGACCTACCTGCTCTCGACGACGGAAGGAACCATCGTTCCCGGCCACTTTCACGCGATTCCGTTCATCTTTAGCCCCTCCCCCTTGCAACTTTTTAATGCCCTCACTGCCATCTTCAAATCAAGACAAGTAGCACCCCCTCTCGTCACCCCTACATCACGAACGAACCCCTCAAAGATCGGGACTTTGGAGCGCCGCCGCCGCCTGTATAGGCCGTCGAACTAGCCATGACCCCTGGCGCCGGAGACCCTTTTCCACCCTCTTCGTCGTCATATAAACTGATCTAAATGAAGTGTTGCGGATTTTGCTAGAAATCAAAACCTAGTTTTGAACTATTTAGAGAGGTAACGGCTTTGAAAACTCTGAACTGATTTTTACACTTTTAATTGTTGCAAACTTCTAAAAATCATATCTTTTTGCTATGTTGACGAAATTCGATGAAACAGGAGACATTGGACTCGTAAGGACGCTCTCTATATTCTAGAAGAGTCTGGGGATTTTTCTGAGCTTGCTACTTTTTTACCAAAGCGACAAACCAATGTGAGATTTCTAAACTGAAATGTGAATGGAAATGTGATGTATAAATTATATAAGCGAAGTATAAATTATACACGCATTGTATACCTCATGTACATGTGTTGTATAAGTTATATGAGCGATGTATAAATTATACATGCATTGTATAAATCATATGTGCGTTGGAACGGAAATAAAATATACTTACATATATATATACTCCCCTCGTCCACAAACCATGGACGATATTTATTGATTGTGAATTGGCGTGAAAATTTTGGTGAATAATGCGAATGGATGATAGAATTGTATGTGGTTGATATTGTTGGATTGTGGTTGAAAAATACCCGTTTGTGGTTGAAACAAAATTAGAATAGGTTGTGGAAAAGAAAAACATACTCGTCTTCGTACGAACTAGATGTATGAAATCCCCATTGTCAAAAACCGCGAGGTTTTAAGGTAGAGCGAGGAGCCGTACTCGGGACGGTGCCGGTTTTAAATACCCTGCCGTTATGCTATCGAAGTTTTCAATAATATTCATGTGTTAGAATTATTTTCATGTGTTGAAACTATATTCATGTGTTGAAACTATATTCATGTGTTGAAACCATATTCATGTGTTGAATAGAAATTCATGTGTTGAATAAATTCTTTGAAAGATAAAAGTAACATTTTATCACATATATAGACTATATAAATTATTCGTGTTTTAAATAAATTGTTTTAACAATAAAAATCACATTTTTATTGTATATATATAAACTATAGAAAACATTCATGTGTTGAATAAAAGACTAAAACGATAAAAATCATACTTTTATCGTATGTGTGAAGTCAAAAACATTCATGTGCTGAATATATGAATTGAACAATAAAATTTACATTTTTATTGTGAATATGAAGTGCTAAAAACATTCATGTGTTGAATAAATATTTCTGATGATAAAAATATCATTTTTATCATGTATACGACTCGCTAAAAATACACAAGTGTTGAAATAAATATTTGTTTGCCATGAATATTATTTTTAACATGTATATGAACTAAATAAAATAGTCATGCGTTGAAATATATTTTTGTTTGCTAAAAATATCATTTTTATACGAAATATGAAGTGTTAAAAGTAACCACTTGTTCAAATAAATATTTGTGGGTTGAAAATATTATTTTTAACATGTGTAGGAAGTGTTAAAAATAACCATGTATAGAAATAAACCTTTGTTCACTAGAAATATTATATTTAGCTTAGATTTGCACATATATATACATATGCTGAACAGGAAAATGGATTAGCTGTTGAGTAAAGAATTTATTTGCATGCCCGACAAATAGGTAAACCTTAATGAGTTGAATGCGCAATTTTATTATTATATCAATTCCTGTGATTGCCATTGGATGCAGAGTGTTGGTTGTTCTGTGTGTAATAATAAACGTCGCCATAGGATAGTAACAATTAATTTTGAACTACACTACATGGCATACTTCATGAAGATAGACATACTTCATCATATACCACATAAGCATTTGGAGCTTGTGTGACGAGGTTGAAGATTTACCATACGAGCGAGAGGCTTGTATGGCAATGACTATATATTATAGGTTGAACTGATGACTGATATGGACTATATAAAATGTAATGGTAAATTGCAAGATTAATAAAAACCCCAACGGGTCTGGAGATGACAATAAACACGTCTCTCTGGTCATTAAGGCACAAAAACCATTTATAGGGTGACGAGAATTTATTCTCTGGAGTTATGATTTATACACACTCCCCAGTGGACACCGGAATATATCACTATAAATATGTGCATGCTTATTAGGATTTATTGGGTACCTAATACAGTCCAATAAATTTCCAAACCCCTTCCCGTACAAAGGAGGTTATGGAGAAATTTTCTGAAATTTAAAGGCGTTAGTGAAATATTTGAAGTGAAAACGATATTGAAATCGTCGAATAAATTATATATATATAATTATAAATTAAATAAAACGAATCGAGCCCCTGCAGTTCGCGTTTTGAAATCGTAACTTTAAACAATTATACCGAAAGATCCGACCATCGGATTTCCACGAAACTAGAGCCGTTGGTTTCGCTTTGGAAATATATTTCCAAAGATATAAACTTTGTTAAGATCCAACGGTTATATTTTCAGATATGTGTAAAACAAATTTGAGGAAAAACAACGCCAGTGCCTCAACACGACCTGAAACTTCGTTTAATTAAATAGGACCATTTTTAAATAAATAAAAATGGCGATATATCGTTATAAAATATTATAGACGATATGGAATGGAAGTAAACTGATTATACTTGGTTTGCTTGTCGTTTGATGGTTGAATGTGTTTGACATGAAAATTATACTAATGAACTGAATTGTGGATAACGAATAATTTGACAATGGACAGAATTGATTTGAATTCTAAATATATGTGAATTATTTGAAAAGGCCGAGTTAATTCTCATTACAAATAATTGATCGACGATTAGAAGTCGAAGATATGAAGACGGTTCAAGACCGACGATCTTCACATCGGATGGATGGGTGCTACTGAGGCTCATGATTGGAGTAGCTACCTTGAAGGGGCTAAAGTGGTAGCCGTCCGGACGTATTTGTTGATTGCACGGATATGCGAGCAATAAGGTGCCTACGGTTTGGTTCAGATCCAGAACGAACTTGTAAATGGATGCGTGTCTGACGTTGGATTTTGTTCTGTGTTGATTGATCTCTATTAAATATATATATCTGTTTAGCGGCGGAGAATTTATTCTCTTGCTTAACGCCCTTCTCTGAGACGTACGAGCTCAGAGGTTATATATCGATAGAAATCAGTCGCACGGAGTGAATTGCCTATGTGGCATGCCTAAGTGGCAGATGATCAAGGCTTTTGTTGAAAAGCAAAGTCTTGTGGTTGATGATCAAAGCACGACCTACGTGGCATAGCTTTATGTATAACGATGATTCGCGAGCCTCACACCTCGGTATGAGTCAAAAAAGGGATAAGGACCCAAGGAGTGCACGATGTTTCTTTCTAGCTATGGGTGATGTTAGTGACCTACCAGCCCTGACATTTATATACTTTTTACCTGTGTGGTTGTTGGAATGCGAGGCGCCTTGGATATAGGTCTGATAGGAATGGGAAACGTGTGTTCAGGAATACTAATCCTCAAAAGTAAGAGAGGACCGACCTTGGAGGTTCCAAGGATCGCTGTGTGTGGTCCTGAGACATTTGCTAGAGTGTCTCGAATCGAAGAGGAGCTTGCCCCTTGCCTCGACTCATGATGGAATCCAATTTCCAATACGAAAATTATGGATTTGATTGTAACTTATATATGGCGACATGATATATGGTACCCATGCCATCTATGATTGATATTTATGATGGAAGTTGCTTTTGAAACATATATGCACTAGTAATAATATCAAACACTTTTGGTTTATACGTATCAAGCATTTCTTGGCCATTATAAGGTAAAACTCTATCCTCCGGCTTGCGTTGCATTGTGTGATGGGAACTGAGTCTTATAATGGCTTCATTTTTATAAAAAGCATTACGATGATTTAATAATTTACTTTATTTCATGCACTGGCAATCACTGGAGTAAACCCGTTTCGTGAAAGTGGCGTAGTCCTATGATTTGCCTTATTATTTTTGTTTAATCAATTAAGCAGATTTCTTATACCAGTCTCATGATTGACTCGTAGTTTGTTTCACCTTGCAAACTCGGGTGCCCTTATTTTCACACGGGCAACCTAGTGACAGGTAGCAGGATATATTTTGGCTTGTGCACTACAGCATGGAGTGCATCTTTTCGCTAGTATGGAGAGGACCTTGCTTCTCAGTATTTTGGCTATTGATATTCCGCCATTATTATCTATGTATATGATTCCGCTTATGGCGATGTAGACTGATATCTCAATTATGTCTCACTTTATGTATATGTACCGCTTATGGCGATGTAGACTAATATCTCTATTATGTCTCACTTTATGTATATGTACCGCTTATGGCGATATAGACTGATCATTTACTTATATGCACTAAGTTGTATCCTACACTGTGCTACTCTGATGTTGTTACATGTTATGATTCCGCTGTCATATTGATGTAAATTATTCTGTTTTCTGTTTATGCTATTACCCGTACTCTGCTAATGATGATTAATGTGTTATATTCCAATGATTATCCTTAACACCATCGTACGGGGTTTTGAGATCGTCACAGGAACACTGGTCACTAGAGGTTCTGTCCACATAGAGTCTCCATTGGGGTTTTATAGTGTCGGTGTCCTCTGAAGTAGGTTCTTTCGGGATGGTGAATTCCACGATGAAGTCGACGAGGGCTTGTCCAAGGATGGCCCAACAAGGGAGGAAGGAAAGCTCAAATTGGCTTAGCTCTATGTTCCACTTCAAAAGTCGTCTGGACGCCTCAGGTCGTTGTAGGGCCTGTCGTAGCGGCTGGTCGGTGAAAACTTTGATTGGGGTGAGATTGGAATTAAGGGCGTAGCTTCCGAGAAGAGATCAACAGGAAATAGGCCAACTAATCGTGCTTAATGTAGTTCTTTTCTGCCCCCGTTAGCCTCTCACTAATGTAGTAAACGGGTCGCTGGACGTGATCTTCAATACGTACGAGTGTCGAGCTGACTATCTACAAGGAAACAACCAAATAAATATATAAGTCCTCGTGATCTACGGGTTTGGACATGATAATTGGCCGTTCTAAGTGATTCAGGAGGTCCTGGAATGCAGTAACGCACGCCGCTGTCCATGAGGAATTGCGCTTCCCCTTTTTGAGCAAGTTGAAAAAGGGAATGCACTTGTATGTTGGTTTTGATATGAATCGACTTAGGGCAGTGACCTTCCCATTTAAACTCTTAACATCCTTACTGCTCCGAGGAGCTTGGATGTCCCAGATAGCTTTGATTTTATCTGGATTGGCTTCAATGCCTTGCGAATTGACAATGAAACCCAAGAATTTTCCCGATGCATTGCCAAAAGAGCATTTCATTGGATTAAGTTTCATGTTGTATTGGTCAGACACCAAACATTTCAAAGAGGTCATGGACGTGGTCGTTCGACATTCTCGATTTCACGAGCATATCTTCCATGTAAACCTCTATGGATCTCCCAATTTGGTTCTTGAGTGAAGTTGACCGGTCGTTGGTAGGTAGCTCCCGCATTCTTGAGACCAAAAGGCATGACGAGATAGTAGTAGAGACCGAGGTCAGTTATGAAAGAAGTATGATCCCGGTCATGGAGATACATCAGAATCTGATTGTAACCCGAGTAAGCATCCATGAACAACAGGAGCTGATAACCAGCGGTTGAATTGACAAGTTGGTTGATTTCCGGGAGTGGGAAACTATATTTAAGACATGCCTTGTTCAAGTCAGAGAAATCGACACACGTTCGCCACTTACCGTTTGCCTTCTTGACCAAGACTGGATTAGAGACCCATTCAGGTTAATAGGCTTCTTGGATAAAACCGTTGTTGTGGAGCCTATCGACTTCTTCTCTGAGCGTTATTGACCTGTTTGTTCCCAGGATTCGACGCTTCTGTTTGACTGGGAGTTGTAAGGGATTGATGGCGAGCCTGTGACAAGCGACTCTTGGGTCGATGCCACACATGTCGAAGTGTGTCCAAGCGAACATGTCGAGATTGGCTTATAAGAAATCCACGAGCTCTTCCTTTATTGTGGGGTGGAGTTGTGATCCAAATTTCAAGACCTTCATTGGGTCATCGGGGCTGATCGGAACATCCACCGTTGGTTCTACCGGGGTAGCCCTTTCGGAATCGGGTACTTCATCCTTCCTTAGATCGAGATCGTTGGAAAGATGGCAGTGGCACTAAAGCCAGGACTTAGACGCCTTTGATTGCTATGCGGAGACAGTCTCGGTGCAAGAAGGTGGAGGCACGTTCTTGCCCTTGTCCTTATTGTGTGCGTTCCTCCATTCTATGAGGTAGCAATCCCTGGTTGTGGCTTGATCGCCCTTGACGGTGCCGATCCCATTCTCTATCGGGAATTTCATCAGTAAGGACCATGGTGATAGGCAGACTCGGAATTTTGCGAGGAAAGGTCGTCCCAAGAAAGCATTGTATAGAGAGATAATATCAGTGACCACAAAGTTGAGGATATAGACTCTGCTTTGATCCCCTTCTCAAAGTTCTACGGGTAGGTCAATCATGCCTACTGGGTGATTGGTGGATCCATTAAAGCCATGGATCGTTGCATGGAAGGGTCTCAAGTCTTCGGCCTCCAATTTCATTTGGTCATAGGCCGCCTTGAATATGATATTGACCGAGCTTCCAGAGTCAATACGGATCCTTCAGACGAAAGCTGGCCCAATCTGAGCAGAGATGATGAGAGGGTCTATGGTTGGGATCTTACTCCCCATTGACTCCCTCTCATGGAAAACAATATCGTCCCGCATCGTCTTCTGAAGTTTGGCGGGGACCGATTCATTTAGGGTGGAACAAGCTTCATCCGTGGCGTGCTTTTTGGAGTTGGCGTGCTCCTCCATTTTGCGGAATCTGTCATGTGTAGGATGAGGCTCACCACAAATAGTGTTGATCACAATGCCACGTGACCTTTGGTTGGACGACACTAGGACCGCATTTGCAGGAGCAGGAAGTGCGGGCGTTAGAGGGCCCATAGCCCCCCCGGGAGGAGCAGGATTCTAAATGTACTTCTCTAGGTGTTTCTCGTGGATGATCTTTTTGATTACTTCCTGGAGATGGCATCAATCGTTGGTGTTGTTCCCATACATATCATGGAACCTGTAGTACTTTTCAGAGTTATTCTGGCGGTCAGTCAATTCCCTAGTGTTAGCTTATTGTACTGGAGAGTGTTGCAGGTTTATAAATAAATGGTCTCCATGTCACGATTTAGTGGAGTGTAGTTCTTGTAATTTTGATAGCGGTTGTGTTTTTTGGAATCATGGGAGTTGGATTATTGTTGCAACCACCTTGTCTATCAGGGTTCGGCTTCGACTTGTAGGGGATGGCTCCTTTTCCCTTGTCGGAAGATTCCCCGACTTGTTTTCCTTTGACACTGTCGTTGATAGTGTTGGCGTGTAGGTTGTTGGATTGGTTAGGCCGTGAAGCTTTATTACGCCTAGCTTCCTCTTGGCACAAGAATTGTCCTGCTTTTTCATAAAGAAACCTCAAAACTATTGGGCTATTTCCTATCTATCCATGCCCTGAACTCATAGGCCGGAGGACGCCCTTGGCGAGTTGGAATAGAACTGTACGAGATTCAGGATCATCGACCTCGACTAGGGAAATATTGAATCGCTCGAGGTAGCTTTTAAGAGATTCAGCGGGACCCTGGTATAAGTTGGACAGGATGAGCACATTCTTTGGGGTTGGCACGTGCATCCTAAAATGTTTGACTAGCTTAGTGGCTAGCTGGCCAAAGGTATTAACTGAATGGAGCGAAAGGCGAGAGAGCCAAAGCAAAGTCGTGCCTGCCAAGGCAACCGAGAAGCATTTGCACTTGATGGCATCGATGGCTCTGCTGGAGTCCATCTGCCACTCATAGTGGTTCAAGAAAGCGATGGGATCGGTCGTGCGTCGTCCTATAGTGTCATTTGTGGCATGTTAAAGCGTCGAGGCCGCTCAGCTTCATGGATGGCTCTGGTAAAGGGGTTATGCCTCAGATGGGTCTCCCACGAGTCATTGGCATTTTCCCGCATATCTCTCATGATCCTTTGGATCACGTCGGGGAGATATGTCAGATGTACATCCTATGGAGGAATCCAGTTTTGACGAACTTTGGGAGTTCTGTTCCTTGGACGTCTTCAATGGTGAACGTCTAGATCATCCTCTTCCATTTCATCGACATCAACTGCATGGTTCCGGTATAGCCGATGAGGGTAAGCGGACTGACGTTCATTCTGATCTTGATAGACTTAAGCCTGCTGAGCTGCTGGGAGCGTGGGCTCCAAGTTTTGAGTGGCGACATTTGGGTTTTGTCATGGAGGGGGGTAATTACTTGGACCTAGTTCATCATTGATGACCAGTAGGAATTGGTCACAGTGATGCATTTCCCCGTTATAGGTGATGGTGTTTCTATCACAGTTCTCGTTTCCGTTGTTGTGACCATTAGTGTGAGCATTAGAGCGGACAACACGTTGTTATTAAAGCTAAACTTCCTTCGTTGATGCAGGCCCCGAGACTCGGAGGAAGAAGTTTCTGAGACAGTATGCCTTACTCGGGGATTGTTCTAAGCCAGTTGGAGTTGGGGGAATATGAGTTGACTCTCTTGAAGCTGACGCATACGGTCGATATTAGCTTTCAATGCTTGGTTGATTTTGAGAGCCATAGTCTCATGCCTATTGGTGAGCACATAAATCTGCGCTTGGGTTACAGGGGCTTCGGGGTTCGTAGGAGGAAGTACGTCCATTTTGGTTGGGATATCCGTCGGCTGGTTTTGCTGGGATGCTTCAGCTTCGACTGCAGTAGAGGAGTCGATCAGTGCTTTCTTTGTTTGCCTAACCATCGTAAGCGGGCTTGGCTGCAGGTTAGAGAAGGAACCTAAAGCACGTTAGAGTCGAGATAGTAGTGTGCAACAAAGAAGCGAGTCTTAGTTCACAATGAAAGCACCAGAGTGCTGACGCCAAAAAATGTCACCAACACCCAAGATTTTTAATTACTTAAGAATACAGTTTAGCATACGGAAAATAAGTGCAGAAAAGAGTAAATCAGACAGGAGATTTATAGTGGTTCAATCTCGTGAGGGGCCTACGTCCACTTTGGAAGAGCTGCTGATATTTTATTGACAATAATGAATTACAAGCTATAAGCCCCTTTTAGGCATCTAGTTACAAGCATTTTCATGTAGTTTAAAGTCATAGTTGTAACATCCCATAATTTTACCAGGTTAATTTGGATTTTTTTTAATATATATATATATTTGGACTTTTGTTATATAATGTTGGATTTTCTGAATACATATTTGTTTTATAAGGCTTGAATATATGAATTTTTAAATTTTGAATAAAGTATCTTATTTTGTTTTATAAACTATGATCTGGTATAAGGAAAATTTATTTTTAAAAGTTTATATTTAATTTATAAGATTTCATGTTCAAGTAATAATATTTTCTAATTTTTGATAATATTGATTTGTAAATGATTTTCGTAAAGGATAATCTATTTTATGATTTTACAAGAATGATTATTATTTTATTACTTAGGTAAATTTATAATGATGTTTATAAAAATTATTTTTAAACCATTTTAGTAAAAAAATTTGGTAAATATCTTTAAAATATTAATGAGTGATAAGAATTTTGATAAACTTTAGTAATACATAAGTGTTGAAATCTTGGCTACATTAAATATGTTACAACCTATGTTACTAAATCATATATATTAAATTAATGCATAGAAATTATTTGTCCCTCTTATGTGTCTTCATGCATGTCATTAGCACCATGAGATGATCCATGTGTCCTTTTTGTTGTCATCATGCATGTAAGGAATTTTATGAATAAACCAAGTGTTCACTTAGTTGTTATCATGCATGGATAGTTTTCATGGAGAAGTGCCAAGTATCCCATGATCAAATGACTAAATTACCCTTTCAAATGCCTATATAAACTCATATACTCCTCACCATCAAACCACAACTTCATTCTCTATTCCATGTTCAAGCAAATTTGCTCCACCTTGTTATATGTTCAAACTTCCTATACATGAAGATTTACATTTTCCTTCATTCAAAAATCCATGTCTCTTGATGCGTTCAGTTTTAGTTGAAATAATCTATTCAAAATTTGTCCGCATTATCGTTTGTGATTTTTAAAAATTAACGGATTCAGATTTCATCGTGTATCGAAAGAGAAATTTCAGTTTTACAGAAAAATCAAATTTCCCAAAGGAAACTTCGAAAAATCCTTCCTCTCAATCCACTTCGAATAGATCAACGCCGTCAGTGCCATTGTGATCAGCAGATGATGTAGTATTTTTAGTGCGAGTTTAAAGGGATTCGGTGTCGATGATTTGAAATGTTCAAAATTAGGGTTAAGATTTGTTGATGATGGAAGCAACGATCGGTGGAATGAAGGATGGCATGATGATGAGGGATGAAAGGGCTTTGATGTGATGTAATTTGGTGGTGTATAGTGGAGGTTTGGGAGGTGCGACATGATGATGCGTACGGGACGTTCTCATTTCATGTTACGGGTTTTCTCATCGGATTTTGATGCGTGGAGACTTGAGCTCGGCGAAGTGGTGCAGTCGAGTGAGATTTCGAAGAGAGATGGATTGGTGTAGTTGGTTTTGGGTTCGGTGGCATTTTGGGTTCGTGCATATGCACGAGGCGTGTGCATTTTGGGTTCCAGGTAGCGGAAAAAAAGAACAGAAGGAGAGGAAGAAGAAGGAGCACGTGTTGGATTGGTGTAATGTTTTTTGGGTCGGGCCTTCTTTGTATAAGGGTATGGTTTTTTAATTATTTAAGTTTAAATTTAGTCAAACTTTGGAAGCTCATAACTAATTCGTTTTAGATCAGATTTATGCACCGTTAAGTGCGTTAGAATCGTAACGGAAAATAGAATCCATTTGTGTATAGGTTTGGCAATTTTATTAAGTATAAATTTATAATAAAATAAAATAAATGGCCTTATATATATAATAATATATAATTAACATCGAAATTTATTTAATTTTGATATATAAATTAGCAGAAAATCATCAACTGCTAATCAAAATGGATCGAGGACAGTACGAGCAGCAGTGACAGTGTTCGTTGGTCTGTTCAGACGTTGGAGCTACTATGGTGAGAACTTCTAATTTAAATTATTTATTTAAATTAGTTAATTATAATTAGCTGAGATTAATTATAATTTATTGATGATGATTGTGTGATGGATATTGATGTTTGAATGGTTACTCATTGGATAATACACTGAACACGGTTAAGCGTTATTGACCATAACGCTTGTGCACAGTTAAAATGTTTGTTGTGAAAATGAATTCGCATCCATCTGATCGTATGGTTCATTTGGATAGATATGATTGCATTGTATGATATCACACACACAAACACACCGTGGTTGTGGAATATATGGGTGATCAATTTAGAATCTCCTTCCTATATATATACGATTTTGGTTAATTATTAAATAATATTTAAATTTTGGTTTTAGATTTAATATCAACTTTTAAATATAGAATTAGGAATTGGAAAATGATTTGGATTATGTATTGACTTTTATATCTATTTGAAATTTGGTTTTGATAAAAAATATTTTCAATTTAAATTCAAAATAAGATTTTTGAAATTTGAATATGGTTTTTATTATAATAATGATATAATATACACCAGAATGTTCTAGGATGACAGAGAGGATAGTGTCTAGGCTTGGGTTTGGAAATTCAGTTTCCTGCTCTCCCTGGCTATCCCTAACTGGTCCAACAACGGGATGGTAAATTCGAAATCGAATTTGAAATATAATTTGAAACTGTTTTTCAAATGATTTAGAGATATAAACCAAGTTTGAAAAAGGATTTGAATAATTTATATATGATTTTAAATTGGTTTGACTTGAAATAAGACGCGTTGGATTTCAAAGAATAATAGCATTTGAATAGAAAGAAAATTTTCGATTTCCGACATATGATTTCCATGTGATACACAAAACAAAATTTTGAAATACGTGTGTTGCCGATCATAACAAGTTATTAAATTGGAGAAATTTATGATTTATAAATTTCAAAGGCAAATAGAAATTTGAAATATTTGAATTTATAATAAATTTATAATCTATTTGATTTAAATAGATAGTTTAACAACAATGCTTTTGAATGTTGTTATTGGTTTGAAATTTATAAGCATGAACTATTTGTTGACTATAATAATAGTTTGGAGATTTATTCAAGTATTGGAAACATGAATGGGTTTTTCAAAATTTTAATTTGGATATGGTTGGAGATAAGTCTTCGGATGTTTGATATTAACTCGGTGGATGAAAATTCATATTATCTGAGGAATTTAAAAAGGAAATTCACCGTTATTCCACTTAGAATATGAGTTGGATACAGAGATTAATATTGAAGATAAGTTGATGGTATTTCTAGCTAGATCTAATTGGATAAATCTTTTAATTAAGATATGGGTCTTCCATCTGATTGAAATGAGTTAGATAGAAATAATCTTCGATATTTGGTATAAAATTTCATGGTGTAAATGAATACTATCTGGGGAATTTGGAAGATATTATTATATCGTTATTCCACTTATAGTATTCGTTGATTTTGAGAATTTATATCGAATATAAGTGGATAAAAATTTCTGTGTAATTTATGATTCAATATCGATTGATTGGGTTTTGTCGTGAATCGTATCTTCAGTAATATCATTCTTGAAACCCGATGAGATTGAATGGTGGAAATTCGTATCGTAATTGGGGATTTAATCAAATCTTTGATTCAAGGGAATTAAAGGTAAGAAATTAATGCGAAGGGATAATCTTTGATTTCAAAAAAAAAAGAGATAAGATGATAACGAGATGTATGAAATTAAGGTAATTCAAATCTTGAGTCATAAATGAATTGATAACTATTTGGAAGGAGATTTGAATTGAATAACTCGTATAGTCCATAGTTACTGTTTTAAAGTACGCTTATTACTTGGAAAGACCGGGATCGAACATATGTTCGAAAACCATTCCAAGTAATAATATGACGTTATGAAGCAATTCAAGAAACGACGAATGAAGACCGGGAATATTTGAATTGTTTAGATTGATTGTTGATTGATGTCTCGGTTGGGTAGGCTACCCAATACGAGGTATGAGTTGCATGAGACCTGAACATATTTAAGTATTTTCGGGTTGTTGTTCCGTTCAAACCCAGAACGGATTTGTATGGATGGTGTGTCTGACATTGAAATTGACTGCATAGCACTGATTTCCGTTAATGAATATCGGATTTGTGGCAATATATTATCCTCGTCTCTAAGTCATATGAACTTAGAGGGTATGCATTGATTGAAATTAGTGATATGTCGTGAATTGTCAATGTGACATACCCAAGTTAGGAAACAAGCTAGTGATGATCAAAGAATGGCTTATCGAAGCATATCTTTGTGTATGACGTGACATCGACAAACCTCACACCCCGGATGATGAGAAACTGGCGGTTAGGTTGTGTATATATATGAATTGATGATGACAGCTGCAGCAGTGGGAAACCACTTATGACTTATGGAATAGGGTATATTCGGGGGGCCGCGTCTGGTCGAAAACCGTTGATCTACCTCGCGATTTGTATTGTTGTCCGCGTCTGGATGAAAAACCCTTGATTACATTTCGTTTGTGTTCCGATTGATCTTTCGTGCCAGGAATCATCAAGTTGGAAACCAAATCTCCAATACGAACCACACGATTTTGGTTTGTATATATATATATATATATATATATATATATATATATATATATATATATATATGGCGACATAATAGGATGGGGTATTATGCCGTCTAGGATTAATACATTTATTTGAGAAATGTTTTCCACACTATATATATATATATATATATATATATATATATTATGGCTTTGAAAGAGGATTTTACGTATGAAAGCATGTTTGGTTATCATAAGATAAACCTCACCCATCTGGTGTGCGCTTGCATTGTGTGGTGTGGGACGAGCTTATGATAACTTCATTTTAGAAAGGTCATTGCGTATTTATATGCACGGGTATTCACATGGAGTAAACCCGTTCCGCATTAGCGGCGTGGTCCGGTGAAATTCCCAACTTTAAAATGAACCTAATAATAACTGTTTTGAGTTCTCACACCAGTCCAACGACTGACCTGGAGTTTATTGTTCCCTCACCTAAACTCTGGGTGCCCATTAATTTCCACACGGGCAGCTAGCAGTTTAGTTTTCGCAGTTATAGATCGTTGGAGCAGGATCTGGAGCGCTTGCTGAGTTGGAGTCCACCACAGAGTTGAAGCTTCCGCTGTGTTTGTTCTTCCGCTGAGATTATTTTTTTCTTTTCTTCCGCTGGGAAATCGATGTACTCTGATGTAATATTTTGTAATGAAATAAAAGTCCTATTGTTTTTGTTCAATATATGTATGTACCCATAACAATTCGTCTTTATGAACGGTTTGAGTCGGTTTAATTACCGGCAAGAACTAGGCAAAAAGGCGGGTCGTTACAATAGTCACCATATGTGATTGTATGGAAAAGTAGATTTTGTCCTTCTTCTTCCTTAAATTGAAGATGCCATTAGGGAGGTCCCTTCGATCTCTAGGGAGGTGTCAAATCAGCAATTTTCCAACCATTGTAACAAATGATCTTGGGGGTATTTATAGTGGAGTGGTTAGGTGGGAGTAGGTTGAATTAGGGGACCACTTAGCTGAAAGTCGCATCATAGGCTCAAGCATGCCAGAAAATCGCATCAAACATGGTTGTTTGGGGAAAGAACGCAGCACCCTCATGGGATACGATTTTCGCATCCCGGGGGATGCGAAAATCGCATCCCAGTGGGTTGCATTAGAGGAGAGAGGCGCTGCATCCCTTGGATGCGATGACATCGCAACCTAAGGGATGTGGCGCTAATGCATCTTGTTGGTTGCGATGGCATCACACCTTGAGGGATGCAATGCCATCGCATCCTGATGGATGTGATGCATCGCACTTTGTTTGGTGCGATGCGAGCTACCTCGGGATGATGTGAGGTGAGCGGAGAGTGTTGCGATGCAAACTGAGGTGATCTGATGCGAAGAGATGGAGGGCCTTATGAGGCGATGCGAGGCAGGTTGGTGTGATGCGAGGCAGGCCTTATGAGGAGTTGTGAAGTCATTGCTCGCTTGAACCCTTTTCGGCTTGAATCTTCAATAGCTTGGCAACACTTTGAGCCTTAATACCGCACGACATGTTGAGTCGAGTGGGTCTTGTGTACTTCTGGGAACCGAACGAAAATGCCAGTTAACAGATAGGATACAACACATATAAGAGGTGACTTGGCGCTTCTAGGTTATATTTTTTATAATTACTTCCCCATGTACTTACTGTTCTATCATTTGAAGGCACTATTTTCAGTTATTGTATGAATCACATATACATTGAGAAGACTATCTGATTAGATTACTTTCAATATTTAGATATCTGGAAAAGCGGAATTATTAAAATTTTATATTAGTATATGTAACTGTAAAAGCATAAAGATTTATATTTCATGGTACTACTTGAGTTGAGAAACCATATTTGGACGTTTGAATTGGTGTCGAAGGAGCAGGTATAAATATGGCAAAAGCTGTGATTTCATAAATTACTAGTGTGTAACCTGTGTTACACACGACAATATTATTAAAAATAGTATTTATTATTTTAATTTTAAAATGAGAACTTTGTTATGCAATATATGCTAAATTTTGATGTGAAACACATAAACTTTTAATTAAATTTAGTATTATTATTATTTGTGTGTAATTTATGTTCTATAGCTTACACAAACAATATGTATGTATGTGTATTTGAGATTTTTTTTAAAATCATTTTTAATATATATATATATATATACATGTTGAAATTGATGTATGTGAGTAATTTATTCAATGAATTAACAAATATTATTTAATAGAATTTGTTTAAATAAATTAAATGTAAAATTACAAAGTTAGTTTAACTGTATAGCATAATAGGAAGAATTGAAAAGAACTTCATAAAAAAAAATTGTGGAGTTATTGATGTTCAAAGAGAATTTTATGATATAATATATGGTAAATGTTGATGCAAATGAATCATAATTAATTTAAAAATTAACTTCGTCACAATTATTGGTATACATAGTTCATGTTATGTGATTTATACATCTTTATAGTTGCATGGAAAACTACATTTTTTAATATGAAAATTTGTAGTAAAATTGACGTGTATCTTTAAGAGTTAAAATAGACTTAATACTCTCTAAGATTATTTAAATAATTATAATTTAAGATTTCATAAGTAGTTTAAACATATGGATTGAAATATAAAATATCATGAAATAATTGAGAAAGGTTAAACAAATAATTATAGAAATGTTAAAATGCAGGTATTTAAAGCGGAAATTGTTTTCTTCAATTTATGATAAACTTATTGGGATAAGTGTACAATATATCAAATTTTTATTATTATTTACATATATTATTTAAATTCAGGGTCGGTCCTGAGACTTTTGATACCTAAAGCCAAATTGATAGGTAAACCATTCAATCTTTCTTGTAACATGACGTGATAATAAACCGATGTTTGCATCTTCTTCGCTAAGAAAATATACCAAGAAAAAAAAATGATATTTTCTAAAACTATCAACCAAACTTTTAGGTAGCGTTTTCGAAACCAAACTCATTAGATTTGGCTTTGGACGCGTCGAACGCGTCCAAAACTCAACTTGGCCATTTTGGCACGGCAAGCTAGCAACTCAAAAATGAGATGTTAGCGTCGGACATGTCTAATTCCATAACCCATTTTTTTGAGCTAATTACCCTATATTGGACACCAACGCATCCTTAGTGTGTATACCATAATTACTTATCACCAACAAGCAGCAATTGCTGGATTTTGTGATACTATATTCCATATTTAAGTAGATCTTCAAGATATTTTAGTCTACGTGGAATTATAAATATAACTCATTGCTTAGTTTATAGACTTAGTGTATTATGATGAGGATTAGTTGCTTTTTTTAAAAAGATTTTATGGATCTAATATAGTGATTAGTTGCCTCTTTTTCTGAATTAGAAAAGACAACAAATAATCTACATGAAAAAGATTTATGCAAGCATTCAATAGCTTCTTAAAGAAGATATATTGTCAAGTCTATTATAAATAGTCGTGTATGTGGTCCGTATGATGTAAGGGAAAAAGTTATTTTTGTTTTGTTTTGGAATTGAGATATCTTCTCAATTTTTTAGCCTTTCTCTTGTAATCATTTGGTGAATTAATAAAGGTCTTGTTTGGAAGAATTAGTTTGTTATTTCTTTTCAATTCTAATCTCTTATGAAACCTAATGTGTAGAAATCCTAAGAATTTTTCTAATAGATTAGTATCAGAGCCTACTACACAATTTTTTTAAGGACAAATTTTCAAAATAGCCTTATTTTTAATACTAATAGCGGATTTAGGCAAGTTTTGAAACTATTTGCAGAAATAGGCTTGTTTTGTCCACCTCAGCGCTGAGGTGGCCAGTTGTTTAAAAAAATACACGTAGGCGCACTTGTGAAGTGCGCCCCTTATAAAAATATAAGGGGCAAATTTTCAAAATAGGCTTATTTTTAAAACTAATAGCAGATTTAGGCTAGTTTTGAAACTGTTTGCAGAAATAGGCTTGATTTTGAACAATTATTGCCAAAAACAAGCCTATTTCTGCAAATAATTTCAAAACTAGCCTAAATCTGCTGTTAGTTTTAAGAACAAGCTTATTTTGAAAATTTGTCCTTTTTTTAAAGAAGTTCGGTTATGGAGAACATAGGTGTGAAAAAACTTAATGGGAGAAATTGGGGACTATGGAAGGCAGAGATGGAAGATTTTCTCCATCTTAATGATCTTTACCAACCATTAGAGAACAAACGGGAGAAAACTAGTAATTTATCTGAAGTGAAATGTGAGACTTTGGATAAGAAGGCTACAACGTCTATTCAGTGTTTTTTTAGATAATTTTGTGTTTTATATTGCTGCTAATGAAACATATGCTTATGAAATTTGGAAGCATTTGGAAGGATTTTATGCAAAGAACTCTACAAAAAAAACATGGCTCTTCTTATGAGAAGATCGGTGAATCTGAAGTTTAAGGAAGATGGATCAATTAGACAGCATTTTAATGATTTTTAGGCGATTGTGAATCAACTGGCTGCCGTGAATTTCAAGGTGGATGATCAAACACAAGTTCTGATGTTGATGAGTTAGTTACCGGAGAGTTGAGAAACACTTGTAGTTTTATTGGACAACTCAAATTTGGATGGAGTCATTTCAATGGCTTCGGTGATTAGTAGCTTAATTAATGAGAAGATTCAAAGTATAAACCTTATCGAAGGAAAGGATAAGGAGACAACATAAATCAGAACTCCAATCGAAGAGGCTTATCTTGCAAGTAGGGTTAACCATCGAAATATGGAAAGACAATTAAATATTTGCTATTACTGTGAGAAACCTGGTCATCAATAGAGATTTTGTTATAAGCTTAAAAAGGACAAGGAGAGAATGAAGTCACCGGAAGAAGAGCTGAATGAACAAAATAATAATAGCGATGATGAGGTGAAAATTAATGAGAAATTTGAAGGCAATGCTTTATGTGTTAATAAAGGCAAAAGCAGAAGTTGGGTCCTGGACTCTGGTGCGTGTTTCCACATATGCAATCAAAAGAAGACGTTCATTGAATATGAAGAGCAAGATAATAAAGTGAAATCCGCCAATGGTGAAGAGTTATGTGTTAGTGGGATAAGTTATGTTAGATTGAAGATGCATGATAGAAGGGTGATGAAACTCGCGGAAGTAAGGTATGTTCCAAAAAGGGGATTGTTAAAGGGACTCCACATTTGGTTAAGGGGAGGATAATTTTAAGGGGACTCCAGCTTAAACTTTTTTTTTATTGGGGGGGGGGGGGTCTGGTTTATTTATAAAAAAAAACACGACTTAACAACCCCTAGCTCATGACTGTTAAATCCTAGTCTGCTAAATTCAGCGTAAGTAACAAACATGTGAATTACTAAATATCTTAATTACATAAATACGATACAACATTCTAGAACAAAATTTTTGTTCCTGCATTCATTTAAAATTAACCATACCAATTCCAATATGAAATTACAATTAAGTATCTAATCCGATGCCTTTTATCACCCATTTAACTATATCCATTTTTTATTTTTACGTGCAACATTAAATTGTAAGCATTAATTATGATTTATATTAATGAAGATTATAAGGGGTTAATATCGGAATTTCAATTTATATGTTTAAGGGGAGGCTAATTTATTTTCTCCTCCCCGTAACAATTATACAATAAATAAAAATTGGTCCTCCCCTTAACCAAATGTGGAGTCCCTTTAACAACCCCCTCCAGAAATTACAAAGGTCTTGTTTCTGCAGGACAATTGGAGATAAAAGGCTGCAACTTTTCAACTCGAGGTGGAGTCACAAGGGTTTGAAAAAATAATAGGGAGGTGTTGCGCGCCAAAAGAGAAAGTAAGAATATTTACAAAATACTTGGAAAGACGGTGGATAATGAAGAAAGTTCTCAACTTGTGGCCGAAAGGAGAAATTTTCTGAATCAAGGTGGAGCCAACAACGTAAAACCCTAAAAATCGCATGGAGGCCATTGTGGTATTACCAAAGATTCTAATTTATTGGCAATATGCATGTTCAATTAGAAGCATACATAGTTAGGTGGTTTGGAAGTTAGTTATATTTGGAATGGTAACATTTTTGTAGGTAACATTGAAGATTGTTTAGAGGTTGAGGTTCTAAAATGAGTTTGGATGACATTTATGAAATATCATATCAAGGAGAATAAATACTTTTAGATGCTCCTGTCTCGAGCAGAGGAAAAACAAATCAAAATCAAAGACAAGAGGATATAACATGTGATGCAATCATTATTTTTTGCCTAAACGGTTTTCAAATATATCATACATATGATAAAATATAAAAATCTTTAAAACAAAAAAATTACTTGGACCTGTTAATCCGATCTTATTTCTTTTATTATTGATTTTCAAACCGGATATGCTTATATTGCAGATATCTCCTAGATATTTTATATATTTACACTGCAAATAATATTAGTTTTCCGGTTGTTCTTTATGTTTTAAATGCAACAATAACAAATTTGTATTGCAAATGTATGAAAAAGATATAGTGAGGGAAGAGATGCAGTTAGCATACTGTGTAGTATCATATACATTCCTACAAACTACTCTTTTATGATTCTATCCACACCAAAAAATAAAGAAATGCTATTGTAATTTCTTGTAAAATAATAATAAAGAAATTTCCTTATTGCTCGGTAATTCATTAAACAATTATTTTATGTCTACAGCAATGAAACAATTGTTTAATCCAGTTTGTAGGGTCGCAAGTTCTTATTGATCTACTTGTCAACATTTCTTGAATCAATGTTTACCTAGGCATCCCAATTTTCTCCTAGTGCATTGCCATTTTTTTCTTCTACTGCGGTTTTTTTCCTTTGTTTTTTCCCCTTCTGGTGTGATGTGTGATGGAGGAGATGGTTGTCGGAGCTCTAATAAATGGCCCAAGGCGAACGCTTTTCCCAAAGGTTGGCACTGTTTAAATTGTGTGACTTATTTAACATTATATTTGGAAGAAAAGCTATTTTTTCATTTTTGTTGATGTGAACATGGTGTACCTTTTAAAACATCCAACTTTGCATTGATTAGATGAATTAACAACAAATTATTGGTTGAACTCACTTTTTAAATTCAAAATCACATATTAATTTAAACATGTTGATTTAAGTGTACAATATTAAATGATATTATGTTGTGTTTTGTAAATAACTAAATAAAATTCAAGATGTAGGAATTTGACATTAATATTAAAATGCAATGCACGGTAAATATATTGATGTAAATGATTTCAATTGTGATAGTTGTTTATGTGCATAATTTATGTTATGTGATTGACATGTTTATATATTTGATTTTTCTTTCATTTTTGTTAAAATGAATATGGTTAACCATGATGTAATTTATTAGGTGAATCAATGAATAATAGTTTGCTAAATTTATATGAATAGTTTTAATATTATATAGTTAATTATAAAATATGGTACAAATGTAAAATATTAGAAATAATTAAGAGAGACTTAAATGATTATAGAAAATTTAAAGTGTAAGTATTTGTAATTTTAGAAACATAATTTTGTCATTTTGAGTATTTAAAAGAAATAATAATTAATTACATTTATTCAAGGGGATATTATCGTGAAGGACAAATTTCATTACTTTTTCAAGTCCAAGGACAACCCATCAAAAATTTATTACCAAGGACAGTACAAACTGTAAAACTGATACTTAAAAACCGATAGTTAATTTCTGATACCGTACACACAGTAAAAATGATAGTCAAATTCTGATACCATGCACACTGTAAAACTAATACCTAAAATCTGATGTTTTGTCCTTTAAAATAAAGTTTTAGCAGGTCGTCCTTACAACTGAAAAAGCACGTAACTTTGTCTTTGACACTATTTTCCTGTTTATTCAAACTTAAATTTTGGGTTTTGTAATTATTTTAAATTTGTGGACTTTAATATAAAATGTTAGGAGCTAACTGTTGTTAATAATTAATTATGTAAACTTTGAAATGTCCGTATCAAAATGTAAAATGACAGAAGAGCTAAAATAATGCAAGAGAAATAGTAAATAAGTGCAAAGTGATAAACTAATTCAAAAATAAATATTTACAGAGAATTAAGAAGAAATGAGAAAATTTCTAAAATTAAGAAGAGAGCTTTAAAAGGCTCTACTTTACTATTGTTTAATAGATTTACATAACATTGAGCAAGATATTTTCAGACCCAATTTTGTTCGAGGTAAAAGTGAAGGACATACTGAAATCCATAAGGAAAGATAATAAACGGATGATTCGAATACAACTGAAGAATAACATTCAAAGTAGAAGCTATGAGACTAATCTTAATGTGACCAAGGCGCACACTAGGGCATCAGTCGATAAGCAGAAAGTTAAAACGAAGACAAAAAAATCCGATGGAATAGTCACATGCATTTTGCAGATCTGATGAAACAATATAGAGATCTTTATAGGGGTGTTAATAGGACATGACAATCTGTTGTACGGCTCGGTCCTAAGGAGTAAGGTGTCTAATCCGTGTCCGTACGATTCTCATTTAGGAGACGATTTAAGACAAAAAGAATATACATGAAGTCTGAACGTTGTCCGACTTGTACGAACAATGTCTGAGCCAACTTCTTGTCCGGTCCGTGTACGTTCGAAAGTCTTATAGGACATGACATGAACACCTTTCTGTCCGGTCCAGTCTGATCTGTTCGATTAACACTCCTAGATCTGTAGCGGATTCGGTAACTGATGCAGGAAGATGATGACATAATATTACTATATGATGCTTAAGGGACCAGATAGGACATAGGAGAGAGCGTGCAAGACCAAGAAGAGCAGGGAAATTGTTAATTTAGCGTCGTCACCAATAAAGAGCTTTGTATGGAAGGCGCTTAGTTTGAAGTAACATGAAATGAATGAAACAGTATGGGACAATCGATGTATTGACTTTCTTACATGGACTGAAATTATAGAAATTAAATCCCGTGTACGCAATATTTCCTGTGTTCCTGTATCCAACCAATCAAAACCACCTGATTTTCACATTTTTACAATTAAACACTCGTTCTCTATTTGACTTAATTGCAAAAAGGTGAAAATTAGGAGTTTTTGATTAGTTGGGTACAGGAAGATATGAGATTTTAAGTACAGACGATTTGCTTTCGAAATTATATGGCCAGCCAATGAGCTTAGCCAGTCGAATTATAAAATTGTTTATCTGATTAAAAAGCAATAAACTACTATGCTTTTTCTTTGAGAAAAAAAAAAAGCTTCCAAGGAAATGGACGAAGGGCCGAAGGATAAAGTTAACTGGGCCTAACGGCATGGACGCCGAGTGTGAAACCTGAGAATACGAACAACCTATTTTTCCAAATAAATTCTCGGTCCGAAAGCGCACTCGTCTCTTCTTGCTAGGAATTTTGAAATAAAAATTTCGCTCCAATGATATAATTCAAAGAAAAATGGAATCGACAAGTATAGTTGAAGAAAGTAAAAAGTTAGGGGCTATAGAGATCGAAACAAGTGCGGAGAGTTTAAAATCATCAGAAATTTTCCACATCGTTAAAGAGCTCATTGGATTTGTACTCTACATGCACCATCAAATTCCAGTGTATGAAACCCTAATTCTTGCTCAATTCCATATTCTTAGCACTATTATTTGTCTTATGTTCAATTGAATTATTCTGGTGTTTCTTTTAGGAACTTTATGTTTTTAATTTACTTTTTATGCTTAAAGCTGAATAATGGAGAAATTGGATATGATTGTAAAGAGTGATCGTGAACTCAAATCTGATCAACTTCAATTAAACAGATTTCAGTAGCTTCAAATTTTAATTTGAAAATTGTAGTTAATTTGACAATTTTCAAACTTTAATATACTAAGATATTTGACAATTTCATTTAAAATACTTTTCCAAACTATGAAATTGAAAATACGGCATTAATGAATCATGTTCGATTTTTTGTTTTTTTGTTTTTTTTTACTTTTGAAATTACAGCAGGGACGATCTGCAAAAATGTAGTTGTTTCAGTTGATAAATAAATTTGAAGTGAGATTCTCTATGAAGTTGGTAGAAAATTTAAATCATTTGGATTAAGAATGCTGACTGTTTGAAGTCTTTTTCTTTTCTTTTAGTATCTATTTATGTGATATTGGAGGAGCATATTCGTGGGATTTATGTAGTAGCCTTTTATATCCCCTTTTCACCCCATTTTGGGGAGAAAAAAAATGGCCTATACCCTTATGAACTTCATAATATTTCCTTCCTTCCTTCCGTTTCCCATGCCTGAGTAAAAAATTTATAGAAAACTTCATATTACATCTAATTCCATTATAATTCTATTCCAAAAATCCAATTGAAAGCAAGTTCTCAATCTAATCAATTTAAAAAACAACTTAACCAGCATTAAAAATAATAATATCCTGCACCAACAGAACGAGTAAATGTTTTGTCTTCTGTGATTTATCTTACAATTTATTTTCAATTTTCACCTTGAGAAAGAATGGTGATAAAAATTATGTGTAAGTCTTGATTAGAGAAGGTAAGAAGAATAAAAAATAAACGATAGATTGATCATCAAGAACAAATGGAAAAATTGGTATAACATGGGGTGAGAAAAGAAATTTGTGGGTTGCAATCATTTTTTTACCATATAATGAGGTTAAAAAGGGAAATTGTGGGGTGTTAATAAAACTAGCAAGGGTCGGGGTGCAGGGAATTCTTACTACCCAGGTTTTAGACCTTAGTATATATTTCTAAATAACCCAATTTCATGAAGCTAGCTGTAAAAGGATAAAACATAAAATCAAACTGTGTAAAGTGTTCAAATTTATTATAGTATACTGATTATTTATTGGATTTGGTTTACACCTTTGTTAAGATCTGATATGTTTCATACCTGCATGGAAAATCCCTTTGGTCCCTTTGTTCATGGGTTTGATCAGATAGATTATTATAATATCAAATTTTAGGTTATGTTTGTAGCTGAGGACTTAGCTACATAGTTTTGATTGGAAACGAATACAGAATGGCATAGGAAGAACTTATTTCGTCTCCTTTGCGGTGCAACTGGCGCACACATGGAACTCCATGCTTACCCTGAAATACATACCGTATTACGACCCAGAATACTTTCTGTACTGTTCTTTATCATTTTAAACTTAAACGTGCTGGAATACATTGGTCATGCGCGACATATACAGTATGCTTACTATTTTCCTTCTAAAGTTCAATCGTGTTAATTAACTGAATTCTATTGCTTTTGAATGCCACTAAATAATAATAATACTTTATTCCCTCTCTCTAATTCTGGATAAGAATGAGTTTGCACATTCATCTTGGCAGGGTTTTGCAGCATTTGGAAGATGAGTTTGGTTCTTTGAAGGAAGAGCGCAAAACTTTGGTATGTTGTGAAGTTAAAAATCGTACTTCGGATTTGAAAATATTCTGCCTTTGTAATTAAAAGCATGTTTTTTAGGATTCTATTTCGGTAAAAGAATTAACGGTAGCTTTACAAAGAAAAAATAATATGAGAAAGAGAGAAGTGAAATACGGTATCAAAAGGCTTGAGAAGTTAATGAATGCTATATCAAATTTACTTTCTGCTCTTCGAATGGCACTTGATAAAACTACCAACATTCAAGGAATTATTTTGGTACTTGGTGCAAGCCCTGCTCGCCCCTTACATATCTATGAGTTGTTCTTTGACTATCGAATGTTCAATTCAGAAGATATGGTTTCTTCTACTAGGACAAGAGTTGCTGAAACCCTTTCCCGAAAGGTTACATTTTCTATACTCTATATTTGTCTTAATGAAGATGTTTATAATGCTTTCTGTATATGCTTATTTTTATCCTGCTGTAATAGGTGATTAGAGCTTTGGTATCAAACGGCGCAGGGAGTTGTTCTTACACAGGTTTCTCTGTGTGTGTGTGTGTTTTTTTTTTTTTTGACAAGCACATTTATATTCTTGTACCAAAAGTGTTTTCTAATTATTCTAGTACTAAAATATATTTGAAAAGGTGCTTCAATGAGTTACAATTGGCCCTGTACATCCAATATTACTCAAATCTGTTATTCTTAATAGGTCCCATAAAGTTGTTTCTTCTTGTTAAAAGCTCTTGTACATTCAGTTTACCACTCCATTTCCTGCCAAAACGCGACTTTAAATACCCCAAGAAGGTGTGCATGTACAAGCACCACTCATTTTTATTGGCTAACTGGACTATTTTCTGTTTATGCTTATGTAAAATTCTAATTATTCTCCACAGGCTGTACCATTTATGTTACATATCAAATCACAAAATCTTGACGAAGGCTTGCATAATTCTCAGAACACTCCCAACATGTTGAATTCTTCAAATGATGCGATTTGGTATGCATTTCTATACCCTTAGTTGCACTTTCTTTGTTTAGCCGATCCAAATACTGCCAACATTTATATTTGGTTGAAATGTTTTTTGTTTAGCCATTGACTGAAATCTGACAACTTTAGTTGCTGATTCAAAATATATGGAAAGAAAAGAAATCTTAATTAACCTTGATTTTACTATAAACACAACTATTCAGTTTAGCATGATTATGTAAAATAAAGACAATTAATACCAACACAGTAATTCAACCTAACTCTTAAGGACCAGAGATGTTTTACTGTTAAGATACCTTGCCACATTAGCTGCATCTCATAGTCCATATGAGATTACTCTTTAAATCACGACACAACTATACTTAGTGCATTTGCACACGTATTATGTTCACAACTGTTAGGAGGAATCTTAAGGTTGACAAAGGTACTAGAGAATGGCTAAATCATTACAAATAATTCAGAAATTAAACAAGGAGAGTAAGACAACAAACAGTAAACAATGCAAGACAGGATGATATACTGGTTCCAATACTCCAGAATTAACATTCATTCGTGTAACAATGAATTATTCACTATAATACGCTCTTTGAAGCGCATGAATGGTAATTCACTTTTATTTTCACAACCCAGGAAAAAACTTCCTGCTTCCAAAGGGACAGCAAAACTTCTCACAAAAGTGGAGCACAAATCAAATATAATTTTGTATCAAATCATATGAAACCCACAATGAATCCATGTGTGTCTCGTGAGAACTGTGAGCAAATAGAGTACTAAAAGCCCACCGCACAATATAATTTCTGTGGAGATGACCTCAAAATTATCATAAAAGCTTACTGGGTTGGTCTACCAGCAGAGCTTTAGTGACTCTTGAGTCAATTTTTTTGGTTCTTGTAAATACGCTTATTCCCCTACAATTGGAGACAAATTTGAATGCTTCTATATTTGTATACTTGAACATTCTTTTATGTAAATACTTCTGAGCTAGACTTGTGAATAACGAGTTGATCGACCATGAAAAATATCATTAGTCATAAAACTTAATGTAAAATTTGTACTTTTGAAGAGGCTGGTCAACCATGGGAAATGAGTAGTTGGACAAATAGAGTAAATGCCCTCTCTTTTTTTCTCTTTTTTTTGTTTACACAGATCAAATTTGGCCGTTGCATTTGAAATATATTTTGTATCCTTCTCCTACGAATTTGGAATCAAATTTTTGTACATAAGTAATGCAGTGATTGGTTTACCGAATGATGTTTGTGCTTTTCATTTTCTTTCAGATTTGAACCAAATCCAAAAAGTAAACAATAAAGCAGACTGTTAAATTGTTGACCAAGCCGTGTTGGTTTACAGATATTTATTCTTATTTTTGCCTTACATTTGGGTAAATTCAAACGATACCTTTTTCTTTAATGATTATGTGCATGCTACTGTCTAAATTGTGGGTAACTTGACATAACTAAATCTAAAAAAGAAACAGTAAAATCATACATTGAGGTAAAATTTCACACAAGGCACTTGATTTCTTCAACTTTTTTTTTTTTTTGGGTGCAATTTTTGTTGCTCTTTCATATCCCAACCAATTTGCATAATAATAAATATTAGTGACATTTCACTAAGGCTATTACAGATGAACCATCAGCAGTTAATATGGTTGACATATAATATGGTATTGATCTCAGCAACGATTGAAGATTTTGTTGCCGTGGCTAACCGTACTAAACATGCATGATTTTTTGACATTCATGGCAAAGTATACAATTTAGTTACGCTAATATATGGTTTCCATTCGTTAATAACATATGCATGCATTATTCTTTTTATAATTAATGAAATTGCTTATGAATAAAGCCGAAGCTAGAGTTATTTATCAACAATAATGCATATAATTATTTTCATTTTCATCAAACTAATAATAATGCATAAAATTGCTATATATATATATATATATATATATATATATATATATATATATATATATATATATATATATATATACACACACACACACACACACGAAACCTTCGAATTTGAAAATATGATGGTTAACCATCACAAATGATTATGGAAATTATTAGATCTTATAACTATCAGCAACGGTTATTATCACCGTTGAAGATAATAACAATAATTACGGCAAGTTTTCCTCAAAACATAGTGGGATTATCCAAATCATCAACAACAAAAAGAAATAGTACAATCAACAGTTGTTGGGTTCACAAGCCTTCTTTTACAATATACTGACGTAAGCAGGTTCTGTGAATTCCTTTTTGAATCGATGGTCAAACATTTGGCGAAATACACAAATTTTTGGCCTTAGATATCGTACACGTAGATGCATAAGCATTTTTCTTTCTGTATATCTTCCTTTTGTATGCTGGATACAAATTGATGTTAGCTGAATTAGTTGCTAACAAAAGCATTTGAATAATCTTAACCAAAAAAAAAAAAGGGTGAAGTTTATGTTTTGTTAGAATACAAAATTTACTGAATATAAAGAGTTAACTTTTTCTAATCCTTTTTTTTTTCTTCCTTTTCATGTAGGTTTCAGTGTAAACATACCGTCAAAGGTTTAGCATCTAAAGCTCCAGATGCAGATGGCTAGAATTGCTTAAATGTATAGGGTGCAATCCAAATATGACTTTGGAAGTTCTTTGTTTTAGTTCTGATGTAGATTTCAAACATTATGAATCAATTACAAAATAAAGCGTACAGAACTCCTTTCATTTAATAAGAGTGTATCCGGATTTATGAATTGAACTGTCAATATTAAACCCAAAAAAATTGATTCCAAAAACAGAACAAGGCATTTTTGGCATGCTAAGAGCGGTGCGGGTTCGAAACTCAAAAAGGTATGGTAGGAGCTTACCATGTGCATACATTAAGATCATTCATCTATGTGATGCTTGCAGACCGGGCTAGGTGCACTAGAGGGGTTTTTACGTCTTCGGTCGGTTTTCTCCTTGAACGAATGCAAAAAAGAAAGGCATTTTGGCAATAAGAATTTGCAGGCAATAAGAATCAGGATGTATGAAAATTAAGTCGTCAATCAACCAGATATTTGAATATACTTCGCTTTAAAAACTATATGACTAGTTACTATAATATTCAACACAGAATCATGATGCTATTATCAAATCCAGTCAGAGACTTTCAAAATAAAATGCATATGTCTATCATTTATTCTTTTACAAACAAAACAGACAAACAAATTATACATTTTGAAGCCAGAATGAATAAGACATTCATATGTATCCTGCTTTTGTATACAGAGTTGTACAAAATGTCAAAAATCAACGCAATGTGCATATTTATGTGCTGTGAAAAAATCCCTGAACCTTTCTGTAGTAGTCGCTGTAAAAATTAGAATCCCTGTAAATATGTATTCCTTTTGAGTTCTTCACATGAGATGAATGGTTCATCTTTTTCTGAAGACAAGATGGTGGCATGTTTTGTCACATGGATAAGGGCAGTCTATTGCCTTAATTGCAGACCTATCGAAGTACCAGTCACCTACAGCTTTCGATATTCCCTGCAAAATATGATATACAACACCATTATTTTCGACAGTTTTGCTTATGATAAAAAAATCATGCAACAGCATGCTATTTCCAAGTGTATTTGTGTAAATATAGTTTATAATCAGACTCTACTGCTCTAGCGTTTTGATCATCCCAAGATATGAATGACAAGAATACACAAAATGTATATTTGCTACCTCAGATATGACTCATGTATGGCTAACCAACATAGGTAGCAGCTGCCCGAACTGTACTACTATCAAGTTAGCCAAGATCTAAGCTGAACTGGAGTTTCCCATATAAGATTCCCTCACTGTTATTATTATTATTATTTTTTTAATTTAAGATTTGACATGCTTTGGTCTTAATTATGAAACTCATCGTTTTTCTGTTGTTGATTTTTCACGTGTCTACCGCTGATTTTTTTTTTATATTTTTTTTTCCTTTTTTTTCTGTCACAGGTTTGTTTGATGACAAACAAGTATGTTGTTGCTTTTGAATGTGGATAGTGCAATTTCTAAATCCACATTCAAAATTATTTTCTCATGTCAAATATTTGCATCCGGATACGGACGAATATCAGATACTTATTCGTGGGCAATCGATAAGTCAAGAACTCAAATAAAAAATTTCGTTTTAACATATTTTTCTTTTTGGTCTTATTGGTTATAAAAAAATGAAAAATAACCAAATATAATGATAATAAATAGTTTTGAGCAGTTAAAATGAAATTTACACATAATATATAAAAATTATTAATTTAATAACACATGATGTAAGCTATATTTTTGACAAAGCCAATTTACACATAATATATAAAAAATTATTGATTTAATAACACATGATGTAAGCTATATTTTTGACAAAGCCGTAAGGATAATTTCCCAAGCAAATGCCATTAGATCCACATCTATATCCATATTTTCAAATATGAGATATTTATCCTCTTTTCATATAAGGATGTGGACAGATCTCATATTTTTCATGTATTCGATGACATACTTAGATATATGAATTTTCGTTTTCATTTTGATTTTAGGAATTCACGCCTCTTTGTCCCAAAGCAGCAGTCGACATAATTTATTCGTTCAAGCAATTAGAGGTGAAATAACTGTGATCTCGCCAACATAATCCAATCTTACAAAATCAACAGAAGAAATGCTCTAGTGATGTTTAATATTTGAAGGTGAAATACTGATATGGGCATTTGAATAACATTTAAAAATCAACCTCTTTTCTTTCCAAAAGCAAAATAACAATGACAATAAATTTGAGAAAAAAAAGAAAAAAACAACAACTTTATACTAATTTTTACTTTACTTGTAGATAACATTTCTGCTAAATTAACGAGTACACTCACACATACTTTTATGATTCATTCAAGCATTAAAATCATAGGATATTTGGAGAATAAGCAAAAAGTCATCTTTTGGTTGCCAAACAAACAGGTAAATTTGTTTTTCCCTGGTTATTTCAGAAACATTATTGTTGAAACAAATTGAAGAGTAAGATGACAACCTACCAATGCTTGCAACTTTTCCAAATGTTCAAATCTGTAATCTTATAGACACTTTTTCTTACTAATAAACATGAAGAAGGTTACCATGAGAATGCTACATTGCAGCTATTTTAATTGAGAAAATAAATTTATGCAAATATCGCTCCTTATAAAAGTCATACTGAAAATATGTTTCTTAATTTCATTTTAACGTCTACTACACATATATACCCAATTCTTTTCTTTAAAAATAATGAAGCAAAAATGGATCCATATTTCCACGGCATCTTTAGTTTTGTGGCATAACCAAAAAATTTGTACACTCATTCATTATCCAAATCAAACTATGTATAACCATGCCACCACAATTCTATATTGGTAAGCTAAAGGAAAAGAAAAAAAAAGAAAAAAGGAACGCAACAACAAAAAATTACCTGTGTTTTTATTCAATAATAGTTGGCTAGTTTCGCTTTTTCAAAGTATGTTTAAGTAGCTGGATTTATCAACTCATATAATTGACTTTATGTATTTCTCATGAAACAAATGGCAAGTTGCACTATGATGTTAAACCACGACGAAGAGGAGATGAATTTGCTGCTGTCTTTTTGTGGTTTCTTTTTCTCTTGACTTGATGATGACATGTTTTATCACAAGGATATGGGCAATCTATCAACTTTACTCCTTTACTTCGACCGAAATACCATTTACCTACAACTTTTGCAATTCCCTGTATTTCACAAACCATTTATAACATGGAACTGATAAGGTTTAATTTATGCCGCTCATGATATTTAACCATGCAACAAGCTCCTATTTGAAAAAAGCAGCTTTATATCAAGAATAAAATGAGTACTAAAGGAACATATAATAACAAACAGAAAATTTCGCTTTTGCCGCTAGTTGTAATTTACAAATATGTCAAATTCACCTGCTCTATATTGATTTCAAACGAAGTTCCTCGCATGATATTGAAGTTAACTATATCTTACTTACCTAAGAGTTGTTGGACAGACGTACATAAAAATAATGACCTCAAATGATATACCTAATGAGTAATGAGAAGCAACTTGAAATCATTTTACATGGAAAAGTTAAGTTATCATCTATAACTTGGTTAATCAAGCACACACATAAATTCCTTGATAGATTCACTTAACCTTAGCATTTCACATTGAATGGTAATGTAATGTACTCTAATATAGTTACCCAGCCACACAGACACTAAACTTTTGCCAAGTCCAAGACGGCAATAAAAACAATAAAGCTCATGCTGCCTTTTTAAACAAATAACTCAAAAGTGTAAGGAAATCGTAGTAGTTAAGGCACAAAGATGCAAAAAGGCGCAAGACTTGAGCCCTTGGCTTTTTTGAACCTTGAGTTTTTTTTTTGTGCGACTTTTATACAAGTATGGGTTATTTTGCTAAAAAAATCATGTACTACAAAATGCTACTAAAATGATAAATTTAGTGATAAAAAACGCAGATCAGTAGGTACAAGTCACAAATGCAATTTCAGAACTAAAACGATCACAAATTCAATCAACTTAATTATTTAAAACATATCTCTTTAAACTTTAAAATTAAAACATAACTCAATAAATTTTAATACCAAAATTTTAATTTAAAATTTAAAACATAACTCAATTATTAAGTAACAAGTTTAGATTAAAATTTAAACCTTCAAACTAATTAATCTAAATGAAAAACAGTTAAAAAAGTTATGCTGATATTTGATACACACACACACATATGAGAAAGTCTTAATGGATACAAAATGTTGACACAAAATCTGGACCATTAGATCTCCCCTTGAATTCCACCTTGCACATAAAGATAAACAAGTCTTGTGGTCCAGATTTTATATACATAAATTTATGTTTAATTTTGTGTTTCAATAGCCGCTATAAATAAATAAATATATATACACACACACACACAACCAGATATAAATATACATACACACACCCCTAACGGTGCCCTTTTTTTAGTGTCGAATGCGTTAAAACGAAAGAGAAAACCCTAAAAATCGAACAAAACTGTTCGAATTTGAGAGCTGATAGTTGGATCGGGTCCAAATAAAAGTAGGTTTGACATAAAATCAAATATTTCGCAAGGCACGCTTATTTGAGCATCATCGTCTCGAGAAAAAGCACCAAAGACGTGCTTTATTTGCGGCTCAGTTAGCCGAGGCGCCTTGAAGGCCAGCGAGGCACAAAGCCTGAGCCTTAGGCGCGCTTGAGCGCGCATCTTAACAACTATGAAGAAAATATTAAAGTGTGCACTATTTTCCACAATGGATATAGATGACCATGTATCTGTAAGTATATGCTCGGATATATTAAGTGTGGTGCTACACACTATGATTTGTTCTAACAAATACAACGAAAATTGCAGTAATAATGAATATAGTTTTGTGGTTCATAATATCGTTTATCACTTTCAACCACTGTTCAATAACAAATCACTGCAGAGACCAATCTTTACATTTGTGGAACCAACATACATTGATTTATTACCATAGCTTCCATATACATTGTAAGGTGGTGGCCCTTTCATTTTGGTATTTGGTATTAAGAAGTAGAAGATGATTTTTTAGTAGTATTTATTAGAAAATGGTATTAGGAAGAAGAAAGTACCAGAACCAGCAATCACTATATTAAGTAACATGACCATCTTAAGAATTACCCATTCAACTAAAAACACTAAGATATTGGACTACGCAATGAGAATTGTGTCATGTATAGGCGTGTATTTGAATTTAAGTGACTATACCTCTCTTCCAATTTGAGGAGCATTATTTGAATGCCATGTATCCTGTCTCTCCATTTGACAATGAGCAAAGCATGAATTAATGAACAAACCGTTTTTCCTTGACAGGGAAAATCTTTTCAACGTATTAAGCATTTCGTTCCTAAATCCTGAAATTTGGGAGAAAAAATAGATAAATGAATTTTGCATGTGAATAAGTTGGGATTTTTATGCAAATAGAGTCTAAGGAACAACAAATAATAGAGGAATTGAGACTAAACTTTCCTCTGTAACATACACAAATGATGCATAGTACGATACCTTGCAAAAAGGTTACTTGATGTGCGTTACAATTTGAATGATTAAGCTTACAGGCTTCCCAATGGCCTTGACGATCAGCATGGGGTGGAGCCAAACTTTGTTGAAGCTGAGGTGAAAATAATATCAATAAGTTAAAACATTAATTAGAAAATTAAACAAAATTAACTAAAATATTAATCAGTAGAGTAATGTACCTGCCAAACATCGTAAGCTGTGTTCAAAATGAATGTAGGAGTACGAATATTGGGAAGAATATTCTGAGGGAAGAAACACTGCACAAAAGCTCCAAATATTAACAAATATGCATCCACTCATTTGATACATTTCATTGATACAAAGTGAGTGCATTACCGATGTTGCATCCATACGAGAAGTGCATGTCTTTGGTAATGTTTTTGCTGATCCCTTCAAATTCAAAGGATTTATGTTTAAAAATTGTATACCAAATATTATATCCCATTATATTATATTATATAATCGTGTATTCTTTATATGTAAAAGTTTGGTGAAATACCTGCGTAGTCACCACACCATTAAAGAAAGATCTCAAGCTGCGCCCACCAGCCACATCAACACTGCAAGTCATGCATAAACATGTACAATTAGCAACAAAAATATTTAATAGAATTCAATGGAGGCAATACAAACGGAAAAGGGAGGACAAAGGTTGATCCAAGAGTGTATACACAATTTGGTTGCTCGTAAATCATAAGATGAAGATATTGGACTCTGATTTCTCCAGTGAAAACTGAATGTGTATGATAAATACCAATAACCTACATCCAAAGAACTTACGCATCAAGAAAAAGTCCAGCATCAGCAAGGCACTTGACTTTAGTTCTCCTAGAAAATAAAGATTTGAATTCGTCACAGTGTTGTATGGCTGCTAGACCTCCAGCTGAACATCCAGCTAAAAGTGCCTAATCACGTCATGAACTGACACTTTAATTTATCTTTCTCATTTTGGAATATTTTACGTTAAATTTGATTTACCTGGTTAGCATAACGCATTCCCTTTGACATTAGATCTTCCATAGCAATTTGATAGATACGATGCCCACGGAAAAATATACCAACTTTCTACAAACATATAATGTAATGATAGTACTTAATTTTTAGCTGCTAAATTTCTTGTAGTAGATTGTTAATATAGCCACCGAATACAATTACAAACCCTGTCGTAAGCATCTCCAGTGAATGAGCCACCATCACAATAACGAACTTTGACTCTGTTCCAGTTATAGAAGTCTGGCAGTGTAACATCAAAAGTTAAATAAATATATGCAGTAACTAAGCATATGGAAATGGTACATAGAAATTTTTTCTATGCATTCCCTCACAAAATAGGACCTTTGATCTGTGAAGAATTGTTAATCTTTAATTGAAACTAATGCTGTGGATGTTACAGAGTGTGTGTTCTTAAAAAGGCCTTGAAGTGATGGTATATATGCCTAATTTAGTGTTCAATTAGCTAGTCTAAAAAAACAATCACGGTTTTCAAAATGATATTCATGTAAATTGTTAAGTTCAAACCTTATAAGTCAAACTGGGTTTGAGTCGTGAATGGTAGATTTGAGGGATTCGTATGTTGATGAATATGCATGTATGTATGTATGTATGCATGTATGCATATGCATGTATGTACATATGTGTGCATGCACACACACTCTCTGTTTTTTCTGCTCTATATAAGTTTTCAATTAGATTTACGTATGTAAAGTCTTGTATTATCTTTACATAAAATAATTTTTGAGATTGATTTTGATGCTTTGGATTCTACATTTAAACCTATAAACCAATATACTTAAGAATCGTCTTCTGTCTTTATATTATTATCATTAATCTTTTCAAAAACAAAATAATCCCAAAAACAAAAGGACAAAGTACAAAACAAAACCAGTAAAAAGTTGAACTGAATCATATTATTTTTTGATATTATTTATATCATCATGGATTAAATAATTTTGTTTTCAATTATAGTTTTGGTTGAGTTATGAATCGTAGTTGGAGACGCTTGATACGAAACCAACTTTAAATCTTAAAACTTCATGATTTTGATAATAATAAATTCAATACTATTATTTCTTAGATTGGACAACTTTGCTAATGAGAAAAGCAAACTAGTTTGGAAATTATTTACAAATACACAATACTTCAAATTTGATAAATGAACTAATCTTGATGTAAAATTACGCAGTGTAAATGCAAAAAATTCACTAGTCTCCTTCAGTCAGGCTGACAAAAGGTAACATGTGTTTGTAGCAAGTTTCAGCAAGTGGCAATGATTAATAGAAAGTCATTACAATATCTTAAAAAGGTGCTTCAGTGTTGGGTGGGTTTATGTGCACATGTTTGTACCAGGGTTTTCTTCACGTCTGTTGCTCATAATTCCAGTAAACGGTATTTCCTTTTCCATATAGTATGATGAACCACGCCGTGATTTCTTGCGGTATATGCATGTCCTAAGGTCATTACACCAACCGCCTCCCTAAGAAAAATTATGAACACTTCTAGTTATAACCAATTTCATTATGTTTGTTATTCTGATTATGAATAATAGTATACTCCCTAACCTCTAAGTTAACTAGCCAACTGTTTGCTCCTGATCCAAATCCACGATGAAGGTGATACGCGGGTATGCTTCCATCCATACATACTGTACAAGAGATAAATACTATTAATCATACTTACATAAATAAATAAATTCAAAAAAGTAATTTTATTGTTAAAAACAATAATTGGCCGAAAGAACGAAAAGGAAGCATGATTATTCTTTGTATAAGAGATGTGTAAAGAGAAATCTAAACAGGCATTGAAATTGTTAAATCAGGCACTTGTATATAAATTCTGTAAAAAAAAAAGGAACACCTAAACAGAACAAACCTATTGCAAGTTTATGTAAAAAGAGGATCAAATAGTATATAAATTAGTAAAGTTCTATCATTAAATTAAGGGCTTGTTTGAATCGACTAAAATAGGTTGTTTTTCGACTTTTTCAAATAAAAAAATTAGTTTTATTTTGACTTACCAAAAAAATTAAAAAGTGAGTTATAATTCAGACGAGGCCTAAATAAATCAACGAATTCATATATGTATACACTTAACAGTAAGATCTACAGATTCTATACTAACATTACCAAAGTCTTACAACCAGAAGCAAACAACTAACTTATTCTAGCAATGAATCAACCAAATATCAGTACATTCGAAAAAACATGTCGATGGTTCATCAGTCATCAGTGTATTGAGTTGCAGCATAGGTAAAGTGTAAAACACTAAAAATACATAAGCGTTCGTTCTCAAGTAGCAAAAAGTATATCCAACTGTCGGTAAATATTTTATTCTCAGAAAGGAAAAAGTGACATAATCATAGCATTTTCAAACTCACAATGGCCACGACTTTTTTCAAAAATCACAACATTAATCAGTAATCAAATCAACTAGCTTATACGTTCAACCCTAACAACGAGTCCAGCAATCATATCAACAGCTGAAATCGAATGATCAAACAACTACTAAAAAAGCAAAGAAAAATAATGAAACACATACCAGCTCCTTTCGAAGTAGCATGAGTAATGAGAGTCAATCCCACAAGCAATGGTTTGCTCTCCCCCAATCCATTAACATTTGCAGATTCGATCTCACTCGCGTTTGCATATTTAAGCGAGGATCCTCGAACCCAACTCGCGAAACTCAAACAAATCAACCCGAAACTCCATATATTATTCATGGCTTCCCTCGCCACTTATTAAAAATCAAATTGTGAAAAGAATCGCAAGTAAGGAAAGTAACTTATACGAAATAAAAAAACAGCAATTAAATGAGCATTAATTATGCTTCGAGTCCAATGCCGCTAATTAAATTAGATGTAACTACAATGTGAGTAAATGCATGAGCTAAATACGATTCTTTCAGCTTTTATTCTGTCAAGTTTTGTTTTATTTCTTTACTATTTTTTGGCAAATCTTTTTGCGATTTCGTTTTTGTGTCTGGTTATTCTTTAATTTGTACGCACGCAGGGAATCGGGCTGTGTGTATGAGGTCTTATGAACAATTGATGAATATTTAACTTTAAGACGAGAGGGTTCCATTAAGATACTTTGAGAAACTAGGGACTAATAGGGAAAGTGACAATAACGTGTTTGTTATTATTAGTAGGTATGTTGTCAGATTAATTAGCATAAGAATGTTACATCAGTTAGGAACAATTAGGCTCGGTTGATAGGACGTTAATTGTTTTTTCCTACATATTCTTAACCAATGAATATTTTAGGCTTAGGTATAGTATATTTAGTTGTATACCTATGATCTATCTCCCTCTAAATATTTGTTGCGTTCAATTAACTACCACCCATGATTTCACGTGTTAGTGTATCACGTGAAAGAATATCTATATATCTATCTATATATATATATATATATATATATATATATATATATATATATATATATATATATATATATATAATTTTATTCAAGTGAAAACCATTGCAATATGAATAGCACCGCCAAATAGTTCAAAAGATAAGATTAAGTTGGGAAACGCATGAAGTTGTAGTTTACTCACACGCCAAAGAAACATGTATATAGTGTTGCAGTAGATAGTATACCTTTCCATGTATGTAGTTTTTATTCTGGTGTTTTCTTTAATGAACACAAATTATAGGTTAATGTTTAATGCATTTGTCTCTGTAAATGTATGTACCTTTTAAATGTAGTAACATAAAAATAAATCACAATGTTTTATGCTACGGTTGTTCATAAGGTGAATGTACAAGGTCGAAGCACCCAAAAAAAATAGTGGGGAATAAAAAAGATAAAACTGAAGTTACAGAGACAGAGAGGTGGTTGATGAAGAAAAGATCAGGTGACCATGGCATTAAACAATGATCAAAACGGCGACAAAATCTTTGAACTAACTAGTATATATATATGTGGACCAAGATCTGAATCTATACCAACCGTAGGTTTATGTTTCTTTCTATATTACATTTAATTAATTAAACAGCAGGACGGATGCTAATCGGATCATTGTCTTTTCCTGCAGACTTATGTCGTTTTAGTGTGCATTTTTTATGTTACTCTCTTATCATAAGTCCTCGATACCGTAACTTGCTCAGCTCCAAAAAAACTACAAAATGCGTTCATATTCAATTCTTGCTTTCTACTGGCTCATGCCAAACCGTCCTGCTTCGCAAGCAAGAGCGTATTTGAGGACACACAAGGAGTCAAAGGCGTTAGGGTAAAAGTAATTTAAGTGTGGTAAAAGTAATTTATGTGTAGGCAGTAACAAAAAGTGTATTTGAAGTGTTGTAACCGTTGTGATTAATCCGACTCAAGACCACTCGAATCCGATATCTAAACCACAATGCGCTAGCGGAAGACTAGATCGTTGTTAGACTTGCAAAAACAACCAAAGCAATAACTCTAGTCGCAAAACCAATATCAACCAATCACGAACAAGCCAAATCTCAATCACAAGCAAAGAACTAATGACAAAGTAGCAAAAATAAATCACACAAGGATTTATAGTGGTTCCACTAACATCTTGTTAGTGTACATCCACTTTGGAGAGAGTATTTTATTACCACGATGAAAGGAATACAAGAGATTGATCCAATAATCACTATATTTCAATATAGAAAAGAGTTTAAGGAGAATAGAATTGAAGAATTTGAATTAGGCTATAAACCCTAATTCCCCTTTTTGAATAAACCCTTGATGCCAAATCAAGTATCCAAGCTCCTCCCACTAACACATCAGAAAATAGCTTATATAGTGGTAGGCTAATTACCCAAATTGCCCCCGTATCTTCACAAATCAATTACAAGGTTTCTGGCCCGAAAACAGCCCATTACCCGCGTCAGACGTCTGTCGTGGGAGGAGACAGACGTCTGTCGCATTCCAGAAAATTATTCTGCTTCAGCTCAGACGTCTGTCCCTCCTATGACAGACGCCTGTCCCACTCAGACGTCTGTCGTGGGACTGACAGACGTCTGTGAGAACTCTCAGGAAACATACCCTGTAGTGACAGACGTCTGTCGTCCCATACAACAGACGTCTGTCGCACTGCACAACTGACACCAAGCACAGTTCAGCTCATAACTTCTTCGTGCGACCTCCGATTTGCGAACGGTTACCTTCTACTCGAAGCTATCTCCGACCGCTTCAATCTACCATATAGTATCGCAAATTACAACACTCCACCTCGATACTATATCCATCTCAGCTCCAAACTCCAATGCACCATGCATTTCCTTCTACCTTCGACCAAGCAACATGAATACTTTCCCAATGAGATCCGGCAAAGTCACCACCCATTGCACTCCACTAACGAGTTCAGGCAAAGCCCCCACCCGCCAATGAAATGTTGAAAGTATTCACACCAAACCATCTCACCATAAGACAATGTACTCGGGAGTGAAGCGAGTACTTACCATGAAGATAGATTTTCAATCTCTCACCGCTATTCCTTTTCCATCAAACACAAAATCACTCTCTCCACCTCGTGCCATCCCGTGGCACCTAGCAACTTAACAAGCGAATTAAGTTCGAGCAATGCTCGAACTTCCCATACGGCAATGCCTTCGTAAACATATCCGCCGCATTATCCTTTGTGTGCACTTTCCGAAGGTATACTAGCTTACCCTCATCCATGGCTACAAGAAATGACTCCCTCACCTCAATATGCTTGGTCTGTGAGCTAAAAGCCAAATTCTCCGCCAAATGGATAACACTTTGGCTATCACATCGATCATCAACACTCTCATGTTCGAAACCCAAGTCACACAACAATCGCTTCAAGTAGAGTGCCTCCTTGGCCGCTTCCACAGCGGCAATCAACTCTGCCTCCGTAGTGGATAAAGCAACTACGGTTTGCAATCGCGATCTCCAACTAATGGTTGTCCCGCCAAGTGTGAAGACATACCCGGAAGTTGATTTCCTCCGATCCCTATCACCGGCGTAGTCCGAGTCACAATAACCAACCAACTTGCAATTCCCATCATCACTACCGCCAAAGACAAGTCCATGAGATGCTGTGCCTTTCAAGTATCTCAATATAGCCTTCACGGCTTCCCAATGCGATTTCCCCGGATTAGCCATATACCGACTAACCACCCCGACGACATTTGCAATATCGGGCCTTGTACACACCATTGCGTACATCAAACTACCAACCGCACTTGCATATGGCACCTTTGCCATATAAGCCTTGTCTTTATCCCCGATAGGTGATCCCTTCTCCGAAAGCTTCATATGCAAAGGTAAAGGTGTATTTAACGCCTTTGCATCCTCCATGCTAAACTGGCAAAGCACTTTCTTAATGTATTCCTTTTGAGTCAATCTTAACTCAAAACGCTTTCGGTCCCTACCAATTTCCATGCCCAAGATTTTTCTTGCTTCTCCAAGATCCTTCATCTCGAATTCCGATTTCAAAAGCATCTTTAACTTGTTGATTTCATTTCGATCCTTGGAAGCAATGAGCATATCATCCACATACAAGAGTAAATACACCCAACAATCATTTCCCAACCTCTTGAAATATACGCAAGCATCCTTGATGCTTCGATGGAAGCCACTTTCAAGCATGAAATGATCGAATCTCTTGTACCATTGTCTAGGCGATTGCTTTAACCCATATAGTGATTTCTTCAACTTGCAAACCATATTAGACTTACCATCTACAACAAACCCTTCCGGTTGCTCCATGTAGATGTCTTCATCCAAGTCTCCATGCAAGAAGGCGGTTTTCACATCAAGTTGCTCCAACTCCAAGTCATGGATAGCAACAATGGCTAGTAAAACTCGGATATATGTATGACGAACCACCGGTGCAAAAATTTCATCATACTCCTTTCCTTTCCTTTCCTTTGTGAGAACCCCTTTGCCACTAACCTTGCTTTATACCTTCCATCATCCTTCACCTTGTAAATCCATTTGCAACCTATAGCACGGTTTCCTTGAGGAAGTGGAACCAACTCCCAAGTTCGGTTCTTCATAAGCGATTGCATCTCTTCCTCCATGGCGCAAATCCACTTTGAACTCTCTTTCGACTCCATGACGTCATCAAGGTCCATCGGCTCATCTTGGACTACATTGAGAGCATAGTCCAAATGATCACTAAAGCTAAGGTAGTTCCAATCACCATATCTTTCAGGAGGCCTTATTGCACGTCGACCAACCCGAGTAGCAATACTTTCACCTAAACCCCTTTCGGCTCCACCTTGAGTCGAAACTTCTCTAGTATCATGTACATCACCAACATCATCACTAGAGAAACCATGTGGACTATGTGATGTTTCATCAACCGCTTCAACCCCACGAGCTTCTTCAACTCTACTACCACTTGGACGAAATGTGGGAATGACTTCCTTCTCCTTTGATTCACCATGAACCAAATCCTGAACGTCCGATGAGTTCTCATTCACCTTGAATAAAGCCGACTCATCAAAAGTGACATGACGAGAATTAACAACCTTCTTCGTTTCCGGATTCCATATCCGATAGCCTTTCACGCCATCCATGAAACCAAGCAAGATCCCCTTGAATGCCCTAGCTCCAAGCTTATCATTCCCCGGATCATGCACATAAACCGGGCTACCAAACACACGAAGATATCTCAAGTCAACACTCTTCCCTTTCCACACTTCCTCCGGAATTTTGTTACCAATGGCCGAGCACGGAATTCGATTCACAATATGCACCGCGGTTGACAAAGCTTCGGCCCAAAATCCCTTAGACAAACCCGATGTCAATCTCAAGCATCGAGCTTTCTCAAGTAGAGTTCGGTTCATTCTCTCCGCTACTCCATTAGATTGCGGATCTCCCGGTGTAGTAAAATGTCTCCGGATTCCGTGATGCTTACAATACTCCAAGAATTCACGCGAGACATATTCACCGCCATTGTCGGTCCTTAACACCTTCAAAGTCTTCCCACTCTCATTCTCAACAAGAGCCTTCCACACTTTGAACTTAGCAAATGCCTCTGACTTGGCCCCCATTACATACACCCATACCTTGCGAGACAAATCATCAATGAAAGAAATATAATACCTTGCTCCTCCCAAAGAAGCAACCGGTGCCGGTCCCCAAACATCCGAATGAACATACTCAAGAACCTCCTTTGAGTCATGCTTGCCTTCATCGAATGATACCCTTGTTTGCTTCCCCATGACACATTCCTCGCAAAACTCTAGTTTGTTGAAGCTCTCACCATCAATCATCTCCCGCTTCCGAAGAATACCCAAACTCCTCTCCGAGACATGACCCCATCTCAAATGCCACAACCGTGTCGCATCCAAGTCACGAGAACTATCAACACCCACACAAGTCTCACCTCCTACGGTCACACCTTGAAGCAAATATATACCATGAGTCCTAGCACCCTTCATAACCACAAGCGCTCCCTTTGAAACCCTCAAGCAATCCTTCTCGATAGTGATTTTGCATCCTAGAGAATCCAATTGCCCCAAAGATATAAGCGACTTCCTAAGTCCCGGAACATAGAGAACATTTGTGAGCGTGCGAACAACTCCATCAAACATCCTTATTTGCACGGAGCCACTACCCATCGACTTGCAAATAGCACCATTTCCCATAGCAATTGCATTCCCCTCTTTGACCTCAAAGGACGAAAAACAATCTCTATTTGGCGTCATATGATACGACTCACCCGAATCGAGTACCCATTCGTTACCCGAAACACCCGATGCCACCGCCGTCAACACATTCTCATCTATCTCACCATCCCCACTCTCCACCGCCACGGATGAAGATGCTACTTCCTTCTTATCTTTGTCCGGACATTCATTCTTCCAATGTCCCGGTTTCTTGCAAATAAAGCACTTGCCATTTCTCTCTTTCGATTTACCTCTTCCACCGGGTTTTCTTGATTTAGAACGCCCCCGGTTTCCTTTCTTCACATTCTTTTCTTTCTCCGCAAACAACCCGTGACTATTACTAGCTCCACTACTACCCTCACTCATCTCCTTCATTTGATCTCTCAACTCCTCGCTAAGAAGACCCATCTTGACATCATCTAGAGTCAAGGTATCCCAGCCATAGATCAAACTATTTGAGAAACCCGTATAGCGATCCGGCAATGAACACAATAATATCATTGCCTTTTGCTCTTCCTCAATCTTCAAATCAACGGCCTTCATCTTCATGAGCAAGTCATCAAAAGCATTCAAATGTGCCTTAAGCGAATTACCCTCCTTCATCTTGAAGGTGAAAAACGTTCGCAACAAGATCAAATGGTTAGTGAGCGACTTCTTCATATAAAGTTCTTCCAACTTGTCACAAATACCTTTAGCAGTAGTCTCACTACTAATTTCGGAGATCACATTCTCCCCCATATCAAGTTGAAGAGTAGTGTAAGCCCATTCCTCCATCTTCTCTCTCTCAACATCCGAGATATCACTTGGCAATAAGTGAGTATCAAATACTACTCGGTGCACCCTATTCCGCCTAAGAACCGCTTTCATTTTCCATTGCCACTTCTCAAAGTCATTATCACCATTCCACTTGTCAATAACCAATTGAGAACCCGACGCCGCATATGAACCCCATACATAAGGCGCCACACTATTTGGACTTCCGGTTGAAGGACTTACCGAGCTACTATCCGTCTCCGGCATTTTCACAAACACCTAACAAGCACCAAAACAGCTCTGATACCAACTGTTGTAACCGTTGTGATTAATCCGATTCAAGACCTCTCGAATCCGATATCTAAACCACAATGCGCTAGCGGAAGACTAGATTGTTGTTAGACTTGCAAAAACAACCAAAGCAATAACTCTAGTCACAAAACCAATATCAACCAATCACGAACAAGCCAAATCTCAATCACAAGCAAAGAACTAATGACAAAGTAGCAAAAATAAATCACACAAGGATTTATAGTGGTACCACTAACATCTTGTTAGTGTACATCCACTTTGGAGAGAGTATTTTATTACCACGATGAAAGGAATACAAGAGATTGATCCAATAATCACTATATTTCAATATAGAAAAGAGTTTGAGGAGAATAGAATTGAAGAATTTGAATTAGGCTATAAACCCTAATTCCCCTTTTTGAATAAACCCTTGATGCCAAATCAAGTATCCAAGCTCCTCCCACTAACACATCAGAAAATAGCTTATATAGTGGTAGGCCAATCACCCAAATTGCCCCTGTATCTTCACAAATCAATTACAAGGTTTCTGGCCCGAAAACAGCCCATTACCCGCGTCAGACGTCTGTCGTGGGAGGTGACAGACGTCTGTCGCATTCCTGAAAATTATTCTGCTTCAGCTCAGACGTCTGTCCCTCCTATGACAGACGTCTGTCCCACTCAGACGTCTGTCGTGGGACTGAAAGATGTCTGTGGGAACTCTCAGGAAACATACCCTGTAGTGACAGATGTCTGTCGTCCCATACGACAGACGTCTGTCGCACTACACAGCTGACACCAAGCACAGTTCAGCTCATAACTTCTTCGTGCGACCTCCGATTTGCGAACGGTTACCTTCTACTCGAAGCTATCTCCGACCACTTCAATCTACCATATAGTATCGCAAATTACAACAAGAAGTATGAGTTGAGGAGGTTAGTAGTAGTAGATGATGTTGTGAGGCAGGACTTATGGGATTTATGTAGTGCGGTAGACAGAGGCGACCTAGAGGCAAGCCTAGTAAGTCTTTATGATAAGGCAACCCACTGTAGTAGGACAACAAAATTGAAAAATGGTCAAAAACAGCCTATTCAACTATTGTGTATTCCTACTTCTCAGTTCTTAAATGACACTTTTTGCAGATTCCAATACCATGTCTCTTGTTAGTTGTCGTAGCTTCAGTTCGAATATTGATCAAATCTTCTTTCTCTTGTGTCAAAATAAAAATATGGATCAATCCCTCTTCCTCTTGCATGAGAATTAAATCAAGATTTCTTTTGTCTTAGCATTCTGTTGTGCGAATTAGTTACTCGATCCTCTTCTATTGCTTTCTATGCTTAGTGTTGAATGGATATTCTTTACTGTTTTTGATATTTTTAGAATCTAAGAATCTTAAGCCTTTGATTTGTTGTTTTGTGTTTCATCTAAGAAAAAAAAACACTTCCTATTTGCTTTTGGAAAAAAAAGCAATTTTCATAAATGAAATCTGCTGGAATGTAGAAAACAAGTTGATTTGATTTTTCTTGTCTCGAGACATAACAAAAGTATGGAAAACAATTGATATATTCTATTGTCTGTCTGTTTTCCTAATGACAAAGAACTGTAAAAGAAAAGAAAAAACCATCTTTTCTTTTTCTTTGTAGCGCAAGTTGAAAACAAATGGGTCAAATTGGAGCCAAACGTGTCGTTATTTTATTTTTTAAATTTCAAAATGAAATTATTTTGTTTTTGATGCATGAGCTGAGATAAATTAGCAAATTAAATTAATTCAATTTAGAATATATATGTATTTATTTAGTAATGGATAACATCAAGTTTGATTCCTTTTATTTCCGAACTAATCGGAAACATTTAAGTAAACGTTTTGTAAATAATGTGAATGGGTAGATTATATAGCTGATGAAAATGATAAGTTATGTTTGTTTCCATTAGGAGAAATTTTCTTGATTCAAATTTATTAAAATAATCTTCAAACAACATGTCACAAGAAGGATTGAACGAACTTGAAATAATTTGAATAGAAAGCGTATTTGTAGAGAAACTTGATTATAATAATTTAGTTGAATAATTTGTTACAAAAAATGCAAGAAGCATTTTTCCTGTAAATCAAGGAAAATTTGTCATTTTATTGCGTAAAAGATAAAACTTTGAATTCATGTCTCTTTAAATTTAGTATTGTAGCCTACATGATGTAAATATGTAATAACTTTTCTATGAAAAGTTAGTAACTTGTAATTTGTTGTTTCGACATTATTTTGTGTTTATGGACATTTAACAAAAACAACATATTATTAACCAGTGGGCAACAAAAATTTGGTTGGGCTTGGGCAACCAAAAATTTGGACCAGCATTGGCGGCAGGAATAATTGTAGTTTCTATTAGAAGTATTTTGGATAGATTAATCGCTCCAATAAACGAATAAATCACTGTCTTTCAAGAATGTTTTCCCCTCCTTTATCACAACGGGTTGACTGAAAACAATCTTTCATGATATAATGTGGAGATTATCTATGCTAGTTGTGATTACTTGCATAGATAAGAAATGTACTCGGAAATTTATCTGATGATGCTTATTATTTTGTAACTTCGAAAATGAAATTAAAACTGAAGTGATTGTATTGCCAGAATGTGCATTTATAAAGGAAGTGAAGCATCTGTTCGAGGTTTCTTTTGGGTTGAACAGTCATTGTTGTTCTCAAATGGATGTTATTAATGGCGTTTGAATTTAAATTCAATAGCCAACATTATATACCGTTTCGGACGTAGCGTTGCCCCTTGGACCTCCATGACCTGACTAGGCCGGTCAAACCCCGTAAGCGAGGGCACTGCCCTTGCACCCCCACCTTGGTCGGTTGCATTGACAAAAAATTTGTAAAAACCTTTTAAAACTTTCAGGTAAGATACAAACTAAGGTAGAGTTAATTTAGATTTAAAGTATGACCGTATAAGAATCATTGCTTTATGATAACTTAAATTTTTATTGTATGCTTGTGTTTATGACGCACTATTTCTTCATTAGAGAAGTAAGTGACTTTACGGTATTCAAGTTAAGTGTCAGGGGGTTACGATATTTGAATTCCACTTATTGGATAAGGCTACAGCATATTGAAGATTGCATCTAAACTTATCATGTCTCCTTTCTTTCCTATATTTTTTGTTTTCTTCACTTTGTTTGTTTCACTTGGATGTTTAATTTGGTTTCATATTACTTGCAGCTGACCCACCTTTTTTAGGACCGTCACATACTAGATTTATGGCAATCAAAATGTTCAGCACCTGGTAGGCTTAGAAGAGCTTGAATATACATAATTAGGATGACTAAGCACTCGAAGTTATGTGTATGGAATACTTGGATTCTGGTTCAGTGATGTCATTTCAGCCTAACAACGCCTCCTTTCACTTCAGTTAGGTCGACGTTACCTCAACATTGTTCGAATCGAATAATAATCAATTCGATATTCCAAGATCAGGTACATCGGCTCGGTGTAGCCACATTGCCACCGATATGAACCCAAGTTTACGGATCGATCGAACCGGATACTAAAGCTTATTCAATGACTTAAACTTGGTCAATCCACTACCCTACTATCTTGGAGATGCTTCCACGTGTCCTATGCCGACGTGACGATATGTTCCTCCACTCCTACCTATCTGAATCGAGCGCCACATGGTATAGTCGAACCGGGATGGTGACTACCTATAAATACGAGATTTTTTGGACAAAGCAAAGGATCAAAGTCCATTTGAATGCAAGGACATTGCAATAGGAGGACATCTCACTCCTTTCTCTTCTTTTCTTTCATAAAATTAACCGTAACTTGTAATCTACCGTATAAATATAGATAGATTATCAAAGTGGATGTACGCACATTGCCAAACCTGTAATGACCCAGATTTTTAGCCATTAAGTTGGAACATTTAAAATTAGTTTTATATGTTGATTTGGAAATTTAAATAACACGAATTCTACGATTTTGATATTAATTTAATTTGAATAGTAAAATGATAAATTTAATTTCAAAATAATTGATAATAAATTAGATCTGAGGTATAGTATGAATTAGATAATTTATTAAGACCCAATTAAGTTAAGATTTGAATTACAATTTGGAATTTATTTATTAAACGAAGTTTGAACATATAAATTAAATTAAATTAAAAACGAGCTTACAGCGTCGCGATAATTCGTAGCTTTACGATTTGTACTTTAATTGAGTATATATGATCCAATATAAATCGAAATTCTTTGAAACAAGAATCTTTCAAATCTATTGGATTATAGTTTTCTAATGGAAGAGAAAAATCGATTTTTCATCTTGTAGATTTTGAGATATGTCGAAATCAAATTTTCAGAAAAATCCCAGTATAATCGTTTATGAACAATAACGATTTGTTTAAATAAAAAGGAGGATTTTAAATAAACTGGATATCGATTTAACTTGGAATTTAAAATCGAGTTAAGTTAGGTGAAGTTATATAAAATTGTATTTGAATATATATATGATAATAATAATTTATTAGCTATGGATTGATTATTTTGAAATCGATTATATTTTATCGGTTTAAAATAGAACTTGTGAATACTCAATTTTCAAATGACCTCAGATTTCAATGAAACTAATTTTATAAAAATCACAATCGTTAATTATTGTAATATTTCTAGTTTCAAGTTAATTGGAGTTATTTTGTGATTGTGCACAGTATACACGCGTATCGATTTACGTTGCGAAATTAAATTAGGAGCTTTGCGAACGATCTCAGAATTCGACTAAACCAGTTTCATCAGGTGCAGAATATTAATTTCTGGTAGGTGTTTAATTTCATCGCCATTGGAACTCATATATGGTTGTTTAAGCGTGAAATTTCAGACGTAATTTTCACATAAATATTTTATTATTAAACCCTCTGTATAGATAACATAACCCTGGTCAATGAATTCTCGCCGCCACCCTATTACTAAAAACGAACGACTAGAAATATTTTGATCGATCCATGCTAAATTTGGCAAAACTTCCCACATCAATTTTGTTCACCTTGTCAAACTGAGTTGATTGATGTAGGTTATGCTTTGATCGGTCCACCATGGAGGCAGAATCAGGTCTCCAAAGTCGCAGCTTCATGCTCGATTTTCCGGCAATGAAGGCGCAAAAGGGTGTCGGACTGGTGGAGTGGGGGGAGTTGAGGTCGAGGCGAGGTTGGGTCTGCGGGTGGTGGCCTCCGGCGGTGGAAGGAAGCGGCAACGCCGAAGTTTCTTATTCGAAGTTTAGCAACAAGAAGTCACGATTTTTGGCTGGGGAACGACTGTTTTAGCGCAACTTAATTTGAGATAAACCGAGGGTAAATTAACTCTAATCGGGTAATTAAGGAACTAATGACATAATAAGTTAATAAATATTTTTGTGTATGTTAAACTATGTCATATGTGAATAGAGTTGCACGAAACAAGAAGCGTTGGAATCAAGGCGACAAATACTAGGCATACGAGCGGATTCAAAATGATTTGCAGTCGATGGGATTTGTATATAATTTCATATGCTCGTTTGAAGTTATATAAATCGACCTGAAATCGTCAATCGATAATGATATGTGAGTTAACTCTCACGCTTTTTGAAATACTATGATATGGTTCATATAATTATAATTTATCGTTATTAGCACAACTTGGATGCTTATTCTTTGTTGAATGATTGTCATTATTTACATTTTCGTCATTTAAATGATTAAATTAGAATATATATTTCATATATGTTTATATAATGATATTATGAGTTGTGATGCAGAGAAAACAGGTTGGAAGGATCCAACTGGATTTCTCAAATATTTTGATTGTTACTTGTTTTTATTATTATTTATATATGAACTGTTTAGCCCAAGTAACGTTATATTATGTTTCAATGTTGATTGTTGAATTGGATGTTGATTGAATTTCAACATTTGTTGTGTTATTAATCAATAAACAACATTGATTAAGATTGGCAGCAGATGGCATAAATTCCATCTTTTTGAGGTGTAGATTTACGGTCACATGAATTAATGAAGTTTAAATTACAAAATTTATTTATATAATGGAAGCAAGATTTTAAGTATATTTTATATATAAATAGAAGTTTTTAAAATAAATTGATATTTTATAGTTAGTTTTTGTAAAGTAATTATAAATGTTTTATATAGCAAATTTATGTATTTTAAATAAGTATTATAAGCAATGAAGTCAAAAATTAACCTAAGGGTTAATAATTTGGAATAATTGTTTTTATGAAACAACTAAGTTACTAAATTAATTAAGTTATTAATTATTTTAAGAGGGGGGATTAATTGAAATTGGTTAACATGTTAACAGATGTTTTCAAGTTGACCAGGTCAACTATTTAAATTAAAATTGGTTATTAAGTTTAATTGTTTTCATTTAATCTAATTGGAATAGATTTAACAAATAGTCGTTTAAAATTAATATGATTTCTTAAAAGTTAATTAACTTTCCAATTAATGGTGTTTAAAGAAAATTATCGAGTTAATAATCATGAATATTATTTAAATAACTTTATGAGAAGAGATTAACTATTTTATTCCAAGTTAATATTGAAGTAAACTACTTTTACTCTAGTTGGTGTTGAAATTAATTATTATTTTAATTAATAATAGTTAAAGTGATTATTTTCTTAAATGGAAATCATTTAAGAAAGTAATCCAAATCTCGATGAGATTAGTTGAAACTTGAAAAAGATTTTATAAGAGGATTTTAGAAATAAATCCAATTGTATGATTTCACCTTTCGTGGTGTTCTAGATTGGCTAATGTAGCTTGAAGTAGATAACACCCTGTGTAGTGTTGCTCTATAGCATAGACAATTTTCCTCTCTCTATGACATTAGCTATAGTTTTCAATTAAAAAAAAAGTAAAAACAATTAATCTAATTTATATTAGTAGGTGGATGTAAAGGGGATAGCAGTGATATGGACAGTGTGGAATAGGGTTTGTGAGGAGTAGTTTGAGGGTTAGGGAAATCTTTGGTCGGAGCTGGAACAGGGTTCGTAAGGAGCAAAAAACTAGTAAAGGGAATAGTAGTGGTATTTATTGGTCAAACGTGTCTCTTAAAAGGTCAGGAAAAAAAGCACTATCAAGCTATTTTGTTTGCCCATGATAAATGTACAACATTTATGCAAATTACCCTATCTTGTGTTATGAGTTACCATTTAACCAGTTTATGCAATTTTCCAATAAAATTTCAATGCTTGATTGTACTTGCATTTATCCTATCTATGTGTTATATGTTTGCTTACAATATTGATTCATTAACGATGAAAAATGCAAATATTAGAGATGTAAGATTGAATTTAGAAAACTTATATCGAAGTTTGTTTCAAAAGTTGTTATGTATGTTAATGATGGTATATAAATTGTGGTATTTTGTCTGAGATTCATTTATGTATACTATTTTAAATATTATGTATTATTTGAGTATTTTCAACTAGTATGAAATTTATATCTATTGCTGTGGAATATTTTGAACCGGTATATAATTATTGTGTATGTAACTGATAGTAGTACTAAATGTATGTCTGCATGCTTGTTTAATATGAATATATAACTCACGCTTATAACCGTGAGTGGTTAACTTATTAGTAATGATTAAAACGTGACTGCTTTGATAAAAGTAACATTTATAACCGTTGGTACATGCTTTTACCTCACACTTATAACCGTGAGGAAATAACCTATTAATAACAATTATAACTGTAACAATGTCCGTTATAAAATTCACCAACATATGTTGGCTTTATGGGATTGTGTAAGTAAGTTTGAGCAATTAGAAGTGTCCTGGAAAGCTATGATGATGGGGTGAATTTTGTTTTTTTATTACAGGAAAAGAAGAAAATAAGCCTATTTATAAGAAGAGCACCATCCTCATTTTGTGACCATCAAATCAAATTCGAAGAGACAGATGACACCGCCTAAGGACTGGAAAGTTGAATGATTTTCAATTGCAAAACAGCAGTTGAAATGGATGATTTGAAAAGTCAAGAGCACCCCTTTACCAGGAGAAGGGAAAATGTTAGCACAAAAAATAATTAAGCAAGATAGATCAGAAATTAAAATCAAGGTAAAGGAGTGTGAAAGACAGCAATACCACGAAACAAGTAGTTATAATCCCTCACAATTTAAAGAGAAAGAAAAAGGGAATCTCCTTCAAATTGAAAAGCCCCTTTCAACCTTGAACGAAAGGGCAGTCGCATCAGATTGGGAAGCCCCTTTCGGTCTTAACTGATAGGGCATTGGTTCTGGACTAACTATTCTCTTGAGAATGAGAGAAAAGAACACGCATTACAAGAAAACACTGATATAGCGTCATGTATTTAGAAGCAAAAATTTCCGTCGCTAATTTGCGATGGATTTCCGTGTGATCTGCAAGGGATAGTTTTTGTTTTTTCAATTTTTTTTCTTTTATTTATTACCGTTATCTTCTGTTATCCCTCACTAAGCCATTGCAAATTGCCTCGAACTACCGACAGAAAATTTATGCTGCTATTTTCCATTGCAAATCTTGTCAGAATACCAACGAATATTTATCGAAGATATTTTGCAGCAGAATTCCAATAGATTTGCAAGAGATGTTTATACTATTTTTCTAAGATATGCTTTAGTGTTATTTTTTAATAATTTTTAACTTATTCAATAATTAATAATTAATTTGTTCTAATTATTGATTTATAAGTAATAATAAGTAATAATTTACGTTCTATAATAAACAATTATAATCATTGCTCATTTAGAATTAGCAAAATAATCTTTGCACATAACCAATGTAATTACTAAATTCTTAATTTAGTCATCTGCTTTCATCACAAATTTCAGTCAGTATGCTAGTATAATTTACGCTAAATCCCAAAGTTTTAAATTGTTCTTTTATAATTATACCCCTAAAAAAATGAAAATATCAGTTCATTATAATAATTACTTAATAATTAATAATAAAATTTAATACTTATGAAATGATATCTAGTATTCAATAATTAATTTTAATTAATTGTATTTAATAATTACAGTTGATAATTATAGTTGATACTTATATTTTATAATTATATTTGATAATTATATTTTATATTTCAAAGAATTTAAAATTTTGAAATCATCTTGAATAAACTTGAAATAAATCATAAAGTTTATAAAACCAATTATTGTTTGAAAATAAGTAATTTTATAAATATTAAAGAATTCCGAAATTCAAGGAATACAAACATTATCATATAAGTTATTAGCCTATTTATAGGCTTTCACATCTATTCACACATAATTCTTTAAATAGTAAATTTTTTTATAATAATTAATAAATAACATTATAATAATAGTAATTATTAATTATTAAATATTTAACTAAAAAATAAAAATCTATAAATACTTCACAATTAATTAATAGTAATTATTAATAAAACCGACTATTTAAATAATTACAGTTAAAAGTAAAATTTTAATGATAGTAAAACTAAATAAGTAAACCAAAAATTCTGGTTCGTTATATATCAATTCCAGTACTAAAAAGCTACATTAGGAAAAATAGTTTTAACCAACAAAAATATATGTATGTATATATATATATAGTAATCTTTTTACTAATATAAAATTGTAAATGATAATCATTTTATTTACTAGAGTATGTGGAAAAATAAAAATTACATTGGTTAAGATCAAACGGATAACCATCAATGCGGATGTGACAATATCTATATTTATATCCTTTTTCAAATATTAATTAAAGTATTGCGTTTAAAATACAAACTTCAAAAAAATTTGAGTGTTCATGTAACACCCCACGTCCATTAATGTCACTCACAAAGGGAATGCATTAACTTCCATGGAGGTTTTAAGTGAATATAGAACAGTAAAATTACAACAAGACAGATATAAAATAGTACTTGGAAATTCAAAAACTTTATTTCATTGTAGCAGAAGTCAAAACATGTTTGATTACATCATAACACCATATTCAATGTCAAGTACAAAATCTATCTTGATAAAACAAGTACATAATCCCATTACATGAATAGCCATTAAAAAGAAAGATAACAAGCTGGACTTTACTTCAGCAGTCCAAGCTTTCCAGAAGATAAGCGATCCAACTAGACTCCACTAGAACTTGGCCCAACCTGCGGACCTGAAGGGAGAAAAAGGATGGAAAAGAGGGGGTCAGACATAAAGTCTGGTGAATATGATAATTCTACAATACTATTACCAAAATAACTGGACTAGGGCATAAGCTGGAAAACAAGAAAATGTCTATGAAGAGCAGATTAAGGACATAGACAATCGCTAAAGGCAACATTATAGGCGCTCCTAAATACTAAATGATAAACACTATACTGCACCACACCAGTCATCCTAAAGATTCATCCCACTTAGCTTCACTTAGAAACTTTCCCAATGGCTTTAAGTACCCCTAGCTGACTGCATAGGTGCCGCCTGCCCCTATCTCCACTAGGTGTACCCTACTTCCCATTATTCGATCGGCTCCCTAACTCGTAGATACCCGTGCTGGCCCCACAGTGGGGTGTATCACTCCCCTAAAGTGGCAACCTGATACAACGGACATGCACGGCTTATACCTACACGATGCAACAACGTCTTACCTACCAGCCCGGGTCCACACACGCATATGAAACCCGTTGGACTTGCGTTGCCACCGCTCCCTGTTTTGGCCTCTTATAGTCAAACCCAGTATGCGTGTCCTGTCCTCGACTTGGGTCGAGCCCACAAAGATACGTTTTGGGATACTGGTTGAAATGGGCCCCCACTATTTACCATAAGCATTCCACCTAAGCTTGTCCCCATTAGTCCATCCCACTTAACCCACTTAGTCATGTTCATTTACATGTGTGTTTGGTTAAGTCTAATCGTATTTCAAATGCCTCTAAAGGCAACCACCAGATTCCTCATGCCACCCAAGGCACCTACTTAACCCCCATGTCCCACCTTACATGATTATCTGGTTAAGTATTTCTTAGTTCATTAAGGCCATAACCTCATAAAGACCTCTCACATTAGACTGGCATTTATGGCAGCTGGATTTGCCGGGCGGGTCCGGGCAGTCTTACACCATAAAAGAGTCTAACCTCGTGTCTTTACAACTGTTATGCTTTAGTTTGGGCCTAGTACCTCTCACATTGGGCCGACATTTGTGACTACTGGATTTGCCGGGCGGGTCCGGGCAGGTTTACATCACAAACGGGTCCAACCTCGTGTCCTAAGCATTGATTATTAATAATAATCCACTTTCCCGCAATTTTAATAATTCCCTACTTGAATTATTAATTACTTCCAATTTTTAACAATGTCCAAAATTGACTCAATTATGGACATCCATTCATGGTATGCAAAATCTTACAAAATTGCACCCAATTTATTAATTCCTAATATTACCCTACCCCACGTTTGAACGTTTATTCGCAAAATATATGTTAGACTCGAATAGCCTAACTCATAGCATAAAAGAGATTATCATAATAACAACATGTATATGTGACCAAATGAATCATAATAAGGGGTGAAACTTGCATATGTCCAACTTGCATAGATTATACATGTCATGGATCTAAAGGTGTCAACTTGTTCAAAATTCACCTAATATGATCTCAATCAATTTTCATAAACTTACATGTGAACATGTGTGAATCAACATCATCTAATTTTTTAACAACATGTTTTTATATGGGTACACCTAACTCAATAGGCAAATTCCCATAATCAAGTTTTATTTAATTATAGTTTCAACTTTATGGGTACACCTAACCTAATAGGCAAATTCCCATAAATAAGATCCATTTAAATTAAGAAAAAAAAACATAACTTTAAGCATGATCCAACAACATGATTTTTCAACATAATATAGCATGATTTATAACATGGCATAGTATGATAGTATAACATAGCTTGACATGATTCTCAACATAGCACGACATAGCATAAGAGAATTTACAACATAGCATGACATAGCATATATAATTTACATCATACGACAACATAATAACATAATAAGAGATCCACAATATATAGAATTTACAATTACAAATCACATCACTTTCTTGTGATCCATTCATAGCTGAGTCAAATTAGTTTGTAATAGTCTTGTGAGAATCATCATACTCACCAACAAAAGAAAAGAATTGGAGAAAGAGAGATCTTTTGATTTGATTTGTGTAGATTTAGTTGTAGATGATTAGGCTTCCTCTTCTTAGTTTGTGACGGCTATGCTGAACTCCATGGCAGCAGTATGACGGTAGCTTCTCTAATTTTACAAGTGATTTAGGTCTAGGGTCTACCCACTTATTTATAGATTTTAGAATTCATTTAGGCCATTAGATTTAACCTAGAAATAACCGCAGCTGTTCAGACAAGATGGGGTTTATCTTGTTGACTCAGCAATGAGTCAGAAGTGACTCAGCAAACACTCAGCATATTAATAAACTTCTATTCATGTCATAAATATATATATATTTTCTACAATGTACATATTAGATACATCCCCCTTTACTTATTATTGTTTTTATATACATATTAGATACATCCCCTCTCTTACACACTTATTAATATTTTTATATTCATATTAGATACATCCCCTCTCTTACACACTTATTAATATTTTTATATTCATATTAGATACATCCCCTCTCTTACACACTTATTAATATTTTTATATTCATATTAGATACATCCCCTCTCTTACACACTTATTAATATTTTAGCAACTTTAGTGTTAATAGAAAATTCGGGGTGTTACATTCTCCCCTCCTTTTAGGATTTCGTCCCCGAAATCTTCAAGTCTGGAAGAATGTATATCCTACCATCCAAACGTCCATCTACTCATCCATCATACACAGGCATCCATTGTCCTTAAAAGACTTCTAATGCTTTATGATCATATGCAAGTGTGTGTACATGTCCTTACCTAATGCGAAATCAGGCGGTCTACTGATTCAGTTGACCTCCTTAATGCAAATTATGTAAGTGTCATGAATCCATTATGTATGCAAAAGATCCTAATTGCTTACATACTACTTCTATATGCGTGCACACCCATTCAACCGAATGCAGCATCCATATGATGGTACAACCATTATACATCCATTATACTAAATACATCCATATATATGCAATATGCAATATGAAGTGACTGAGCCGATCTAGTGCCTAAAGTGTGTGTATATATGCATCCACGAGCAACCACTAGCAAACACTTGCATCCATTTTGCATCCATCATACATAACATGTCTCAAACACATGTTTCAACCATAGGATTATCCTAACTAAAGGTCAAAGATACTAATGAGAGGACATACTAAAGATAAGATAAGATAAGCTAAGCGATAAAGGAGAAATTAAAAGACATACCCTCAAAAAGAAAAGGGTACAACGAACGCATCTTCTCTTCTGTCTCCCAAGTTGCGTTGCTCTCATCATCTCCCCATTGCACTTTAACCAGTCTGACCTCTCGATTCCTCAACTTTTTGATCTCCGACCCAAGAATGCATGTAGGAGCTCGTCTAATTGTTGCATCACGCTCTATTTCCACCTCTTTAAGCAAGCTCGGCTCTACCACCTCCGCGGTCTTGTGCAAACACTTCTTCAAATGTGATACATGGAATACGTCGTGTACTCCACTAAGTTTCTCAGGCAACTCCACCCTATATGCCATCTTCCCAATCCTGTTTTTTTACAGGAAACGGCCCTACAAACGTTGGTGCTAATTTCCCCACGGACCCAAAGCGAACAACATTCTGTAACGGAGATACTTTGATAAAAACCATGTCCCCAATGTCAAACTCAAGATCTGTCCTCCTCTTATCAGCATACGATTTTTGCCTATCTTGTGCTGCTTTCATCCTCCTTCGAATCAACTCAATATTCTCCGAGGTTTCCCTAACCATATCGGGCCCAAGTAGGATTTTATCGGTAGATTCCCTCCAACATGTAGGCGAACGACAAGGCCTTCCATAAAGATCTTCGAAAGGTGCCATGCCAATACTAGACTGAAAGCTATTATTATATGCGAATTCTACTAACGGAAGGTGCTCTTCCCATGTACCCCCAAAGTCTAGGATACAAAGCCTTAAAAGATCCTCTAGAATGCGATTCACCCTCTCGGTCTGGCCGTCTGTCTGAGGATGATATGCGGTGCTCAAACATAGCTGAGTCCCTACCGCCTCTTGTAAACTCTTCCAAAATTCGCTAGTAAAGATGGGGTCACGGTCGCTTACTATACTAGAAGGAATACCGTGCAAACGAACTATCTCCTTAATGTATACAGAAGCCAACCACGGAGCAGTCCTCTTACTTTTCACGGGAATAAAATGGGCGCTTTTAGTAAGTCTATCTACTATAACCCAAATCCCCGTGTTACCCTTCCTTGATCTTGGTAATCCATCCACAAAATCCATTGAGATGCTTTCCCATTTCCATAGTGGAACTTCTAATGGGTGAAGCAACCCACCGGGTTTCTTTTGTTCTGCTTTAACTCGTTGGCACACCAAGCATCTAGCGACGTACTCGGCCACATCCTTTTTCATACCGGCCCAAAAGAAAACCCGCTTCATATCTTTGTACATCTTATCCCCGCCGGGATGAATGGTCATTTTTGAGCGATGAGCATCATCAAGAATGGCCTTCCTTAAGTCTTCGTCTTGTGGTACACAAAGTCTATTATCCCTTCGTAACCAACCCTTATCATCTAGGGTATACCTAGGAAGATGGCTTGACGACTCCCCCCCTTTGAGCTTTTCTACTATCTCAACCAACTGTGGGTCGTCTCGCTGTGCCTCACCAACCCGTCCTAGAAGTGTAGGTCTAACCTCCAAGGATGCTAACAGACCGGGTACTAAGTCAACGGAGGGTCTAAAGTCAAACATAGAGATGAATTCTAAGCTTTGTCGTTCAACAAACAACGGACTCAAGGACAACCTTTTCCTACTTAAGGCGTCTGCCACCACGTTACCCTTGGCCGGGGTATATGCTATTTCAAAATCGTAGGAGGCTAAGAATTCCATCCACCGTTGCTGCCTTAAATTCAAATCCTTCTGAGAGAATAAGTATTTTAATGATTTGTGGTCAGTGAACAGTTCGAATTTCTCACCAAGAAGACAGTGACGCCAAGACTTAAGCGCGAAAACAATTGCGGCTAGCTCTAAGTCATGCGTGGGGTAATTCTTTTCATGAACCCTCAACTGCCTTCCACCATAGGCTATTACTCTTCCCTCTTGCATGAGGACCGCGCCAAGTCCCGTCCCACAAGCATCAGTATAGATGGTAAACGGTTTATTCCTGTCTGGCAGCACTAAGACTGGGGCTGAAGTTAAGGCTCTCTTTAAACGTTGGAACGCATCATCGCAATCTTTGTCCCACGTAAAAACCAGGTTCTTCTTCGTTAACCGTGTTAATGGAGCTGATATTTTTGCGAAATCTTTGATAAACTTCCTATAATAGCCAGCCAACCCCAAGAAACTTCTTACTTCGGTTGCATTTTTAGGGACCTTCCAATCTTGGATGGCCACCACCTTTGCGGGATCCACTGCTATCCCTTCTTTGGAAACCACGTGCCCTAAGAACCGTACTTCCTTCCTCCAGAAGTGACACTTAGAAAATTTTGCCTTAAGGTTATGCGCTCGAAGGGTTTCCAACACTTCCCTAAGATGTAGGGAGTGCTCTTCTTTATTCTTAGAAAAGACTAAGATGTCATCCACAAAGACTACCACGAATTTGTTAAGGTATTCCCTAAACACCCTACTCATCAAATCAACAAAATATGCAGGGGCGTTTGTCAAACCAAAGGGCATCACTAGCCATTCATAGAATCCGTCAGGAGTCCTAAAAGCAGTCTTATCTATACTATCCTCAGCCACTCTCAGTTGATGAAAGCCAGTGGCTAAGTCCAACTGCGAAAACACTGAGGCGCCAACTAACTGATCAAAGAGATCGTCAATCCTCGGCAGTGGGTGTCGGTTCTTTTTAGTAAGCTTGTTTAGTTCTCTATAGTCCATACAAAGTCTAAGAGACCCATCCGCCTTTGTGGCAAAAACTACTGGAGCACCCCACTCCGATATACTACGTCTTATGAACCCCTTCTCAAGCAACTCCTTTACTTGCTTATTGAGTTCCCTCCTTTCACGAGGAGCCATGTGGCGCACTGGCAAAGATACGGGTTTAGCATTATCCACAAGATAAATTCGAAAGTCTATCTCCCGCTTTGGAGGTAAGCCCTTCACCTCCTCAAACACATCCGGATATTCCCGGACCACTTCTACCGATCGCAGGTTCTCTACAGACGCGTCAAGCGATTCAAGATAACTTAGCATAACGGAATTTATGGGATTACAAAAGATGTCGAGAGCATTACCAAGGCGAGTCACAAGCCTAACTACTCTCCTTTCACAATCAAGAATGGCCCTATTTCTAGACAACCAATCCATTCCTAAAATTAGCCCATAGCCCGTGAAGCCCAATACATAAGCATCACATCTAAATTCAACGCTAAGTATAGAGATTTTCAAATCCAAACATATCATGGTCAAATGAGCCGAACCCCCAATTGGATTTGAAACGACCAAGGGATCCTCTACTAAACTGGTGTTCAAGTGCAGTGATTCAACTAATGATGCAGAGATAAACGAATGAGATGCGCCAGAATCGAATAAGGTACGGACAGGATGATCAAACAGAAAAACTAAGCTTTCAACAGAAATTGTTCTACCTCTTTCTTGCAGCGGTGGGGCCGCAATAGCCTGAACTTGCTCCCTTGCCTGCCCTGGTGCCATAAGAGCCTGCACCTGTCCTCCCGAGGTAGACCCTGCCCTCTGCCCCTTCTTTGGACAGTCCTTCACTAAATGTCCCGCATCTCCACAATGAAAACAACCAGTCTTCTTTTTCTTTCTACAATCTTTGCTGAGATGGCCAGGCGTCCCACAATTGAAGCATTTCTTCTTCCCTTTGCCGTTATTGTTTTTACCACCCTTCTTATTTTGCTGTTGGGGTTTCTTCTGATCCCCTTTCTTTTCAACTGCCTTACCCTCATGCATAAGTGCCATTTCTACTAGCTTTTCAAAGGTGGCTCCCATAGGGATGTGGGTCATAGCCAACCCTTGCAACGGTTCATTCAAGCCTCAAACGAACCTCAAAGCTTTCTTCTCTGGCGTGTTCACCAACTCCAAGCCAAACCTTGCTAACTGATTAAATTTATTGACATATTCCTTTACTGATGAGCTCCCTTGCTTTAGTGCCAGGAATTTTTCCATATTTAAGTTCTCCTCTGCCCTTGAAAGAAACTTTGCCTCAAACCTTCGTCTGAAATCCGCCCATGAATCAACTGGACGTTCCCTGTTAGTGACCTCCCACCAAAACGAGGCCTCTCCCTTCATTAACCAAGCAGCTAAACGGACTTTCCTCCCATCTTCCACTTCAAAGATATCCAACAATTCCTCAGTCTCCTTAAGCCAATCTCTGGCCTCCACAAACGTCTCAGTCCCTTGAAAAGTTTTTCCTCCCATAGCCTTGAATTCCTTGCACGTCTTTGCAAAAGTGTCAACACGAGGAGGAGGAGGAGGAGGAATGGGTGCAACTAGGGGTGGAGGAGTATCCGTTGGGCCTGCAGTGGTGGCCCTAGCCTCCAAGTATCTCCTAAACCACCCTGGAATCGTCACACCTTCTGGGAGATTAAGATCTTCAGCCATGCTGAAACGAAAAAGGAAAGATTCAAAATGGAGAATTCGAAAGATAAAGATAAGGATGTGGCTATTTGGGATTATGTTTTTCATAAAAACTCTCTTTAAATAACATGTTTTTTTTTTTTTTTTTGAAAGCTCTTCTTCCAAAAATACTTTAGAAAAAAAAATATTTTTCTAAAAAAATTTTTATCTGTTCTGGTAACCTTATGCTCTGATACCACGTGTAACACCCCACGTCCATTAATGTCACTCACAAAGGGAATGCATTAACTTCCATGGAGGTTTTAAGTGAATATAGAACAGTAAAATTACAACAAGACAGATATAAAATAGTACTTGGAAATTCAAAAACTTTATTTCATTGTAGCAGAAGTCAAAACATGTTTGATTACATCATAACACCATATTCAATGTCAAGTACAATATCTATCTTGATAAAACAAGTACATAATCCCATTACATGAATAGCCATTAAAAAGAAAGATAACAAGCTGGACTTTACTTCAGCAGTCCAAGCTTTCCAGAAGATAAGCGATCCAACTAGACTCCACTAGAACTTGGCCCAACCTGCGGACCTGAAGGGAGAAAAAGGATGGAAAAGAGGGGGTCAGACATAAAGTCTGGTGAATATGATAATTCTACAATACTATTACCAAAATAACTGGACTAAGGCATAAGCTGGAAAACAAGAAAATGTCTATGAAGAGCAGATTAAGGACATAGACAATCGCTAAAGGCAACGTTATAGGCGCTCCTAAATACTAAAGGATAAACACTATACTGCACCACACCAGTCACCCTAAAGATTCATCCCACTTAGCTTCACTTAGAAACTTTCCCAATGGCTTTACGTACCCCTAGCTGACTGCATAGGTGCCGCCTGCCCCTATCTCCACTAGGTGTACCCTACTTCCCATTATTCGATCGGCTCCCTAACTCGTAGATACCCGTGCTGGCCCCACAGTGGGGTGTATCACTCCCCTAAAGTGGCAACCTGATACAACGGACATGCACGGCTTATACCTACACGATGCAACAACGTCTTACCTACCAGCCCGGGTCCACACACGCATATGAAACCCGTTGGACTTGCGTTGCCACCGCTCCCTGTTTTGGCCTCTTATAGTCAAACCCAGTATGCGTGTCCCGTCCTCGACTTGGGTCGAGCCCACAAAGATACGTTTTGGGATACTGGTTGAAATGGGCCCCCACTATTTACCACAAGCATTCCACCTAAGCTTGTCCCCATTAGTCCATCCCACTTAACCCACTTAGTCATGTTCATTTACATGTGTGTTTGGTTAAGTCTAATCGTATTTCAAATGCCTCTAAAGGCAACCACCAGATTCCTCATGCCACCCAAGGCACCTACTTAACCCCCATGTCCCACCTTACATGATTATCTGGTTAAGTATTTCTTAGTTCATTAAGGCCATAACCTCATAAAGACCTCTCACATTAGACTGGCATTTATGGCAGCTGGATTTGTCGGGCGGGTCCGGGCAGTCTTACACCATAAAAGAGTCTAACCTCGTGTCTTTACAACTGTTATGCTTTAGTTTGGGCCTAGGACCTCTCACATTGGGCCGACATTTGTGACTACTGGATTTGCCGGGCGGGTCCGGGCAGGTTTACATCACAAACGGGTCCAACCTCGTGTCCTAAGCATTGATTATTAATAATAATCCACTTTCCCCCAATTTTAATAATTCCCTACTTGAATTATTAATTACTTCCAATTTTTAACAATGTCCATAATTGACTCAATTATGGACATCCATTCATGGTATGCAAAATCTAACAAAATTGCACCCAATTTATTAATTCCTAATATTACCCCTACCCCACGTTTGAACGTTTATTCGCAAAATATATGTTAGACTCGAATAGCCTAACTCATAGCATAAAAGAGATTATCATAATAACAACATGTATATGCGACCAAATGAATCATAATAAGGGGTGAAACTTGCATATGTCCAACTTGCATAGATTATACATGTCATGGATCTAAAGGTGTCAACTTGTTCAAAATTCACCTAATATGATCTCAATCAATTTTCATAAACTTACATGTGAACATGTGTGAATCAACATCATCTAATTTTTTAACAACATGGTTTTATATGGGTACACCTAACTCAATAGGCAAATTCCCATAATCAAGTTTTATTTAATTATAGTTTCAAGTTTATGGGTACACCTAACCTAATAGGCAAATTCCCATAAACAAGATCCATTTAAATTAAGAAAAAAAAACATAACTTTAAGCATGATCCAACAACATGATTTTTCAACATAATATAGCATGATTTATAACATGGCATAGTATGATAGTATAACATAGCTTGACATGATTCTCAACATAGCACGACATAGCATAAGAGAATTTACAACATAGCATGACATAGCATATATAATTTACATCATACGACAACATAATAACATAATAAGAGATCCACAATATATAGAATTTACAATTACAAATCACATCACTTTCTTGTGATCCATTCATAGCTGAGTCAAATTAGTTTGTAATAGTCTTGTGAGAATCATCATACTCACCAACAAAAGAAAAGAATTGGAGAAAGAGAGATCTTTTGATTTGATTTGTGTAGATTTAGTTGTAGATGATTAGGCTTCCTCTTCTTAGTTTGTGACGGCTATGCTGAACTCCATGGCAGCAGTATGACGGTAGCTTCTCTAATTTTACAAGTGATTTAGGTCTAGGGTCTACCCACTTATTTATAGATTTTAGAATTCATTTAGGCCATTAGATTTAACCTAGAAATAACCGCAGCCGTTCAGACAAGATGGGGTTTATCTTGTTGACTCAGCAATGAGTCAGAAGTGACTCAGCAAACACTCAGCATATTAATAAACTTCTATTCATGTCATAAATATATATATATTTTCTACAATGTACATATTAGATACATCCCCCTTTACTTATTATTGTTTTTATATACATATTAGATACATCCCCTCTCTTACACACTTATTAATATTTTTATATTCATATTAGATACATCCCCTCTCTTACACACTTATTAATATTTTTATATTCATATTAGATACATCCCCTCTCTTACACACTTATTAATATTTTTATATTCATATTAGATACATCCCCTCTCTTACACACTTATTAATATTTTAGCAACTTTAGTGTTAATAGAAAATTCGGGGTGTTACAGTTCATTAACACAAGAACGTGTAACTTAACTAACTAGAATGTTCGTGTTAAGACATGCATATTTTGGTTCGCACCAACATCAAATTTTGGCTCCAAAATCACTTCTTTTAGTTCCAAAATCAAAATTTTGGCTTTCAAAAATCTATGTTTATAGATTTAATCAATGCTCCCTCTCTCCACTCTCCTCTCCCCTCATAACTCATCCCCAAACGTTCCTCCTCTAAATCCAAAACCGATACGAAGCCTCGCCTCTCCTTCAAAGCTGAACTCGATAACACGGATCTGGCTTCTATCATGAAACTTTTGGAAGAGATGCGGCTTGTTATCGAGGATTCGGAGGTGAATCCTTTATCAGGCCGAAAGTCTAACTCCAATCAATTGCAGCTAGATCTCGGCTACTTGGATGAGTCCTTGGAGGACGGTCTCTCGGCATCCCTCCTATGGATGGAGATTTGTCATCGGATAATGTATTTACCGGCGATGTTATCGTTGGCTATGAATGTTTTGAGCTCGTTCTGTATTATAACGGCAAATAAGCAGCTGATGTCGCCTTTTGGTATTTTTTTTCATCTTCTAATGGGGTTCTACTTGGGTTTATTTTGATGATTTGATTTAAAAGATGTGATTTTGTTTTGTTAGTTTGAGTTAATTTTTGTTTCACTTGCGTATTCCAACGTGACAGCTCTTGTGAATCAACGTTTGATTTTTAATCAAATGAATACATTTTATCCTCAAGGATATTGTTTGAATATATAGATATGAATAATAGCTTGAACTTCTTACGTATAGGAGGATGTTATATGCATAGATGACACTTAATTCAACCACTTAATCATACTGTCTTTTCCTAATATAAAATTCGCTTCCCCAAAATGCTACAAAAGTCCGGAAGATCTCCTTAATCTCTCGTCCAATTCCAGGCTCAAAGTTGGTAAATCTGATTATAATTTCCTCTTTTATAAGATTTGTGGGTTAACCATGATGTTAACCTCTGATTGTAATTTGTCGATGTTTACTTTTCTGTTAGGTTTACGACTGATTTTCATACTTTAATTAAATGTCTATGGTTAATATTTGGGAGAGTTACGTAGTGTTTGGTTTACCATTTTAAGTTTTGGGTTTTATGTAATGTCCCGTATTTTTTGTAGTCAAATATTCAATATATTTTAAATATCGATTTGGAATATTAATGAATTTATAAATATTGAATTTGTTTATTAAAACGAAGTTTGAACATTAATTTATATTTAAATCATAAACGAGCTTGAAATGACGCAGTAATTCGAAATTTACGATTTGAACTTTAATTGGATAAGTCGGATTTCGATGAAACAAGAAATGGTGAAATTTTGTTGATTATAATTTTCATATGAAAGAGAAAAGTCCAGATTTCGTGTTATAGATTGTTAGTTATGTCCAATTCAAATAATTAAATAATCGCTATGGAAATCGTTATTAAAATATAACGTTTATTTAGTAATTTAATAAGGATTTTAATATAATTTAAATAACGGTTAACCCAAAGTCAACGATATCGAGTTACATAATGTATATTTAAAGTTGTATATATATATTATTTGGATATATATGATAAAAATAATTTATTATTATTTATTTGAATTATTCGGGAATTTATATAATATTTTTAATCGATATTATATACGCGTTAAAAATAGTCATTTTTGCAAATGGTCTCGATTTTCGATGAAATTAGTTTCAATGGAACCGTATCGCTAAATTATTGTCAGAAAATCAAATTTCTTGGCAGACGGATATCGTATGTGACTTCGATGGCCAAAAATGTGTCTGTTTTCTATTTAATTGTTTATACAATTTGGATAGGGGTAACTTTTAAAGAATAAACGACTGGCCGAACAAACTCCAAATTTAATGAAACAAAATTCATTAGATCTATAAGGAAGAGGTCTAGTAAAATGTCAAGGTTTCAAATTTATTGAATTTTTTCTGTATTTATAGGAATTTTAAACGCTTCATTTTCCATCGATATTTATAAAGGACTTTTCACAGACGACCTTGGAATTCTACGAAACCTGTCTCATTGGGTACGAAATATTTTTTTATGCTAGGATTATCTTATTTTGTCAAAAATGGAAGTCGTACGTGAATGTTTTGATATGGTACTTCATGGTTAAGTCTCGTTATAATAAAATATTAATTTCATTCTAACCTTATACTATATGTACTCCTTTCTTGCAACCCTAGTTTCCGTTTGAACATCTCTTGTGGTTAACTGCCTCAAAAATTCAGCCACCACAGACAATTTTAACGGCTACCATCCCCCTAACTTAAATCGATTTGATCTCCCTCTCCCCTCATCTATCCGATCAACTTCCTATTGAAAACTTGTTGTGCTTGGCGAGCTGGTTAATCTGACCGTGGAGATCTTATCTGGAAGTGTGTGCTGGCCAGTATCTCGCAACAAAGGGATGGCGTTCGAAGGGGATTTTTGGGCGAATGGACTTCTTGGGTGGTGAGCTACTTTTGGTGAAGGCCGATGACGCTATGCCATAGCATCTACTGGTATCCGATCGAAGTCCGGTGGCCGATGATCAGCGCGATGGTGAGTTTCTTGGTGTGAGCTGAAGTCGGATTCGAGAATACGAGATCTGGAAGCAAACATGAAAACAGAAGAACCGACCAAGATTTTATTTAATGTAATTTGAGTTAAATTATTAGTTAATTAGTTTAATTAAAGGTTAATTAATATAATTAGGGATTTAAATTTATTAATTAAATAAGTATTAGCTAAATTATTAATCTACTTGCAGGAACAACGTGAACAAACAGTTTGGGCCGATTCTATTTTGTCTAAGTTACCAGATGTAATTAACTGACTCTAATTAGTGGTTAATATTTCATTAAGTATAGTTAATAGGTTTTAATTTAAAACTGAATTAGGAGATTAACGGTCAATTTATTAATTAAGTTTATATTAATTTTAAATAGAAATTAGTTATCTTAAATAACCTGATTAGGAATTTAAAAAGTTATTTAAACCATAATTAATTAATCTAGACTGTAATTAGATTAGTTAAATATAATTATAAAATAGGGTTGAGTAATTTAATTTAATCGTTAATATTTAAATACTAATAACTTGTACATATCTTATAAGAATTTTACAAACGAGATACCGTTGGAATAGTACCGAAGAGCAGAACATTCTGGAACTAGTCTAATAGGAATGAAGACGACGTGAAATTACAGTCAAATTGAAAGACCGTTTAATTCAACTGTAACTAAACAGTAAACGAATCAAGGTGAGTTTACTCACTCAGTTATTCCCACTTATATTTCATATACATTGGGTTTTTATTATTTGTGTGTTATAATTGCTAATTGTTTGTTGTGTGTTGACTGTTTACATATATATTGTCTTAATTGATTGAATTGCATGTTAGTTAAATTTAAACGAAAACAAATCGTTTTTAACGATTATTTCTCCAAACGAGGCAACTTACCTTGTTGGTCATGATTATAAAATAACCGTGTTTAATTTAACGTATTATTTGAATTGTCTGAATTGTTTGTTAATGTTAAATAAATTAGTTGATATCAAAGTGCTGTTATTTTACTTTTTTAGAATTAAATCAGTAAAATTGAATTGAATGATATCATATAAAGTAACCCATTTGGATGCAGAGAAGAACAGGTTGGAGGAATCCAACCAGATTCCTCAAATATAATAGATATTATTTATTTTCATATTATCAATATATGAACTATTTAAACCCATCCGTTCAGATGATTGATTTGGTTGTTGATTATTGACCTGAGATTCAACACTTGTTTTATTTTAATCAATGTGGTAGTATTCGTTGAGTAATTGGCAGCAGTTGGCCTATAAATCAATCGTTTTGAAATAGTGATTTACCGTCAGGTAAATTGATAAAAATGGAGTTATGAAATTTATTTTATAACTGAATATAGATTTTAAATATATATTATTTAAAATGAAGTTTATAAAAAGTGAAATAAACCAAACGCATATATATTGATTGTCTTAACCACCAATCACCATTTTATACCAAAAAACAGCCATGTGCGAAGCACGTGCCTCATCTTAATTAATTTAACGATTTATAACTGAAATTAATTGTTTTTAAGAAACAATTAAAATGGGATTATATTATTATTTAATTAATATTAATCAAAATAAATGAGATTATTTAAATTAATTTATTAATTAATTTAAATGAAGAACGAGTTAAAGTTGATCAACGAGTTAATCATGTTTAGAGTTGACCAAGTTAACTGTTTAATTGAAACTGATTATTTGACTAAATTAGTTTGGGCCAACTAGAAATGAAATAATTTAGAATATAATTGTTTAACTTAAATAATAATTTAAAAAGAAATTTAATACTAATTCTAGTTAATGATGAAGTAAATTATTGCTTTAATAATAATTTAAGAAATTACTGCTTAAATGAAGTACATTTAAGTAAGTAAGCAATTTTTAAAATGGAATATGGTTGAGTTGTAAAGAGGTTATGAACCCAAGTTTACAACGAAGTTTTAAAGGAAGATTTTAAGCAAATGTGATAACTTAAAATAGATGTTTACTTAATATTGAATTAAGTAAAGAAACAAGAAAAAGGGAGTTATCTTAAATCTGAGATTTTATAAACAATATTTATGAAAGGAAAGGAGAAGTCAAGCATGATTTGAATTGGCGATACTTAATAATGGAATTAAGTAAAATGATTGAAATTGAAATGAGATTTCAAACAAAACGGTTAAAAGGAATGTGTAATGGGGTTTGGTAAAGGATTTAATAATGAGATTTGGTAATAGTAATTCGAGTTGTAAAATAAATTCTTTGAAAAGAAGTTAAGGTTAAGAAGTGATTTTTATTAATAAATTACTTAATCAATATATTAATTAAGTAATAATAAGTTATATTTTAAAAGAGATATTTTCAGAAGTAAGAAAGTTTTATAAACCGTATTTTAAATAAAAGAATTTAATGCGATTTGTTTGATACCAGAATGAATATGGGATTTGAGTTACAACTCATATATATCTTAAGATAAGAATGTTGTTGATCAAGGTCTGAGAGGTAAATAAATACCCAACTAGAATGACTCCAGAATTATCTGAGGATGATATTAGTTGAAATGGGAAAGGGGTTAAGAGCAATTCATTATTTCCATATGTGAAATAATAACGCAACGTTAAGTGAAAGGTTTAAGAATATAAAACGAGATTTCCAAAGTAACGGAAATGGATATATTTAGGAATATATGTATATGTAAGAAATTTCTCGAAATAATGGGAAAAAAGATTATATAAAATCATAACGATATTCTCAAAGTAAAAAGGAATGAAAAATTGAGCTTTGAAACGAGTTTATTCTAAAAAGAGAAGTGTTAGATTTTGTTTTCAATAATAACAAAATAGATTTTGTAATGATATTTTACGAATGATATGTTGAATTGATTTTCCCAATTTTAAATAATGAGTAATGATATAGGGATTATTTTGAAAATGATAGAAGAATAGAGTATTGGATATGATTATATAATGTATTAAATAAAAGAGTTTGAAAATAATCTTGTGTTAAATAAGAAATAAAAGCTATATTCGTAATATTGAAATATTTAAAGAAATTGAAATTAACATTCGTTAATTGTTTTAATTAAAAAGGCCAAGCAATGTCGAGTATTGAATCAGTGAACTCATTTTATTCTCATGATGATTTATTTGATAGTTAAATCACCGACTATCAAAATCTGACCTATACGATTGTTGGTACGGAAAGACCGGGATCAAAATTATATTCGAAAACCATTCCAAACCAGCAAATACGTGAAGATGTTGATCAAGATGGAGAAATTGAAGACCGTGAATCTTCATAAGCGGAAGGATTACTTGTCGAATATTTTCTGATGTTACAACTAGAAGTATTCTGACATGATTCAGTCGTGGTTGAGAATTTACTAATTGCAAGGACTTCTTGCTACTGATCCATAGGGTAACTCAAGGTTGTGGTAGGAGAGTGCCTTCAGTTTGTCCAGTCCCAGGACAACATATATGGACGAATGTCTGACAGAGTATTTCCAAAGTATTACGTATATTGATTTCTTCAAACGTACTTTTGTTGGTGGCGGAAGAATTCATTCTTTTTGCGTAAACACCCAGAGTATTTTTATGGATGTCAATTAGTGATTTTCTGGTGGACCTGACAATGTGGCATTCAAAGTGAATGGTGGCCAGATGTTCAGAAGAATTAAATAAAATAATAATACAGGTAAATTAATTAATTAATTATGACGTCAAGCCTCTTCAACCAAGAAATGGTATAAAATCGGGTAGGTCGCATGGCTATGTGGGTCGCACCTATCAAATGGGTATATTAATTACCTGATCTGGAGAAATCAAATGCCTTCGGTTGTCCCTTTATTTATGTATGTTATCGGTTCAGTTGGCTGGCCCCCAACCGTGGTAATGATATATTCGGAACTCTCAATCGAAGTGAGGGGTCAGTCATGTTTAGCCGGGTTTGCAAGATGTTCTTATTGAATCGCCAATGTATTCATCTCTGGAGATACATTGTCGAAATGTCGTCTCATACCTTGCCATAGTTGGAAATCCATTCTCCAATAAGCACCCGTGGTTTTGATTGTATACTATGTATGTGGAGCGTGAGATGCAAGCATTCTGCTAGATTGCTATATACTTGATGTTACATATTATTATAATATCAGAAAACACACTAAGTTTATAGGTAACGTCCACTTGATTTTTAAGTTAAAATTCAGTGAAGAAACAAGCTGGAGAAGTCCAGATGTATGATATATATTTATTCCGCTGTGTGTTGTATATGAGGACAGGTCATTATAACTGTCCAAATGTGTGATGTACTTTGATGACTGTAAGTTTTAATTTCAAGCTCTTTATAAAGATTTATTTCTATATTGTATTTTGTTCCGCTGCGATGTGAGACTCTGTGTTGTGTTCTTCTCCTTCTCCTTCTATTCTTATATTTCTTTCTATCTTGTCTCACCCTCTACATTCTTTCAATAACGATCCAATGTTTTCGATGCTTGAATAGCCAATATGATGTTCTATGTTGATTTTCGGGGTCGAAAATCTTCGGGACGTTACATTTTCATCTGTACAAAAATGTGCACGATGCATGTATATTATGAAAAACAATCATTTTAGAAAACAAAGTTAACATACAAAATAAAAAAAACTTTATCTATTTTTCATGCTTTGAGAAATTAGAGAAACTTCTTCCTTCCATGATTGGTACATCCCCTTCGTGGTCCCCTCCATCTTCATTTCACTCCGCCAATCCTCCTTTCACATCTTTAATGTTTTGCAATTAATTTTGAAAACTCAAAACCCAAAACTCATTTTTACCCAAACGCGCCCCTACTGTTTTATTTTGACAATTAGTTTCAAAGCTCAGCAACACTCTATTTTCTAATCCAATTATGCGTTGATAGTTAATTGTTTCCCACCAAGATTTCCCCAGATTTTGAGTTACAAAGTAAAATAGTTTCGTTTTTCATATTTGAGTTGCTCGGATTTTGTATTTGAATTGTTTGGAACTTTTTCTTATAAATTCAACTCAATATTCTAAACAGTTTTATTTACATATCTTTTTTACTTCATTTATTTGGGTTTAAAGAACTACATTTTGAGTTCCAAAGGTTTTGTTTTTGAGTTTACCACACTGTAATAGGAAGTACTTTATGTTAAATGTCGACATATTCAACTTAAAATTCAGTGTAGTGTGCTGTATGAAGTACACTATTAATAAGTTGCATGTTCATACTTGATAATTATTAGCAATCAGACCGTTCAGTGGTTATTATATGTAATATTAGAGTTTTCGAGAAATTTTCAGTTTCTATTAGTTCTCTAGATATTTTTCTGATCATTAATTTCTTACGTAATCGTCTGTTAACATGTGAAAAAACTAGTTCAAGGAACGATTTCCTTTCATTTGGATTAAGAACTGCAATTCTCATGCAAAGGCACAAGGAGTTAATACTTGATTTAACTATTTTTATGTGATAAGTCATTTTTTTTCTCTTGTTTTGTTTTTGAAATATGCAATCTTGGTTTTCAAACTGTGAAATTTATAGTAATACATCTTGATCGATTTGATTCTTTTTCCATTGTCGTGTACTTCAGCAAATTATAGCAGTGATTTTGAAAAACAAGCAGAGATAATGCATGTGATTAAGTTTCACATTATGGGGTCAGTTGGGGGAAGCCCACTTTAGTTTGTTTTTGGACTTTTTCTCTTTTCTACATAAATTAATCTTCTTTGACTTGGTCAAACAACCCGTAGTGTTGTTCTTTGACTTATGACTAGAGGTTGCATAAATATGTTATAACTCTCAAACACTAAACAAGAGGAGAAGTTCAAATTTTGAAACTGAGCTGACAGGTTCTGCTGTAAGAAATGACAATCTTACTATTTTATTATCTTTTACAATAAACACTGTTTTTCATTTATGGACACATTTCACAATTGCACTTTTTTTTCGGGTTCAAATCTTAGTCATGTTTCATCAGCTATAACATATAATGTAAAAATTAGTTAAATAATTAACTACTTGAGACGACCCGAACTTCCCCGGTCTCCGAAGAGAAGGGAAAGCGCGGATTGTTAGAGAACAAGCCACAACAGAACGCAAACGGAAGAACATTTCATTGCTTATTTACAACAATTCTATTAGAATACAAGAATATACAAAGTACGAATAAATATTACACAGAAATATCAGAGATTTAAATTACATTTAAATACATAGCAGCGGAAAATAATACAATACACAACTAGAAGGGATATACGGATACAAAGCTTTCCGGATATCGTTCCAGCTGTAAACCAGGATCCTGTGGATATAAATCTGCAAAAACCAAAACTACTAGCTGCCCGTGTCAAAAATGAGGGCACCCAGAGTTTAGGTTAAAACAATAAACTCCAGGTCAGTCATGTGACTGGTGTGAGAACTAAAACAGTTAATCTTTATTTTTAAAGTTAGGTAAATTAAGGGACCACGCCGTATAACACGGAACGGGTTTCCTCCCAAGAAACCCAGTGCATAAAACAACAGCGCAATGCTAAATAAAGAAAAATGAAGCTATTATAAGACCCAGGTCCTATCACACAATGCAACGCAAGCCGGGGGATAGGGTTTTCCCTTATAACAGCCAAAGAATGCTTGATACGTTTTTAAAACAAATCATTTGATACTATTATCAGTGTATAGTGTATAAAACAACTTCAAATCATAAGTACCAATCATAGGCGGCATGGGTACCATATATCATGTCTCCATACTAGTTCTACAATCAAAACCGCAAATGTCACGTATTTGGAAATTGGGTTTCCATCAATGAACCGAGGCAAAAGATAGTCCTCAACCGATTCGAGACGCTCTAGCCCGCCCCTCAGGAACAGCCGCAACTGCCCCTTGGATCGTCAGGGCCGGTCCACCGATGTGGATTATAATGCCTGAACACTACGTTTCCCTGCCCTTTGGGGCGTAAATGAGTCAACGAAAGACTCCATCGGACCCGGATCGTCCAATCAAACCGAGGCGCCTCGCAACAGCAACAACCACACAGGTGAAAATAATATAAATGTCAGGGCTGGTAGGTCACTGACACCACCCTAGCTAGAAAGAAAACGCATGTCCCCCCTGAGGTCCGTCTCCCATTTTTGGTTCACCACCGGGGTGTGAGGCTCGCGAATTCACGTTACACAAAGCTATGCCACACAGGCGGTGCTTTGATCATCAACCACAAGACTTTGCTTTTCAACAGAAGCCTTGATCATTTGCATCTTAGCATGCCACACAGGCAAACCACTCTATGCAACCGATACCAGTCACACAGAATGAAATCCAATGTCAGACACATAGTCCATTTACAAGTCCGTTCTGGGTCTGAACGAAACCGGAGGCACCTAGTACCTCGCATATCCATCGATCTCCAAATACGTCTGGACGATCACCAACTGTTTCCATCTTCTTGGGTGTACAGCCCAATCAAGATCATCCGTAATCACCCAAAAGACATAAAGACCTCCGGTCTTCGACCATCGTCTTCATCTTCGACTTATCGTCATATCAGTTATTCAGAATGGGATAAACCCGGTCTTTCCGAATAACTCGCGTATATTTTAAATAAGTGTTACACAAATACAACACACGCCTCATTCCAATTCATCAGTCACTAACCGTAAATTAACAAGAGAATAATTCCCCAAATATTAACCCTGAAGGCCGAAACCAACATTAGATCAATATCCAGAAAACCATTCTGCTTGGCTAACCGACAGTTAGTTTCTAAATTTCACATTCATAGGGAAAGGTTCCCATTAATTTTATCAAAGATAAATTCCTTGAATTTATTCTTTAATCTTCTTTTGAATTTCGATTCAACTAGTCGGGATTAACGAACCTTACCGAAGTAATCATTTGTTTTAATTTCCCAATCCCAACCTATTCATCCCATGAAGTAAAACTGGAAATACTTCATATCTAAGACCACGGTGTTATCGGTAAATTCAATTACCATTTCACGTTCAAATCTAATTAAAGATTTAACTAACGTCTGGAGAAAAACTGGTGATACTCCATCCTCGATCATTTCAATCTAATTAATGATCCATTAAAACTCCACTTAGTTTTAATCTGTGACTAGGTTAAAGAATCAGTGTCATTTAAAACACGGTCCACAATAAACCCAAAATCACATTCATTAATTATCGGGTTAAAGAACAAGTGTTATTTAAAACACTGTTCACGATAAACCCAAAAATCAATATCAATTCAATTCCAATTTAAATATTATTTAATTGGTAAACTTCATTAAATCTAAATATAAAGATTTAATCTTTTCTCAACTGGGTTCAAGAACAGTGTTAATGAAGACACCATTCACGACAAACCCAAATCACATTTGATATTCAATATAAGGCTCTGAATAGAAAATATATCGGCTTATATTCAATATCAAATTCTACGATTAACAAATATCATATTGGAAATAACGATATAAATATATATATCTTTCAAATTTCCATAACAACATCTGTATAGTCACGAAATCCAACATTGAAATATTCCGAAGACAATTTCGATTCAAATCCATTCCAATGCAATCATTGGAAATTCTGGTTATTGTTAGAACCATTTCAAATTCAATTTATTTATTCAAAAATAAATAGAATTATAATTCTAGTTCAAAACTAGTTCCTTTCGATAAAAATCTATTTTTATCTTTTCAAATATGGAATTTTTTCATCCCAATTCTTTCTAAATCATTTCTTATGATTTTACACAAATTATTACTATTTTTAATAATTTTATCAAGGCCCGTACAGTCGATTTCCATCAACGGCCATCGAACTACACTTACAACGACCTTTTTCAAATTTGATTTGGACATAATTCCAAATCCAACCGTTAGATTTCTAATTTCTAATAATTGTTAGAAAGCTCTTTTAGATACGAACCCAACGGTTCCAGTTTCAGGAGAATCCGACGGTCGGATCTCCCGTAATATCCGTTCGAAGTCAATGGTCGAAATTCGCGAACTGCCGCGGCGCGACGCGTTTTATTCAGGCCATTATATTATATATATATAATATATATAATATATACTTCGTCGATTTCCTTTCAAAACGTATTATATAAATCGTTTTAAATTCGTTTTCAAAATGATTTTAACTTCATTTCAATTTCAAATGAAAATTGAATTTTCCAACAAAAATTCATTTTCTTTTCATTTCGAATGGATTTAATTCAAATTGATTTCAAATTGATTTCAATTCAATTCAACTTCAATTCGTTTCAATTCAATTCAATTTCAATTCGTTTTCATTTCTATTCATTTTCAATTCGAATTCATTTCAATTCAATTTCAATTCGAATTCATTTCTATTCAATTTCAATTTGAATTCATTTCAATTCAATTTCAATTTGAATTCATTTCAATTCAATTTCAATTTCAATTCGAACTCATTTCTATTCAATTTCAATTTGAATTCATTTCAATTCAATTTCAATTTGAATTCATTTCAATTCAATTTCAATTTCAATTCGAATTCATTTCTATTCAAATTCAATTCGAATTCATTTCTATTCGAATTTCAAATCATTTCAGTGTATTTCAAATTTCAAATCAATTCAGTTTAATTCGAATTTCAATTCACTTTAAATATAATTCGAATTTCAATTCATTTAAATATAGTTCGAATTTCAAATCTATTCAATTTCAAATCTATTCAATATTAATTGAAGAATGAATAAAATCGATATAAATATCGTTCATGTCGAAATGGCGTCAATCTAACCAACACGGCTTCATCTGTTTCTATTTTCAAATATTCTATTTCAAATATTTCTATTTCAAATATTTCTATTCAAATATTCCTCTTCAAATATTTCTATTTCAAATATTTCTATTTCAAATATTTCTATTTCAAATATTTCTATTTCGAAACTGGAATGAGGCCCAATCAATTACCATATAATGTTAATTATATGGATTTTCTACAACACATGTATACAGTAACAACGATGAATAATCAACCATCGTCCAAAGTGCATTCTACACTGTATAAGCATCGAATATAAATATTTAACGCTTATAACAGTCTGTCAATCAATCGATCGACATACAACTAACTATTGGGATTAGTGTATGTCATATATCATCCCAATACCCGTGTGGGGTTTCAAACAATCAAACGCAGATTTAATTTGTGCAGTCGGACGATGTGTAAAATTTATCGACCCAATCAATATCAGTCAAATCAGTGTATATAAACAAATCGGCCGATTCGTTTATATATATTTATTTATTCGCTTTCACGTTAAAAATTACATTATTAACGATAGAATATTTTTAACTATATAAATATTTTATTTCCTTCCAACACAAGAATATTTTATTATCGATTTCACATCAACATCAAAAACAAATTTTCACAACATATCAATCAAACAAACAAGCCATCCATGGTATGTGGATGACGGGTGTCGGGTGCTACTAAGCACCGTCTGCATCCTAGTATATATATAGCTAGAAAATTAAATTAAAGAGTGAGAAATTCTCACTGAATAGCTAATCCAACGCCATGACTCTTCTTAGGTAGAAATCTTCGTCGTTTCATCTTTCATCACTTTCTTTGCCCGTATCCTCTACAGATATAAAAATCACATTTTTACTTCGCTATTCAATATATAAAAATCGAATTTTTACTTCGCTATTCAGTATATAAAAATCGAATTTTTACTTCGCTATTCAGTATATAAAAATCGAATTTTTACTTCGCTATTCAATATATAAAAATCGAATTTTTACTTCGCTATTCAATATATAAAAATCGAAATTTTACTTTGCTGTTCAATATATAAAAATCGAATTTTTTACTTCGCTGTTCAATATATAAAAATCGAATTTTTACTTCGCTATTCAATATATAAAAATCGAATTTTTACTTCGCTATTCAATATATAAAAATCGAATTTTTACTTCGCTATTCAATATATAAAAATCGAATTTTTACTTCGCTATTCAATGTATAAAAATCGAATTTTTTACTTCGCTATTCAATATATAAAAATTGAATTTTTACTTCGCTATTTAATATATAAAAATCTCGCCTTTTCAAATATGAAGATTTGATTTTTATTTCATCACTATAAAAATCACCTCTTTATTTCAACATATATACAATAAAAATCAGATTTTTATTTCGCTACCTATATAAAGATAATATTTTTATATTCTCTATTATATAAAAATCATATTTTACTACTTCTACTTTTATAAAAATATGATTTCTTTTATAAAGTTATTTATAAAACTCCCACCTTTTTATCTATAAACTATTTATAATTAAATCTGAAAAACAGAAATAAAAATCGTATTTGAATTTATTAAAAAAATATGAAAGATAAATCTAACTAAAATAAAAATAAAAATAAAGAAGGGCAAGGTCATTTACCTCACGGGGAAGGCGTGGCGGTTCCATCTGACTTGGGGGGGGGGGGGGGCGCTTTTTGAACTAGAGGAGAGAGAGGACGAGGTGCGAGAGGAGGAGGTGGAAGGTGTCAGTCGGAAGAGGGGGGGGGGTTCTGCACCTGCTCCGATTTGCGTGCGATGGGTTTCAGGGCGTGGGGCTCGGTTGCGGTTCGATTTGGGGACGTTGAGATGGGGCTTCGCGTTGAGGTGGGGCGTCGGAGGCGAGAGGGTAGGGAGCGAGAGGGTGGAGGCGCCTGAGGCGGAGCTCGGCGGTGGGTAGGCCGACCCACGATGGTCGTTCGCTGGTGGAGTGATTTCTTTTTTTTCTTTGTAATCGATTTCTGTAAAAGGGGGATTGGGGAAATGTATACGGGGGAGGGGTCAACGGTTTTGGTCAAAAGGAGATAGGGGTTTTATTATTATTATTATTTAATTATTTAATTCAAAAAGTTGACTTTTACATACGACCTCTAAACGAGGCCCACCGCCTGTCGTCCATAGCGTTTCACCCCCATTCCGAACACAATGGGATATGTATCGTATGCTGATTCAAACGTTTCGATCCGTTTCCATTAAAATCAACATATAACTCTATATATTGAATTTGAACGCGCATTTCAATTTACTGGGGTCACATACTAACTCTATAAATTGCAGAAAAATATTTTCTAGCTTCGTATTGACGATACGGTCCTAATAAAACTAGTTTCGTCGAATTCTGAGACCGTTGGAAAAATGTCCATTTTTCAGTCGATTAAAATCAACTGAAACTGGTCAAACGCGTTTTCCTTTGCCACGCTCACATATTGATTCGAAAAATTATGAAATTTGGAATCTAGCAATAACTTTACACCACGGACCCAACAAAAGTGGTTTCGTCAAAATCCGAGGTCGTTTGCAAAATGTCCATTTTTAAGGGCCTGAATTCCATAGCGACTATTCAGAATTTTCAACTGGACATATCTTTTGATCCCCGCTATGAAATTTTGATTTTTCGGATTCGTTGGAAAGATATTCACAATTAGATCCCATTATTTTTGGTTTCACTAAAATTCGGTTTATTTTGCACCCGGTACATTCATTTGAAGTTTGAAATCGAATTATCGAACTACCGCGCCATTTTCAATTCCTTTTATAAATATAAATAATTATTTATATTCTAACGACGAACTATATAATATATACGTTCGAATTCTATTCAAAATAAATTTCTCATCAATATTATTTATAATAATTCATTTTAAATAATCAAAATTCGCTAAAATTGCCAAAATAAAAATTTTAAACTGGCCCAGATTTTCGGGTTGTTACAATCTCCCCCACTTAAAACTTTTCGTCCCCGAAAAGGAACAAAGTCGAAAGTGGTTTTAAATACCAACTCAACTTTCATTATTTTGACTATGGCTTAAGTTCTTCAACTTTTCAGTTTCTAAGAACTTTCAAAAAATTCAAAAATTTGGCTAACACCCTAAATTTTCGAAAAATTTCGCCATAACCTCCCCTGCACCGGGAGCCACGGGAAAATCCCGAAATTGCCATATAGGCCTTCTGATCTCAAAAAGAAAAAGAAAAAGCCAATCGGCTCATAAAATCATCATCACCCAAACAAAACAGTAAATTATGGTAAACATGTACCTATTTGTCGGGCAAACAATTTTATTCTTCTGCTCTAGCCTCTTTGCTATGACCTGTTCAATGTAAGTACAAGTATATGGAAACAAATGCGACCAAATTTCAATACAATTCACTATTTGGTTCAATTGGCTAAATGGTTAAAAAATTTAATAAATCAACCAATAATCAACAACACAACCATCAATCAATTAGTTGATTAGCTTTTGAAATTCATAACTTTGATACATAGTCAAAATCAAATTTTTGATGCCAAATCACAACAATAGGCCCTATCTAATTTTGGTTCTCACACCAGTCTAATGGAAATATATAGATATCTCACCATCGACACTCGAATATAAATGCTGATGATGATGCACCATCATCAGGATCATCCCCGGGTGACTAGAGTGTGATTCTATAACTATCCAGTATATTAAAACTTCGAATACACGTTTGCAAGGCGCATATGCAAAATCTATATATACTGGATTGTCCACATCAATATAAATAAATAATCAAATACGAATAATTGATTTAAATTTTCAAAACAAAAATTGTTTTCATTTTAAAAATATACTCTTCACACTCGTTCTAGGATACTTCTGATCCCATCTCTAACGAGTCATTCCCGTTGGATATTACTAATCCAGTTTCTGATGAATTCTTTCGTTTGGTTCTAATGTGTCTTGTTCTCTGAGCTTTGTAAACCAAAGCTCTGATACCAACTGAGACGACCCGAACTTCCCCGGTCTCCGAAGAGAAGGGAAAGCGCGGATTGTTCGAGAACAAGCCACAACAGAACGCAAACGGAAGAACATTTCATTGCTTATTTACAACAATTCTATCAGAATACAAGAATATACAGAGTACGAATAAATATTACTTAGAAATATCAGAGATTTAAATTACATTTAAATACATAGCAGCGGAAAATGATACAATACACAACTAGAAGGGATATAAGGATACAAAGCTTTCCGGATATCGTTCCAGCTGTAAACCAGGATCCTGTGGATATAAATCTGCAAAAACCAAAACTACTAGCTGCCCGTGTCAAAAATGAGGGCACCCAGAGTTTAGGTTAAAACAATAAACTCCAGGTCAGTCATGTGACTGGTGTGAGAACTAAAACAGTTAATCTTTATTTTTAAAGTTAGGTAAATTAAGGGACCACGCCGTATAACACGGAACGGGTTTCCTCCCAAGAAACCCAGTGCATAAAACAACAGCGCAATGCTAAATAAAGAAAAATGAAGCTATTATAAGACCCAGGTCCTATCACACAATGCAACGCAAGCCGGGGGATAGGGTTTTCCCTTATAACAGCCAAAGAATGCTTGATACGTTTTTAAAACAAATCATTTGATACTATTATCAGTGTATAGTGTATAAAACAACTTCAAATCATAAGTATCAATCATAGGCGGCATGGGTACCATATATCATGTTTCCATACTAGTTCTACATTCAAAACCGCAAATGTCATGTATTTGGAAATTGGGTTTCCATCAATGAACCGAGGCAAAAGATAGTCCTCAACCGATTCGAGACGCTCTAGCCCGCCCCTCAGGAACAGCTGCAACTGCCCCTTGGATCGTCAGGGCCGGTCCACCGATGTGGATTATAATGCCTGAACACTACGTTTCTCCGCCCATTGGGGCGTAAATGAGTCAACGAATGACTCCATCAGATCCGGATCGTCCGATCAAACCGAGGCGCCTCGCAACAGCAACAACCACACAGGTGAAAATAATATAAATGTCAGGGCTGGTAGGTCACTGACACCACCCTAGCTAGAAAGAAAACGCATGTCCCTCCTGAGGTCCGTCTCCCGTTTTTGGTTCACCACCGGGGTGTGAGGCTCGCGAATTCACGTTACACAAAGCTATGCCACACAGGCGGTGCTTTGATCATCAACCACAAGACTTTGCTTTTCAACAGAAGCCTTGATCATTTGCATCTTAGCATGCCACACAGGCAAACCACTCTATGCAACCGATACCAGTTACACATAATGAAATCCAATGTCAGACACACAGTCCATTTACAAGTCCGTCCTGGGTCTGAACGAAACCGGAGGCACCTAGTACCTCGCATATCCATCGATCTCCAAATACGCCTGGACGATCACCAACTGTTTCCATCTTCTTGGGTGTACATCCCAATCAAGATCATCAGTAATCACCCAAATGACATAAAGACCTCCGGTCTTCGACCATCGTCTTCATATTCGACTTATCGTCGTATCAGTTATTCAGAATGGGATAAACCCGGTCTTTACGAATAACTCGCGTATATTTTAAATAAGTGTTACACAAACACAACACACGCCTCATTCCAATTCATCAGTCACTAACCGTAAATTAACAAGAGAATAATTCCCCAAATATTAACCTCGAAGGCCGAAACCAACATCAGATCAATATCCAGAAAACCATTCTGCTTGGCTAACCGACAGTTAGTTTCTAAATTTCACATTCATAGGGAAAGGTTCCCATTAATTTTATCAAAGATAAATTCCTTGAATTTATTCTTTAATCTTCTTTTGAATTTCGATTCAACTAGTCGGGATTAACGAACCTTACCGAAGTAATCATTTGTTTTAATTTCCCAATCCCAACCTATTCATCCCATGAAGTAAAACTGGAAATACTTCATATCTAACACCACGGTGTTATCGGTAAATTCAATTACCATTTCACGTTCAAATCTAATTAAAGATTTAACTAACGTCTGGAGAAAAACTGGTGAGACTCCATCCTCGATCATTTCAATCTAATTAAAGATGCATTAAAACTCCACTTAATTTTAATCTGTGACTGGGTTAAAGAATCAGTGTCATTTAAAACACGGTCCACAATAAACCCAAAATCACATTCATTAATTATCGGGTTAAAGAACAAGTGTTATTTAAAACACTGTTCACGATAAACCCAAAAATCAATATCAATTCACTTCCAATTTAAATATTATTTAATTGGTACACTTCATTAAATCTAAATAAAAAGATTTAATCTTTTCTCAACTGGGTTCAAGAACAGTGTTAATGAAGACACCATTCACGACAAACCCAAATCACATTTGATATTCAATATAAGGCTCTGAATAGAAAATATATCGACTTATATTCAATATCAAATTCTACGATTAACAAATGTCGTATTGGAAATAACGATATAAATATATATCTTTCAAATTTCCATAACAACATCTGTATAGTCACGAAATCCAACATTGAAATATTCCGAAGACAATTTCGATTCAAATCCATTCCAATGCAATCATTGGAAATTCTGGTTATTTTCAGAACCATTTCAAATTCAATTTATTTATTCAAAAATAAATAGAATTATAATTCTAGTTCAAAACTAGTTCCTTTCGATAAAAATCTATTTTTATCTTTTCAAATATGGAATTTTTTCATCCCAATTCTTTCTAAATCATTTCTTATGATTTTACACAAATTATTACTATTTTTAATAATTTTATCAAGGCCCGTACAGTCGATTTCCATCAACGACCATCGAACCGCACTTACAGCGACCTTTTTCAAATTTGATTTGGACATAATTCCAAATCCAACTGTTAGATTTCTAATTTCTAATAATCGTTAGAAAGCACTTTTCGATACGAACCCAACGGTTCCGGTTTAAGGAGAATCCGACGGTCGGATCTCCCGTAATATCCGTTCGAAGTCTATGGTCGAAATCCACGAACTGCCGCGGCGCGGCGCGTTCTATTCAGGCTATTATATTATATATATAATATATACTTCGTCGATTTCCTTTTAAAATGTATTATAGAAATCATTTTAAATTCGTTTTCAAAATGATTTTAACTTCATTTCAAATTCAAATCAAAATTGAATTTTCCAACAAAAATTCATTTTCTTTTCATTTCGAATGGATTTAATTCAAAGTGATTTCAAATTGATTTCAATTCAATTCAATTTCAATTCGTTTCAATTCAATTCAATTTCAATTCGTTTTCATTTCTATTCATTTTCAATTTGAATTCATTTCAACTCAATTTCAATTTCAATTCGAATTCATTTCTATTCAATTTCAATTTGAATTCATTTCAATTCAATTTCAATTTCAATTTCAATTCGAATTCATTTCTATTCAATTTCAATTTGAATTCATTTCAATTTGAATTCATTTCAATTCAATCTCAATTTCAATTCGAATTCATTTCTATTCAAATTCAATTCGAATTCATTTCTATTCGAATTTCAAATCATTTCAGTGTATTTCGAATTTTAAATCAATTCAGTTTAATTCGAATTTCAATTCACTTTAAATATAATTCGAATTTCAATTCATTTCAATATAGTTCTAATTTCAAATCTATTCAATTTCAAATCTATTCAATTTCAAATCTATTCAATATTCATTGAAGAATGAATAAATTCAATATAAATATCGTTCACGTCGAAATGGCGTCAATCTAACCAACACGGCTTCATCTGTTTCTATTTTCAAATATTCTATTTCAAATATTTCTATTTCAAATATTTCTATTCAAATATTCCTCTTCAAATATTTCTATTTCAAATATTTCTATTTCGAAACTGGAATGAGGCCCAATCAATTACCATATAATGTTAATTATATGGATTTTCTACAACACATGTATACAGTAACAACGATGAATAATCAACCATCATCCAAAGTGCATTCTACACTGTATAAGCATCGAATATAAATATTTAACGCTTATAACAGTCTATCAATCAATCGATCGACATACAACTAACTATTGGGATTAGTGTATGTCATATATCATCCCAATACCCGTGTGGGGTTTCAAACAATCAAACGCAGATTTAATTTGTGCAGTCGGGCGATGTGTAAAATTTATCGACCCAATCAATATCAGTCAAATCAGTGTATATAAACAAATCGGCCGATTCGTTTATATATATTTATTTATTCGCTTTCACGTTAAAAATTACATTTTTAACGATAAAATATTTTTAACTATATAAATATTTTATTTCCTTCCAACACAAGAATATTTTATTGTCGATTTCACATCAACATCACAAACAAATTTTCACAACATATCAATCAAACAAACAAGCCATCCATGGTCTATGGATGACGGGTGTCGGGTGCTACTAAGCACCGTCCGCATCCTAGTATATATATATATATATATATATATATATATATATATATATATATATATATATATATAACTAGAAAATTAAATTAAAGAGTGTGAAATTCTCACTGAATAGCTAATCCAACGCCACGACTCTTCTTAGGTAGAAATCTTCGTCGTTTCATCTTTCATCACTTTCTTTGCCCGTATCCTCTACAGATATAAAAATCACATTTTTACTTCGCTATTCAATATATAAAAATCGAATTTTTACTTCGCTATTCAATATATAAAAATCGAATTTTTACTTCGCTATTCAATATATAAAAATCGAATTTTTACTTCGCTATTCAATATATAAAAATCGAATTTTTACTTCGCTATTCAATATATGAAAATCGAATTTTTACTTCGCTATTTAATATATAAAAATCTCGCCTTTTCAAATATGAAGATTTAATTTTTATTTCATCACTATAAAAATCACCTCTTTATTTCAACATATATACAATAAAAATCAGATTTTTATTTCGCTACCTATATAAAGATAATATTTTTATATTCTCTATTATATAAAAATCATATTTTACTACTTCTACTTTTATAAAAATATGATTTCTTTTATAAAGTTATTTATAAAACTCCCACCTTTTTATCTATAAACTATTTATAATTAAATCTGAAAAACAGAAATAAAAATCGTATTTGAATTTATTAAAAAAAACTAAAAGATAAATCTAACTAAAATAAAAATAAAAATAAAGAAAGGCAAGGTCATTTACCTCACGGGGAAGGCGTGGCGGTTCCATCTGACTTGGGGGGGGGAGGGTAGGGAGCGAGAGGGTGGAGGCGCCTGAGGCGGAGCTCGGCGGTGGGCTGGCCGACCCGCGATGGTCGTTCGCTGGTGGAGCAATTTCTTTTTTTTCTTTGTAATTGATTTCTGTAAAAGGAGGGTCGGGGAAATGTATACGGGGGAGGGGTCAACAGTTTTGGTCAAAAGGAGATAGGGTTTTTTTATTTTATTATTTAATTCAAAAAGTTGACTTTTACATACGACCTCTAAACGAGGCCCACCGCCTGTCGTCCATAGCGTTTCACCCCCATTTCGAACACAATGGGATATGTATCGTATGCTGATTCAAACGTTTCGATCCGTTTCCGTTAAAATCAACATATAACTCTATATATTGAATTTGAACGCGCATTTCAATTTACTGGGGTCACATACTAACTCTATAAATTGCAGAAAAATATTTTCTAGCTTCGTATTGACGATACGGTCCTAATAAAATTAGTTTCGTCGAATTCTGAGACCGTTGGAAAAATGGTCATTTTCCAGTCAATTAAAATCAACTAAAACTGGTCAAACGCGTTTTCCTTTGCCATGCTCACATATTGATTTGAAAAATTATGAAATTTGGAATCTAGCAATAACTTTACACCACGGACCCAACAAAAGTGGTTTCGTCGAAATCCGAGATCGTTTGCAAAATGTCCATTTTAAGGGCTTGAATTCCATAGCGACTATTCAGAATTTTCAACTGGGCATATCTTTTGATCCCCGCTATGAAATTTTGATTTTTTGGATTCGTTGGAAAGATATTCACAATTAGATTCCATTATTTTTGGTTTCACTAAAATCCGGTTTATTTTGCACCCGGTACATTCATTTGAAGTTTGAAATCGAATTATCGAACTATCACGCCATTTTCAATTCCTTTTATAAATATAAATAATTATTTATATTCTAACGACGAACTATATAATATATACGTTCGAATTCTATTCAAAATAAATTTCTCGTCGATATTATTTAAAATAATTCATTTTAAATAATCAAAATTCGCTATAATTGCCAAAATAAAAAAATTAAACTGGCCCAGATTTTTGGGTTGTTACACTACCCTTCACTATAATTTTTGTTTCGTGTGCATTATATTTGACATAAAGACACCATGTGTTTGTTTCTCTTTTTAAATTGGTTGTTAGCTTTATTTCATTACATATAAGTCGCAACTGAAATGAGATACATGCATTTATCGAATTCATTTTGATCATAGTTTATTTGTTGTCTCAATTATTATAGCCTTTTTTTATTTGAATTAATGTATTCAACATTAAATGTGATTGTCAATTATTAACGATTTAACTATCATTTCTATTTATTTCATGTTGATATTTGCTTCTTTCCAGGTTGTTTGCTCTTTTGTCCTTTTAAAGTAATACAATTTGACTTATACAACAGTTATCTTAGTTACACGAGTATTGAATCTTTATCAAGTGCATAACTGTTTTGATATTATTTTACAGGCCATGGAATTTTCAGCACACATCAACAAGTTAGCATCTCGTGGCACAAAATCTGATCATGCAATGGCAAGTTAACATCTCGTAGCTTAGGTCTTTGAATTTAAACTTTTGTTATCGGATTTACATCTTTGACATTCTATGGGTTATTGCCTACACTTTTTTAGGGTGATGGTTTATGATGCTTTGGATTTTGTAGTTATGGTGATATGTTTGTTGTTGATCTTAGTTTGTTGTTGATTTTATGAAGAAGATATACGGTTGGATAAGGGATGGAATCAATACTCAGATAAGGGATGGAATCAATGGTCGGATAAGGAGATATATGGTCATAAAGGAAGATAATAGGTTGAGATTTAAAAAAAACCTGTTGATACTTACAATAGTTGGTTACTTCACTTATATAAGTAAAAAATGTTTAATCGTAATTGATATCTTGTAATATGATATTACTTGCATTCATGTAAATCCAGGTTGGGAACCATCTCCGTTGGCGGTTTGCGTTCCTTGATGAGTCAATTTCGGTGCTCCTGTGTGCTATTCTTATTTTCATATTCGGTATTTGTATAATTTCACTATGAAATATACATTGTATTTTGTTATTCCATAATTGTTGTGAAAGTATTGATTATGTATTGAATTTAGCAGCTTAATTGTGTATTGTGCTTGTATGTTAATTGATATTCGATGTCGTTATTTGATTATGAATGGTGTTATTTTTGAGTTCATATTAACTAAGTATCTTAATTAACATTGGCGTCTATCAGTTGTAAATTAGTATTTTATTGTAGTAACATTTACCGACGCAACAGAAAGAGAATACGAGTGGGTATTTCAAATCTGCGTGTGATTGCTGAAGGAAATAAAAACAACTATCACCAATAACCTTACTAAAATGTTAGCATTTGTGACGAATTACCAACAAATATTTAAGGTGAAGCAAAAGTTAAAATTATTCGTTTCTAATCCCTTGGTGTTTAGTAAGAGATCTCCAGTGGAATTTCTAAAAAAAAAATATTAAAGAAATATATATCGTTAGTAAAAAAATTAAAACTAAATTTATATATGTTCACAAATGACGGTAAAGTGTAGGAGAATTGACGTTAAATTCCATCGTAAAATGATCACTAAAATACCGACATGAAATTTACCGACTAGAGCTATCCGTCGCTAATACATGTTTAGCGATGGATTCGTCCACTGCAAAATCAATGTTTTCTTGTAGTGACGCCCCAAAGCCGAATCAGAAAGAAAAAAGGGAAGTGCTAGGAATGAACCCATCAAAGGAAGTGAATAGCAGGAAAAAGGGACTCAGGCCTAGCCTTGTCGGAGAAGATAGCTGCAGCCGTAAGTCGAGAATATGCATACACCTACGCCGCTCACAACTATTTGAGCCAAAATTGAAATGGACTACGCTGAAGGTACCGATGAAAAAATGTAGTCGATACCAGAAAATCTCTTGTGTAACCTACAAAAGGATTCCTAAAGAAGTAGTCATACGAAGCCTAAAGATTGCTCAAATGAAGTAAGACAAGGACAAAAAAGAGGAAGAGGATCTTCGAAAGTAGCTAAAGGAGAGAATGAGAAGGAAATGCGCCCTAGAACATGCCGATAGCATCCTATGGCGCGCATACATCTCTAAATCCACTTTCCAACGGATGTCCCGATATAGTTACGGAAAAGGTTCTTCAAAAGCAATAAAGCGAGACTTCCGGTACACGCCACTGAAATCCAGAAAAGATAAGTCACATTCAGCAACACACAAAGGATGAGATATCCTGATTCAAAACCCTTAAGCACTAGGGACAAAGCGAAGGACGAGAGCATAAAAAGAGCCAAGAGCTCCTACACATCCATCCACTACAAGAAAAATAGCTTATTTTTGACGTTGATTAGCGACTCCATAGCGACGCGGCAACAGTGCGGCATCACTAAAATTATCGTCGTCACTAAGACGTCTTTAAGAAATCGCCAAAGCGTCATTAGTTAGCTGTGTCTTAGTGGCACAATTATTTTCCTTGACGTTTTCATATTGGCGTCACAAAGGCATTGTTATGTACTCATGCCTTTGTGGCAAAGTGTAACTTTGTCTACTCATACATTTGTAACCGTTCAATTCATTCCAGTTAGACGGTTGTAGATGTCTCCACCTCATCCATCCTTTCTGTTGTCTTTTATCCAGTGAAACTTCACTCCATAAAATTCCTTTTTATTTCGTCCTTTTTATATTCCCCAGGTTAAACATTACCTAAATCTCGAAACCCTCCCCAAATCTCGAACCTTTTCCAAACCCTTCCTAAATAAGCCATGATACGTCTCATTTCGTTAATTTTTTCATTTGCAAATTCAATTTTGAAAAACTCCTAAACCTAATTTCTCTTCCTCGTTCTCATCCACGATCTAGTTTTCACATCCTTCTCCTTTACCCTCGGTTTCCATTTCGAATTGCGTCTATTCTCGCGTGCATCTGGAATTTAGTCAAAACCCCAAAATTTTCCATTTTCAAGTACTCCGATTTTTTATTCTCAGTTTGGGTTTTTGCTCCAAATCGTTCTTGCTTTTCTTTGTGTTTGTTTATTGAATAAAGGGTCTAACTAATAAGTTGTTTATAATTGTAGTTTTATGTGCCTACAGTGGAAATTAGTCTCATGTTACTGAAATTGCAAGTGTATATCCTGATAAACATAGATCTTTCTATAAGGTCAAACTTAATTTTGACGAATGATGCAACGCTTGCATGGAAATCTGCTAATTGGTAAATATATACTGTGTTTAGGTGCGATCTAGTGATAATCAAAAATGGAAAATCATAGAAGATTGCATTTGGATTACCGAATCATTTTCTTGTTCATTTGAAGACTGCTCCAGATCGAACTACAAAAGGAGGTTATTTGATTACACTACAACCTGATCCTTCCTTTGATGCATTTTGGTTTACAAAAGAGGCTGTTGAAAGGTGTCTAGCCATATGATTTTCTTAAACATCTTGTGCATTTCATAATTTGATAATTTATAAAAATGAGCTCATTTTTAATTAGGTTTGTTCGGTTTGAATTTTGGAATGAGTGGCGAAAATTGAGTCTGAGATTTTGCATATTTATGAAGCAATTACTATTCAAGGCAATCAAAATTTTGGTTCAAGCTCGGTAAGTGTATAACACTGTATCATTATGTTAATTACACTTTTAAAATTTATTGCACGCCCATAATAAAACTTGGCGTCTGCAATTCAACAATTGGAAGATCATAATGCTAAATCACCAAGAACCAATGAAGTTGCATTTGGAATTATTTGTATGTGTGTTAAATGACTGAATGGACAACAAATAAATCCTGTAGATATCTGGCTTTTCATCTAGTGAAAGAACTTTTCTTCTCCATCTTGTTATTCTTTTCATTTCACCTATTTTAAATCAACATTGATAAAGACATTTAGTCTTAGTACTTACCTGTCTTTTATTACAGGTCTAAATCAATTGAATATGAATTCTGATAGGTGTTTAAGTATCCAATCCATATTCTGGATGTGATAAGAAATGTCCTTGTTCCAATTGATATTGTATATTATGTCATTATTTGAAAAACCGAATGGAAGCTAATGGCTAACCTGAGCTTTCCCGAAAGTTTTTTCAAAAATTAAAAATTGAGATTATTGCTTTCTTTAAGTAGATATAAATGTAATTGAAATGTGTTTTTTGATCAAGAAGATATACAAAAAAGTTTAAACCACTATCAAATTTAAAAGATTTTTGGAAAACTTTATTAACAACACAAGTTAGCTTCGAAAAAGTACAAGATAACCTGGAGTTTCCCATTTTCAAATATATGAACCTAATTTACGCATTAATTGTATTTCTCATACAACCACGGCGAAAACAGAGATTTGTCCCTTATTCTCTAAAGTTTTAATGTGAGTTTATCTGGGAGGTTTGGCTTTAGAACAACTGTGAGCTGAACTGGGACAAGAAGATTACTATCATCTCGAGTGCAAAGAGGGGCCCTCAAATCCCCCATATTAGCAATCATCAAATGCTCCTTCTGGTATATAACTCATATATACTAAGCGTTAGCTCAGAAGGAGTATTGGGTACCATTTTAGGAAAACTCATGTACATTAGCTTATTACTCATGTAGCATTATAGTTATTCTGTTGTTTCCTCTTCTTCTGAATTAAAGGAAAAGAATGTAGCATTATAATTAGGAACGTTGCAGTTATGATGTAGCATAGTTTCATCCAGTTCTATAGAGTGACAAGACCATGTGTTGTGTGTTAGCATAAGAATTTTCTTTACAGCTTAGACACTAGTAGTCTGCACCAAATTGTCGAAAATCATTAGTAAATATGCTATCATGTAGGTCTATGCAGTGAAGAAAATAGACACTGCGGTTTTGGCCATACAAGATGAAGATAACTTTCTTGAGGCCGTTTCAAATATGACTCGACTTAGGCATCCTAACATAACAACACTTGCTGGCTACTATGTTGTGCATAGACAACGTATCTTGGTTTATGAGTATATTGGAGAACATTGTATGATATCTTGCATTATACTGACGATACAAGTGCGCTTACATGGAATGCACGCGTAAGGGCTGCACTTGGCACGGTAAGGGCTTTAGAATATCTGCATGAAGTTTGCTTTCCTTCACTTGTGCATAGGAACTTCAAATTGGCAAATATTCTACTAGACTAAGATCTCAATCCTCACTTGTCTGACCATGGGCTAGCTGCATTAGTAACCAATAAAGAGAGACAGCTATCGATCGAGATGGTAGGATCGTTCAGTTATAGTACAGTGCTCCTGAATTTGCAATGTCTAGCATCTATACTATGAAAAGTGATGTGTACAACTTTCGGATTGTCATGCTAGAATTACTGACTGGTCGAAAACCACTTGACGGTTCTAGGGTAAGATCAGAGCATTCTCCGTAAGTTGGGCAGCCCCACAGCTTCACGACATAGACTCATTATAAAGAACGGTTGATCCTACACTAAATGGCATGTACCCTACAAAGTCTCTCTCACGCTTTGTTGTATGTATTCAGCCGGAGCCAGAGTTTCGAATGCCGATATCATAAGTGGTGCAATTGTTAATTCGGTTAATGCAAAGAGCAAAGTGCAGTTCGTAGGCAGTCTGGTGAAGAATTAGGCATCTCTTATAGAATATCGGAGCATGACCCTCCTATCGATTACTCCTATTGAACATAACTTCTTCCTTGTTTGCTTCATGCAAGAAGTAAGGTTTTATGCAAGTTCGATTTGCCTTAGTATGGTGCATTTCCAGTTTATATTCCTTGTATCATCTACGAGCCAATGTGTCAAGGCTATTCAATTCTTTGTACATGTTATTGGTAAATTCTCTTACTTTAATACTTGAGGCTGAAGGTTGTTACTGTTGCAAAAATAAAAATAAGGAAATACCTATGGTTTTACAATTGCAGTATATATATATATGTGTATATATATATATATATATATATGAACGCTGGTTCTGTAAGTGTATATATTTATATACATAATATGCATCTCGCGTTACTCAAACTAAATATTTTTGCATATTAATTCTCACTACTAATCCCAGATCCAATCTGCTATCTCAGCCCTCAAAGTGAAGAAGAAGAAGAATGGGGACCTTCTATTATTTGGTTTTTGGCGCACTTTCTGTAGTGGTCGCATTGCTCAAGCTCGCAAATCCAGCAATGATCGTCCCGCTACTTCTCCCGCCTTCAAGCATATATAGTTTTGATAAAGGCAATACAGGTCGCCTTTTTCATTGTAGAGTTTGGATCCTCAATGCTTTCAGGACTATTGTAGGATTTCTAGCCAAGAAACAAGGTCGAAAAAGGGCATGCGTGACATATTGCATAACATACATACTGAGTTGTATTACCAAACATTCTCCATAGTATAAGGTTTTGATATTGGGTCGTGTATTGGGTGGAATCGCTACTTCTTTCTTGTTTTCGTCATTTGAATCATGGCTAGTTGCTGAGCACAATAAGAGGGGTTTTGAACCACAATGGCTTTCTTTGACTTTCTCCAAGGCTATATTTCTTGGCAACGGTCATGTAGCTATCATATCTGGGTTGTTTGCAAACACGTTAGCAGACAATCTGGGATTTTGGCTCAGTCGCCCCTTTTGAAGCTGCTGCCTGCTTCCTAGCGATTGTGTAACGACACAGATTTCGCCCGGACCTAATCGATCGCTAAATCGACCAAGACCGTTCGAATCCCGCATACGCTAACTCTGGGCATACAACACATTAGAACAAATAACAGAAGACTTCTATAAACATCATAATAATGTTACATCAGAGTACAGAATATCAGAGTATCTCAAAATATAATAATACAGCGGAAGATTTATTTACAATAAAGGTAATTCAATGCACAGCGAAAAACAAATAAAGTAACACAACGGAAGACTATCAATGCCTGGACACAGCTTAAAGCTTCAATCCAGAATCCTGCTCAATATATCTACAAAATAAAACGACTCGACTGCCCATGTGGAAAATAGGGGCACCCGAGTTTGCAAGGGAAAAGCAAACTACAGGTTAGTCATGGGACTGGTGTGAGAAACTCTAAACAGTTATAACCTTATATAAATCATATGGCATATCACGGGACCACGCCGCTAACGCGGAATGGGTTTACCCCCATGAATGCCAATGTATAAACAACAATCGGTAATATAGATATGGATCTACTATGCATCAATCAACATGCAATATCCCAATCTACCCATTTAGATTAATCACCAGTTAGATTTTCCAAATCCAATTCAATTTACAGAAATTATTCCTTTGGATTTTATTCCTGGTTTCTTATTTCAAATCATTTGAAATATATATCTAACTTTCTATATCAAAGTAGATTTCACTTCGGGATCTCAAAATCAAATCGTCTGGAAATGTGAATTCGAAAACATAACAGATTGGCATGTCAATTATATTATCAACCTGGACATAAAATTATGGCGATGCTTCTGATAACAAAGATTTACTCACCCAAACGGCTATTGCTTCAGATGAAAAAATAGCTTTACTCGGTGTGATGCAATCATTATTTGAAGGCTTTATGTACACTTTTGTGTTCCTATGGACTCCTGCCTTAAGCCCGGATGATGAAGACATTCCAAGCGGTTTCATTTTCGCCACTTTTATGTTGTCTTCAATATTGGGAAGTTCTATTGCATCAAGGCTCATGGCCGACCCTGTTGAGTTGAGAGTTACATGCAAGTTTTTTTTCTTGTATCATTATTCACTCTTCTCCTTCCAATCCTAACCACATTCTTGACTACATCTCCTTCTGTTAAAGGTGGAAGTATATCTTTTGCTGGATATGTACAGCTCTTTGGGTTTTGCATGTTCGAAGCATGTTGTGGAATATTTTGGCTATTTATTATGAAGATGAGGTCACAATACATTCTTGAGGAGGCTAGGAGCACCATCATGAATTTCTTCCACATCCCCTTAAACATTTTTGTGTGCGTTGTGCTTTACAATGTGACTGCATTCCCAATCACCATTACGTTTGGCGTGTGCTCTATCTTCCTATTCATGGCTTCAGTCTTGCAAAGGCGCCTTATGGTAGTGGCTGAAGTCCACAGAGCAAAGCATATAGCAATGAAGGAGATAGATACAAAGGCAAAACCATTGAATATTAGCTAAGTTAGAGGATAATGAATTGGATGGAAGCTAAAATAAAGTAAATTTGCATCATGGTTAATTCATGGTTTCAGCATCATAACTTGCATGGAAGAGGTAAAATACAGACACAAAGGCAAGAAGATGGCTTCGAAAATTTTGAAATGTATAGTTTCTGTTTTAGAGTCTTTGGAATTCTGTGATTAGTATGATGTAATTTCCATGTATTTTGTTTTGGAGATCGTACAATTACTGTCTTTATATTGACAACCTGCAATAAGAAAATGTGTTCCTCATCACAAAAAAAAATTGTAAATTTATATAGTCATCTTCTTGCTTTAAAAGTAAACTTTTGCACTTAATTTGCAGATCAACTAATTAGTTGTATTTGTTTTATAAGTGAGGATGTGCAATCTACAGAAGCAAATAAAATACATTAGATGGTACATTGGGTATAGATGTTTATGACGTATTGTACTTTAAATTAGTTAATGGATTTTTTGTTACTTATTTGATGTAAGAATGTTGTGTATTTTTGGAAGATACATTATTATTTATTATAAAATTTATTATTTGAATTTGATGATTGTATGTTCTAGAAATTATAGATCAAAATGAAATGTCATTAAATGTTATAGTTCATATTTGGACATTGCTATGACTTGCATAAGCTAAATTTAATAGATGCATTGATTCGTTTTGCAATCTAGTTGTAGCTAAGTGTCGCAGCAGCTATAAGCATGTCGTCTCAAAGATATCGTAAAACTTAGGGATGCATCTGCAACAAATTGTATGTTGTAGAGCGCTAGCATCACGATGCTATCGCAGAATTTAGTGACGACATAACGACGATTATTTTAAATAAATGAAAGATGTCACTATGGCATTCTCAAAAATTTAATGACGCCATAATGATAATTATTTCCTAGTAGACACTGCTGAATCTCACTATATAGCGTTTTGACTATGACAACTATACATAAGTGTAACAACCCGGAAAACCATAACCAATTTAAAATTTTTATTTTGGAAATTTTAATGAATTTTGAATATTTAAAATGATTTATTTTAAATAATAATGACCAGAAATTTATTTTGAATAGAATTAGAACGTGTATATATATATATATTTAAATCAAAATTAGAATATAAATTTTTATTTTAATTATAAAAGGAATTGGAAATGGCGCAACAATTTGAAAATTCGATTTCAAATTTCAAATGAATGTACAGGATTCAAAATAAACCGGATTTTAGAGAAACTAGAAATATTTGAATCTGTTTGAAAATATCTTTCCAACGAATTTGAAAAATCCAAATTTCATAGCGGGAATAAAAAGTTATGTCCAGTTGAAAATTCAGAATAGTCCGTTATGGATAAAAAGAGCGATTTTGCAAGCGACCTCCGTTTTCGACGAAACCACTTTGGTTGGATCCGGAATGTCAAATTATTGATTGGTTCTAATTTTCATAATTTTTGGAACCAATATGTGAGCGTGGTGGATTTAAACGTGTTTAGCAATTTCAGTTTGAATTTAATCGACTGGAAGTTGACCGTTTTTCAAACGGTCTCCAAATTCGACGAAATTAGTTTTGTTAGGACCTTATCGTCAAAACATAGCCAGATTTATTTTTCTGGAATTTTTGGAGTCAGTATGTGGCCCCGGTAAATTAAAATGAATGTTGAAATCAATTTTGAAAGTTATATTAATTTATATTTTAATTTGATGAAAACTGATCGTAACAATCGAATTGGCTTATGGGACATATCTCATTGTGTCCGGAATAGGGGTGTTTTGTTAGGGGCGACAGTCGTTGGGTTTGAATTGGAGTTCGAATGAAAATTTTACTTTTTGGAATTTAAAATAATTAAATATATATAATTATATGAAGTCAAAGCCCCCTCTCTCTGTAGTAACCCGCATTTTTAGCTGTTGAATAATATATTTATTTAATTATTAAATATCGATTTATCAATATCGAGAACGTGAATTAAATAATATTGAATATTTAATTAATAATTATAATATAATAAAATATATTATAATGTCGAAATAATCAAAAATATTGGAAATCACAATATTCTGTGAACGGGGTCATCTCTAAGATGTAATTCAGCTTAGAGTTGAATTATACTGACGAATATATTCAATTAACGTCAGTTTGAACGTAGAATTTTAATATAATTAAAATCGAGCTCGAAACGACGCGGCAGTTCGCGATTTGGCGATTTGAACTTCAACTGAATGTACAGGATTCGTTTTAAGCCGGATTTCTGTGAAACAAGAAACGTGTGGAGCTGGTGGAGTATATCTTTCTGGTGGAAGAGAAAAATCGGGATTTCGTCATGTAGATTTTGAGTTACGTCCAAATCAAATTTCAGAAAAGTCGCTATGGAATTCGTATATAATTCGTAACGCTTTATATACGTTATAAAAGGGAATTTCAATATAAATTGAAATTCGATTCAACCTGAACTTAGAATATCGAATGTACAATTTTTCTGGAGCTGTATGGTATTCCACTGTGAATATATACGATAATATAAATTTATTTATATTTAATTTAATTTATTTAAATATATTTATATATTTAAATGGATTATTCAAGGGTCTAAAAATAGCCAGTTTTGCAAACGAAGTCGGAATTCGACGAAACCAGTTTTGTTGGATCCGCAATGTCAAATTATTGTTAGATTCCAAGTTTCGTGATTTTTAGAGTCACCGTGTGGCCGTACGGATTTTTAGAGTGAAAAACAGTCAGTATTTTGACGGTTAAAAATACACTGTGTGAGCATACGGAGTCGGAATTCGACGAAACCAGTTTCGTTGGGACCATAATGTCGAAATCTAGCTACATGTCCAATTTCGTGATTTTTGAATATCGTGTGTGATCACACGGATTTTTAGAAGGCAAAACAAATTAAATAAAAGGGAATATACTGGGAATATTCCCTCTAAAAAAAATATCTACATATTTATATCCCCTATAAATACCACCCCTTAATCCTTAAGACCTAATTCACTTTTTATCCGCCGTCATTTATTTGTTCTCAGCAAAACAAATACATGGAAATTCAAAAGAAAATCATATAAATTCAAATCAAGGTCCAGGAATTCCAAGGCTTAAATCTTTGTACTTGTTTTTCAGTCCTCTTCAGTTATATGCCATCATTTTTGGGTGCGGTGGACTTTAGCTGTGTTCGATTTTGGCATAGCGTGGAGCGAGGGTGAGGTCGGAATCCAATAGGGTGTGCTTGAGGTCAAACGGAGGTGGTAGGCGAGTTCGGGGGAGCGAGTCGAGGAGAATGGTGGTGGCGATTTTGACTACGGAGAAGGGAGATAGAAAACGACCTGGCATTGTGAGTTTGGGGGTAGCAGGTCAGTTTCAAAGGGGGGCATCGAGTGGGATTTCAGGGTGACCATCGGATAGAGGTTGGTCTGGCAAAGTTATTGGTGGTGGTTGCGGGGTCGGCCGTTGGCTGACGAGGTGGTGGACAGTGGTCATAGGGGGGGGGGGGGTCAAAAAAGCGGGTACAGGGATCCGAAATGAAGCCGAGATCGAGATGAACAGATTGGTGTAGTAGTTGAAGAGGGCAGGAAGAAGTGTATTTGGGTATTACTTGTTTTTGGGCTTAGTGAAACAATGAAGAAGAATGGTGTATTTGGAGGATTCGAAGTGGTTGTATTGTGGGTTCCTGGAGTTGGAGAAAATACGAAGGGGAAGAAGACCGGGTTTTTGGGTCAGTGGAAATGCTTAGAAATGGGCCGTTCGAATTTAATGGTAAAAGCCCACTAAAGGAATTTAATTAAGTTATTTCAATTTGTTTGTATATAAACTTGTTAACACTATATCTTGGCCATACGATATCAGAATATCGAACCGTAAGTTGCGTTGGGACCGTATGGACGGGAGCAACACAATGAGACTGACCGGGAGTGAATCCGAGCTCGTTTGGATTTATGGTGAAATTAAACGCAAACCGTTATTTAACGGCTAACACGCAAATGTGAGTAAAAACTCACTAACTCTCCTCAATTTATATTTGAATATAAATTGTATTTTATTTCTGTATTTGACTGCTAGTTATGTACTGTTAAGTTGTATTGTTAAATTGGACTGTAGATTGGACTGTTAAATAATTGATTGAAAACAGTATGGATATATATATATATCTACATATATATATATATATCGTTATTAAACGGTGATTTTGTTATCAGTGTATTTCATTAGAAATGCAAGTGACTTTATATACGTTGTTTAATATCGGTGGATGCAGGGAAACAGGTTGGAGGAATCCGACTGGATTCCTCAACATTTATTTTACTGTTATTTGTATATTGTGATGTATACTGTGATATATAATCTGTTATTGATTGTATATGTTTGGATGATATTGATCATTGACAGTTGGTTGTTTAAAAACAATAGAAAACACTGAAAATGTAAAAAGGGGATTTTCAATATTTATGTTGAAAATGAATCTATTTATAAAATCGAAGGATTTTATAAAAGGATATTTATTAAGAAATAAATAAATAAAATAAAGGAATATTTATTTAGATTAAATAAATAGAATAAAGGATATTTAATTAGGGATTAAATAATTAGAGTTATAAAGGAAAATCTATTTAGGAAAATAAATAGATTATACAAAAGGAAATCTATTTAGGAAATAAATAGAAGTTAAAATAAATAGAAATAAAAGAAAAGTTAGTTAGTCGGATATAAATATTCGAATCAAGTTAGTTAAGTGGTCAAACCAAGCTAGTCGAACCAAACTAGTCAAGCTAGTCAAACCAACCGAGTCGAAATGGTCGAGTCGAACCAATCGAGTCAAGATGGTCGAGTCAAACCAACCGAGTCGAGCTGGTCGAGTCGAACCAATCGAGTCAAGCTGGTCAAGTTAGTCGAACCTGGTCAGTCGAGTCGAGTAAATCAAACTTAGTTAATCGAAAGGAGTTTATCGATTTAGTTAATCGATAGGAGTTAATTGATTTAGTCAATCGAGATGAGTTAATCGGTTTTAATGAATCGAGAGGAGTTAGTCGAATATGGTATTCGAACCAAATGGTCAAACCAAGTAGTCAAGCCCAGTGGTCAAACCAAATGGGTCAGGTTAGCCAAACATGGTCAGTCAAACCAAATGGGTCAGGTTAGCCAAACATGGTCAGTCAAACCAAATGGGTCAGGTTAGCCAAACCTTGTCAGTCAAACCAAATGGGTCAGGTTAGCCAAACCTGGTCGGTCGAACCAAGTTAGTCGAGTTAGCCGAATAGGGTTAGTCAAATAGAATTAATCGATTAGGGTTAAACCATAGAACTAATCGATTAGAGTTAAACCAATAGAGTTAGTCGAGCCTAGTTAATCGAATCGAATTGGTCGAACCAAGTAAGTCGAGTTAGTCGAGTCAAGTTAAGTTAGTCGAGTTAAAGTTATCGATGTTAGTTTCATCGAAAGGAGTTATCGATGTTAGTTTCATCGAAAGGAGTTATCGATGTTAGTTTCATCAAAGGGAGTTATCGATTATAGTTTAATCGAAGTGAGATTTTCAAATATGAGATATTTGAAAAAGGAAGAGTTATCGAATATTAGTTATTCGAAGAGAGACTATCGAATATCGTTTATTCGAGAAGAAGTTAATCGAATATAGGTTATTCGAAGAAGAGTTAATCAAATAGAGATTTCTCGAAGAGAGTTAAATAGGCAAATTCGATTATATCGAATTTGGGAAAGTACTTATACTTTCTAGTGTTTAAATAGAGATTTATTTATTTATAAATAAATAAGTGTTAGGTTAATTATTCACTAATAAGAATAGAAGTTATAATTAAAGTTAGATAATTCGAAAGTAGGGATTATAACGTTATCGTTATAACCAATGTTTTAAATATAGAAGTGGACTAGTAAAAATTGAATCCGAGAAAGGCGTAAAGAAGTTGTTAAAAATTAAAAGATAAACTTTGACCATTTCGAAGTTATAACGTTGTTCAGTTAAGGTCTGAGAGGTAATTATACCCAACTTGAGTGACTTCCTTCTTAACTAAGAAATGGTAAGGTTTGATCGTAAAGGAGTTTTGGAAATGTTTTCCAAACGAGAATCAGAAATGTTTTCTGATAAAAGAAAATAAGAATTTAGAATATAGGGAAACAGGAGATAAGTAAATAAATGAACTAAAGAGATAAATGTTAAATGATGTTTGTTTGATAAAATTTCCATCTGGAAATAATATCGTTGTTTGCACACATGTTTTTCTTTGATAGTTAACTCACAGACTATCGAAGTTTTGACCATTTTAACGTTGTTAATATGGAGAGACCGGTTGGATTATTATCCAAAGAACCACTCTGTATTGGCATAAGCGTCGCGAATCATATATGCCAAAGATAATTGAAGACGGAGTAAAATGCAAGGGCTATCCTGTTTACAGAATAGTGCCTTCGGTTTGTCCAGTCCCAGGACAACTTGTATGGACGAAGGTCTGACAGAGTATATCCAATGGATCGCGTAAGTTGATCTGTTCAAACGTATTCACGTTTGGTGGCGGAGGAATTCGTTTCTCTTAGCTGTATACCCGTGTTATTTTTGAATAAGTCAATTTGTGATTTGGCCGGTACGACGATGTGACATTTCTAAGTGAATGAAGATGGATGTCTGACATAGTATTTCCAGACGATCACGTACATTGATTTCTTCAACTATACCAACAGTGGAAGCGGAGAAGGAAACTTCTTTAGCTAACACGTAATGTACTGTTGTAGACATCAATTAGTGATTTTCGATGGATCTGACAATGTGGCATTCGAAGTGAATTTGATGTGATGATAAAGCGTAGCTTCTAGTCTCATCAACCGGTAAATGACAGAAATCGGGCAGGCAGCATGGCTAAGTCGGTCGCACCGAAGTAGGGTGTATAATCACCTATCTGGAGAATATTCATTTGTTTCTTAAATCTATCAATGTTGTCCCATATATATACGGGAACGGTTGCTGATCCCAACCGTTGGTGATGTACATTCGATACACTCAAGCGAAATGAGTGGTCGGTCATGTGTGGCTGAGTTACAAGATGTTCTTGTTGAACTCCAGTGTATCGTTCCTAGAGTACACTGATCGAAAGGTGGTTCCATACCTTGTCATAGTTGGAAATCCAATCATCCAATACGTGCTTGCGATTTTGATTGTATACTATATATGTAGTAACGTGAGATGCAAGCGTTTCTGCTAGATTGATATTTATATGTACTTAGACATTATTATAATATCAAAATGATATTGCTTTGAAAAGTTATTTGGATTCTCATAAGGGAAAAACCCGTTCCGTATTTACGGCGTGGTCTTATGAGATATCATATACCTGTTTAAATGATTTGAGTTTATTCACACCAGTCCCATGACTGACCCGGAGTTTATTTTGTTGTTTTCCCTAAAATCTTGGGTGCCTAAATTTGTACGGGCAGTCAAGTAGTCGGGATTTTACAGATACACTTGGAGAGCTTGGAGCAGGAGGCTTCAGGATTCTATAGCTATTATTATTTCCGCTGTTGTTGTAAGTGTTGTACTCTGATAAGTGTTATTGTATACATATACTGATGTTATTTCAAAGATATGTTATGTTATATTTTATTCGTTCCGCTGTGAGATTCGTGTTTACTCTGATGATGATGTTCTTCTTCTTCTTCTTCTATTCTATAAGTTCTATCTTATCTATTCTCACCCTCTAATTTCTTTCATTAATTACCGGGATTTTTCGATGTTTTGGTTATCGACGTCGAGCTTACGTCGATAACCAAAGCCGCCGAAAATCCGGGTCACTACAGTTGGTATCAGAGCATTGGTTTAGTTATTACCTTGGCTCTGTGGCGTGATTCAGTAGAGATGGGATTAGTAATATCCTAGACTGAGTTTAAGTGTATATATACGAGTGAACGTATTTGTTAGTTAATATAAAATGATTTTATATTGTGGAGTTTTATTGGTTGAGTTGTTTGTGAATTCTGGTCGATCGGTTTGATCCACTGTATCGATAGGGGTTACTAACCACTCGAATACGATGAACCGTCATGGTATGTTTTGAAAGAGGGTAAATGGAATAATTTTACCCGAATATATTTGATATAGTATATTGGTTGTGTTGGTTGTTATTATAATCGAGTAAGATTATAAAAAGGTAAAATGATTATAAATGACTAATCAGAATTCATATAAGTAAAGTATATAAAAAAAATGAAGAAAAGTCTGAATTTAAATCAAATTGGAATTAGAATAAGGAAATTTTAAGTTCCTGGGAGATTTTGAAAACGTTTTTCAAACTGAAGGTGATATAGTATTGAACTCACTTCGATAGCTGGAAAATAGATTCTGATGATGAATCGCGACATCATCAGTGTTCATTTTCGAGTTCTAAGTGATGGACTACTACCAAAGGTTTTGTTTTTGAATTGTTTTGAGAAAACAAGTTGTTTAGAAATTCAAAGGTTTTGAATTGACATTGTAATTTCAAATTGATTTGAAATAGACCCAGGAAATTAAGTTTCGGAATTTAAATTTAACTTATGAAGTTAAATAGAATAAGATAGTAGAAATAAATTGAAATTAACTTAAACTAAGTTAAATAAAATTGAATGGGTTAGAGATAATCTCGAATGGAACCAAATTGATAAGTCAATAATTTGGAATTTGATATTGGGGTTCGAATGAAATTCGATTTGGATTTGAGGATATGAACTGATTGGAATTTGATGGAAATAACACTGGTATATGCTGAGTTGATAGCATATGGAAGTGATTGAGTTGATATTCCCGACAAAAAGGTACCAGTTTATATTATATATGGATATGAGATTTATGAGCCGAATTGGCAAGCCGCTTGGCTGTTTGATTTTCTTTTGGGTTAAAGAAGGCCCAGAGAGGCGAGTTGGAGTTTGAGATATTGACCAGTACAAAGGAGGTGCTAGCGAAATTTTTTGAAAAGTTAAGGCGTTAGAAAATTTTCAAAATTTTTGAGAATTTAGTTAGTCAGAATAAATTAATATTTTAGTCGATATTAATTGGTTCAGTTGAAACCGGAGACAAGAGGTAAACAGATAAATTTTTACCTAGAAGATAGGGTCATCCCCTAGCTTAGCAATTTCGAGGACGAAATTTTATTAAGGGGGGAAGATTGTAGTAACCCGCATTTTTAGGTGTTGAATAATATATTTATTTAATTATTAAATATCGATTTATCGATATCGAGAACGTGAATTAAATGATATTGAATATTTAATTAATAATTATAATATAATAAAATATATTATAATGTCGAAATAATCAAAAATATTGGAAATCACAATATTCTGTGAACGGGGTCATCTCTAAGATGTAATTCAGCTTAGAGTTGAATTATACTGACGAATATATTCAATTAACGTCAGTTTGAACGTAGAATTTTAATATAATTAAAATCGAGCTCGAAACGACGCGGCAGTTCGCGATTTGGCGATTTGAACTTCAACTGAATGTACAGGATTCGTTTTAAGCCGGATTTCTGTGAAACAAGAAACGTGTGGAGCTGGTGGAGTATATCTTTCTTGTGGAAGAGAAAAATCGGGATTTCGTCATGTAGATTTTTAGTTACGTCCAAATCAAATTTCAGAAAAGTCGCTATGGAATTCGTATATAATTCGTAACGCTTTATATACGTTATAAAAGGGAATTTCAATATAAATTGAAATTCGATTCAACCTGAACTTAGAATATCGAATGTATAATTTTTCTGGAGCTGTATGGTATTCCACTGTGAATATATACGATAATATAAATTTATTTATATTTAATTTAATTTATTTAAATATATTTATATATTTAAATGGATTATTCAAGGATCTAAAAATAGCCAGTTTTGCAAACGAAGTCGGAATTCGACGAAACCAGTTTTGTTGGATCCGCAATGTCAAATTATTGTTAGATTCCAAGTTTCGTGATTTTTAGAGTCACCGTGTGGCCGTACGGATTTTTAGAGTGAAAAACAGTCAGTATTTTGACGGTTAAAAATACACTGTGTGAGCATACGGAGTCGGAATTCGACGAAACCAGTTTCGTTGGGACCGTAATGTCGAAATCTAGCTACATGTCCAATTTCGTGATTTTTGAATATCGTGTGTGATCACACGGATTTTTAGAAGGCAAAACAAATTAAATAAAAGGGAATATACTGGGAATATTCCCTCTAAAAAAAATATCTACATATTTATATCCCCTATAAATACCACCCCTTAATCCTTAAGACCTAATTCACTTGTTATCCGCCGTCATTTATTTGTTCTCAGCAAAACAAATACATGGAAATTCAAAAGAAAATCATATAAATTCAAATCAAGGTCCTGGAATTCCAAGGCTTAAATCTTTGTACTTGTTTTTCAGTCCTCTTCAGTTATATGCCATCATTTTTGGGTGCGGTGGACTTTAGCTGTGTTCGATTTTGGCACAGCGTGGAGCGAGGGTGAGGTCGGAATCCAATAGGGTGTGCTTGAGGTCAAACGGAGGTGGTAGGCGAGTTCGGGGGAGCGAGTCGAGGAGAATGGTGGTGGCGATTTTGACTACGGAGAAGGGAGATAGAAAACGACCTGGCATTGTGAGTTTGGGGGTAGCAGGTCAGTTTCAAAGGGGGGGCATCGAGTGGGATTTCAGGGTGACCATCGGATAGAGGTTGGTCTGGCAAAGTTATTGTTGGTGGTTGCGGGGTCGGCCGTTGGCTGACGAGGTGGTGGACAGTGGTCATAGGGGGGGGGGGGGGTCAAAAAAGCGGGTACAGGGATCCGAAATGAAGCCGAGATCGAGATGAACAGATTGGTGTAGTAGTTGAAGAGGGCAGGAAGAAGTGTATTTGGGTATTACTTGTTTTTGGGCTTAGTGAAACAATGAAGAAGAATGGTGTATTTGGAGGATTCGAAGTGGTTGTATTGTGGGTTCCTGGAGTTGGAGAAAATACGAAGGGGAAGAAGACCGGGTTTTTGGGTCAGTGGAAATGCTTAGAAATGGGCCGTTCGAATTTAATGGTAAAAGCCCACTAAAGGAATTTAATTAAGTTATTTCAATTTGTTTGTATATAAACTTGTTAACACTATATCTTGGCCATACGATATCAGAATTTCGAACCGTAAGTTGCGTTGGGACCGTATGGACGGGAGCAACACAATGAGACTGACCGAGAGTGAATCCGAGCTCGTTTGGATTTATGGTGAAATTAAACGCAAACCGTTATTTAACGGCTAACGCGCAAATGTGAGTAAAAACTCACTAACTCTCCTCAATTTATATTTTAATATAAATTGTATTTTATTTCTGTATTTGACTGCTAGTTATGTACTGTTAAGTTGTATTGTTAAATTGGACTGTAGATTGGACTGTTAAATAATTGATTGAAAACAGTATGGATATATATATATATATATATCTACATATATATATATATCGTTATTAAACGGTGATTTTGTTATCAGTGTATTTCATTAGAAATGCAAGTGACTTTATATACGTTGTTTAACATCGGTGGATGCAGGGAAACAGGTTGGAGGAATCCGACTGGATTCCTCAACATTTATTTTACTGTTATTTGTATATTGTGATGTATACTGTGATATATAATCTGTTATTGATTGTATATGTTTGGATGATATTGATCATTGACAGTTGGTTGTTTAAAAACAATAGAAAACACTGAAAATGTAAAAAGGGGATTTTCAATATTTATGTTGAAAATGAATCTATTTATAAAATCGAAGGATTTTATAAAAGGATATTTATTTAGAAATAAATAAATAAAATAAAGGAATATTTATTTAGATTAAATAAATAGAATAAAGGATATTTAATTAGGGATTAAATAATTAGAGTTATAAAGGAAAATCTATTTAGGAAAATAAATAGATTATACAAAAGGAAATCTATTTAGGAAATAAATAGAAGTTAAAATAAATAGAAATAAAAGAAAAGTTAGTTAGTCGGATATAAATATTCGAATCAAGTTAGTTAAGTGGTCAAACCAAGCTAGTTGAACCAAACTAGTCAAGCTAGTCAAACCAACCGAGTCGAAATGGTCGAGTCGAACCAATCGAGTCAAGATGGTCGAGTCAAACCAACCGAGTCGAGCTGGTCGAGTCGAACCAATCGAGTCAAGCTGGTCAAGTTAGTCGAACCTGGTCAGTCGAGTCGAGTAAATCAAACTTAGTTAATCGAAAGGAGTTTATCGATTTAGTTAATCGATAGGAGTTAATTGATTTAGTCAATCGAGATGAGTTAATCGGTTTTAATGAATCGAGAGGAGTTAGTCGAATATGGTATTCGAACCAAATGATCAAACCAAGTAGTCAAGCCCAGTGGTCAAACCAAATGGGTCAGGTTAGCCAAACATGGTCAGTCAAACCAAATGGGTCAGGTTAGCCAAACATGGTCAGTCAAACCAAATGGGTCAGGTTAGCCAAACCTGGTCAGTCAAACCAAATGGGTCAGGTTAGCCAAACCTGGTCGGTCGAACCAAGTTAGTCGAGTTAGCCGAATAGGGTTAGTCAAATAGAATTAATCGATTAGGGTTAAACCATAGAACTAATCGATTAGAGTTAAACCAATAGAGTTAGTCGAGCCTAGTTAATCGAATCGAATTGGTCGAACCAAGTAAGTCGAGTTAGTCGAGTCAAGTTAAGTTAGTCGAGTTAAAGTTATCGATGTTAGTTTCATCGAAAGGAGTTATCGATGTTAGTTTCATCGAAAGGAGTTATCGATGTTAGTTTCATCAAAGGGAGTTATCGATTATAGTTTAATCGAAGTGAGATTTTCAAATATGAGATATTTGAAAAAGGAAGAGTTATCGAATATTAGTTATTCGAAGAGAGACTATCGAATATCGTTTATTCGAGAAGAAGTTAATCGAATATAGGTTATTCGAAGAAGAGTTAATCAAATAGAGATTTCTCGAAGAGAGTTAAATAGGCAAATTCGATTATATCGAATTTGGGAAAGTACTTATACTTTCTAGTGTTTAAATAGAGATTTATTTATTTATAAATAAATAAGTGTTAGGTTAATTATTCACTAATAAGAATAGAAGTTATAATTAAAGTTAGATAATTCGAAAGTAGGGATTATAACGTTATCGTTATAACCAATGTTTTAAATATAGAAGTGGACTAGTAAAAATTGAATCCGAGAAAGGCGTAAAGAAGTTGTTAAAAATTAAAAGATAAACTTTGACCATTTCGAAGTTATAACGTTGTTCAGTTAAGGTCTGAGAGGTAATTATACCCAACTTGAGTGACTTCCTTCTTAACTAAGAAATGGTAAGGTTTGATCGTAAAGGAGTTTTGGAAATGTTTTCCAAACGAGAATCAGAAATGTTTTCTGATAAAAGAAAATAAGAATTTAGAATATAGGGAAACAGGAGATAAGTAAATAAATGAACTAAAGAGATAAATGTTAAATGATGTTTGTTTGATAAAATTTCCATCTGGAAATAATATCGTTGTTTGCACACTTGTTTTTCTTTGATAGTTAACTCACAGACTATCGAAGTTTTGACCATTTTAACGTTGTTAATATGGAGAGACCGGTTGGATTATTATCCAAAGAACCACTCTGTATTGGCATAAGCGTCGCGAATCATATATGCCAAAGATAATTGAAGACGGAGTAAAATGCAAGGGCTATCCTGTTTACAGAATAGTGCCTTCGGTTTGTCCAGTCCCAGGACAACTTGTATGGACGAAGGTCTAACAGAGTATATCCAATGGATCGCGTAAGTTGATCTGTTCAAACGTATTCACGTTTGGTGGCGGAGGAATTCGTTTCTCTTAGCTGTATACCCGTGTTATTTTTGAATAAGTCAATTTGTGATTTGGCGGGTATGATGATGTGACATTTCTAAGTGAATGAAGATGGATGTCTGACATAGTATTTCCAGACGATCACGTACATTGATTTCTTCAACTATACCAACAGTGGAAGCGGAGAAGGAAACTTCTTTAGCTAACACGTAATGTACTGTTGTAGACATCAATTAGTGATTTTCGATGGATCTGACAATGTGGCATTCGAAGTGAATTTGATGTGATGATAAAGCGTAGCTTCTAGCCTCATCAACCGGTAAATGACAGAAATCGGGCAGGCAGCATGGCTAAGTCGGTCGCACCGAAGTAGGGTGTATAATCACCTATCTGGAGAATATTCATTTGTTTCTTAAATCTATCAATGCTGTCCCATATATATACGGGAACGGTTGCTGATCCCAACCGTTGGTGATGTACATTCGATACACTCAAGCGAAATGAGTGGTCGGTCATGTGTGGCTGAGTTACAAGATGTTCTTGTTGAACTCCAGTGTTTCGTTCCTAGAGTACACTGATCGGAAGGTGGTTCCATACCTTGTCATAGTTGGAAATCCAATCATCCAATACGTGCTTGCGATTTTGATTGTATACTATATATGTAGTAACGTGAGATGCAAGCGTTTCTGCTAGATTGATATTTATATGTACTTAGACATTATTATAATATCAAAATGATATTGCTTTGAAAAGTTATTTGGATTCTCATAAGGGAAAAACCCGTTCCGTATTTACAGTGTGGTCTTATGAGATATCATATACCTGTTTAAATGATTTGAGTTTATTCACACCAGTCCCATGACTGACCCGGAGTTTATTTTGTTGTTTTCCCTAAAATCTTGGGTGCCTAAATTTGTACGGGCAGTCAAGTAGTCGGGATTTTACAGATACACTTGGAGAGCTTGGAGCAGGAGGCTTCAGGATTCTATAGCTATTATTATTTCCGCTGTTGTTGTAAGTGTTGTACTCTGATAAGTGTTATTGTATACATATATTGATGTTATTTCAAAGATATGTTATGTTATATTTTATTCGTTCCGCTGTGAGATTCATGTTTACTCTGATGATGATGTTCTTCTTCTTCTTCTATTCTATAAGTTCTATCTTATCTATTCTCACCCTCTAATTTCTTTCATTAATTACCGGGATTTTTTGATGTTTTGGTTATCGACGTCGAGCTTACGTCGATAACCAAAGCCGCCGAAAATCCGGGTCACTACACTCTCTCCCTCACAAAATCAAATTCGACGTTAACAAAAAAAGAAGAAGGAGGAAATATACGAACCCAGCTCCAGCCCCTCCAGTCGCTGCCACCACCGCACTCCTCCTCCCCCTCCTCCTCCTCCTCCTCCTCTCCTCCTTCTTTTCCTCCTCTCCTCTCTCTCCTCTTTCCCTCTTCTAGTTTGCAAAACCCTAAGCCCAAATCACCACCACCCTAGCCATCACGGCTGCCACCACTGCCGCCGCCACCCCTTAGCCACTTCCTCATGTTCAGTCAGGCCCGCCGCCGCCCTCTGGCCACCCAGCTCCGGCCGTTGGCCCCGCCAAGTCCAAAAACCCAATTTTCTCCAAAAATCTCATTTTGCACAAAACCCCCGGTCACTATTTCGCCAATAACTCTCAAACGGTGCGCTTCTGGCCAAATCTCTACAATACCAAAATCGAAAAGCACAATATTCTCTTCGATTTGGTATATGGAAGTGCTATTTTGGATTGCGGACCTGTTCGGAAATCGCGTCCGAAGTCAACGGACCTGCTGCTGTTTTTTGCGATTTCTGGCGAATTGGTGCAATTATGGGAAAAAGTCCACTAGGTAAAAGTTGTCTGGAATGGCGCGTTTAGGCTAATGACAAAGTTTGGTGAAGATTGGAGGCTGTATGCAAATTCTAGAGCCAAAGGTGAATTCAAGTGCGAGAAAAGCGAAAAAACGGAGCGCGACGACAAAATCCTCCAATTAAAGATTGACAGAGTGGATCCCAAAGGTGAGAACTTCTCACTTTAATTTTATTTTATTTTCTAGTTAAAATATATACTAGGATGCAGACGGTGCTTAGCAGCACCCGACACCGTCGTCCACCGACCATGGATGAAACGACCCAAACTTCCCCGTAAAGGAAAGTTTGGATAGCTTTGAGAACAACACACATCAGGGCACAAACTGAAGAACATTTTATTGCTTATTGCAACAATTACATCAGAGTACAAGAATACAACAGAATATGAATACTCATTACACAAAAGAAATACAGTAATATCAGAGATTTAAATTACATTTAAATGGCAGCGGAAAAATAATACAAATATACAACCGAAAGGAATACACAGATACAGAGCTTTCCGAATATCGCTTCAGCTGTAAACCAGGATCCTGTAAATATATCTGCAAAAAGCTGCTCGACTGCTCGTGTGGAAAATATGGGCACCCGAGTTTATCAGTGAAACAAACTTCAGGTCAGTCATGAGACCGGTATGAGAAATCTTACTTAACTTATCTAATAATAAGGCTAATCACAGGACCACGCCGCTAACGCGGAACGAGTTTACTCCATTGGATTGACAGTGCATGAAATAAAGTAAATCGTTAAACAATGCAATGCTTTTCAGAAAAATGAAACCATTATAAGACTCAAGTCCCATCACATAATGCAACGCAAATCGGAGGATAGAGTTTTACCTTATAATGGTCAAAAATGCTTGATATGATAAAAACGGATTTTTGATATTATTATTAGTGTATATATGTTTCGAAAACAGTTTCAATCATAATGTATCAATCATAGACGACATAGGTATGATATACTAGTTCTACAATCAAAACCGCATGGTGTCGTATTGGAAATTGGGTTTCCATCATGAGTCGAGGCTAGGGATCGTCCTCTCCGATTCGAGACACTCTAGCAAATGCCTCAGGATTCCCCGCAGTGAACCCTTGGATCTTCAGGGCCGGTCCACACATAACGCTAGTTGTAACAACCCGAATTTTTACAACACGTTAAATCAAGAATCAAGACAGAATTAAATTATAAATTCTGAATCAAGTGAAACGGTCTGTGCCATTGCGTTCGTCTCGGAAAAATACGCGAAATAGAATCCGAGTTTTCGAGAATCGGAGTCCGTATGACCCGTTAAAGGCCCAAAGAAGATTTCTAGGAATTTGAATTTCGGAAACAGTTTTGGAAATCAGATCTGGGGCTAGGCGGGAAGTTTCCCCGCCTAGGCCATGTCGACAGGGTTGTCGACTTGGGCCCAGACCAAGTCGACAGCCCTGTCGACTTGCCTGTCGACAGGGGGTGGCCGGGGCAAATTGCCTGGCGCACCTGTTTGTCTCACCTGGTCTTGTTCTTGGGCTGATTCTGGAAGCTTCCGAGATCTGATGGTCCTAATCTATCCTAGATCTAATCCTATGGCCTAAAACACTCCTAATCTCTATAAAAACACCCCTAAGCCCCCCCTAAACCCTCATAACTCACCCTCTCCACAAAGTGCTGCCCAAATGCCAAGTGATCATGGCCTCCATCCCCTTTTCCTAAAGCCTATGCATTCAAATCGGGTTCAAATCAAAAGGTGCAAGCTTGCTACACCAAATAGAGGCCAAATCAACATTGCTATGCGAGTTTCATGAAGGTTCTTCAACAAAGGAAGCACCTTTCTTAGCCAAGATGATTCATGCTTCTTTCCCTAGGCCTAACTATGTAAGTTCTAGCTACTTTTGGATCAAAACGGTATTTTTAATGTTGACATGGGATAAAATGAGATAAAGCATAAGTATGCATGTATGTGAACCTAACTTTGTCCATTTTCTATGATCTATGACCTTAGACTAAGATGTAGCAACTTAATCATGTCACTCATGTTATGTTTAGCCTAGTTTATCTTGCAAGTTTGGATCTTTGTCTATGGAAGATTTGCATGAACCTTTGGGAACCATTTGACTTGTGAAACATAGGCAAATACTTGACCTCGGGGCTTATGCATGCATATGAACACAAACCCCTTATGTTTCATGCATGTTTGTGGCAAAACCTCCTTATGATATTATGCAAGTTTGTGGCCAAATCCTATATGATAGTATGCATGCTTATGGTCAATCCCTATATGACTCTATCATGCATGTTTTAAGGACCCCCTTATGACGCCATGCATGTTTGGAGCCAATCCCTTTTGTGGCATCGTGCATGTTTTGGGGTCTACATGTAGCCATAGTATACCTACTATGTTGACTCGCTTTGCTTGCGTTGGGAAAACACGATTTTGGGTAGTTAGATAAACATGAACATGTCGCGAAATCTTAACTTGAATATGACATGTGTTTATACTTGAAAATATGACTTGAAAGATAACATGGAAGTTGACATGTAAGTATGCATAAAAACATGAGCTTGGGAATTTACCTATTAAGTTAGGTCTACCCTTTGGGAATTTACCTATTAAGTTAGGTCTACCCAAATGCTTGAAAAACTTGTAACATGTTTTGGAAACATGATGAACTTAGATAATATAAGTGTGGCCAACTCGAGGTTGGGTTGAGTTTGCAACGTAAAACTACCCGGAACCGACCGACCTAACTAGTAGTTGCAAACAATAGGACCCAATGTGAGAAGTTGGTCATGTCGCGCTTAAGACCCGAGGTTAGACTAGGTTGTGGTGTAAATCTACCCGGACCCGCCCGGCTTAACTAGTAACCACAACAAGGTCTAATGTGAGAGGTTAAGAGTGCATTAATTAAATTAATGCCACATGATAAGGTTAAGCAAATTTGACTAATGACACTTAACCGATATGACACGAATGGGTAGGTTAAGTGGGACCGGGCTTGATTTCCTTAATGACACTTAACCAATTCAGACTTGGTAATTAGATGGGGTTAAGTAATCCACACTTAACTAATCTAAACACGGTAATTCGATGGGGTTACGTTAAACACTTAACCAATTTAAACTTGGTAATTCAATGAGGTTAAGTAACCAATACTTAACCAACTTAATGGGATAATTTAATGGGATTAAGCAACTTATACTTAACCAATTATACATGATGATTTGATGTGGTTAAGTGACCTAAACTTAACCAATCTAATTCGTTAATTTGATGTGGTTAAGTGACCTAAACTTAACCAATCTAACTCGTTAATTGGATGTGGTTAAGTGACCTATACTTAGCCAATCTAACTCGTGAATTTATGGAGGTTAAGTTAACCCATACTTAACCAATATAACGTGAAAACATGATAAGGCTAAGTCACGAATCACTTGAATACGCTTGACCGATTTGACTCGGTAATTTGACAAGGTCAAGTTAATTTATATAATTAACCAATCTAAAATGATAATTAGACGAGGTTAAGTTATGGATTGCTTAATATACTTAGCCAACTTGACACATGGTTTGTAGGGTTAAGTCTTGGACTTGGATACTTAGCCAATTTTGACATGGTTTGTAGACGGGTTAAGTTGTGAACTTAAGTGACACTTAACCCATTAGATAAACCCTAATTCGGAGGATTAGGTAAATAACCATAGTTAACAAGGATTATGGAAATAAGGCTAAGTGGTAAACCTTAGTTAAAAGAAACTAAGTAATAATTCTTAGCCAAGGAAATTTGGACCACCTCTTAGATAGATGAGTAACCCGATACGTTAGGTCAACGTTTAAGTATGCGTGTAGGAGCAGACTATCTGATTTAGATAAAGGCTCCAACGAACTGGGTAATGAAGCAGCGGCTTCGGGGAACGTGAGGATATTCTTGGGATCCCTCTGTGAGCTGCCAGGCCATTATACTAGGCTCACGAGAGGTTGAGGTCTGCGGTAGAAGAACCAAGAATATGCCTTGGTTGCTATGCGAGCGACCTAAAGACTGGGGTGGATAGCAGTGAGTCGACGAATACATAAGGTGCCCGAGATAGCAAGTTCGTCGATCATCTACCATCTTGAGTCAAGCGTGTACGTACGGAAAGGCAGGGAACACCCAACAGACCATAATTGCTATCTAATTATGGGTGAGGTAGGCCGTAGGATGTGGGCTGGCCGGAGTGTAGTTCTCATGCAAGATTTTCTCTTGTGTTGCCTTTCACTAGTTGAGGGAGGGGTCTCGTGGGACCATAGCCACGTGTAGAAAAGCAGACCTTAGTATCTGCATCGGCAGATAAATCTAAAGCTCCCGACCGAGTCCTGTATTTCTTGTTTTGCCCTGTGACAGGACTCGGATGGCACGATGTGATACATGTGCATACAGTTATAGAAAAACGATTCACGATGAATGCGTGGGAAAAAGGGCGCGGTTGAGGGTTAGCGTAATCCCTAGTGGCCTAGGTGGTTTAACCCAAACCGAAATACGAAAGCGTGCAATAGGTAAGCGTAATCCCTAGTGGTGCTAGGTGGCGTAAGTCCTAGTAGTCCAAACGATGATTCATATGGAAGAGCCTAGCTAGAACAAGGGTGACAGTCCAAACGATTTCAAGGATAATACGACATAAGGAAGCCCGTACGAGGTACGGCAAAGGACTGAACTTGTATACATGGAAAGAAACATATGATTTGAGTAACCTATATATGCGATATATTAGGTTGACATGGACCATTACACGACTTTGAGCAAGGGACATTCATGGTTAACACATGACGCGGGTAGGGATACTAGTACGAGAGGTGCAGAGCAAATATACATGTTAGAACTAGGAAGAATATACATAATAGATACCGTGGGATGTTAGACGGGGTAGATACCTTGGGATAATGTACTCGTTAGAAATCTGACGATGTGATACCTTGACTTATCATAACACCGTAGTTTATCATGATACCTTAGTTTACTTTGCCACAGTAGTTCAACCGGCTATCCTGGTTTATCTATATTGTAGTTATCCTTATGTTTACTTTCAGTTTATGCATGTCATGTTACCTTTACCTGTTTTTATACTGGAAGTAGATAGGACTTACTCAGTCTTTTTGACTGACCCGTTTTGTTTCGCCTCTTTTCTTCCGTCCCCCCCCCCCCAGGTTTCAGGGAGGAAACAATGCTGTTTAGTTCGGACTTCTTCCGCTTGAAGGTCATCATGGATGGCTTGGACTTCTCTTGGCTATGGATACTTTACTGTTTTTACTTGGGGAATAATTTATTAAAAAGTCTTTATGCTTCTTTACTATTGCAAGACAGGTTTTGATGTACTCTAATGTAAAAGGCTTTAGACCTTAATTATTGAATTTATGAAAGTTCGATTTTACTTCCGCTATTTTATATGTTCTGTCTTGTGATATTTCTGTGCATGTTTACCAATAATGCCCCTCTAAAGCTAGTGCATTCCTTTGCGAGTGACCCTAGCGGAGGCGGGGTGTTACACTAGTGGATTGGCAATTCCTGAACACATGCTTCCCGATTCTTTTGAACCTCTAATATGGCCACTAACAACCTATAAAACCGAGGTACCTCATAATCCATCATCCACATAAGTAAAAATGTCAGGGCTGGTAGGTCGCTGACACCACTTCTAGCTAGAAAGAAACGTGTGCACTCCCTGCAGTCCTGATCCCGTTTTTGACTCATACCGGGGTGTGAGGTTCGCGAAGTCACGTTATACACAAAGCTACGCCTAAATAGGCTATGCTTTGATCATCAACCACAAGGCCTGCTTTTCAACAAAAGCCTTGATCATTTGCATCTTGGCGTGCCATATTGACAATCCACGCCATGCGATCAATCACTTTCAATATATACCCTTTGAGGGTGTTAACCAACAGAATAAATTCTCCGCCACCAAACATATATATATTAAATAGAAATCAATTTAATTTACATGGAATGAAATTCAACGTCAGACACACATCTATTTACAAGTCTGTTCTGGGTCTGAACGAAACCAGAGACGCTAGGTTCCCGCATATCTGGACGATCCACACGTACGTCCGGACAAACTACTACTATTAACCCTTTCCTAGGAGCGACCCAGTGTCGGGCATCAGTAGCTGTTCATTCGATGTGAAGATCGCCGATCTTCAACCACCGTCTTCATCTTCGACTCTTCATCGTCGTAGTAATTATTCAAAATGGGTTAAACCCGGTCTTTCCGAATAACTTGCTTATTTTAATAATTAAAAATTAAGTGCTATAAAAACACATCCAATGCCTCATTCCAATTCAGAATATTCTTCTAATAAAATATTCACATAATCTTATTAAAGATAATTTTTTTACATTTATTCTTAAATCTTTCTTTTAAAGATTTATTAAAAACTCCAATTTGGTTTTAAATATCAAAAATCATTATTTAATGATTATTTAAATTTAAGAAATTAATCCTATCTTTAACTGGGTTAAAGAACTAATGTCATTTAAAACACAGTCCACGGTAAACCCAAAATCGTCTTCCATTAAAATATGGAATCTTCACAGAAATCAAATCAATATATAATCGTTATAAATCTCTGTATCCGCCCAATAATATAAATGGAATACGGCAAAGCCTCTTAAATTCCGTATGTAGTATTGGTTTTCTTCTACACTTTCATCTCGATTATTATTAAATCGAATTCTATTCAATTCTAATTTAATAAATTAAATTGGAAAAACTTGGCTTTGGAAAATTTCCATTTAAATCTTAATAAAAGATTTATAAATTCCAAATTTCATTTTCACTGTTAATTGGGTTGAAGAACAAATGTCGCTTAAAACACAATTCACAATAAACCCAATTCACACTTTCATTTTATTCCAATTATTAAATAGAATTGAAAACTTTAATAATCTCAATTAAAAGATTTATTCTTGCCTCAACTGGGTTTAAGAACGGTGTTATCAAAGACACCATTCACGACAAACCCAAAAATCTAATTAATTTAATTTAATTTCAATTAAATATTAACTAATTGGGAAACTTCATTAAATGATTTAGTCTAGTTAATAACTAGTTCATTTCGATAAAAAGATATTTTTCTAAAATATTCTTTTTCTAAAAATATTCTTTTTCTAAAAATATTCTTTATTGGAATGTGACTCAATCAACAACCATCTAGTTTTAGTTATATGGTTTCCATATATTGCATGTAATCAAAAATCATGATAAACAATTACCAAACATCCAAATAACAACCAGAGTGGATTCTACAACTAAATATTGGGATTTGTGTATGTCAAATATCATCCCAATACCCGTGTGGGGTTTCATCCAACAAACAAATAATATATTATTTGTTCACTTGAGAGATGTGTGAAAATTATCGTCCCAATCACATAAACAAGTCGGATGATTTGTAAATGGAAGTGTAATATTCAATTTGAATATACTAACATTATCTTTAATACGTCAAACATTTCAACGTCACAGACATATATTTCAAGACATCATTAACATCATATCTTTAACATATGAATACTCTATTTTAATATCTAATCCTTTTTACTACAACAAACATACAATGAAAATATAATTTTCATCGTCAATTTTTCTAGTGAAAACAACTCACAATAAAAATAAAGTTTAATCGATAAATCTTTTTATTGCAAACAAATGACACTCAAAATATGAACTTTATATTCTTATATTTTATTGAAAACAAATTGGCGATAAAAATATAATCTCTTATTGTGACAATGCGACAATAAAAACATAATCTTTTTATTATAATCCTTCTACTAAAACAAAGTGACAATAAAGTGTAATCTTTTATTTCATTTCTTTTTATTGAAACCATATCACATAAAAATACAACCATTTAATCCTATTCATTTTAATGAGAATAATATTACATAAAAATGTATGTTTTTAATTCCATTCTTTTTAATGAGAACAATATTACATAAAAATGTGAACTTTTATTTCTAATCTTTTTATTGTAACTAATCGACAATAAAAATATTAACTTTTATATCTTTTGTGCAATCCTTTTCAATGACCAAAGATGTATATTTTGGTGTAATCCTTTTCAATGGCCAAAAATGTATATTTTTATCTAATTCTTTTCAATGGCCAAAAATGTCTATTTTTATCTAATTCTTTTCAATGTACAAAAATGTACATTTTTGTCTAGTTCTTTTTAATGTACAAAAATGTTCATTCTTGTCTGGTTCTTTTTAATGTACAAAAATGTTCATTTTTGTCTAGTTCTTTTTAATGTACAAAAATGTTCATTTTTGGTCTTAATCTTCTTAAATGACAAAAATGAATGTTTGGTTTTAATCTTCTAAGTTTGACAAAAATGAATATGGTTATCTACTTCTAATTAGATGACAAAAATCTATATTTTTATTTCAATAATCATGTTTTGACAAAATCTATATTATTTTTCTTCACTAACATGTTTTAACACAAAAATGTTATTCTTCTTCACTAACATGTTCTAACACAAAAATGTTATTTTTCTTCACTAACATGTTTTAACACAAAAATGTTATTTTTCTTCACTAACATGTCCTAACACAAAAAATGTTATTTTCCTTCACTAACATGTCCTAACACAAAAAATGTTATTTTTCTTCACTAACATGTTTTAACACAAAAATGTTATTTTTCTTCACTAACATGTTTTAACACAAAAATGTTATTTTTAATTCAACTAATCATGTTTTGACAAAAGTGGATATTTTTAATTCAACTAATCATGTTTTAACAAAAATGAATATTTCTAATTCAACTAATCATGTTTTAACAAAAATGTTTCTAATTCAACTAATCATGTTTTAACAAAAATGGATATTTCTAATTCAACTAATCATGTTTTAATAAAAATGAATATTTCTAATTCTACACTTTTTTATTGTATTCAATATGTCAATAAAAACATAATTTCTAATTCTACACTTTTTATTGTATTCAATATGACAATAAAACATAATTTCTATTTCTACACTTTTTATTATATTTAATATGACGAAAATTCAACGACCCACTGGATTTTCGGCCCCGAAAATCGACATAAATACAACTACCGTATCTAATGCCGACCTTCCAAGCACTGAAAACACAGGAATGTTATTAGAAAGAATTTAGAGGGTGAGAAAAGAAAGAATATTAGAATAGAAGAAAGAAGAAGAACGACACATCATAATCTCATAGTGGAACAAATAAAATATAATATCAAAACTCTTCATACAAAAGAACTGTATATACATACCAATCATCAGAGTACAACATATATCAATCACAACGGAAATAACTTTATATAACTAGCGGTGAAGCATCCTTCTCCCAGCTTCTAAAAACTCCAAGAGAACCTAACCTGGGTATACACTCGGTCTGACCCAAGCACATTTGAAGCAAAGAAAAATTCACCGGGTCAATCTGGAATACTTTCAGTGATAAATTCACAACACAAACAACTTGTTTAACTTTGAAAAAAAAACTTTTTGAAATAAAAGGATAATAGTAAGACCATCCCACACATAAACATGGACGGTTTTTACCTTACTATAACCCAAAACACTTTTTTGAAATCATAACTTATTCTGATATTATAATAATGTCTAAATACAAATAGATTACAATCTAGCGGAACGCTTGCATCTCACGCTCCACATATATAGTATAAAATCAAAACCGCGGGCGCTTATCGGAAATTGGATTCCGACTATGACAAGGTATGGAACCACCTGCCGATAGTGTATCTCTAGAGGCGAATACACTGGGTTCAACAAGAACATCTTGCAACCCGGCCCACACATGACCGACCACTCATTTCGCTTGAGTGTATCGAATGTATATCACCGACGGTTGGGATCAGCAACCGTCTCCCGAAAAAGGGACAACATCGATAGATTAAAGAAGCAAAAGGAATTTCTCTAGATAGGCGATTATACACCCTAATGGGAGCGACCCACATAGCCATGCTGCCTGCCCGATTTTTGTCATTTCCCGGTTGATGAGGCTTGAGGCTAGAATTTTCCTTTATGATATCTGGTCATCATTCACTTTGAATGCCACATTGTCAGATCCGCCAAATCACTAATTGACGTCCACAAAAATACTCTGGTCGTTAAGCTAAGAGAGGTGCCCCTCTCCGCCACAAACAGAAATACGTTTGTAAAAATCAACGTACGTGACCCTTAAGAAATACTCTGTTGGACATTCGTCCATACAAGTCATCCAAGAACAGGATGAACCGAAGGTACCCTCCTACTGCATCCAATTTAGGAATCACCCCATGGATCAGTAGCGAGTAGTCCTTACAAATTCGTAGATCCCAACCACGACAGAATCACAAACCAAATAACTCTGGTTGCAAGCCAGAGAAATTCGACAAGTTGTCCTTCCGCTTATGAAGATCCACAATCTTCATTTGCTCCATCTTCAATTACCATCTTCGCGTATTTGTTGGTCGGAATGGTTTTCGAATATAAATTCAATCCCGGTCTTTTCGTACCAACAATCATATTGGTCAGATTTTGATAGTCGGTGATTTAACTATCAAATAGCAATTGTGTAATTAAAATGATTTCACTGATTAAGTATTTGGCATTACCTAGCCTATTTAAAATATATTTAACAAATTGGTAAATAAACTTTTAATTCTTCCTACATATTCAAAAACATTATATTTATCCTTATTTTATTATAACAAAACTGTTTATATGATTTTTGAGTGCGTATATACACACACACAACTGTCTGTTTCCTTTTAGAATATCAATATATTTCTTTAAAACCTTTTTCCCTTTTTCTTTATATTCGAGCATCTCACGATATACATATACGTATATACTTAATAGTATAAACCAAATTACCCATTTCTGATATGATAAATCAAATATTAAATTATATAATTTAAAAATCAAATATTCTTATTTACTTTGGAACTAATATTGCAATATCATTTATATTCCAAAAGCTCGCATTAGAGTTCAATATCCCTCGTATAGTATAAAACCAATTCCAACGCCTTCACTCATTCCAAACTAATACCATTCCTCGATAATAGTGAAGTCGTTCAAGTTGGGGTATTTTATTTACCTCTCAGTCCTTGATCGACCCCATTCTTACCCTAGAATAAATACCAGTTTGTCACTTAAACATTGATATTAGAATTCTCGTTTACCACTTTGATTTAAAACCTGGTTTTATAAAACGTTTCTTATATTTGAAATCCTCATCCCATAATCTTTTACTTAATTCCTTTAATTAAGTAAATATTCAATAAACACAACTTTTATCCTACACATAATTTAACTTATGACTCTTTATACTTATAATACAAATCCCATGTCAAATAATTTTCTTACATCCATTCGGGCATTCTTAATTAAACCTTTACTTGGATTTCATAACTAAAATCCGCTTATTACCTTCTTTAAAATAAAACCTTTTTAACTTGGATTTTAATCCCAAAATCCATTTACCAATATTTAACACAAACAATTTATATGTATTTCCTTTCCGTTTGGAATCCTTACTTCAATTCTTTAATATCTTAAAGTCATTGTTTTGGTTTAAAAACCTCATTTTAAAATTCGCTTGGATTCCTTCCAAATCACCTATACTCATCCGTTTAGCACCTTGTAACAATTTAGGTTGGATTTCATTCTAAATCAATTTCCATATTTCAGCTTATTGCTAAACTTAACTTACGATTATGTAAAATCTTATTTAAATTTCTGAATTTCACTAAAAAATCCCATTAACCAAATCTCGTTTGAAACCCGATTTATAAATCCCTTTATAACATCCTTATTGCCCTCTTTGACTAACCTTAACGCCACTTGATCACTTCTCAAATGAATTCAAATTAAAAACCATCGTTTTAATTATTATTAATTAAAATAATAATTAACTTTGTTATTTACTACATTAGAAATGGTTAACTTTGATATTAATCAAAAATAGGATTATTATCATTTTTTAAAAAACTTATTAACCAACTCAATAATTACTTTGGATTATAGTTGATCGAAGATTAACTAATACTTAACACTAACAATTAAATATTCCTTAATTGTAGTTAATCGGGGATTTACTAATATTTAACATTATTTGATTTATTTTATGAATATTCAGAAAATTCTATTAATTCCATTATTAATTTTATTCCATTATCAATTTAATCCCATTATCAATTTAAATTAAACACGGTTGATTTTGTCAACTGTGCATGTCAGTTAACTATTAACTGGATTTCATTGTCATTTCCCCTTTTAAATTAATTAAATAACTTAATTAATTTAAAAACTCCATTTAATTGTTTTAAAAACAATTATTTCATTTTACCAACTTGTAGGTAAATACTTTGGCTTTCTGCTTTTTGAACATGTCTAGATCATAAGACTTAATTACATAAACCATTTAATTAATTTCTTTCATGAACTCGATTTAAAATATTTAGTTATAAATTTCTAATTTAATTATTTGTAAAAAATAACTGGGAAACTCCAATTCAGTCATAAAATAATTTATAACTTTAAAACTACGTCAATCCACCTGACGGTAGACCGATGTTTGAAACAATATATTTTAGGCCATTCACTGCCAATCACCCAATCAATACTGTCGATTGATTTCAATTACAACAACGCTGAATATATATATTCAACCATCAACATTCAAGCAACTTTTGGTGTCAGTCAGTGTGTAAATTCATATATGAATAATATGCACCACAAATAAAATATAGTTTATTTGAGGAATCCGGTCGGATCCCTCCTACCTGTCCTTCTCTGCATCACAGATAACAGTTTGATAATAATATACGAATTAAATTTCAATGATAAAATGACGAAAAATAACAGCAACCAATCAAACAAATAAACAACCAATTAGCATCCATAGCGTCTAATCAACCAATTTATAATGTTAACGGTAAATTATATTTTTCTATGAATTTACCACATCGCAGGATTCCAGAAGGTGTGAGAATTAACTCACCAAATCTAATTCTGTTTGACGGTTGACGCGTTTGTTGCATTTAATTTGAAACGAACGCTCAAAATTATCTGAAAGTCCAACTGTGTCCAATCGAATCCCAGTCAGCACCATTTTCTAGGTCTCATCCCTGCGATCCCAAGGATCCTGTTTCGTCAGATTCTGTTTACGTATGTCAAAGTTATATAAGATATACCCTATGATTTAAATTATGAATCCTTTAATAAATTAACAAATAAATAAATTAATTAACCTTACCTTAATTACCGTTTAATGAGCCACGTCATCATCGTTTGGAAACAAACGCGTTTTCCCCTATTTGATTTCCTCAAACCCGATGGCCTGGGATTCACCAAACACGACATCAATTCAACCTCGCCAGTGCCGCCACCAATGACCTGAGAGCCCCTACGACCCCTCGCCAGAACCGCCGTATCGAGACCCTCCTCTGCCCTGATCGCCGACCCTCCAGAAGGAACGAGCTCACCGGAAATGCCACAAGAACGGAAAACTTTCATGGCCAGAATTTGCCACCCACAGGCCACCATCTAACGCCGGACCGCCACCAACCCTCGAACTCGCCACCTCCACCATTTCTGTTCAGATGGCCGACCCTCTAATCAAGTCACGACGCCGGAATTTGAAGAAATTCGATTCGAACTCCCCCAAATAGTCTACTCCGTTCAACTTATCGTCTTGACCACCACAGGCAATTCCAGACCCCCATACCAAAGTCAAATCAAAGCCTGATCTCTCCTCTACATCCTCCCACTGGTCTTAGCTTCTGAAATCGACCACAACCCTTCCAAAACAGATAAGAACGAAACCCCTTTTTCTCGGTTACTGGCAATTTCCGGCGACCTCAGTTGACTGTTCCACCCCAAATTTTTACACAACGTAAATATGAACCCGATCTACAACTTTGCTTCTGGTCATCCCACCGATTCTTGACAGAATTGGAGAAATAAATTGATTTGTATACGAGGGTTTTTCCGCAAATATGCTGAATGGTGGAAAATAGTTTGGGCTGAAGTTCTGATTTTGAGGGTATATATATTTGTAAATATAAATATTTTACATTGACGTGACAAGCGATGTTGACTGACGATTTTTATTTCGTATCTATAGCAATTTCGAACACTGTTTATTGGCTCATGTGCTCACATACAAACTATGTTCGTGATGCAAATGGATGGCATAGTATAATTTGATGTTACGATCCTAACAAAACTTTTTTTGTCGAATTCCGAGTCCGTTTGCTCGAACGACGCTCGTTCACGTCCAAATGATCGAATTATTTGTATTTTATTTTACAGCGCCCACAAATTAACTACAATTGACGCGCAACTTGAAATCTAGCAATATTTTACTGTTGCGGTCTCAAAAAAATTTGTTTTGTTGAAAACGGAGGTCGTTTGAATAATGATCCTTTTCAAAGGTCCAATTTACATTAAAATAAACCAATTTTAAAATGCCTCAATATAATATAAATAAAATATTGTTATTGGCCATACATGAACATAATTTCATATATTACTAAAATAAAATATCACAGGTTGAATTTCATGCCAAATCAATATTTAAAATATTTAAAAACCCTTTATTTTATATAAATAAATCACTATAATATATAAAGGAATTCGATAACGACTATTTTAAAATTTGATTTGGACATAAAACAAAATCTACACTATGAAAACTGGATTTTTCTCTTTCATTAGAAAAATATTATCCAACAGATTCTGACGTTTCTTGTTTCGAGAAAATCCGATTTATTTTGAATCCTGTACAGTCGTTTAAAGTTCAAAACGCCATATTACGACTACCACGCCGCTGCAGCTCGTTTTATAATATAATTATAAATTTAGCACTCAACCGTCATTTTATAAACGAAATCCCTACGATAATTTCAATATAACCCATATTGAACCATTTTAAATTGCCCGATCACACTATACTTCAAATTCAACATTTTTCCAAATAATTTGGAATTAAAATATTATATATTATTAATATAAATAAATATTCAAGACAAAATAATTAAATTCAAATATTTAAATTCAAATATTTAAATTCAAATCGATATTTGAAATAATTCAAATAATCTAGCAGAAAATACAGACGTTACAGAAAAAACATAATTACTATTTCTACACTTTTTATTGTATTCAATATAACAGAAAAAACTTAATTTCTATTTCTACACTTTTTATTGTATTCAATATGACAATACAAATTTTTCTTTTTATTCAAGAAGAATATGACACCAAAATATGTTCTTTTTATTCAAAAAAGAAAATGACAATAAAAATTATTCTTTTTATTAAAAAAGAAAATTTTAAAGTAATTACATGTCCATGAATCAAAATAAAGATGAATTCTTTATTCTTAAATCTAAATCCCAAATTTATGTATTCAATAAAAACTATATTTTTGTAAATAAGAGAAATCAATACTTGTGGATTTAAATAAAAGTTGAAATCTTTATTTAAATCAAATCTGTGCATATGGATCTAACACAAAAGACCTAGATCTGGATAACAGAAGATAGAAGAACGATTTCACTGCAAATCAAAACTGTATTCATAGGTACAAATTAAAATATGATATTTATTTTAGATCTGATTTTAACCGCAAACTAGATATTCACAAAAAAAGGAAGAAACTTATCGTAAATCTGATAAATCATGAACATCGGAATACACCACAAACAACAATTAATAAATTCTAAATCACAAACATCGCAGATCTAAATCATTACATACATACAATGATTTTAAATAGCGAGAAAGATAATTAAATTTTTTTTAATTATTAAATCAGAATTCTCACCGTGCTTTTATTTAGATTCGAAATTTGGCTAAAACTAGATCTGCTCAGAATCAGTCCTAGTCAGTTCAGAAGCATAGATCTTGAGATTACGATTACAATACTTCTGAAATCGTCCAATTCTGAATTCGTATGATGAAGTTATGATTTATTTAATTGGATAACTTTTAAATATAATAAATTAATTAATTTACTTTAGAACTTTTATACCTTCTTCAATTCAGAACATCGTCCGTGGGTTTCAAGTCACTATTCGAACCTAGGGTTCGATGTTTCACGCGGATCGAGGTACTAGAGCTCGATCAGGACACGCCATGTGGAAGGTGAAGGGAAGGCGTTCCAGTCGCCGACGGTCTTGGCTAACTCAGTGGCCTGAGATGATCTCGGCGGTGGTGTAAAGTCGGCTCCTTTAGAGGCTTGGTTCTCCTTCCTTGCTCCAATATAAATACCAAAATTGGTATGAAATCGAAGTCGGTTGAATGCTCTACAAAATCTTCCAAAGGGGTATCGAATTCTGTTGAATGGTTTGGAGGCAATCGGAGGAAGAAATTTCAAGCTGTAGCCGTTATCGATTTCAGTAGGTTACGGGTGTTTTAGGATTTACTACTGTACGTGTATTTATACACGTATAATTCTTATTTAATTCTATTTAATTCAATAAATTCCTTTTAGCCCATAGGAACTCCAATTCAAACTCAACGAGTGTCGCCTCTAGCTAAATGCCCCCATCCCGGACACAATGGGCTAGGTCCCGTCAGTCAAATAGATCATTTCCAGTCTGTTTTCTTTAGTTTAAAATATAATTCATTTATTTATTTAATTCAAACGTACATTTAAATTCACCGGGGCCATATGCGGACTCTAAAAATTACGGAAAAATTATTCCTAGCTTTGTTTTGGCGATATGGTCCTAACAAAATTAATTTCGTCGAATTCTGAGACTGTTTGAAAAATGGTCATTTTCAAGTCGATTAAAATCGACTAAAACCGACAAAACACATTTTCTTTTGCCACGCTCACATATTAATACGAAAAATTATGAAAATTGAAACCTAACAATAAATTGACATTCCGGTTCCGACAAAAGTGGTTTCATAAAAAAACAGAGGTCGTTTACAAAATGGCTACTTTTAAGGGCTATATATTATATTAAAATATATATAAATTCTATAGCAACTTTTCTAAATTTTATACTGACATAACTTACAACTTTTAAAGTGAAATCCCAGTTTCTTAATTCGTTAGAAGGATATAGTTAAACAAATTTAAATATTTCTTGTTTCATTCAATTCTGAGTTAAAATGAATTCTGTATATTCAGTTGAAATTAGAAATCGAAATTTCGAACTACCGCGCCATTTCAAACTCCTTTTATAACTAAATTAAATTTATTCGTTTTAACTTCGATTAAAATAATTTTTTAGTCGTTATTATTTAAAATAAACCATTTTAAATATTAAAAATCTATTAAAATTCCTAAATTAAAATTTTTAAATTGGTTCCAAAATTCCAGGTTGTTATAATGGATGACTTGTTTGATTATAATGTATTGTGAAAATTGATTGTGATGTGGAATGGAATAAAATATTCATGTGTTGAATAAAATATTTTATAGTTAAAAATATAATTTTTAACGTGTATATGAATAAAATAAATATTCATAAACAAATTGGACGATTTGTTTATATACACACATTTGACGGATATTGATTAGGACGATATATTTTACACATCGCCCAACTGCACAAATAATAATCAGTGTTTGTTGCTTGAAAACCCCACACGAGTATTGGGATGATATTCGACATACACTAATCCCAGTATGTCAATCGATGGGTTGACAGACTGTTGTAAGCGTTAAATATTTATATTTGATGCTTATGCAGTGTAGAATGCACTCTAGATGATGGTTAATTGTTTATCATTGTTGTTATATACATGTGTTGTATGAAATCCATATAAATAGCATTATATGGTAATTGACTATGTTTGATTGCAGTTCAGAAAGAATGAATATTTTAAAATAACGAATATTTTAAAATAATGAATATTTTAAAAATATATTCTGTAAAAGATCAAAATCTGTTTTTGATGTCCGATTTGGGATGGACACAAAAATATTTAAATATATAAAGTCGTGTTGATTAGATTAACGCCATTTTGACATGAACGATATTTATATCGATTTTATTCATTTTTATATTGATTATCGAAAAGGAAATGATTTCAAAATCTAATGTTTTGAAAATACTATCATTTATATATCGATAATATGGAATATTCAATTTTGATTTGGAATTGAATATGAAGTTGAAATCGTTTTGAAAACGAATTTAAAACGATTTATAAAATACATTTTAAATGGAAATCGACGAAATATATATAATATATATTATATATATAATGGCCTGAATAGAACGCACTCCGCCGCGGCAGTTCGCGAATTTCGACCATTGACTTTGAACGTACATTACGAGAGATCCGATCGTCGGATTCTCCTAAAACTAGAACCATTGGGTTCGTATCAAAAAGAGCTTTCCGACGAATACAAGGGATTTGAAATCTAACGGTTGGATTTAGAATTATGTCCAAATCAAATTTGGAAAAGGTCACTGTAAGTGTAGTTGGAAGACCGTTTATGGAAATCGACTGTACGGTCCTTGATAAAATTATTAAAAATATCAATAATTTGTGTAAAATCATAATAAATGATTTCGAAAGAATTGGGATGAAAAGTTCCATATTTGAAAAGATAAAAATCAATTTTTATCGAAATGAAGTAGTTATGAACTAGAATTAATCATCCAATATTTTTAAATAAATAAATTGGATTTGAAATGGTTTTAAAAATAATAACCAGAACTTCCAATACATGAATTGGAATGGATTTGAATCGAAATTATCATTGGAATATTTCGATATTGGATTCCGTGATTATACGGATACCGTGGAGGAATTTGGAAGATATATATATATATGTATGTATATATATATCGTAATTCTCAATATGATATTTATTAATCTCAAAATTGGATATTGAATATAAGCCGATATAATTTCTATTCAGAGCCGTATAGTTGATATCAAATGGGATTTTGTGTTTGTCATGAATGATGTCTTAAATAAAACTGTTCTTAAATCCAGCTGAGAAAAGAATAAATCTTTTAATCAAAATTATAAGAGTTTCCAATTAATTAACATTTAATTGGAATTGAAAATGGAATGTGAATTGGGTTTATTGTGAACTGTGTTTTAATGACATTCGTTCTTTAACCCGATTTACAGTGAAATATGATTTGAAATTTATAAATCTTTTTATTAAGATTTAACGAGAATTTTCCAAAGTAAAGCATACCGGTTTAATATATTAGATTGGAATTGAATAGAATTCGATTTGATAGTAATCGAAGTAAACTTCGTTGGAGGAAGACCGTTAATACATATGGAATTTAAAAGGCTTTGCCGTTATTCCATTTATATTATTAGTCGGATACGGAAATTGATATCGATTATATATTGATTTGTTTTTCCGTGAAGATTCCATAATTAATGGAATGTGATTTGGGTTTATCGTGAACTGTGTTTTAAATGACATTAGTTCTTTAACCAAGTTAAAGGCAGGATTACATGTCTGTCATGGTATTTCAAACTGTATGGTTGGTCTCTGCTAAATATATATTTGTTTGGTGGCGGAGAATTGATTTTCTTGCTTAACATCCTTCTCTAAGACGTACGAGCTTAGGGGTTATATTTCGGTAGAAATCAATAGTATGGTGTAGATTGTCGATGCAACATGTTTGTGTTTCCAAAGTTAAATAATCATTAATATTGATTTTTGGAAAGATTGAAACTAAGTGGATTTTTAATGAATCTTTAATTAGATTGAAATGTGAATTGATAATTTAAATTATCAAATTTGGGAAATGATCGAGAATGGAGTATCACCAGTTTTTCTCCTAGCGATAGTTAAATCTTTAATTGGATTTGAACGGGAAATGGTAATTAATTTTACCGATAACACCATGGTGTTAGTTATGGAGTAATACCAGTTTTGCTCCATGGGATGAATAGGTTGGGATTGGGAAATTAAAGAAATGATTACTTCGGTAAGGTGCGTTAATCCCGGCTAGTTTGGAAAACCTTAATATGGTTTGAATGATATCCAAAGGAAGATTAAAGAATAAATTTTAAAGAATTTATCTTTAATAAAATTAACGGGAACAAATCCCTAAAGATGTGAATATTTAAATAAAAGAATATTCATAATTGGAATGAGGCGTATGTTGTGTTTTTATAGCACTTGTTTATTATATACACGAGTTATTCGGAAAGGCAGAGTTCATACCCATTCTGAACAACTTATTCGACGATATGTCGACGATGAAGACGGTGGTTGAAGACCGGAGGTCTTCACATCGTTTGGATGATTACTGATGTCTTTATTGGGCTGTACACCCAAGATGAGGTAATAAGTGGTGATCGTCCAGACGTACTTGAAGATCGACCGAATATGCGAGGACCTCTCTCCTGTATTGGACATATGGGACGAGGAATAAGATGCCTCCGGTTTCGTTCAGACCCAACAAACTTGTAAATGGATGTGTTTCTGACATTGGATTTTATTCTATATTGATTGATTTCTATTGAATATATGTCAGTTTGGCGACGGAGAATTTATTCTCTTGCTTAACGCCCTTCTCTTAGACGTACGAGCTCAGAGGTTGTATATCGATAGACATCAGTCGCATGGCGTGAATTGCCTGTGTGGCATGCTAAGATGCAAATGATCAAGGCTTTTGTTGAAAAGCAGAGTCTTGTGGTTGATGATCAAAGCACAGTTTTAATATAGCATAGCTTTGTGTATAGCGTTAATTCACGGGCCTCACACCTCGGTATGAGTCAAAAACGGGATAAGGGGCCCAAGGAGAACATGACGTTTCTTTCTAGCTATGGGTGGTGTTGGGGTTTTGCAAGCCCTGACATTTTTATATTTTTACCTTTGTGATTGTTGGAATGCGAGGCGCTTCGGTTATATCAGTCTCTATGGAGCCGATGGATAGGTCCGATTGGACCGGGAAACGTGTGTTCAGGAATTGTAACAGCCCGGAAAATCCGAGCCAATTTAAGATTTTTATTTTGGTAATTTTATTGAATTTTGAATATTTAAAATGAATTATTTTAAATAATAACAACGAGAAATTTATTTTGAATAGAATTAGAACATATATATTTATTTGAGTCGATGTTAGAATATAAATATTTATTTTAATTATAAAAGGAATTAAAAATGGCGCGGTAGTTTGAAAATTCGATTTCAAATTTCAAACAAATGTACAGGATTCAAAATAAACCGGATTTTGACGAAAACAAAAATATCTATTTGAAAATATCTTTCCAATGAATCCGAAAAATCAAAATTTCATAGCGGGAATAAAAAGTTATGCCCAGTTGAAAATTCAGAATAGTCGCTTTGGAAATACAGCCCTTAAAAATGGAGATTTTGCAAACGACCTCCATTTTCAACGAAACCACTTTTGTTGGATCTGGGATGTCAAGTTATTGATAGGTTTCAAAATTCATAATTTTTGAAATCAATATGTGAGCGTGGCGAAGTAAAACGCGTTTTAACAGTTTTAGTCAATTTGGACCGACCAGAAAATGGCCAATTTTCAAACGGTCTTCAAATTTGACGAAATTTGTTTTGTTAGGACCGTATCGTCAATACGAAGCTAGAAATAATTTTTCTGAAATTTTCAAAGCTAGTACGTGGCCCCAGTAAATTAAAATGCGCGTTCAAATTGAATATATACTGATTTATATTGTAATTTAAGGGGAAACTGATAGTAACAGCCGAACTGGGTTACGAAACATATCCTGTTGTGTTCGGAAAGGGGGTATTTAGCTAGGGTCAACAATCGTTGGATTCGAATTGGAGATTGAATACAAAATTAACGTTATAAAGAAAATAATAATAATAACAAAATAATAATATAATAATCCTATTATATATACCCCCCTTGTATTTCCCTCTAAACCTAAATCGAAGCCTACGCCCCCAAATCCCCGTCGTGTCCCCTTCTCTGTCACCACCAACGACACTGGCACAACCGCGCCACCACGCCGCGCAGCCGTGCCCCCAGTCCCCTCCTCCTTGCTCCGCCCCTCTCCCCCGTTCTCTCCCTCCCTCTTCCATTCAACTCGAGCCTGATACCCCAAAATCTGGCTACCCATCACCTACCTCCGACCAACTGAAGGCCGCCCTCATCTCCCGCACATCCCGCGTCGCCCATTGACCCCCCACCACTGGCTGTGGGCCCTCATCTCCATTAAAAATCCCATTTTTATCATTTTTGAAGTTTGCAACCAGCCCCCGACATCACTAGTGACTCTCCGACCACTGTTCCAACTTGTAGGCTATCTGCCGACCAAAATACGATTTTCTTCAAGTAGAAAAAGGTATGTTTTATTTCTATATTCCTTTGTAAGCTATTAATTTATGCAAAACTTTATTTCTATATGAACGTAGAGAGTTGAAAGATCAAATATATATATATATATATATAGCGAATAGAAAGATATGTTTTTATTTTTAATAAAGTTATGATTTTTATTTCTTATAAAGCTATAATTTTTAACGTGTTTACAGAAAGATTATATTTTTATCAATATAAAGATTATAATTTTTTATATAATAAAGATTATATTTTTAAATATGAAAAGGTTATATTTTTAAAATATAAAAAGATAAGATTTTTTAGAAACATAAAAATTAGATTTTTTTTCCTTATGTACAGACTTGATTTTTAAACACGTAAAGAAATGATTTTTATATTTGAAAGGATAGGATTTTTATATATATAACCATACGATAAAAATGTGATTTTTACCATATAAATAGCAACATAAAGTTGTGATTATTATATATATAACGATGATATAAAAATTTGATTTCTTATAATGAAGAAGCGAATATAAAAATGTGATTTTTATATATGAAGTGGTTTTCATTACATGAATCATTATATAAAAATTCGATTTTTATATATGTTGTTATGAAATAAAAATATGAATTTTATTCTGAAGAGGGCGTTATAAAAATATAAATTTTATGTGAGTAGCGGTATAAAAATAGCGATTTTTAAATATATCACTACAACAAAATGACCCTATTAAAACGGTGGAACACTGTTGTAATATACATTTTACAAGGTGGCCTAACCGTCGTGTATTAAGAAGTTGTAATAGACTAAAATCTTTTACAACTTTTTTGCACCATTGCAACACCGTTGTAATATGTATATTTTACAACTTTTTTCCACAGTTGTAATAAACTTTGTTACAACAGTTATGCACCATTGTAATAATATCTACTACAACTGTTATGCACCGTTGTGATTGACAGTTGCGTTTTAAAAAAATAAACATCTTTTGCAGCTGGAATGAACAATACACTAAATATAGCGATACTTCATAAGCAAAATAAATATTACAGTTATTTGCAAACTAATTTATTTAAATACTCAAAATTTCAATATTACAAACAATAATTTTTTGAAAATATTTGGCGTATTATTACATGATCATACACCAACTTGCGTGCTTGACATCAAACAACGATGACACAAAAAAAAACACTTCCGAACAAACAGGCCTGGAAACATGACATGAGAGACTCACTTGCAACACCATTAAGTTGAGTTCCCTGACTTGCAACTAAGAGGAGGCAAGCTGCCAATCGAAGCTGATGCATCAAGAAATCCAAATGATAATTGCTTCATCTCAAGTCACTCCAATAGCATAAGAACCACAGCTTCAACATGGCAACGCTACAGACCAATACACATCAACCAGAGAAACACCTGGCCTCAAACAAGCCGACACACCAAGCGTAGGAGATAACGCAGCAACACTACAAAGTTACAAACACTGTAATAAGCTCATGTGCCATACTTGAAAATTTTCATTAAAAGAAGAAACAAGAACTGTTATCTTTAGCTTTGGGGTAGAATTCCGCCAAAAGAGATTCCTCGATTGTCATCAAGTTCACATATGCTTTGGGTAGTGCGTTTGAGCTATAAATAAAAGCAATTGAAGTGATTTTATTTCGTTGTTTTGGCAGGTATGACCATTGAAGTGATTTTACGGAATTGATGCTTATTATTTTGTAACCATGTAAACCAACCCATTCGTGCCAAAATGATCAAAGGAAATAGTAAAAATCAATTTGTCATTATTTACATCAAACAGTTAAAAAAACTAGGCCTTTTTCTTTCAATCTTTTCCCTAGCATCATTTGCTCAGCTTGTTATTTCATATTCAACAAAAGCTAAAGAAGACTGAAGTAAATACACTTACAGTATTTAACCAAAAATAAAAGGCAAACAACCAGCGTAAACTTAAACCTGTTTCTATTTCTAGTTTTACAACCATTAAATCTATGAAATCATAAGAATAATGCAATATTAAGTTCATATCTAACCTGCAAGCACTGACTTAAACTCTCAAAATACTGCTTTGAATCCAAAGATCCAAAACCGCCATCGGCCGTATCTTCCCCATTACCGATTTCACTACTCTCAAGTCCAACTTCTTTATCATTTTCCTCATCATCATAATTTCCAAATCCATCCTTCCTGGACATAAAATCAAGCATTTCATCTCTCTCCCTCACCTGCTTCTCCAGCCGCTCAACCCTTCCCCTCAACCGCTCCAGCTCCCTCTCCTTCTCTTCCATCTTCACTAGCAGTCGCTTCTCTTCTTGCTACCATGTGTTTTGACGACTCGCGAAGATTTCGATGACTCTCGCATTCGCTTTCGATTCCTCTTTGCGTCTGGACCATAGGATCTTTAGTTGGTCCTCGCGTCGAAGAGTTTGACAGGAAGGATGCGATTGCTGGACGCGAGGGAGGTGAGCTGGGTTAAGGAGTGGCTCGAAAGGGAAGCGAGGAACAGAGAGAAAGAGAGACCGATGTATGAGGACGAGGATCTACTCGGATATATGGTTGGGATTGATTTTGATTTGGGCAAAGTTTTGTTGAAGGGGATACGAGGAGGCATACGTGAGGGAGGATATCACGTGAGTGACTTTGGAGCTAATTTTTCCCTCTCCCGCTTATTTTTCCTACGGGAGCCCGCCTATTTTTCCTGCGTGGTAGTATTAGAAGCTAATTACTATTTATTAATCACTACTTATTATTAAGTTGTAAATTTATTGTCAAAATAATTAAGATTTCTTAATTTTTTTATAATTTACTATTAAATATTAATTATAGAATTTAATTAAATATTAATGTACAATACTTGTTGCAAGTGGCAAAAAAATAATTGTTAAAAATATAAATGTTTATTACAACTTTCTAATTTAACTATTAATTATTAGAAATTAATTAGTATATATTAGTTATTACAACAGACAAAAAAGAAAAGTTGTGATATATATGTTTATTACAATAGTGATTTTTTCATAGTTGTAAAAAACTTTTATTACAACAGTGTGTTTTGCACAGTCATAAAATAACATTTATTACAACTGTGCTTTTCGCACAATTGTAAAATTAAAGTTGTAATATGGTGTTTTTGTTGTAGTGTATGAACATCATATTAAAAATGTGATTTTAATATGGATAGCGTGGAGAAGACTACGTTGGAAGTACGGGCAAATCCAGACTGTTCTGAATTTCAGAAATAAAATCAAGGAGTGGAACCCTCGGTGAGAACACCTCACTTTTATTTTAATTTCTTGTTAGAAATATATACTAAAATGCAGATGGTGCTGGTGCTTAGCAGCACCTGACACCCATCGTCCACAGACCATGGATGACTTGTTTGTTTGATTGATTTTGTTGTGAAAACTGATTGTGTGATGTGAAATGGAATAAATATTTTATAGTTAAAAATATAGTTTTTTAACGTGTATATTAAATAAATAAATATTTATAAACAAATCTTATAAAACGGGGGTAATGACGTTGGGTTAAAAATATAAAACATATGTGTTGGCATGTCTGACGCATGCCAATGACCTTGAAAACATTTAAGGGGTATAAATTAATTTTACCCAATAAAGATGAATTTGAATAATGGGCTGCAAATATTTACATATAAAAAGAAAAGAGACAAAATATGTAAACATAGAAAATACGATATGTTTAACCCGAGGTTGGATTGAGTTGTGATGTAAACCTGCCCGGAACCGCCCGGCTGTCCAGTAGTCACAACAATACCTATCCAATGTGGGTGGTTAAACATTGAGCCCAATAAAGACCCGAGGTTAGACTGAGTTGTGACGTAAGACTGCCCGAAACCAACCGGCAACAGGCAGTCACAACAATACCTGTCTAATGTGGGAGGTCGAGGCTTTAATAAGACAACTAAGGCTGGGTCAGGATTGATAGGATTAAGTAAATTGAATTAATACTTAATCAAATTGAACATGCTAAACTATAAAAACTGATTGGGGGTTAGGTTTACAAAACACTTAACCAACTAGGGCTGGCAATGGATACCCGAAAAATTCGATATCCGTCCGCATCCGTATCCGAAAAGCGGATAATTATCCAATATTCGAGAAAACAGATGCGGATACAGAAACATAGATATCCGCATCCGAAAATTATCCGTCCGATTTTTTTTAATGTTATGCTCAAAATTATATGTATTTTAGTATAATGAATTAGATTTATTTATTGCTTTACTAAGTCGAAGGTTCATATTATATGCACTAAATGCATATTAGCTACTTAAATCTATTTAATTTAATCATATATGTTTATTTTTAACACTTTAGTGATCAATGGAATTGAAAAACATTTATGTTAAGCTGAAAATTTTCATTTATATTTCTTGATTTATCGATCATTGGCGGATAAGATAATTATCCGATATCCGTCCGTATCCGCGGATACGGATATCCGATATCCGAAAATGGTTTCGGATACGGATACAGATATAGCACTATCCGTATCCGAAAGTATCCGTTGACAGCCCTATAACCAACTTAGCATGTTGGCTAGAAATAGAAAACCTAGTAGCGGGGGACCCTTTTCAGCAGTAACCCAACAAGGTGTATCAGGATACCCTGAACTAGGCAGGGTGGGGCACGATTACTGGGCTGACTGTAAGAGGTCAAATCGACGGCGGTGGTGCAGCAGTGTAGGTTCTAACGGGGTGCGGGCGTGCACACACTCCGGCGCAGAAAAATTAGGCACTGGGCACCAGTAGTATACCTGTGCATTCTAGAATTGTGTCGGGCCGCCACCATGGGACTTGATACACCCCACTGTGGGACCAGCATAGGTAGCTACAACATCGGGGGCCGTAAGACACATGTAACTATGCGAGTAGGAGCCGATCATTAGAAATGGATCACTTCACCCTGATTATGGGGTGCCTGTTGGGAACTAATTTATGGGGGTGCAGAAATTAATATGGTGTACGATAGTATATTCGACTCTAGACAACTTAACTTAGTTTATAGTGCTTTCTCATTTCCAGTTTATACTTATTATGCCCAATTCTTTATTCATAGACCGAATAGTCCTAGACTTACTCAGGCATTATGTCTGACTCTACTTTTCTTTCATCTTCTTTTCTTTCGTTTCTCCCCCCCCCAAGGTCCACAGGGAGGGAATACCGCAGCTTAACCAGTTTTCACATCCAGCATGAAGAGAAAGAATGTATTGCTTGGATCTCTTTCGTTTTGGACTATGGCTTTGGATAACGACTATGGGGACTTATGCAGTTTACTTATGTTTTTTTTATGATTCTTTAAATTATGAAATCCAGACAGTTATGGAAATGTAATGTTTTTGGAAATATTGTAAGACAATTATGGCATGGTTTGTGTAACACGTATTTTTGATGAAATAAAAGTTGCTGTTGTTTCCGCTGTTCAAAAATATGTGTATTTATACCTGTCTTGTGTATCTGTGACTTATACTTATAAACCTCCACCAAAATTAGGGCATTCCCTTTGAGAGTGACCCTAACGGAGGTGGGGTGTTTCAGCGGCAGTTCGCGAATTTCAACCATTGACTTCGAACGGACATTACGGGAGATCCGACCGTTAGATTCTCCTAAAACCGGAACCATTGGGTCGTATCGGAAAGAGCTTTCTAAGGAATATTAGAGATTAGAAATCTAACAGTTGGATTTGGAATTATGTCCAAATCAAATTTGGAAAAGGTCGTTGTAAGTGAAGTTCGATGGCCGTTTATGGAAATCGACTGTATGGGCCTTGGTAAAATTATTTAAAATATCAATAATTAGTGTAAAATCATAAGAAATGATTTAGAAAGAATTGGGATGAAAAAATCCGTATTTGAAAAGATAAAAATAGTTTTTTTATCAAAATTAACTAGTTATGAACTAGAATTATAATCCAATATTTTTAAATAAATAAATTGGATTTGAAGTGGTTTTAAAAATAACCAGAATTTCCAATATATGAATTAGAATGGATTTGAATCGAAATTATCTTTGGAATATTTCGATATTGGATTCCGTGATTATACAGACATTGTGGAGGAATTTGGAAGATATATATATATATCGTTATTCTAATATGATATTTGTTGATTCTAGGATTTGATATTGAATATAAGCCGATATATTTTCTATTCAGAGCCTTGTCTTTAATATCATATGTGATTTTGGGTTGTCGTGAATGGTATCTTTAATAATACTTTTTTTAGACCCAATGGAGTTGAGAAAATTAGAAACTAACTAGAGATTAGTTAAGTTGAATGGTTTCCTGGGTATTGATCTGATGTTGGTTTCGGCCTTCAGGGTTAATGCTTAGGGAATTTTTCACTTGATAATTTACGATTAGAGGCTGATTGAATGGAATGAGATTTTGGGTTGTCGTGAATGGTATCTTTAATAATACTGTTCTTAGACCCAATGGAATTAAGAAAATCAGAAACTGATTGGAGATTAGTTAATTTGAATGGTTTCCTGGGTATTGATCTGATGTTGGTTTCGGCCTTCGGGGTTAATACTTAGGGAATTGTTCACTTGCTAATTTACGGTTAAAGGCTGATGGAATGGAATGTGATTTTGGGTTTATCGTGAACCGTGTTTTAAAGGACATTTGTTCTTTAACCCAGTTAAAGAGAAGAATAAGATTTTGGGTTGTCGTGAATGGTATCTTTAATAATATGGTTCTTAGACCCAATGGAGTTAAGAAAATCAGAAACTAACTGGATATTAGTTAAGTTGAATGGTTTCCTGGGTATTGATCTGATGTTGGTTTAAGCCTTCGGGGTTTATACTTAGGGAATTGTTCACTTGCTAATTTACGTTTAAATCCTGATGGAATGGAATGTGATTTTGGGTTTATCGTGAACCGTGTTTCAAATGACGTTGGTTCTTTAACCCAGTTAAAGACAGGATATGATTTCCCAAGTTAAACAATCGTTAATATTGATTTTTGGGAAGATTAAAACCAAGTGGAGTTTTAATGCATCTTTAATTAGATTCAAATGATATCCAAAGGAAGATTAAAGAATAAATTTAAAGAATTTATCTTTGATAAAATTAAAGGGAACCTTTCCCAAAGTATAAGAATATTTGAATAAAGGAATATTCTGGATTGGAATGAGGCTTATGTTGTGTTTTTATAGCACTTGTTTATTATATACGCAAGTTATTCAGAAAGACCGGGTTTATCCCATTCTGAATAACTGATTCGACGATATGTCGAGGATGAAGACGGTAGTTGAAAACCAGAGGTCTTCACGACGTTTGGATGATTACTGATGTCTTGATTGGGCCGTACACCCAAGACGAGGTAATAAGTGGTGATCGCCCAGATGTACTTGGAGATCGATGGATATGCGAGGGCCTCTCTCCTGTATTGGACATATGGGAGAGGAATAAGGTGCCTCCGGTTTCGTTCAAACCCAGAACGAACTTGTAAATGGACTGTGTGTTTGACATTGGATTTCATTCTGTGTGATTGATATCGGTTGCATAGCGTGAATTGCTGTGTGGCATGCTGAGAGCAAATGATCAAGGCTTCTGTTGAAATGCAGAGTCTTGTAGTTGATGATTAAAGCACGATTTAATATAGCATAGCTTTGTGTAACATTAATTCTCGAGCCTCACATCCCGGTGTGAACCAGAAACGGGAGAGGATCCAGGGAGGACATGCGTTTCCTTCTAGCTAGGAGTGGTGTCAGCGTTTTGCAAGCCCTAACAAGTTTGACTCATGTGGTTGTTGGATAGCGAGGCGCCTCAGTTATATCGGTCATTCCGAGGCCGATAGTTTGGTCGGGATATGACTAGTTTATGCCCCATAGGGCGGGGAAACGCATTGTTCAGGCATTTTAATCCACTTCGTGTGGACCGGCCTTGTGGCTCCTAAGGGTCGTTGCATTCTGATCCAGAGACACGGGCTAGAGCGTCTCGAAGCGGTAAGGATGATCCCTTGCCTTGGTTCACAGATGGAATCCAACTTCCAATACGACATTTCGGTTTTAGTTGTAATCCTATATATGGCGACATAATGGGATGGGGCACTTACGCCGTCTATGATTGATACTTATGATTGAAATTATTTTGACACTATACATTTATAGTAATAACAAAAGATGAAATTTCATGTACCAAGCATTTTTGGCTATTATAAGGTAAAAACTCTATCCTCTGGCTTGTGTTGCATTGTTTGATGGACCTGAGTCTTATAATGCTTCATTGTGCTTTATTTAGCATTGCGTTGTTTGTTTTATGCACTAGTTTTCTTGGGGGTAAACCCGTTCTGTGTTATACGGCGTGGTCCCTTGATTTACCTAACTTTAAAATCAAATTAATAACTGTTTTAGTTCTCACACCAGTCACATGACTGACCTGGAGTTTATTGTTTTAACCTAAACTCTAGGTGCCCCTATTTTCCACACGGGCAACTAGTAGTTTTTGTTTTGCAGATTTATATTCATAGAGTCCTGGTTTACACCTGGAATGATATTCGGAAAGATCTGTATCCGTGTATCTCTTTCAGTTGTGTTTTGTATTATTTTCCGCTGCAGTGTAACTTGTAAATCTATGATATTTATCGAATGTGTAATATTTATTCATACTCTGTATATTCTTGTATTTCTGATGGAATTGTTGTAATATACAATGAAATGTTCTTCTGTTTGTGTTCTGATTCATCTTGTCCTCAACTCAATCCGGGCTTTCCTTTGTGGGGAAGTTTGGGTCGCTTCAGGAATACTAATCCACTAACGTAAGTGTGGGCCGACCTTGCAGAATCCAGGGGTTGCCTAGAGTGTGCAGTCCCGAGACATTTGCTAGAATGTCTCGAAGCGGTTAGGAGTATATCCCTTGCCTAGACTCATGACAGAAATCTAATTTCCAATAAGTGACTTTTCGGTTTTGATTATAGTGCCTAGTATGGCGACATGATATATGGTACCCATTTAATCTAGGATTGATACATTTATATTTGAAGTTGTTTTAACACTATACACTTGTAAAAGTATCAAATGATTTGTTTTAAACGTACCAAGCATGTTTGGCTATTATAAGGGAAAACCCTATCCTCCGGCTTGCGTTGCATTGTGTGATGGGACCTGGGTCTTATAATAGCTTCATTTTTCCAAAAAGCATTGCGTTGTTTATTCTATGCGCTAGTATTCTTGGGAGGAAACTCGTTCCGCGTTATACGACATGGTCCCTTGATTTACTTTATTTTTAAAGTAAAGATTTAATAACTGTTTTTAGTTCTCACACCAATCCTTGTTTGGCATGCCTGGTAATAAGGTGCAGCATGATAGGGGGTTCTCACCATGGGGTATGGTGGTGAACAATGGGCTCTTACCCCTACATGCCCCTGTATAGGGTTGGCAAAATCAGTCGAGAGGCTGGCCGTAAAACAAGGTGACTGGGGGATCATCTGGGAGCCACGGTGGGTATCACCTGCTGCTTTGGGGGATGAAGGGATGGCTGCAAAGCCTACCGGATTTCGTCGGGCTATGTCAGTTTGGTATCAGAGCTTTGGTTTACAGAGCTCAAGAACAAGACATATTAGAACCGAACAAAAGAATTCATCAGAGATTTGATTAGTAATGTCCAATAAGGAATGACTCGTAAGAGTTGGGATCAGCAGTATCCTAGAATGAGTCTGAAGAGTGTTATTTTTAAAATAAAAATGAAAACCAATTTTGTTTTGAAAATTTAATCTAATTATACGTATTTGAGTATATTATTTTATTTTATTTTATTTTGGACAATCGATTATATAGAGATTTTGCATATACGCCTAGCTAGCGTGTATTCGAAGCGCCAACTATGCTGGATAGATATAGAATCACACTCTAGTCGCCCGGAGAGGATTCTGATGATCGGTATACCATCATAAGCACCTATGTTCGAGTTTCGAAAGAGTGATATCTATATATTTCCAATCGACGGGTGTGAGAACCAAAACTAGATAGAATATATTGTTGTGATTTGGCATCAAAAATATAATTTTTGAATATATATTAAAGTTATGCATTTGAAATCCTAATCCACTAATTGATTGATGGTTGTGTCATGTGATTATTCATTTAAACCATTGTGTGAATGTAAGGTAAACTTAGCCAAATTGTATCAAATGTTGAATTGAATTGAAAATGATTGCAATTGCATGCATATACATGTATATACATTGAATAGGTCATACCAAGGAGGCTAGAGAAGAGGAATAAAATTGTATGTTTGATAAATAGGTACATGTTTACTAATTTATTGGGTTTGGATGATTTTATGATCCAATTGGCTAGCCGCTTGGCTTTTTCTATCTCTTTTTGAGATGAGAGGGCATATGCGGCGTTTTGGGGATTTTCCCGGTGCTCCCCATACAAAGGAGGTTATGGTGAATTTTTTTGAAAATTTAGAGTGCTGGCCAAATTTTTGAAAAATTAGAAAATTATTAGAAACCAGAAAGTTGAAGAATGACAGCCAGAATGAAAGTTAAGTTTGTTAATTAAACAACTTTTGGCTCCGTTCCTTTTCGAGAATGAAAAGATATTAAGTGGAGGAGATTGTAACAACCTGTAAAATCAGAACCAATTTAAAATTTTTATTTTGGCAATTTTAATGAACTTTGAATATTTAAAATGATTTATTTTAAATAATAACGACTAGAAATTTATTTTGAATAGAATTAGAACGTATATATATTTAAATCGAAATTAGAATATAAATATATATTTTAATTATAAAAGGAATTGGAAATGGCGCGGTAGTTTGAAAATTCGATTTCAAATTTCAAATGAATATACAGGATTCAAAATAAACTAGATTTTAAAGAAACCAGAAATATTTGAATCTGTTTGAAAATATATTTCCAACGAATTTGAAAAATCCAAATTTCATAGCGGGAATAAAAAGTAATGTCCAGTTGAAAATACAGAATAGTCGCTATGGATAAAAATAGCGATTTTGCAAACGACCTCCGTTTTCGACGAAACCATTTTGGTTGGATCTGGAATGTCAAATTATTGCTTAGTTCCAATTTTCATAATTTTTAGAATCAATGTGAGCTTGGCAGATTTAAACGTGTTTGGCAATTTCAGTTTGAATTTAATCGACTAGAAGTCGACCGTTTTTCAAACGGTCTCCAAGTTTGACGAAATTAGTTTTGTTAGGACCTTATCGTCAAAACATAGCCAGATTTATTTTTCTGGAATTTTTGGAGTCGGTATGTGGCCCCGGTAAATTAAAATGTATGTTGAAATCAATTTTGAACGTTATATTAATTTATATTTTAATTTTGATGAAAACTGATCATAACATTCGAATTGGCTTACAGGACATATCCCATTGTATCCGGAGTGGGGGGGTATTTGGTTAGGGGCGACAGTCGTTGGGTTTGAATTGGAGTTCAAATGAAAACTTTGCTTTTTGGAATTTAAAATAATTAAATATATACAATTATATATTGTCAAAGCCCTCTCTCTCCCTCACAAAATCAAATTCGCCGTTAACAAAAAAAGAAGAAGGAGGAAACACACGAACCCAACTCCATCCCCTCCCGTCGCTGCCACCACTTCACTCCTCCTCCCCCTCCTCTCCTCCTTCTCTCCCTCCTCTCCTCTCTCTCCTCTTTCCCTCTTCTAGTTTGCAAAACCCTAAGCCCAAATCACCACCACCCTAGCCACCACGGCCACCACCACTGCCGCCGCCACCCCTCAGCCACTTCTCCATGTCCATTTAGGCCCGCAGCGGCCCTCTGGCCACCCAGCTCCAGCCGTTGGCCCCGCCAAGTCCAAAAACCCAATTTTCTCCAAAAATCCCATTTTGCATAAAACCCCCTGTCACTATTTCACCAATAACTCTCAAACAATGAACTTTTGGCCAAATCTCAACAATACCAAAATCGAAGAGCACGATTTTCTCTTCGATTTGGTATATGGAACTCCTATTTTGGATTGCGGAGCTGTCCGGAAATCGCGTCCGAAGTCAACAGACCTGCTTTTTTTTTTTTGCGATTTCCGGCGAATTGGTTGCGTTTTGGAAGAAATTTCACTAGGAAAAAGTTGTCCGGAATGGCGTGTTTAGGCTAGTGATAAATTTTGGTGAAGATTGGAGGCCGTATGCAAATTCTAGAGCCAAAGAGGGGAATTCAAGTACGAGAAAGCGACAAAACGGAGTGCGACGACAAAATCCGCCAATTAAAGAATGACGGAGTGGATCCCAAAGGTGAGAACTTCTCACTTTAATTTTATTTTATTTTCTAGTTAAAATATATACTAGGATGCAGATGGTGCTTAGCAGCCCCCGACACCGTCGTCCACAGACCATGAACGACTTATTTGATCATAATGTGTTGTGAAAATTGATTGCGATTTAGAATGGAATAAAATATTCATGTGTTGAATAAAATATTTTATGAGAATCGTACGATTTGTTTATATTCACACATTTGACAGATATTGATTGGGACGATATATTTTGCACATCGCCCAACTACACAAATAATAATCAGTGTTTGTTGCTTGAAAACCCCACACGGGTATTGGGATGATATATGACATACGCTAATCCCAATATTAAGTTGTATGTCAATCGATGGGTTGACAGACTGTTGTAAGCGTTAAATATTTATATTTGATGCTTATGCAGTGTAGAATGCACTCTAGATGATGGTTGATTGTTTATCATTGTTGTTATATACATGTATTGTATGAAATCCATATAAATAACATTATATGGTAATTGACTGTGTCTGATTCCAGTTCAGAAAGAATGAATATTTTAAAATAACGAATATTTTAAAATAATGAATATTTTAAAAATATGTTCAGTAAAAGATCAAAATCTGATTTTGATGTCCGATTTGGGATGGACACGAAAATATTTTAATATATAAAGCCATGTTGATTAGATTAATGCCATTTTGACGTGAACGATATTTATATCGATTTTATTCATTTTTATAATGAATATTGAAAAGGAAGTGATTCAAAATCTAATGTTTTAAAAATACTATCATTTATATATCGATAATATGGAATATTCAATTTTGATTTGGAATTGAATATGAAGTTGAAATCGTTTTGAAAACGAATTTAAAACGATTTATAAAATACGTTTTAAATGGAAATCGATGAAATATATATAATATATATTATATATATAATGGCCTGAATAGAACGCGCCGCGCCGCGGCAGTTCGCGAATTTCGACCATTGACTTCGAACAGACATTACGGGAGATTCGGCCGTCGGATTCTCCTAAAACTAGAACCGTTGGGTTCGTATCGAAAAGAGCTTTCCGATGAATATAAGTGATTTGAAATCTTACGGTTGGATTTGGAATTATATCCAAATCAAATTTGGAAAAGTTCGTTGTAAGTGCAGTTCGATGACCGTTTATGGAAGTCGACTGTACGGGTCTGGATAAAATTATTAAAAATATAAATAATTTGTGTAAAATCGTAATAAATGATTTGGAAAGAATTGAGATGAAAAATTCAATATTTGAAAAAATAAAAATATATTTTTATCGAAATGAACTAGTTATGAACTAGAATTATGACACGACCCGAACTTCCCCGTGAAGGAAAGCACGGATAGCGTTGAGAACAGGACAAAATAGAACGCATACGGAAGAACATTTCATTGCTATTACAACAATTCCATCAGATACAAGAATATACAGAGTATAAATGAATAAATTACATTCAACAAATATCAGAGATTTAAATTACATTTAAATACATCGCAGCGGAAAATAATACAAAAGCACAACTGAAAGTGATACACGGATACAGAGCTTTCCGAGCATCGTTCCAGCTGTAAATCAGGACCCTGTGAATATAAATCTGCAAAACCAAAACTACTAGCTGCCCGTGTGGAAAATAGGGGCACCCAGAGTTTAGGTTAAAACAATAAACTCCAGGTCAGTCATGGGACTGGTGTGAGAACTAAAACAGTTATTAATATTGGTTTTAAAGTTAGGTAAATCAAGGGACCACGCCGTATAACACGGAACGGGTTTCCTCCCAAGAATACCAGTGCATAGAACAAACAGCGCAATGCTAAATAAAGAAAAATGAAGCTGTTATAAGACCCAGGTCCCATCACACAATGCAACGCAAGCCGGAGGATAGGGTTTTTACCTTATAACAGCCAAAGCATGCTTGATACGTTTAAAACACATTATTTGATACTATAATAAGTGTATAGTGTCAAAACATTTCAATCATAAATATAAATCATAGACGGCATGAGTGCCCCATCCCACTATGTCGCCATACTAGGCTCTACAAATAAAGCCGAAATACACGTATTGGAAATTGGATTCCGTCATGAGCCGAGGCAAGGGGCAAGCTCCTCTCCGCGTTCGAGACACTCTAGCAAATGCCTCAGGACCCCACTATGATCCTTGGAATCGGCTGGGCCGGTCCTCTCTTACTTTTGAGGATTGGCAATTCCTGAACACACGTTTCCCGGTCCTTACAGACCTATATCCGAGGCGCCTCGTATCCAACAACCACACAGGTGAAAAGTATATAAATGTCAGGGCTGGTAGGTCACTGACACCACCCTAGCTAGAAAGAAACGTCGTGCTCTCCTTGCGGTCCGTCTCCCGTTTTTGACTCATACCGAGGTGTGAGGCTCGCGAATTCACGTTATACACAAAGCTACGCCACACAGGCCATGCTTTGATCATCAACCACAAGACTTTGCTTTTCAACAGAAGCCTTGATCAATTGCCACTTACGCATGCCACATTGGCAATTCACTCCATGCGACTGATGTCCATCGATATACAACCTCTGAGCTCGTACGTCTCAGAGAAGGGCGTTAAGCAAGAGAATAAATTCTCCGCCGCCAAACAGATGTATATTTAATAGAGATCAATCAACACAGAATAAAATCCAATGTCAGACACACAATCCATTTACAAGTTCGTTCTGGGTCTGAACGAAACCGGAGGCACTTTCCTCGCATATCCATCGATCTCCAAGTACGTCTGGACGATCACCAACTGATTCCCTCATCCTAGGTGTACAGCCCAATCAAGATCATCAATAATCACCCAAACGATGTGAAGACTTCCGGTCTTCAACCACCGTCTTCATCTTCGACCTCTCGTCGAATCGGTTATTCAGAATGGGTATAACCCGGCCTTCCTGAATAACCCACGTATATGATAAACAAATGTTACACAAACACAACGAACGCCTCATTCCAATTCAGAATATTCTTTTATTCACAAAATCACATTCTTAGGGAAATGTTCCCATTAATTTTATCCAAGATAAATTCTTCTAAATTTATCCTATAATCTTCCTTTGGATATCATTTCAAACTAGTCGGGATTAGCGAACCACACCGAAGTAATTATTTGTTTTATTTCCCAATCCCAACCTATATATCCCATGGAGCAAAACTGGTGATACTCCATATCTAACACCACGGTGTTATCGGTAAAATTAATTACCATTTCACGTTCAAATCTAATTAAAGATTTAACTATCGCTTTGGAGCAAAACTGGTGATACTCCACTCTCGATCACTTTTCAAATTTGATAATTTAAATTATCAATTCCCATTTTTAATCTAATTAAAGATCCATTAAAACTCCACTTAGTTTTAATCTTTTCAAAAATCAACATCTTGCCTTTAACTGGGTTAAAGAACCAATGTCATCTAAAATACGATTCACGATAAACCCAAATCACATTTGATATTAAATACAAGGCTTTGAATAGAAAATATATCGGCTTATATTCAATATCAAATTCTGAAACCAACATATATCGTATTGGGAATAACGATATAAAATATATCTTTCAAATTCCCATAACAATATCTGTATAGTCACGAAATCCAACATCGAAATATCCCGAAGATAATTTCGATTCAACTCCAGTCCAAGCCACGTATTGGAAATATTGATTATTTTCAAAATCACTTTCAAATTCAATTTATTTATTTAAAAATAAATTGATTTTTAATTCTAGTTCAAAACTAGTTCATTTCGATAAAAATTCATTTTTACCTATTCAAATGTGGAATTTTCCAGCCCAATTCTTTCCAATTCACATATTATAATTTTACACAAATTATAGATATTTTTGATAATTTTATCAAGGCCCGTACAGTCGATTTCCAACAACGGCCATCGAACTGCACTTACAGCGACCTTTTTCGAATTTGATTTGGACATAATTCCGAATCCAACCGTTAGATTTCACATTTCTAACATTCATTGGAAAGCTCTTTTCGATACGAACCCAACGGTTCCGGTTTTAGGAGAATCCGACGGTCGGATCTCCCGCAATGTCCGTTTGAAATAAATGGTCGAAATTCACGAACTGCCGCGGCGCGGCGCGTTCTATTCAGGCCATTATATTATATATATAATATATATATAATATATATTTCGTCGATTTCTATTTAAAACGAATTTTATAAATCGTTTTAAATTCGTTTCTAAAACAATTCAACTTCTATATTCAATTCAAATCAAAATTGAATTCTTCTTTATAAATTCGTTTCAAAATTCATTTCTATTCAATTCAAATTTTAATTCAATTTGAATTCATTTCAATTCACTTTCAATTCAATTCATTTCGAAATCGTTTTCAATTCAATTCATTTCGAAATCGTTTTCAATTCAATTCATTTCGAAATCGTTTTCAACTCAATTCATTTCGAAATCGTTTTCAATTCAATTCATTTCGAAATCGTTTTCAATTCAATTCATTTCGAAATCGTTTTCAATTCAATTCATTTCGAAATTGTTTTCAATTCAATTCATTTCGAAATATTCGATTTCGAAATCACTTTTCAATATTCATTTTAAAATGAATAAAATCGATATAAACATCGTTCGCGTCAAAATAACGCATCTCTAATCAACACGGCTTTATATATTTTAATAAATTCGTTATTCTATTCAACAAATGAATATTTATTTCATTCAACACATGAATCTATATTTCTTTCAACACACGACTAATCTCAACACATGAGTACTGTCAACACATCACTATTTTTATTATGTAAAATATTTTATAAAACTATGGTATCTATCGTTTGATTTTCAATTAGACTTCTACTGAGAAGTAGTTCTAATTTTAAATATGATAAAGATGTAAATTTTATTATATAAAATATTTCACTCAACACATGAACATCGTCAACACATGACTATTTTTATATTCAACACATGAATTTTCTTTTATAATATTCCTTATTTGCCCGATTTGAAATGAGGCCCAATCAATCACCATATAACGCTAATTATATGGATTCCATACAACACATGTATATAATAGCATTAATAAACAATCAACCATCAACCAAAGTGCACTACACTGTATGAGCATCAAATATAGATATCTGACGCTTATAACAGTCTGTCAATCGACCGATCGACATATTTAATCAATCAGGATGAGTGAACATCAAATTTCATCCCAACACCCGTGTGGGGTTTCAAACAATCAAACACAGATTTTATTTGTGCAGTTGGGCGACGTGTAAAATTTATCGACCCAATCGATATCAGTCAAATCAGTGTATATAAACAAATCGGCCGATTTGTTTATAAATATTCATTTATCCATTTTTACGTTAAAAATTATATTTTTAACGATCAAACTATTTTATTTTAACACTTGAATTTCTATTCAGTTCATTTATTCAATAAATGATTATTTTTATTTTTCTAACATATTTTAGAAAATTTCGGTGGCATAACGGCACGATATTAGAAACGGGACGAGGCCTAGCCTTATCCCCGGTCTAGTGAAGGCCCACGCCATTCACACATCAATCAAATCACTTTCGTTATGCAAACCACAAAATTTGGAGTAAGAGTCTAACCTAGCCTTACTCCTTCGCCTTATAACGGCGCACGTCTAATCCTAACCCATTTATCGATTCGATTTTCCACACCACAAACCACATTCAAACCAATATCGCAATCAATCACCAAACAGCCAAACAAACAAGTCCATGGTCTGTGGACGATTGTGTCGGGTGCTACTAAACACCGTCTGCATCCTAGTATATATATATAACTAGAAAAAGAATTTTTAGAGTGAGAAGTTCTCACCTAAAGCTATCCAATACCACGACTCTTCAATTATAGAAATCTTCTTCTTTATCCCATCTTCGTCATCTTCGTTGCCCGTAGTCACTATATACACAAAAATCACATTTTTATATTTTGATGTCTTTAAAATAAAAATCACATTTTTATTTGTTCGTTTTCAATTTAAAATCATATTTTTATAATCACTTCATATATTTAAAAATCGTATTTTTACTATGCTATTCAATATATAAAAATCGAATTTTTACTTTGGTGTCATATAGATAAAAATTCCATTTCAAAAATAAAGTTTTCGCCTTTATAAAAATAAAGTTTTCGCCTTTATAAAAATAAAGATTTCGCCTTTATAAAAATAAAGATTTCGCCTTTATAAAAATAAAGTTTTCGCCTTTATAAAAATAAAGTTTTCGCCTTTATAAAAATAAAGTTTTCGCCTTTATAAAAATAAAGATTTCACCTTTATAAAAATAAAGATTTCTCCTTTATAAAAATAAAGTTTTCGCCTTTATAAAAATAAAGTTTTCGCCTTTATAAAAATAAAGATTTCACCTTTATAAAAATAAAGATTTCACCATTATAAAAATAAAGATTTCATCATTATAAAAATAAAGTTTTCGCCTTTATAAAAATAAAGATTTCACCTTTATAAAAATAAAGATTTCATCATTATAAAAATCATCACTTTACTTCAACGTATATAAAATAAAAATCAGATTTTTATTTCGCTACATATACAAAGATGATATTTTTATATTCTCTATCCTATAAAGATTATATTTTTAATACCTTAAAAATATAAAAATCATATTTTTAATATTTCTATATAGTAAAGATTATATTTTTAATTGTTCAAAAATCAAATCTTTTCTATATTTAAAAGTAGAAACTTTCCTTCGCTTTACATATGTAAATCAGAATTTTAAATCCATGCTTACTATAAAATAAAACTGATTTATATTAAGAACTAAATTAAATAAAATTGATTTTTAAAAATTAAAACTCACCACTCATCGATCTGGAGTGTCGCTCGTGGTAGCAGGGGCGTCTCAGGGCGCTGGAGGCCGGAGGGGGGGGGGGGTAGGGCACGAAGCGGCGGTGCCTTCCAGTGGTCTCGGGTGCGGTGGTTTTGGGTTCAAGGGGCGGTAGGTTTTTCAATAGTGGATGGAGACTGGAGGAGGAGGAAGAGGCCCGGAGCAGCGGGCGGCCGCCTGACTGGTGGTCGCGAAGGCCCTAGCGGCCGGAGCAAGGTGGAGCGGTGGGCTTTGATTGAAGAGGGAGGCATCGAACTGCACTTACAGCGACCTTTTTCGAATTTGATTTGGACATAATTCCAAATCCAACCGTTAGATTTCACATTTCTAACATTCATTGGAAAGCTCTTTTCGATACGAACCCAAAGGTTCCGGTTTTAGGAGAATCCGACGGTCGGATCTCCCGCAATGTCCGTTTGAAATAAATGGTCGAAATTCACGAACTGCCGCGGCGCGGCGCGTTCTATTCAGGCCATTATATTATATATATAATATATATAATATATATTTCGTCGATTTCTATTTAAAACGAATTTTATAAATCGTTTTAAATTCGTTTCTAAAACAATTCAACTTCTATATTCAATTCAAATCAAAATTGAATTCTTCTTTATAAATTCGTTTCAAAATTCATTTCTATTCAATTCAAATTTTAATTCAATTTGAATTCATTTCAATTCACTTTCAATTCAATTCATTTCGAAATCGTTTTCAATTCAATTCATTTCGAAATCGTTTTCAATTCAATTCATTTCGAAATCGTTTTCAACTCAATTCATTTCGAAATCGTTTTCAATTCAATTCATTTCGAAATCGTTTTCAATTCAATTCATTTCGAAATCGTTTTCAATTCAATTCATTTCGAAATATTCGATTTCGAAATCACTTTTCAATATTCATTTTAAAATGAATAAAATCGATATAAACATCGTTCGCGTCAAAATAACGCATCTCTAATCAACACGGCTTTATATATTTTAATAAATTCGTTATTCTATTCAACAAATGAATATTTATTTCATTCAACACATGAATCTATATTTCTTTCAACACACGACTAATCTCAACACATGAGTACTGTCAACACATCACTATTTTTATTATGTAAAATATTTTATAAAACTATGGTATCTATCGTTTGATTTTCAATTAGACTTCTACTGAGAAGTAGTTCTAATTTTAAATATGATAAAGATGTAAATTTTATTATATAAAATATTTCACTCAACACATGAACATCGTCAACACATGACTATTTTTATATTCAACACATGAATTTTCTTTTATAATATTCCTTATTTGCCCGATTTGAAATGAGGCCCAATCAATCACCATATAACGCTAATTATATGGATTCCATACAACACATGTATATAATAGCATTAATAAACAATCAACCATCAACCAAAGTGCACTACACTGTATGAGCATCAAATATAGATATCTGACGCTTATAACAGTCTGTCAATCGACCGATCGACATATTTAATCAATCAGGATGAGTGAACATCAAATTTCATCCCAACACCCGTGTGGGGTTTCAAACAATCAAACACAGATTTTATTTGTGCAGTTGGGCGACGTGTAAAATTTATCGACCCAATCGATATCAGTCAAATCAGTGTATATAAACAAATCGGCCGATTTGTTTATAAATATTCATTTATCCATTTTTACGTTAAAAATTATATTTTTAACGATCAAACTATTTTATTTTAACACTTGAATTTCTATTCAGTTCATTTATTCAATAAATGATTATTTTTATTTTTCTAACATATTTTAGAAAATTTCGGTGGCATAACGGCACGATACTAGAAACGGGACGAGGCCTAGCCTTATCCCCGGTCTAGTGAAGGCCCACGCCATTCACACATCAATCAAATCACTTTCGTTATGCAAACCACAAAATTTGGAGTAAGAGTCTAACCTAGCCTTACTCCTTCGCCTTATAACAGCGCACGTCTAATCCTAACCCATTTATCGATTCGATTTTCCACACCACAAACCACATTCAAACCAATATCGCAATCAATTACCAAACAGCCAAACAAACAAGTCCATGGTCTGTGGACGATTGTGTCGGGTGCTACTAAACACCGTCTGCATCCTAGTATATATATATAACTAGAAAAAGAATTTTTAGAGTGAGAAGTTCTCACCTAAAGCTATCCAATACCACGACTCTTCAATTATAGAAATCTTCTTCGTTATCCCATCTTCGTCATCTTCGTTGCCCGTAGTCACTATATACACAAAAATCACATTTTTATATTTTGATGTCTTTAAAATAAAAATCACATTTTTATTTGTTCGTTTTCAATTTAAAATCATATTTTTATAATCACTTCATATATTTAAAAATCGTATTTTTACTATGCTATTCAATATATAAAAATCGAATTTTTACTTTGGTGTCATATAGATAAAAATTCCATTTCAAAAATAAAGTTTTCGCCTTTATAAAAATAAAGTTTTCGCCTTTATAAAAATAAAGATTTCGCCTTTATAAAAATAAAGTTTTCGCCTTTATAAAAATAAAGTTTTCGCCTTTATAAAAATAAAGATTTCACCTTTATAAAAATAAAGATTTCTCCTTTATAAAAATAAAGTTTTCGCCTTTATAAAAATAAAGTTTTCGCCTTTATAAAAATAAAGATTTCACCTTTATAAAAATAAAGATTTCATCATTATAAAAATAAAGATTTCATCATTATAAAAATAAAGTTTTCGCCTTTATAAAAATAAAGATTTCATCATTATAAAAATCATCACTTTACTTCAACGTATATAAAATAAAAATCAGATTTTTATTTCGCTACATATACAAAGATGATTTTTTATATTCTCTATCCTATAAAGATTATATTTTTAATACCTTAAAAATATAAAAATCATATTTTTAATATTTCTATATAGTAAAGATTATATTTTTAATTGTTCAAAAATCAAATCTTTTCTATATTCAAAAGTAGAAACTTTCCTTCGCTTTACATATGTAAATCAGAATTTTAAATCCATGCTTACTATAAAATAAAACTGATTTATATTAAGAACTAAATTAAATAAAATTGATTTTTAAAAATTAAAACTCACCACTCATCGATCTGGAGTGTCGCTCGTGGTAGCAGGGGCGTCTCAGGGCGCTGGAGGCCGGAGGGGGGGTAGGGCACGAAGCGGCGGTGCCTTCCAGTGGTCTCGGGTGCGGTGGTTTTGGGTTCAAGGGGCGGTAGGGTTTTCAATAGTGGATGGAGACTGGAGGAGGAGGAAGAGGCCCGGAGCAGCGGGCGGCCGCCTGACTGGTGGTCTCGAAGGCCCTAGCGGCCGGAGCAAGGTGGAGCGGTGGGCTTTGATTGAAGAGGGAGGAGACAGGGGTGGCCGATCTGAGGTGGACGGGGCGACGAGGTCTTCGGCGGTGGTGGCGCGTTGCAGCGCTCGTGGAGGCTGGAGGAGCGACGCGTTGATTTGGGTTTTTTTTATTTATTTGATTTCTGTTTCGTTTGAACGACGGGGGGGGGGGGGGGGGGGGCTGGTTAAAGAGAGGGGTTTTTATTTAGTTATTTATTTATTTATTTATTTAATTATTTTATTTTAATTCAAAAAGTCAACTTTTTCAATCGACCTCTAAACGAGGTCCACCGCCTGTCGTCCCTAGCGTTTAACCCCCATTCCGAACACAATGGGATATGCCACGTAGGCTGATTCGACTGTTTGAATCAGTTTCTGTTGAATTTACATTTAAATCGCTATATTGAATTTTAACGTACATTTCAAATTACCGGGGTCACATACCAACTCTAAAAATTCTCGAAAAATATTTTCTAGCTTCGTATTGACGATACGGTCCTAACAAAACTAGTTTCGTCGAATTCTGAGATCCTTAGAAAAATGGCCATTTTCCAGTCGATTAAAATCAACTAAAACCGGTCAAACGCGTTTTCCTTTGTCACGCTCACATATTGATTCGAAAAATTATGAAATTTGAAATCTAGCAATAATTCGACATCACGGACCCAACAAAAGTGGTTTCGTCGAAATCCGAGGTCGTTTGCAAAATGTCCATTTTTAAGGGCCTGAATTCCATAGCGACTATTCAGAATTTTCAACTGGACATATCTTTTGACTCCCGCTATGAAATCTTGATTATTCGGATTCGTTGGAAAGATATCCACTATTAGATCCTATTGTTTTTGGTTTCACTAAAATCCGGATTGTTTTGCACCCGATACATTCAATTGAAGTTTGAAATCGAATTATCGAACTACCGCGCCATTTTCAATTCTATTTATAATTATATATAAATATTTATATTCTAACGACGACGCGTATAATATATACGTCGAATTCTATTCAAAATAAATTTCTCGTCGATTTTATTTAAAATAATCTATTTTAAATGTTCAAACTTCACTAAAATTGCCAAAATAAAAATTTTAAACTGGCCCAGATTTTCGGGTTATTACAATCTCCCCCACTTAAAACTTTTCGTCCCCGAAAAGGAACAAAAGTCGAAAGTGGTTTGATTATTCAACTCCATGTTCGATCTGGCTTGCATTCTCCAACTTTTCAGTTTCTGAGAATTTTCAAATTTTCAAAAATTTGGCTAACACCCTAAATTTTCGAAAAATTTCGCCATAACCTCCCCTGCAATGGGAGCATCAGGGAATTTCAAATAGCTTCCCCGGTCCTTCAGATCTCAAAAAGAAAAAGAAAAAGCCAAGCGGCTAGCCAATAGGCTCACAAAATCATCATCACCCAAACAAAACAGGAAATTATGTAGTAAACATGTACCTATTTGTCAGACAAACAAATTTTATTCTCTGCTCTAGCCTCCTTGCTATGACCTGTTCAATGATATACATGTATATGCAAGCAAATGCGACCAATTTTCAATATAGTTCAATATTTGATTCAATTAGGCTAAATGGTTAAAAATTAGCAAACAAATAAACAAACAACACAAACATCAATCAATTAGTGGATTAGAGTTTCAAATTCTTAACTTTTGATATATATACAAAAAATCATGTTTTTGATGCCAATTCACAACAATGTATTCTAACTATACAAGTTTTGGTTCTCACACCAGTCTAATGGAAATATATAGAAATCACACCTTCGAAACACGAACATAAATTCTGATGATGATATATCAATCATCAGAACCATCTCCGGGTCACTAGAGTATGATTCTATATCTATCCAATATATTAAAACTCCGAATATACGTTCATGACGCGTATATGCAAAATCTTTATATACTCGATTGTCCATATTCAAAATAAATAAATATTCAAATACGTTTTAAAATGGTTTACATTTCAAAACAAAATGATTTTCATTTGAAAAATATACTCTTCACACTCGTTCTAGGATACTACTGATCCTATCTCTAACTGTAACGACCCGCCTTTTTGGCCGATTCTCGCCGGTAATTAACCGACTTAAATTGTTCATAAAGACGAATTGTTATGGGTACTTACATACATTGAACAAAAACAACAGAACTTTTCATTGAATAATTCAATATTACATCAGAGTTACATGAATATCAGAGTTACACATAAATATACACAGCGGAAGAAATAAAACTCTCAGCGGAAGAACATTATCTGATACAGCGGAAGCTCCAACTCTAGCGTGAACTCTAACTCCGGAAGCGTTCTGAATCTTCTTCAACGATCCATAACTGCAAAACTAAACACTAGCTGCCCGTGTGGAAAATTAGCGGGCACCCAGAGTTTAGGAAGGAACAATAAACTCCAGGTCAGTCGTGGGACTGGTGTGAGAACTCAAAAACAGTTATCATTTAGGTTTCATTTTAAAGTTGGGTAATTCAACGGACCACGCCGCTAATGCGGAACGGGTTTTACTCCATATGAATTCCCGTGCATAGAAATACGCAATGACTTTTGAAAAATGAAGCTATCATAAGCTCGTCCCACATCACACAATGCAAGCGCACACCAGATGGGCGAGTTTTGTCTTATGATAACCAAACATGATTTCATACGTGAAAATCCTCTTTTAATATTATCATATAGTGTGGAAAAACAAGTTCACAAATAAATGTATTAATCCTAGACGGCATGAGTGTCCCATACCACTATGTCGCCATATATAAATACAATCAAAATCGTATGGCTCGTATTGGAATTTGGATTTCCAACTTGATGATTCCTGGCACGAAAGATCAATCAGGGATACAAAACGAAGTGCCTCAACGGCTTTTTCGACCATACGCGGGCACCGAATACACATCGTCAGGGCAGATCAACGGTTTTCGACCAGACGCGGCCCCCCGAACATACCCCATCCCCAGTTCACAAGTGGTTTCCCACTGCTGCAGCACTCATCATCAAATCATATGTATATATACAGACCAAACCGCCAGTTTCTCATCATTCAGTGTGTGAGGTTTGTCGATGTCACGTCATACACAAAGCTACGCTTCGATAAGCCATGCTTTGATCATCATTAGCTCATATCATACTTGGGTATGCCACATCGTCAATATCTCCACATATCACTGATTCGAATTAATACATATTCTCTAAGAACGTAACTTAGAGACGGAGATATTCAATTGCCACAGATCATATATATATTCACACGAATCAGTGCTACGTGGTCAATTACGATGTCAGACACACCATCCATACAAGTCCGTTCTGGGTCTGAACGAAACACAATCCGAAAATCTCCAAATATACTCAGATCTCCTGCCACCCTCGTATCGGGTGTACGGCCCTATCCGAGATGTCAGCAATCGATCTAAATAATCTGGATATTCCTGGTCTTCATTTATCGATTCAAAATCTTGAATTTCATCATAACGTCGTAATATTACTTGGAATGGTTTTCGGACCTATATCCGATCCCGGACTTTCCAAGTAACAACGTATCTTAAAACAATAGTTACAAATCACACGGGTTTCTCAATTCAAATCTCCTTTCCAAACATTTCCAATTTACTTTGAATTAAATGTTGGATTTAATTCCCCGGAAACCCATTATCCTTAACCTCTTTCAAATTCAACGTTTGTTTCCAAACTTCATTTTCAAAATAACTTAATTAATTCGTCGACATTTGAATAACCAAATCTTTATTTGGATTTTGGATTTCCATTTAAACACCTATATTTCAAATATCAGTTCATATAGAATCAATTGACTTATACTCGATATTGATTCACAAACTCAGGCAACACGATCAGAATCAGGATATGGATATATTGATATTTCTGATCGTATTTGTCTGCTCCTATAAACCCATACCGAATATCAGACGACCAATTCTATTCAAACTCATCTCAAATTCATATCATACGGAAGAATCAAGTCCTTTCCATAATAATTCATGTTTGAAGTCTTCAATTCAAATCATTTCAAATAACGTTAAAGCGTTACTGAAAGCGTTGGGAAAATGATTATTTAATCAAATAACTCCATATCACTCTAAATTCAAAATTTGACCATAAATCACCTTTAAATAATATAGATTTGTACTATTCGATTTTCGTTGCGGTCGGCGAATGGCATGTACGGCGACCTTTTCAGATTTAAATTTAAACCTAACTAGAAATCATACGATGGAATTTGAAAATTCCTCTTTTATACGAAACCCATTATTATTATAAATCCGTTGTTTTCTGTTCTACGTCAATTCGATTTCATATGTTCAAGTTATAACTATTTGAAATTCGAACTAATATCGTCGAACTGTCACTTAGCGACGAGTTCGATTCCGCTCTATAATGTTTTATAGGATTTGTTCAATCCATTTCCAAAACAAAATTTATTTCATAACTTAGTTAAAACCAAATCCGGATTTCCTTTACAATTTTATTTCTCAAACCAAGTTAGTCAACAAATATTTCAAATGAAATACAAATTCTTTTATGCTTTCAAATTTCATTCCAATAACTACTAATAATCAAGATTAATGGAAGTTTCCTCGATTAAATTTCAAAACTAAATTTGAATTTGAACAATTCAAGAGAAATGGAAATTATTTCCAGACATATTTATCTGAAATTTAAGATTGATATTCATTAATGTTTATCAATGATGCTTATCAATTAATTTCCCAAAGTTTCAAATATTCAACATATATATATATTTGAAAGTATTTCCGATAGTCATTATAAATAATAAAGATCAATATTAAATTCAAATCATATTCGATTTAACTCAAAATCCAGTCCAATAATAAATAAATGATTGGAATTTCCCAAATGTCGTTTTATAAAATATTTGTACATCTGGATTTTTGTCTTCCAAATGGTTTACAATTAAATTCCAACAAATTTCCAAACCATTTATTAAAATAAATATTCGTTTAAGAGAAAGGAGAATTCAAATCAATCACCCGTAAAATCTGCAACTACGGTGTATTTGACTTCATTCAACCAGAATAACCACATAACATAACCAAACGAACAGACACCATCCATCCATCACAACCATAAAATAATCAACTGTGTACGGAGCGTTATTGTCAGTAACGCTCGGTGTTTTGCGGTGTTATTACAGCATACACATCCATCGATCAATCGGTGAAAATTATCCATATCATTTCAAACATCCATAACCACAGATTTTTTCATCGACTAGTTATAATTAAAAATATTTTATAACTAGTTAATTTCTACCGAAATAAAATAATTATCGTAGAGTTCTCACCTGAACTGTGCTCCGATATCCATCATCGAGACCCGTATCAACTGAGCACCAGTCTACGAACATTCACAATCATTTTTCACGGACACCGCTTTCGTCACGCACACACTACTCCCCGCAACTCACATGCAAGCTCTACGGACGACGCGCACAACTTTGCTGCAAATATTTTTTTTTTTTTTTTTTTTTATGAAGTGGCGGAATGGGTTTGCGAACTGATGTGCTGAGATTTGTGAGTGAGGGAGTGCGGATAGAGAAACTTTCAAGAGAAGCATGCGGACTGTTTTTCAAAAGGGGAGGTACGGCTATTTTCAGCGGAGGAGGCGGAAGGGAGAGGTTGCGGACTGGAGGAAAGGAGTGGAGGGAGGTTTTGGCGTGGGGAGCGGAGTTTTGGCTGATGCGTGTGGAGCTGGGTGGTTGGAGTAAGAAGGACTTGCGGTGCACAGGTGTTGGAGCAGGGTTTGCTGGTGCTAAGGGGGAGTGAGTACGTGAGTAGGCTGCTAAAGGGGAGGTGAGTGGATTTGCAGCGGAGTGGTGCGGAACTGATGCGGAGGAAGGAATGAGTGGATGATGTTTGCGGTGTAAGGAGGGCAGTGGTGTGAGAGAATGAAGGCTGACGTTGTGGAAGAGAGAAGAGGTTGCGGACGGAAGTAGAAAAAAAAAAGGAGCGAGGCAGGGGAACACAGTGAAGAAAAAGTGTATGGGTGCGGTGCTATTTAAACGTGAATTTAGGGTATACTTGTCAATTTGACAAAGGACACTTGTTCATTTATAAAATTGCTATTTGCATGCAATATTCCACATAAGTGGACACTTGTTCATCATTAAAAATTCCATTCATGCATGGTTGCCAAATATACATTATTTATTTAATTAGTTAAAATTACATATAAAGCCATTTCAAACTATGCGAACAGTCCATGCGTTGCCCCTATATCCATTCCTACTATCACATGCATCATGTCCATATAGTGTATTTATTTGTACACTTCCAATTTTTGATTTTTAGAGTTATTTACCGCGAGTTGTACCGGAATAAAATCATCATCGTAAACAACAACACGCTCTGATTCAAAAACAGCAATAAAACCGGTCTGATTGATCAATTCTGTAAAGCGTCTAAAGGACCACGTTTATACCCAAAATATGTTGAAAAATTATCTGCTTATTTTTCAAAATAAAAATTACAGAAAAATTCTAAAAATTATTTTAAAACAGCGCGTACAGAAATCAGATGAATATTTTAAATCGATATTTATTTATAATTTATTTTCAAGTCAAACTACTTTGTAAAAATAAAAAATCCATATAAATCTATATATATAAAATTGTTTAAATCTTTATATATTAAATATTTCCTCAAAATAAATCTTCAAATTATAAAAATTCATATTATAAAACATTTATATATATATATAAATACAAAATATTACTATCTATAAATATAAAACCATTATGTAAAATTACAAAAATCATTTTTATACAAAATCTTTAAAATAAGTTTTATACAAAATAAAATAATTTACTTAAACTAATAAAAAGGAAATTTCAAATATTAAATCCTATTAATTCCAAAATATGTATTCAGAAAATCTCAAAATGTGCTATGGAAATTCATATTTAAATTTAGAAAATTCTGGTTCGTTACATTCTTCCCCCCTTAAGACTTTTCGTCCTCGAAAAGGAAGATAGTGAAATTTTAAACCTCAATATGAACTATAAATCAATTTTTCTATAAGCTTTGGAACAGATTTTACAATATTCAAAACAAACAGATTTAAATTAAATAGTGGGACACGCATATCATAGTCAGTCCAACATATCATGTCATATTGATCTCTCAAGTCAGCATACAAAACGTATCTAACCTTTCCTGAGCACATACTACGCACTTGGGCAGTCAAAAATGCAGTCATCAAAGGTGTACCTAGGTATCCGTTACTAGTCCCCAAAACCATACTAGCCCAAAACAACTTAATGCATCTGGCACTTAAGATAACATATAAACACTATATATACAAGGTCCAGACTCATCGTAACTAAACATCCGTTGCACCAGATCCATCGTCGGATGAATCGGTCAAATCAATTTCCTCGGGCTCTTCATCAGCTAACGGCTCCTCATCGTCTGCCATACAGCCATCGTCATCTATTTCCACGATAAATCCATCGTGCTTACTACTCACAAATCCGTCATCATCAGCCTCGTCGAAGGCTGGTCTATATCCTCCAATTTCTCATCAAACTCATCATCTCCTATCTCTGGAAGTGGGTCATCCTCGAATGTAGATTATTCAAAATCACCCTTATCTGCTGTAATATCATTATCGTATACTATGACATCATCACCATGTTGGGGTTTCTCCACCTTTTCTATAACATCGTCAAATCCACCATTTCCCGCTTCGGGAACGGTCGTCCTCGGCTATAACTGATGGTTGTCCCATTTCTTGCATCAACATTTCTAACTGCTCAACAAATACAGGGTTTATAGGCCAATTAATGTCCTTCGGTGCAGTTTGTGCTAGTGCGGCGTTTCCTAACAACTGTTGATCCTCTGATCTAGGATCTGCGACCACAAAACTCTAATGCATCATTATTAATCTTTTGGGGGGTCATTGAATCCAAAGCAGGCTGCTGCCCTATCCCTTATCATCAAGTCAAAATCACAGGTCTTAGAACATACTCATACCTTATTACAGGGTCATCCTACTGCAGGGTTGGGCCTTCTTCCTAACATGACAAGATAATGATCAGATCTACAGTTCATGTTACTGCTGGGGCACTTGGTCTGATCCTAAATCAGGTTGGAGTTTGATGGAATCTCAATTATCCTATGGTTACCCCAGTTACTGGAAATGATTGAGTTCTCTATTACCGCTATCCTTAGGTCGGAACTGAACAAGATACTACCGTACACCTAGCCGTTTACTACCCTAAAATTAAAACTTTAAGGCTTACGGGTCATCCAAAATCTACTCATCACTAATTTAAACAAACGATTCACATTAAGTGCTTGTACCCAAAATTTCCCTTTCAAGGTTCTCAAAATTTGCAAAGGGGTTTACCAAAATCAACAAATGGTCAAGGGTCCAAATCGGGTCATCTTAATTCCTACCAAACCAACAGAAATCATTCTTACACAAGGAGTTAGTGAAATTTACTTAAGTCTCAGTGTATTCCCACATTTTCTTAACTATTATTGTAAGAATTTATACTCAAGTTATTCATCCAATTTCTAGATTCATAAATATTCCCTACTCATCTTGGTTCATTTGCGAATTACATTTATATTCTTCATTTAAGAAAATATAACCTATATTTCATTCCTATTTCAAGTTACTATATCCGCTCTCACTTTAATTCATCAACAATTTCAACACTTATGAAAATGGTTTCAAGTATTCTCGATGTTTAAATTGGAATCATATGGTCATCCCATTTTCGAAACTCGAGAATAATCACTGACGATGTCCGGATCATCAACAGAATTATCCTCCAGCGACTAGAATGGAATCCTATATCTATCTAGTACATATAAGATTTCTTATACACGTTGATCAGACGTATATTAAAAATCCTTACATACTCGATAGTCTAATCATGACGTCGAATAAAACACCCGAAATCCTTATTTCAAATTATATTTCAAATAATCATCGTTTCAAAATGATTTACTTGTTCAAAAATGCCTTATATAGGTTTCAATTATATACGCTCTCTCGTCATAATATTCCGATATCTCATTCTAGGGTATTTCTAACCCTATCTCTAATGAGATAATATAACTCTGAGGAGTCCTATTCTTTTGTCCAAATATGTACGTACCCAATAGCTTTGTATAACCAAAGCTCCGATACCAACTGTAACGACCCGCCTTTTTGGCCGATTCTCGCCGGTAATTAACCGACTTAAATTGTTCATAAAGACGAATTGTTATGGGTACTTACATACATTGAACAAAAACAACAGAACTTTTCATTGAATAATTCAATATTACATCAGAGTTACATGAATATCAGAGTTACACATAAATATACACAGCGGAAGAAATAAAACTCTCAGCGGAAGAACATTATCTGATACAGCGGAAGCTCCAACTCTAGCGTGAACTCTAACTCCGGAAGCGTTCTGAATCTTCTTCAACGATCCATAACTGCAAAACTAAACACTAGCTGCCCGTGTGGAAAATTAGCGGGCACCCAGAGTTTAGGAAGGAACAATAAACTCCAGGTCAGTCGTGGGACTGGTGTGAGAACTCAAAAACAGTTATCATTTAGGTTTCATTTTAAAGTTGGGTAATTCAACGGACCACGCCGCTAATGCGGAACGGGTTTTACTCCATATGAATTCCCGTGCATAGAAATACGCAATGACTTTTGAAAAATGAAGCTATCATAAGCTCGTCCCACATCACACAATGCAAGCGCACACCAGATGGGCGAGTTTTGTCTTATGATAACCAAACATGATTTCATACGTGAAAATCCTCTTTTAATATTATCATATAGTGTGGAAAAACAAGTTCACAAATAAATGTATTAATCCTAGACGGCATGAGTGTCCCATACCACTATGTCGCCATATATAAATACAATCAAAATCGTATGGCTCGTATTGGAATTTGGATTTCCAACTTGATGATTCCTGGCACGAAAGATCAATCAGGGATACAAAACGAAGTGCCTCAACGGCTTTTTCGACCATACGCGGACACCGAATACACATCGTCAGGGCAGATCAACGGTTTTCGACCAGACGCGGCCCCCCGAACATACCCCATCCCCAGTTCACAAGTGGTTTCCCACTGCTGCAGCACTCATCATCAAATCATATGTATATATACAGACCAAACCGCCAGTTTCTCATCATTCGGTGTGTGAGGTTTGTCGATGTCACGTCATACACAAAGCTACGCTTCGATAAGCCATGCTTTGATCATCATTAGCTCATATCATACTTGGGTATGCCACATCGTCAATATCTCCACATATCACTGATTCGAATTAATACATATTCTCTAAGAACGTAACTTAGAGACGGAGATATTCAATTGCCACAGATCATATATATATTCACACGAATCAGTGCTACGTGGTCAATTACGATGTCAGACACACCATCCATACAAGTCCGTTCTGGGTCTGAACGAAACACAATCCGAAAATCTCCAAATATACTCAGATCTCCTGCCACCCTCGTATCGGGTGTACGGCCCTATCCGAGATGTCAGCAATCGATCTAAATAATCTGGATATTCCCGGTCTTCATTTATCGATTCAAAATCTTGAATTTCATCATAACGTCGTAATATTACTTGGAATGGTTTTCGGACCTATATCCGATCCCGGACTTTCCAAGTAACAACGTATCTTAAAACAATAGTTACAAATCACACGGGTTTCTCAATTCAAATCTCCTTTCCAAACATTTCCAATTTACTTTGAATTAAATGTTGGATTTAATTCCCCGGAAACCCATTATCCTTAACCTCTTTCAAATTCAACGTTTGTTTCCAAACTTCATTTTCAAAATAACTTAATTAATTCGTCGACATTTGAATAACCAAATCTTTATTTGGATTTTGGATTTCCATTTAAACACCTATATTTCAAATATCAGTTCATATAGAATCAATTGACTTATACTCGATATTGATTCACAAACTCAGGCAACACGATCAGAATCAGGATATGGATATGTTGATATTTCTGATCGTATTTGTCTGCTCCTATAAACCCATACCGAATATCAGACGACCAATTCTATTCAAACTCATCTCAAATTCATATCATACGGAAGAATCAAGTCCTTTCCATAATAATTCATGTTTGAAGTCTTCAATTCAAATCATTTCAAATAACGTTAAAGCGTTACTGAAAGCGTTGGGAAAATGATTATTTAATCAAATAACTCCATATCACTCTAAATTCAAAATTTGACCATAAATCACCTTTAAATAATATAGATTCGTACTATTCGATTTTCGTTGCGGTCGGCGAACGGCATGTACGGCGACCTTTTCAGATTTAAATTTAAACCTAACTAGAAATCATACGATGGAATTTGAAAATTCCTCTTTTATACGAAACCCATTATTATTATAAATCCGTTGTTTTCTGTTCTACGTCAATTCGATTTCATATGTTCAAGTTATAACTATTTGAAATTCGAACTAATATCGTCGAACTGTCACTTAGCGACGAGTTCGATTCCGCTCTATAATGTTTTATAGGATTTGTTCAATCCATTTCCAAAACAAAATTTATTTCATAACTTAGTTAAAACCAAATCCGGATTTCCTTTACAATTTTATTTCTCAAACCAAGTTAGTCAACAAATATTTCAAATGAAATACAAATTCTTTTATGCTTTCAAATTTCATTCCAATAACTACTAATAATCAAGATTAATGGAAGTTTCCTCGATTAAATTTCAAAACTAAATTTGAATTTGAACAATTCAAGAGAAATGGAAATTATTTCCAGACATATTTATCTGAAATTTAAGATTGATATTCATTAATGTTTATCAATGATGCTTATCAATTAATTTCCCAAAGTTTCAAATATTCAACATATATATATATTTGAAAGTATTTCCGATAGTCATTATAAATAATAAAGATCAATATTAAATTCAAATCATATTCGATTTAACTCAAAACCCAGTCCAATAATAAATAAATGATTGGAATTTCCCAAATGTCGTTTTATAAAATATTTGTACATCTGGATTTTTGTCTTCCAAATGGTTTACAATTAAATTCCAACAAATTTCCAAACCATTTATTAAAATAAATATTCGTTTAAGAGAAAGGAGAATTCAAATCAATCACCCGTAAAATCTGCAACTACGGTGTATTTGACTTCATTCAACCAGAATAACCACATAACATAACCAAACGAACAGACACCATCCATCCATCACAACCATAAAATAATCAACTGTGTACGGAGCGTTATTGTCAGTAACGCTCGGTGTTTTGCGGTGTTATTACAGCATACACATCCATCGATCAATCGGTGAAAATTATCCATATCATTTCAAACATCCATAACCACAGATTTTTTCATCGACTAGTTATAATTAAAAATATTTTATAACTAGTTAATTTCTACCGAAATAAAATAATTATCGTAGAGTTCTCACCTGAACTGTGCTCCGATATCCATCATCGAGACCCGTATCAACTGAGCACCAGTCTACGAACATTCACAATCATTTTTCACGGACACCGCTTTCGTCACGCACACACTACTCCCCGCAACTCACATGCAAGCTCTACGGACGACGCGCACAACTTTGCTGCAAATATTATTATTTTTTTTTTTTTTTTTTTATGAAGTGGCGGAATGGGTTTGCGAACTGATGTGCTGAGATTTGTGAGTGAGGGAGTGCGGATAGAGAAACTTTCAAGAGAAGCATGCGGACTGTTTTTCAAAAGGGGAGGTACGGCTATTTTCAGCGGAGGAGGCGGAAGGGAGAGGTTGCGGACTGGAGGAAAGGAGTGGAGGGAGGTTTTGGCGTGGGGAGCGGAGTTTTGGCTGATGCGTGTGGAGCTGGGTGGTTGGAGCAAGAAGGACTTGCGGTGCACAGGTGTTGGAGCAGGGTTTGCTGGTGCTAAGGGGGAGTGAGTACGTGAGTAGGCTGCTAAAGGGGAGGTGAGTGGATTTGCAGCGGAGTGGTGCGGAACTGATGCGGAGGAAGGAATGAGTGGATGATGTTTGCGGTGTAAGGAGGGCAGTGGTGTGAGAGAATGAAGGCTGACGTTGTGGAAGAGAGAAGAGGTTGCGGACGGAAGTAGAAAAAAAAAAGGAGCGAGGCAGGGGAACACAGTGAAGAAAAAGTGTATGGGTGCGGTGCTATTTAAACGTGAATTTAGGGTATACTTGTCAATTTGACAAAGGACACTTGTTCATTTATAAAATTGCTATTTGCATGCAATATTCCACATAAGTGGACACTTGTTCATCATTAAAAATTCCATTCATGCATGGTTGCCAAATATACATTATTTATTTAATTAGTTAAAATTACATATAAAGCCATTTCAAACTATGCGAACAGTCCATGCGTTGCCCCTATATCCATTCCTACTATCACATGCATCATGTCCATATAGTGTATTTATTTGTACACTTCCAATTTTTGATTTTTAGAGTTATTTACCGCGAGTTGTACCGGAATAAAATCATCATCGTAAACAACAACACGCTCTGATTCAAAAACAGCAATAAAACCGGTCTGATTGATCAATTCTGTAAAGCGTCTAAAGGACCACGTTTATACCCAAAATATGTTGAAAAATTATCTGCTTATTTTTCAAAATAAAAATTACAGAAAAATTCTAAAAATTATTTTAAAACAGCGCGTACAGAAATCAGATGAATATTTTAAATCGATATTTATTTATAATTTATTTTCAAGTCAAACTACTTTGTAAAAATAAAAAATCCATATAAATCTATATATATAAAATTGTTTAAATCTTTATATATTAAATATTTCCTCAAAATAAATCTTCAAATTATAAAAATTCATATTATAAAACATTTATATATATATAAATACAAAATATTACTATCTATAAATATAAAACCATTATGTAAAATTACAAAAATCATTTTTATACAAAATCTTTAAAATAAGTTTTATACAAAATAAAATAATTTACTTAAACTAATAAAAAGGAAATTTCAAATATTAAATCCTATTAATTCCAAAATATGTATTCAGAAAATCTCAAAATGTGCTATGGAAATTCATATTTAAATTTAGAAAATTCTGGTTCGTTACACGAGTCATTCTAATTGGATGTTGCTAATCCAATATCTGATGAATTCTTTCGTATGGTTCTAACGTGTCTTGCTCTCGAGCTCTGTAAACCAAAGCTCTGATACCAAACTGACACGACCCGAACTTCCCCGTGAAGGAAAGCACGGATAGCGTTGAGAACAGGACAAAATAGAACGCATACGGAAGAACATTTCATTGCTATTACAACAATTCCATCAGATACAAGAATATACAGAGTATAAATGAATAAATTACATTCAACAAATATCAGAGATTTAAATTACATTTAAATACATCGCAGCGGAAAATAATACAAAAGCACAACTGAAAGTGATACACGGATACAGAGCTTTCCGAGCATCGTTCCAGCTGTAAATCAGGACCCTGTGAATATAAATCTGCAAAACCAAAACTACTAGCTGCCCGTGTGGAAAATAGGGGCACCCAGAGTTTAGGTTAAAACAATAAACTCCAGGTCAGTCATGGGACTGGTGTGAGAACTAAAACAGTTATTAATATTGGTTTTAAAGTTAGGTAAATCAAGGGACCACGCCGTATAACACGGAACGGGTTTCCTCCCAAGAATACCAGTGCATAGAACAAACAGCGCAATGCTAAATAAAGAAAAATGAAGCTGTTATAAGACCCAGGTCCCATCACACAATGCAACGCAAGCCGGAGGATAGGGTTTTTACCTTATAACAGCCAAAGCATGCTTGATACGTTTAAAACACATTATTTGATACTATAATAAGTGTATAGTGTCAAAACATTTCAATCATAAATATAAATCATAGACGGCATGAGTGCCCCATCCCACTATGTCGCCATACTAGGCTCTACAAATAAAGCCGAAATACACGTATTGGAAATTGGATTCCGTCATGAGCCGAGGCAAGGGGCAAGCTCCTCTCCGCGTTCGAGACACTCTAGCAAATGCCTCAGGACCCCACTATGATCCTTGGAATCGGCTGGGCCGGTCCTCTCTTACTTTTGAGGATTGGCAATTCCTGAACACATGTTTCCCGGTCCTTACAGACCTATATCCGAGGCGCCTCGTATCCAACAACCACACAGGTGAAAAGTATATAAATGTCAGGGCTGGTAGGTCACTGACACCACCCTAGCTAGAAAGAAACGTCGTGCTCTCCCAGCGGCCCGTCTCCCGTTTTTGACTCATACCGAGGTGTGAGGCTCGCGAATTCACGTTATACACAAAGCTACGCCACACAGGCCGTGCTTTGATCATCAACCACAAGACTTTGCTTTTCAACAGAAGCCTTGATCAATTGCCACTTACGCATGCCACATTGGCAATTCACTCCATGCGACTGATGTCCATCGATATACAACCTCTGAGCTCGTACGTCTCAGAGAAGGGCGTTAAGCAAGAGAATAAATTCTCCGCCGCCAAAGAGATGTATATTTAATAGAGATCAATCAACACAGAATAAAATCCAATGTCAGACACACAATCCATTTACAAGTTCGTTCTGGGTCTAAACGAAACCGGAGGCACTTTCCTCGCATATCCATCGATCTCCAAGTACGTCTGGACGATCACCAACTGATTCCCTCATCCTGGGTGTACAGCCCAATCAAGATCATCAATAATCACCCAAACGATGTGAAGACTTCCGGTCTTCAACCACCGTCTTCATCTTCGACCTCTCGTCGAATCGGTTATTCAGAATGGGTATAACCCGGCCTTCCTGAATAACCCACGTATATGATAAACAAATGTTACACAAACACAACGAACGCCTCATTCCAATTCAGAATATTCTTTTATTCACAAAATCACATTCTTAGGGAAATGTTCCCATTAATTTTATCCAAGATAAATTCTTCTAAATTTATCCTATAATCTTCCTTTGGATATCATTTCAAACTAGTCGGGATTAGCGAACCACACCGAAGTAATTATTTGTTTTATTTCCCAATCCCAACCTATATATCCCATGGAGCAAAACTGGTGATACTCCATATCTAACACCACGGTGTTATCGGTAAAATTAATTACCATTTCACGTTCAAATCTAATTAAAGATTTAACTATCGCTTTGGAGCAAAACTGGTGATACTCCACTCTCGATCACTTTTCAAATTTGATAATTTAAATTATCAATTCCCATTTTAATCTAATTAAAGATCCATTAAAACTCCACTTAGTTTTAATCTTTTCAAAAATCAACATCTTGCCTTTAACTGGGTTAAAGAACCAATGTCATCTAAAACACGATTCACGATAAACCCAAATCACATTTGATATTAAATACAAGGCTTTGAATAGAAAATATATCGGCTTATATTCAATATCAAATTCTGAAACCAACATATATCGTATTGGGAATAACGATATAAAATATATCTTTCAAATTCCCATAACAATATCTGTATAGTCAAGAAATCCAACATCGAAATATCCCGAAGATAATTTCGATTCAACTCCAGTCCAAGCCACGTATTGGAAATATTGATTATTTTCAAAATCACTTTCAAATTCAATTTATTTATTTAAAAATAAATTGATTTTTAATTCTAGTTCAAAACTAGTTCATTTCGATAAAAATTCATTTTTACCTATTCAAATGTGGAATTTTCCAGCCCAATTCTTTCCAATTCACATATTATAATTTTACACAAATTATAGATATTTTTGATAATTTTATCAAGGCCCGTACAGTCGATTTCCAACAACAGCCATCGAACTGCACTTACAGCGACCTTTTTCGAATTTGATTTGGACATAATTCCAAATCCAACCGTTAGATTTCACATTTCTAACATTCATTGGAAAGCTCTTTTCGATACGAACCCAAAGGTTCCGGTTTTAGGAGAATCCGACGGTCGGATCTCCCGCAATGTCCGTTTGAAATAAATGGTCGAAATTCACGAACTGCCGCGGCGCGGCGCGTTCTATTCAGGCCATTATATTATATATATAATATATATAATATATATTTCGTCGATTTCTATTTAAAACGAATTTTATAAATCGTTTTAAATTCGTTTCTAAAACAATTCAACTTCTATATTCAATTCAAATCAAAATTGAATTCTTCTTTATAAATTCGTTTCAAAATTCATTTCTATTCAATTCAAATTTTAATTCAATTTGAATTCATTTCAATTCACTTTCAATTCAATTCATTTCGAAATCATTTTCAATTCAATTCATTTCGAAATCGTTTTCAATTCAATTCATTTCGAAATCGTTTTCAACTCAATTCATTTCGAAATCGTTTTCAATTCAATTCATTTCGAAATCGTTTTCAATTCAATTCATTTCGAAATCGTTTTCAATTCAATTCATTTCGAAATATTCGATTTCGAAATCACTTTTCAATATTCATTTTAAAATGAATAAAATCGATATAAACATCGTTCGCGTCAAAATAACGCATCTCTAATCAACACGGCTTTATATATTTTAATAAATTCGTTATTCTATTCAACAAATGAATATTTATTTCATTCAACACATGAATCTATATTTCTTTCAACACACGACTAATCTCAACACATGAGTACTGTCAACACATCACTATTTTTATTATGTAAAATATTTTATAAAACTATGGTATCTATCGTTTGATTTTCAATTAGACTTCTACTGAGAAGTAGTTCTAATTTTAAATATGATAAAGATGTAAATTTTATTATATAAAATATTTCACTCAACACATGAACATCGTCAACACATGACTATTTTTATATTCAACACATGAATTTTCTTTTATAATATTCCTTATTTGCCCGATTTGAAATGAGGCCCAATCAATCACCATATAACGCTAATTATATGGATTCCATACAACACATGTATATAATAGCATTAATAAACAATCAACCATCAACCAAAGTGCACTACACTGTATGAGCATCAAATATAGATATCTGACGCTTATAACAGTCTGTCAATCGACCGATCGACATATTTAATCAATCAGGATGAGTGAACATCAAATTTCATCCCAACACCCGTGTGGGGTTTCAAACAATCAAACACAGATTTTATTTGTGCAGTTGGGCGACGTGTAAAATTTATCGACCCAATCGATATCAGTCAAATCAGTGTATATAAACAAATCGGCCGATTTGTTTATAAATATTCATTTATCCATTTTTACGTTAAAAATTATATTTTTAACGATCAAACTATTTTATTTTAACACTTGAATTTCTATTCAGTTCATTTATTCAATAAATGATTATTTTTATTTTTCTAACATATTTTAGAAAATTTCGGTGGCATAACGGCACGATACTAGAAACGGGACGAGGCCTAGCCTTATCCCCGGTCTAGTGAAGGCCCACGCCATTCACACATCAATCAAATCACTTTCGTTATGCAAACCACAAAATTTGGAGTAAGAGTCTAACCTAGCCTTACTCCTTCGCCTTATAACAGCGCACGTCTAATCCTAACCCATTTATCGATTCGATTTTCCACACCACAAACCACATTCAAACCAATATCGCAATCAATTACCAAACAGCCAAACAAACAAGTCCATGGTCTGTGGACGATTGTGTCGGGTGCTACTAAACACCGTCTGCATCCTAGTATATATATATAACTAGAAAAAGAATTTTTAGAGTGAGAAGTTCTCACCTAAAGCTATCCAATACCACGACTCTTCAATTATAGAAATCTTCTTCGTTATCCCATCTTCGTCATCTTCGTTGCCCGTAGTCACTATATACACAAAAATCACATTTTTATATTTTGATGTCTTTAAAATAAAAATCACATTTTTATTTGTTCGTTTTCAATTTAAAATCATATTTTTATAATCACTTCATATATTTAAAAATCGTATTTTTACTATGCTATTCAATATATAAAAATCGAATTTTTACTTTGGTGTCATATAGATAAAAATTCCATTTCAAAAATAAAGTTTTCGCCTTTATAAAAATAAAGTTTTCGCCTTTATAAAAATAAAGATTTCGCCTTTATAAAAATAAAGATTTCGCCTTTATAAAAATAAAGTTTTCGCCTTTATAAAAATAAAGTTTTCGCCTTTATAAAAATAAAGATTTCACCTTTATAAAAATAAAGATTTCTCCTTTATAAAAATAAAGTTTTCGCCTTTATAAAAATAAAGTTTTTGCCTTTATAAAAATAAAGATTTCACCTTTATAAAAATAAAGATTTCATCATTATAAAAATAAAGATTTCATCATTATAAAAATAAAGTTTTCGCCTTTATAAAAATAAAGATTTCATCATTATAAAAATCATCACTTTACTTCAACGTATATAAAATAAAAATCAGATTTTTATTTCGCTACATATACAAAGATGATTTTTTATATTCTCTATCCTATAAAGATTATATTTTTAATACCTTAAAAATATAAAAATCATATTTTTAATATTTCTATATAGTAAAGATTATATTTTTAATTGTTCAAAAATCAAATCTTTTCTATATTCAAAAGTAGAAACTTTCCTTCGCTTTACATATGTAAATCAGAATTTTAAATCCATGCTTACTATAAAATAAAACTGATTTATATTAAGAACTAAATTAAATAAAATTGATTTTTAAAAATTAAAACTCACCACTCATCGATCTGGAGTGTCGCTCGTGGTAGCAGGGGCGTCTCAGGGCGCTGGAGGCCGGAGGGGGGGTAGGGCACGAAGCGGCGGTGCCTTCCAGTGGTCTCGGGTGCGGTGGTTTTGGGTTCAAGGGGCGGTAGGGTTTTCAATAGTGGATGGAGACTGGAGGAGGAGGAAGAGGCCCGGAGCAGCGGGCGGCCGCCTGACTGGTGGTCTCGAAGGCCCTAGCGGCCGGAGCAAGGTGGAGCGGTGGGCTTTGATTGAAGAGGGAGGAGACAGGGGTGGCCGATCTGAGGTGGACGGGGCGACGAGGTCTTCGGCGGTGGTGGCGCGTTGCAGCGCTCGTGGAGGCTGGAGGAGCGACGCGTTGATTTGGGTTTTTTTATTTATTTGATTTCTGTTTCGTTTGAACGACGGGGGGGGGGGGGGGGGGGGGGGGGGCTGGTTAAAGAGAGGGGTTTTTATTTAGTTATTTATTTATTTATTTATTTTATTTTAATTCAAAAAGTCAACTTTTTCAATCGACCTCTAAACGAGGTCCACCGCCTGTCGTCCCTAGCGTTTAACCCCCATTCCGAACACAATGGGATATGCCACGTAGGCTGATTCGACTGTTTGAATCAGTTTCTGTTGAATTTACATTTAAATCGCTATATTGAATTTTAACGTACATTTCAAATTACCGGGGTCACATACTAACTCTAAAAATTCTCGAAAAATATTTTCTAGCTTCGTATTGACGATACGGTCCTAACAAAACTAGTTTCGTCGAATTCTGAGATCCTTAGAAAAATGGCCATTTTCCAGTCGATTAAAATCAACTAAAACCGGTCAAACGCGTTTTCCTTTGTCACGCTCACATATTGATTCGAAAAATTATGAAATTTGAAATCTAGCAATAATTCGACATCACGGAGCCAACAAAAGTGGTTTCGTCGAAATCCGAGGTCGTTTGCAAAATGTCCATTTTTAAGGGCCTGAATTCCATAGCGACTATTCAGAATTTTCAACTGGACATATCTTTTGACTCCCGCTATGAAATCTTGATTATTCGGATTCGTTGGAAAGATATCCACTATTAGATCCTATTGTTTTTGGTTTCACTAAAATCCGGATTGTTTTGCACCCGATACATTCAATTGAAGTTTGAAATCGAATTATCGAACTACCGCGCCATTTTCAATTCTATTTATAATTATATATAAATATTTATATTCTAACGACGACGCGTATAATATATACGTCGAATTCTATTCAAAATAAATTTCTCGTCGATTTTATTTAAAATAATCTATTTTAAATGTTCAAACTTCACTAAAATTGCCAAAATAAAAATTTTAAACTGGCCTAGATTTTCGGGTTATTACAAATTATAAATCCAATATTTTTAAATAAATAAATTGGATTCGAAATGGTTTTAAAAACAATAACCAGAATTTCCAATATATGAATTGGAATGGATTTGAATCGAAATTATCATCATAATATTTCTATATTGGATTCCGTGATTATACGGATACTGTGGAAGAATTTGGAAGATATAGATATCTTTATTCCAGTATATGATATTTATTGATCTCAGAATTGGATAATGAATATAAGCCGATATAAATTCTATTCAGAGCCTTATAGTTGATATCAAATGAGATTTTGGGTTTGTCGTGAATGGTGTCTTAAATAACATTGTTCTTAAACCCAGTTGAGAAAAGAATAAATCTTTTAATTAAAATTATTAGAGTTTACAATTAATTAACATTTAATTGGAATTGAAAATGGAATGTGAATTGTGTTTATTATGAACTGTGTTTTTAACGACATTCGTTCTTTAACCCGATTTACAGTGAAATGTGGTTTGGAATTTATATATCTTTTTATTAAGATTTAACGAGAATTTTCCAAAGTAAAGTATTCCAATTTAATATATTAGATTGGAACTGAATGGAATTTGATTTGATAATAATCGAAGTGACCTTCTGTGAAGGAAGACTATTAATACATATAGAATTTAAAAGGCTTTTCCGTTATTCCATTTATATTATTGATTTGTTTTTCTGTGAAGATTCCATAATTAATGGAATGTGATTTGGGTTTATCGTGAACTATGTTTTAAATGACATTAGTTCTTTAACCAAGTTAAAGGCTGAATTACATGTCTGTCATTGTATTTCGAACTGTATGGTTGGTATCTGCTAAATATATATTTGTTTGGTGGCGGAGAAATTATTTTCTTACTTAACACCCTTCTCTAAGACATACAAACTTAGAGGTTATATATCGGCAGAGATCGATAGTATGGTGTAGATTGTCGATGAGACATGTTTGTGTTTCCAAAGTTAAATAATCATTAATATTGATTTTTGGAAAGATTGAAACTAAATGGAGTTTTAATGAATCTTTGATTAGATTTAAATGTGTATTGATAATTTAAATTATCAAATTTCGGAAATGATCAAGAATGGAGTATCACCAGTTTTGCTCCTAGAGATAGTTAAATCTTTAATTGGATTTGAACGGGAAATGGTAATTAATTTTACCGATAGCACTGTGGTGTTAGTAATGGAGTAATGCCAGTTTTGCTCCATGGGATGAATAAGTTGGGATTGGGAAATTGAATAAATGATTACTTCGGTAAGGTGCGTTAATCTTGGCTAGTTTGGAAAACCTTAATATGGTTTGAATGATATCTAAAGGAAGATTAAAGAATAAATTTTAAAGAATTTATCTTTGATAAAATTAATGGGAACAAATCCCTAAAGATGTGAATATTTAAATAAAAGAATATTCAGAATTGGAATGAGGCGTATGTTGTGTTTTTATAGCACTTGTTTATTATATATGCGAGTTATTCAAAAGGCCGGGTTCATACCCATTCTGAATAACTGATTCGACGATATGTCGACGATGAAGACGGTGGTTGAGGACCGAAGGTTGTAACACCCCCATCCTTTAGTGTCACTCACAAAGGGAATGCACTAAGTTCTATGGAGCATTTAGGGTAAAAGATGCAGATAAATTACAAGATAGACAAAATTAAAACAGCGGAAAATAAAACTTTACTTTATTGATAAAATAGTTTGTACAACAACTGTTTTCCAGTATCAGAGTATCATCTGTCTTACAAAATAAAAAAGCATAAAATAACATTTATATTCCCCAATGTAGCATAAGCCAGCCATAGCAGCAGAAAAAGAGAGTCCAAAGCACTTTGTCAAAGAATCTTCGAGCTTGGGAAGAGTGACGGTCCAATCTAACTTGAGCTATACTATTCCCTCCTTAACTACCTAGGGGGGGGGGAGGAAACGGAAGAAAAGAAGACGAAAGAAAATTGGGTCAGACATAAAGTTTGGTAAGTTCAGTTACTTCTAGCATGTGAACAAGGAAAAACAAAACGACACGAATTAACTGAATACAAGACAATACCATGATGATAGGGCAAACAAGATAGGATAAGATTAACACAAGATATGCTAAGACAAGATAAACTGGATATGCTTTAATACTTTCTCCGCTTCGCTATTAACCTATTATTATGGTTTCTATGTCTCTGCACCACCTATCTAGTGTCCCAACTAGTAATCTATCTAAAATGATAACGCGATCCCAATCCCAGTAATTGTGGTTGCCTTTAGGTGTACATTTATTATTTATTACCTAGATCTAATCTAGGGTTTTCTTATCGAGCGCTACCTAAATTCAACTAGGGTTTATGCGACTTATCTAATACTTCTCGGATTCAGGATTTATGCCACTTAGGTCCAACTAGGGATTATGCTACCTGTTGAACGATGCCCCTAGTCTAGGACGCACTACCTAGAGTGGTATATGTTCCTAGACTTTCCCCACGTATGGGTCGCGAATCGTTTATCGCTGTCTAGATGCATATGTCATGAAATGTGCGACCCGAGTCCCGTGGCAGGGCTATCCTAGAAACACGGAACTCGGTCGGGAGATTTCAGATATCTGCCAATGCAGATGCTAAGGTCTGTTTTTTTTTCAGTGACTATGGTCCCACCTGACCCCTCCCTCAACTAATGAAAGGACACCCTTGAAAAATTGAGAACTATACGCAGGCCCCCTATGCCCCACTGTCTTATGGACATCCTCACCCATAACTAGATAGCAAGTATATGGTCTTTTGGAGTTCTCCGCCTTTCCGCTTTACGTATCTCGATTGACTCAAGATGGTAGGTAGACGACGAGTTGCTATAACAGGGCTACTGGTCTCGCCGAATCACGCTGGTCCATCCTAGTCTTTAGGTTGCCTTATATTGCAACCAAGGCATACCCTTGGTTCTTCTAACGCAGACCTTAACCTCTGTGAGCCTAGGAGGATCATCTGCAGCCTCACAGAGGGATACCAAGAATACCCTCACGTCCTCTCGAAGCCTCGGGCTTCGTAACCCAATTTGTTGGAGCCTTTTTTAAGATTAGATGGACGTTCGCTCCTCCTTGTGTTATACTAAGAATTACTACTTAGTTTTCCTAACTAAGGTTTACCACTTAGTTTCCTGAATTGTCATTTTCTTAACTAAGGTTTACTACTTAGCTTCTTTCAACTAAGGTTTACTACTTAGTTCTCTTTCTCGTCAAGTTGGATTGGTTAAGTGTCATTAGTCGATACAAGTTAACTTAACCCATTCATTTGTCATGTTAAACTGGTTAAGTGTTATCAGTAATTCACGTTGACTTTACCTTACCAACATCAAGTTATATTGGTTAAGTATTTACTTAACCCTACCCATGCATCTTGTATTGGTTAAGTGTTCCTTTTTAACTTAACCTTGCCTATCTGTTTTAACTAACATGTTATAACGGTTAAGTGTTCCCTTAGTTAACTTAACCCTAACATTGGTTTGATGAACATGTTCTAATGGTTAAGTATTGTCCCTTCATGTTTTTAACTTAACCCTATTCATTTATCACACTCTGATGGTTAAGTTTTCAAGCTTACTTAACCCTACGGTCTAGTCCAGCTAACATATTAAATTGGCTAAGTGTATTAAATTTACTTAACCCCAACCTCTAGTCTAGTTAGCATGTTAAATTGGCTAAGTGTATTAACTTTACTTATCCCCAACCTCTAGTCTAATTAACATGTTAAATTGGCTAAGTGTATTGAATTTACTTAACCCCCACTTTCTAGTCTGGTTAACATATTAAATTGGCTAAGTGTTTTTCTCAGTTACTTAACCCCTACAAATCTTGTCTTGTTACCATGTTAAGTTGGTTAAGTGTTCTAATTAACTTAACCTTATCGTTCTAACTTAACTGTGTTGAGTAGGTTAAGTGTTCCTATGTACTTAACCCTCCCATTCTAGCTTAACTATGTTAAGTTGGTTAAGTGTTCTTATGGACTTAACCCTCCCATTCTAGCTTAACTTTAATTGTCTTATTAAAGCACCAGCCACTCACATTAGACAGGTATTGTTGTGGCTGCCGGTATGCCGGTTGGTTCCGGGCAGTCTTACGCTACAACTCAGTTTAACCTCGGGCCTTTATCGGGCTCAATGCCTTAACCTCCCACATTGGATAGGTATTGTTGTGATCACTGGACAGTCGGGCGGGTCCGGGCAGGTTTACATCACAACTCAATCCAACCTCGGACTAGAATTATTATTCTAGTTTACTGTTTACGCCTAAAACTTAACTTACTTGCCAATACTAAATTTAATATGTCAAATTACATATTCCATAATTCATGTCAAATTTTCAAATTTGCGTTCTAATAAACATGCCATAATACATGTTCTAAATTATGTCAATCATAATTATGTTAATGTTCCACATTATGCCAATTTCCAGGTTTACAACCATGTTTAAGTCAAATTTATGATTTGCCAAAATCGTATTCCCATCGTTCGTGTAATTGTGATTTCATCCTGGATTATACATAAATCTAGATTCGTGGATAAAAAGAGAATGAACCAAAATGCCATGAAAAGATAGACATAATGACTGGCAGAAGATGATAATTCACTAATCACAGATCTAACAAATTACACTGAATAAATTGAGTAAAGCATCGAAGGCCTATAGATCTGATAATATTATGACATAAAAAGGGTTGAACAAATAACATAGGTTCAAGTATATGGGTAGATCTAACTTAATAGGTAAATTCCCATAATCAAGATCCAAGGATAATTAAGAATAAACTGAATAGAGAATCAAGATTAGATCCAATCTCACAGTCATAATCCTAGGCAATAATATCATGTTCATGAATCATAGGTAATTATCCACTATTGTCCTTGTCATAGTCATAGGCATTGGTTTATGCTCCTAGTCAAAGGCTTATGTTCATAGTCAAAGGCTTATGTTCATAGTCAAAGGCTTATGGTTACAAAGGCCACAGTTCCATAGTCATAAGCTAAAGCATTGGCAATTTAGTCACAATGTGTTCTAGGCCATAATCAAGAATCAAATCCAAAGTCATAAACAAGCACAGATTCAATGAAATGATAAGGCATATTTCTTATATTCTTTTAATTTCATGTCACAAATAGAAAAGGCGTTCAAATCTAAAAAGTAACCGACTTACATTGATTGGATCTAGAAAAGAATAGAAAGATAGCGTTGCATGAAGCCATTGAATCTTTACTTGAATCCTAACTTGTTTTGAATCTTCTCTTGAAAGACTTGAGAAGGATATCCTCGTCTTGATTTGTATTTTATTTTAATTTTTTTATTTAGATTTAGAGGAAGAAGAAGAAGCCATGTCCATCAAGAATTTGTGCAGCATAAGGTTAGAGAAGAATGGTGCAAAGAGAAGGAGACTAGGGGGCTGTTTATATAGGATTGCAAGTTAATTTGAGCCGTCGATGAAGCCAAGGTTAATCAAAGCCATCCGTTCTAAAGAGAAGCCAATTATGTTCACAATTACTTTTCTTAATGTACATTATTAACATTTATTATTAAATTTGTATACACATTAGATACATCCCCCCTTTACACATTTATTATTAAATTTGTATGCACATTAGATACATCTCCCCTTTACACATTTATTAATAAATTAGTAACTTTAGTGTTAACAGAAATACGGGGTGTTACAAAGGTCTTCACATCGTTTGGATGATTACTGATGTCTTGATTGGGCTGTACACCCAAGACGAGATAATAAGTGGTGATCGTTCAGACGTACTTGGAGATCGACCGGATATGCGAGGGCCTCTCTCCTGTATTGGACACATGGGACGAGGAATAAGGTGCCTCAGGTTTCGTTCAGACCCAGAACGAACTTGTAAATGGATGTGTGTCTGAAATTGGATTTTATTCTGTGTTGATTGATTTCTATTAAATATATATCTGTTTGGCGGCGGAGAATTTATTCTCTTGCTTAACGCCCTTCTCTGAGATGTACGAGCTTAGAGATTGTATATCGATAGACATCAGTCGCATGGCGTGAATTGCCAGTGTGGCATGCTGAGATGCAAATGATAAAGGCTTCTGTTGAAAAGCAGAGTCTTGTGGTTGATGATCAAAGCCCGACTTTAATATAGCATAGCTTTGTGTAGAGCGTTAATTCGTGGCCTCACACCTCGGTATGAGTCAAAAAGGGGATAAGGGACCCAAGGAGAACATGATGTTTCTTTCTAGCTATAGGTGGTGTAACGCCCCACCTCTATACCCATATTGTCCAAGAATATTACTAAGTAATATCATCAGATAATACAGAGAATGAGGCTGTAAGGGCATACACGTGCAAATTCTCTTGGACTAACACTGGTACGTATTAAAATTTCCGATGTATTACTTACTCTTACATACTCAATGTCGGTGCAAAACAATCACACGTGTGCCTCCAGGATAGAACAATACAAAATAGTACATGAATATAGAGATCACAGAGTCAATCACATCGATAAATATAATGTATAATTTTAATATTTTATACACGTTTATCTATTACACATCAATATATATAATATCAATTAATACAATTCATGGTAATAAATAAAATACCAAGTTACTACACTCTTTTAAGCGCAATAAATACAAGTTGGTCTTAAGGCCCCTACACCTGCAATGTCTCGGCCTGAGCCGAGTAGCATATAGATAATAAACGGATCAGTCTATGTTTAAATCCATTATAATTAATGTAAAATGTTTGGGTGCTCTAAATATGAATAATAACATAAAGAGGTACAACATAATTTAATCTACAATGATCATTCAAGTCATAAATCAAGTCATTAGGTTCATTCAAATATCGACATTAATAATTGATGCCTCAGGGCTAAATATTATGGAATCATTACCAAATATGAACATATGCAAATGACAACATAATCTTATTTAAATGAATCTCATTCAAGAGTTATAACGCATTATGAAATCGTCAAAATATCACAATCACACGATAGCTCATAGGCCATCAAATACATTAAAATGAAATCATAAACAAAAATCATATGTAAATCACATCGAAATATAAGAAAAATCATAAAAGATCATATGGTTCCATATCAACATTGGCGAGACTCAGCAATGTCGCATGCATATCAACATTGGCGAGACTCAGCAACGCCGCATGCATATAAATATTGGCGAGACTAAGCAACGCCGCACGTGCAATTAAAATACCATATACCAGTACTAAACAATTTTGATGTCTATAATGGAAGATACTCAGATCTCCTTAAGTTAGACTCTCAGGTCCAATATGGCATAGTCACTTAGGACTACCATGATAGCCGCTCGGGACTATCTAGTACTGGTCAGGAGATAGTCGCTCGGGACTTCTTAGTATAGACAATGGTTTACACTACCCTTATCCTTCAATACTCTATATAAAAAGTCTTGTGAATAACCAGAAAGGTGATACTTAAAGTCCCATACCAGACGGTTTCACCAAACCGTTTATTCAAATTTCTCGTTATATAGAATATAAAAATTATAAAATCATATAAAAAGTATCATCATCGTATCACATTTGAAGCACTAATCAGTTTAATATCAATAGTGAATCATTTACAATATATAAAGTATGCACACAAAAATTGGAATATCAAAACATAAGCAATAAATGAAATTCAGAAAATATAAAGCAGTAAATGAAATCCAATTTAATTTACAAATAAAAAATGGAATAGGAATTCTCAAATAATAATTTAAATATTAAAAGAATAAAGAATTTCATTTTAAATTTTGTATAACCTCCTAAAAACATATCATTCAGTAAAACAATACAAAATTATGTTAAATATTGTTTAAAAATGATTTCATGCTATAATGACCAAAGTAACTTCTTAAGTGATTTATTCAAAACAATTTTAAGCTACATTTTAAAATTTACTTATATATGCTAACTAGAATTATACTAAGTGTTATTTTCTATTATGATAAATGAATTTAATTGAGCTGGGTAATCAACTTATTTTTCTCATGCACGTGTTTACCAAAGCTAAATCAACCAGTAAAGCTATTCGGAGTACTTACATTTAAATTAGTCTATGTATAATTCAGACAACAATTCTCTATTAGAAATTTCATTATACACTATAATTTATTCTCTAAAACATCATATCTTTATTATTACCTATATAAATATATATTTCCGGACTTTCTTAATTTATTTAAAATTTAACAATTGATCAATCGTCAAAACATTAATTTATATATAAATATAGTATGAAAATAAATTTGATAGAGTCCCCTTTACATATGAACATCCATCCAGTACAACTTCATTAACAACTCAACTCATAATCAATAACACGACAACCAAATCAAACACACAACCAATTCAAACATTCCAGCAATTAAATCCAATTCGGATAACGAGATATGAAAATATATGCAACTATTATGGAATAAAACATAGATGTGCATGTGGGGATACTCATTGAAACTTCAAGTGTAGACGAACACAGTCAATTTGTTGCTTCTTCTTCCTCGTTAAATCACAATTCCGGACAGCCACTTCTCTATGATTGCAACTAATCATTCCTTCCCCTAACCAGAAAGGTTCCACTAGCCTCACCCTAGTTCTCCCATCGCGCAAAGCGTGGCTACACTCAGCTCGGCCTCCCAAAAACCCACGCACGCACCGTCATTGATCGACTAAAAGCCTAGACCTTTGCCATCTGTAACGTCCCGCATTTTTAGCGGTTTGTATTTGAATATTTAAATCAGTTTAAATATTGAATTCATAATATAAGTGGGTTTATATATTAAATAAAATGAAGTTGAATGTATAAAAATATATATTAAATATAATCGAGCTCATAATAACGCTGCAGTTCGTAATTTAACGTTTTGAACTTCAACTGAGCGTATAGGGTTCGTTATAAATTGGATTTCTTACAAATAAGAAATGATGGAATCTATTGATCTTTATTTTTCTAACGGAAGTGGAAAAGGGAGATTTCGTCAAATATATGGCAAGATATATCCAAATCAAATATTCAAATAGTCGTTGTAGAATCGTCTGTCAACCGTAACGGTTTATTCAATATAACTAAATATCGGTTTCGAATTTAGACAAGGTTCTTTTGAGTCATAGTGATAATTTAATTTTTAGAATTTTACTGTAATTTTTAATTAATTAAATATGCAACTTTTTATTTGGAATATTTTGCACCCTATATCGATAATTCGGGGTTTCGCAATATGAGTTAACCTACCAATATTATTATATTTTTGGAATTGGGACACATCGCAGGACACGACCGTAATCTTACTTCTGTCTTTAGCGGTTCCGAAATGAACGAAAATTTAAGTAACGGAGTAACGAAAATTTAAGAGTCATGCATTGTTATTGAATGAAGATAAATGGCAAAGCTAATATATTCATTCCGTTGCTTTCAAGTTTTGTACCCATCATTTCATTTCACAGACCATTACCCTAAATTACATATACGGACCTAGTCTATAAACAAATCCATACCCTAACACTTCACGCACAATAAATAGAAGCTACCTACCTATATATTACCCTATTACTTAACATCTAAGAAAAAAAATCCTCACCTAATCTAACATGCTACAGACCTATTGCCTAAAACCAAAGCTATGTACCCATATATATAACACTGCAAAATCTCAGCTTTCGTTCCTTAATGAATAAAAAGAAATAAAACTGTTGCCTTTGGAACTAGCATTTTAAACACTTCAGAAAATTGATTAAAACACATACAAAAGGGGAGTGCAGCATTTGGAAAACCTCGCTGAAGTTCAACGCTGTGTTTGGAGCAAGACACGGCAAAATGGAGTGTCCGAACGAGTTGAAGTTGCACGCTGACGGGCGTTTCTTTCAGAGGATAGGCGAGTTGATTGTGAAGGCGAACTTGTGGGTTTCGGGGATGAAGTGGATCACACCCTATGTTGTGTGTACGTGAAGCAACTCGAGACAGCGTTTTGATAGTGGCATTGCATGGACATGAGGTCTTCAAGTCTGGAGTAGCGGCAAATGTTGCGGGGTAGGGGTTCGTTTTAGACCAGTTAGCGAACCGGTGTGTGTGTGTTAGTGGAAGAAAGAGAGATGAGTTAGGGGAGGGGGACTGTAAGTTAAAGTGTGAAGCAAGAATGAAAGCGTCGAGCAGGACTACAGGAGCACAGAATGTTCAGCTCAGTGGAGTTGTGTGAAGTTTGAGCACATTGCGGTGAAGATCAAAATAAAATACACTCGCATCTGGATTGTATACATGGAAAAATGGGCTGGAGTCAGCTTCTTCAGTAGGAGCGCGAGTGTTCAATGTTGGGTGGAGGAGAGAGAGGCCGGAAAGTGGACGTAAATGATATTTTCAGTTTCGAAATCGGTTAAGGGATGGTAAAGAAAGCTTCACTTAAAGTTTCAGCAAATGAAATAGCTAGAGGCTTGTGTTTGGGTATTAAAGGAAGATGACTGTACCATTGTGAAGAGGATGGAGATTTTTGTTTGTGTTGAGATATGGAGTGTATAGGTGGAGGGAGTGTCACGTGTGTTCATATGATATAGCAAGTGCGGCCATCCCTTTGTTTATGTGGTGCACATAGGAGCAATAATGTTTGGAAAGAATGTACGCTACTGCATGTGGAGGCACACAGGAGATTCGAGATAAGTAAATTAGAACGTTGGAATTTAAATAAGTTGAAGACATGATTGCTATCGAAGTAGTGCGAGATGATCATTAAGGTAACGGAAGGAGAGCAATGGTAGAGGGAAAGCATGGCAAATGACGTGAGCAACTGTGAAAGTTGTGAGTTTCATTTCAGAAGTAGAAGAAGGTTACCAGCAGGTTAAGGAATTAATTAACTTAAACTGGACGAAACAAGATCCGTCAGGATCGTATGGACGGAGGCCACACAATGGAACTGACTGGAAATGATGTGGAGCTCGTTACAATTTATAGCGAAATAAATTGTCCGTCTGAATCAACTGATGCAAATCGTTATTTAACGGTTAACGCGCAAAGTGAGTAAATTCACTAACTCCGATCTATTTTAAAATATCATAATTATATTTTAATATTGGTTGAATGCTGTGTGATGGTCGTTAGGTAGATTACAATTAAATTAGTTGAATATTATATATCGTTGCATGTATACACATCACAAATTGGATACTGATTCCATCGGTTATAAGATTCCCTAGTATGAAATTAGTGTAAATTGTATGGACTAATATCTATGGATGAAGGAAACTGGTTGGAGGAATCCAACTGGATTCCTCAATATTTATATGTACTGTTTGTTTTACATGCACTGTTTGAACCCAAATGACATTTAAACCCTATATGGATATTGATTAAATCAGTAGACGATATAGATCAAGAAAGTGGCAGCAACTGACCATAAATCCATCGTTTGGTTAAGAAGTTGATTGGCCGTCAGGCAAATCAACGAAGTTAATTATAAAAATTATAATTTTATAATTAAAGCAAAGTTTTAAATTTTAGTAGAAGTTCTATTATAAACTAGTATTTTAGAGTGTTTTTATAAAGTAAATAAAAACGATTGTTGACATTTAAATAAGTTTATAAAGAAGAAATTATCCTATGATTAAATATTTGGATAATTATTTTAAGAAAAACAATTTAGAAATATTGTTAGATTAAATATATTAATCTAATGGTAAGAAGTAATTAAATCAGTTAACGAATTTACTGATGGAATGAAGTTGATTTAAATCAACTATTTAATTGAAAAATGATTATTAGATTAAACGGGTCTTCAATTAATCTAATGATAAGAACTTGACAATTAATTGTTTAACATTTATAACATTTCTCATTAATTATCTTTTTAATTAATGGACTTTAAAAGATGATTGAACTAATATAATTAGTATATAGTGAACAACTAATCTATTTAGATTAATGATGAAGTAAACTGTTTATTTCAATAATGATAAAGTTAATATTATTTTTAATTAAATAATTGTTTCTAAAATGGATTCCATTTAAGAGGATATTGAATTTATAATAAAATGTTACTTGAATTAAGTATAATGTTTCAAATAAAAGTAAACCGTCAGAAGAGAAAGAACGTCAATAGATCTTGGTAAAGAAGTTGTAAATAGAACTGTGAAATGAAGTTAAAGTGAAGAGTTAATGTTTAATACAGATAGTCATAAACAACGAGTTTCAAAGTAAGGATATGGTATTATAAAACCATACTTCAAATTAACCAAGAAAATACGATCTGATAAATATTATAAGTAATAAGGGATTAGAGTACAGACTTATATCTGTTCTAAGGTAAGAACGTTGTCGATCAAGGTCTGTGAGGTAAATAAAATACCGCAACCTAAACGGTTTCACTATTATCAAGGAATGATATCAGTTTGTAACGGAAAGAGATGTCAAGACTAGTATAAAGGGAATATGGCAATTGCAAGTCTTAAAACTATAGCGATAAAATAACGCTGTTGACTAGGCTTAAGCGTGACTGTTATGTCGAGATTATTTATAAAGGGGAATATTACGGCATATGACAAGTTTTTGATCTATAACGATAAATTAGCGTTGTTGACCAAACTTAAGCGTGACTTTTTATATAGCACTACTCCCTAGAGAATGCAAACAGTTGATTCGAAATCCACTTATTCAGAAGTAATAACTAACGATGTTTGTCACAAGAAAATATAAGAATAAGTTTAGAAAGAGAAATTGGAGAATCGTGTTAGAAAATGATGACAGCATTTCAATGTTCGAAATGTGATTAGAATTAAACCATTTGGATTTGGAACTAGAATGCGATGATGTCGAATGTATTAAAAGTAAATTATTTTTAGAATTATAATCTGATAGGATAGTTAATATTTAGGTTTAAACCAATAAATTATAGAAGGATAGGTAATCAATATTAGTTATAAACTTGATATTGATTTAACAAGAAGTTGAATTAGAAACAGAGTTTATAAAGTGGAATGGGAATATAAAATTATGAAAGAGATTTTGGTAAACAAAATAAGGGTAATTATTACTTGAATAAAGAGTTATTTGATAAAGGTATTCAGATTTCTATAATAGGGACGATATTCACATTTTAAAGTGAATAATGTATTAAAAGTGGATGGGTGGCCGATTAAAATATTTATAATGAAATTGGAAATATTTTTCCAATATAGTTAGGGTATATTATTCAAGTGTAGGAAATAAAGAACGGAAATGTTTCGAACGTTAATAACGTATGTTTTCTAGAACATGAAAGAATAAAAGTTTATAATAACTGGAAATGTTTTCCAAGAAGTGTAAAAATGGCTAAAACGGGATTTGAGAAATATCTGGTAAGATATGGGAATTCGAATAATAAAAAAGAATGCTAAATAAAAAGTACCCGTGTTTGTATGATGTCTAGTTATACATTTGAATGAATGTTGTTTTTACTTCGATGGTTAAATAACCGACTATCGAAGTGTTTTGACCATCGTGGTCAATACAGAGAGACCAGTTGGATATATTATCCGGAAACCACTCCGTATAGGCATAAGCGCTGCTAATTATATTATGCTGAAGACAATTAAAGACGGAGTGAAATGCAAGGGCCGCCCAGTTCCAGAATGATGCTTTCTGTTTGTCCAGTCCCAGGACAACTTCTATGGACGAGTGTTTGACATAGTATTTCCAACGGTCACGCCGTTAATTTTTGCGAATATACCAAGTTGGTGCATTTGTGTAATCAATATGTGATTACGGATTTGACGATGTGGCATTCAAAGTGAATGGTGATCAGATGTTCTGAAGATAGACGTAACCTCTAGCCTCACAACCAGGAAGTAACAAAAGTTGGGCTAGGCAACATGGCTAGTTGGGTCATCCCCAAGCAGGGTTTATTGTCATCGATCTAGAGAAAATTCATATTTGTTCGTCTTTTCGAGTCTGTATCTTCGGATGATGGTTGGATGGCCAACAACCGTAGGTGGCAGTATATTCGTTATTCTTAAGCTAAATGAGTAGGCGGTCATGTGAGGCCGGGTTGCAAGATGTTCTTGTTGAACCCCAGTGTATACCCTCTAGAGTTCACTGATCGGAAGGTGCTCCCATACCTTTTCTGTTGGAATCCAATCTCCAATAAGCGCTCCGCGGTTTATGATTTTATACTATATATATGTGGAGCGGGAGATGTATGCGTTCTACTACTTGGATATTTATTTGCTTAGACATTATCATAATATCACTGGATTTGATATCAAAGATATTTTAGGTAATAGTAAGGTAAAAGCCATCCATGTTTATGTGTGGGCTGGTCTTATTATTATCCTTTTGTTTCAAAAAGAATTTTCCAAAGTTAAACAGTATGGTTGGAATTTACTCACACCAGTCCCATGACTGACCCAGAGTTTATTTTGTTGCTTTTCCTAAACTCTTGGGTGCCCAAATTTGTACGGGCAGTCAAGTGTTTCAGGATTTTACAGATTCACTTGGAGGAGCTAAAAAGTAGAAGACCTCACTATTAGTTATTTAAAGATTATTTCCACTATGATGTATACCATGTATTATACTCAAATATGGTATGTATATACAAATTCAGATTTGTATTTCAAAGTTATATTATAAATTACATTTTTATTCGTTCCGCTGTGAGTTTCGTGTTTACACTGATTTTGTTCAGTTGTATTCTTCTTCTTCTATTCTATTAGTTCTACCTTATCTTTCTCATCCTCTAAATTCTTTCTATTAATGATCTGAACTTTTGTGCACTTTGAGTTGAATGTGTGGGAAATTAGTCAGCTCAAATTGGTATGGATTTTCGGGCCACTGCAGTTGGTATCAGAGCTGAAGGTTAAGTGATTACCTTGGCTCTGTGACATAACTCAACAAAAAATAGGGTTAGTAATACCCTAGATTGAGTTTGGGTGTATATATATGAGCGCGTATTTATAAATTAATATTAAAAAACTATTTTACATTGTGTTGATTGGTCAGTCGAGTGGTTTATGAATTTTGGTCGAAACAGTAACGCAAACTGTGTCGATAAGTGTTTCTAAACTCTTGAACAGAGTACTTCGACACAGTATGTTTTGAAAAGAGGGTAAAGAAACAGTCTTACCCAAAATTATATTTTGATATAAAAGAAGTATTTTTTTATATTATTATATTATATTGGATGTGTAGATCATTATTATGATCGAATAAGATTTTTAATTGAGTTGGTTATATAAATAACCAATCGAAGTATTATATAAGCATAATATGCAAAGTCAGATGAACTAAATATTAATTTAAAACCAGAATTGAAATAAAACTCTGGAAACTTGAGAAGATGTTGTAAACGAATTTTAAATTAAATATATGGAAATTTTAAGATCCTGGGTGAATTTAGAAATGTTTTCTAAACATTGTGAAGTATATTTTGTAGTGATTTCAAAATGAAAATGTTTGAAAATAATTTTTGAAAGTGATATAGTATTGAACTCACTTTGATCGCTGAAAAATAAATTCCGATGATGAAGTCGACCATCATCGGTGTTCATTTTCGAGTTCTAAGTGACGGATTACTACCGAAGTTCTTTTGAATTATTTTGAAAAAAAATTGTTTTGAATCCTTAAAAAAAATTATTTTAGAAAATCAATGTTGATTCAAAAATCCCAGGAAGAGATTATTAAAATATACAGGATAAATTCATAATATTGGAATAAAAATTCACTTAAGGAAATAAATAGAAAATTGAGATTTAACTAAAATCAGTTAAGAGGAAATTGAATGGTAATAAAATAATGTTAAGTGAAATTGGATTTTGGAATAAAATTGGACTGAATTTGGGACGATCCAGAATGGAAATTGTAAAGGAGAAATATTGGAGATTCGAGTTATTAAACTGAATTGATTCTTGGAGAATAAGAATCGTATTTTGAATTTGGAGATGAAGATAACTGATTAGAGAAAAAAACAAATAAATGGAATTTGAGTTGAAATAAAAATTGGGCTTAGTAAAAGTGAAAGATTGGTTTGAAAATGGATTGATGGGAGATCAACCAAGGATGCTTGGATATATGTTAAAGTGATAACAAATGACAGAGATAAAGTTAACGGCCAACATGATGGTATACATTTATATATGGGTATGAGATTTCTATAAGTCTGTTTGTCAAGTTGTTTGGCTGTTCGATTTTCTATTGGATTGGAAAAGCCCAGAGAGGCAAGTTGTAGTAGTACCGAATAACCGTGCAGAGGAGATGCTGATGAAATTCTCCGAAAATTTAAGCTGTTTGGAAATTTTCAGAATTTCTGAAAGTATTCGTTAATAAGAAGGAATTAATTTTTAATTAGAATTAATCAGTTCTGTTGAAACTGAATATAAGAAATTAAACAAAAGATTTTTAACTAGTTATAATATGGATTGTAGCATTTTCCCTACCTTAGTAATTTCGGGGACGAAATTCTTTTAAGGGGGAAGGAATGTAACGTTCCGCATTTTTAGCGGTTTGTATTTGAATATTTAAATCAGTTTAGATATTGAATTCGTAATATAAGTGGATTTATATATTAAATAAAATGAAGTTGAACATATAAAAATAAATATTAAATATAATCGAGCCCATAACGACGCTGTAGTTCGTAATTTAACGTTTTGAACTTCAACTGAGCGTTTAGGGTTCGTTATAAATCAGATTTCTTCGAAATAAGAAACGATGGAATCTGTTGATCTGTATTTTTCTAACGGAAGTGAAAAGGGAGATTTCATCAAATATATTGCAAGATATATCCAAATCAAATATTCAAATAGTCGCTGTAGAATCGTTTGTCAACCGTAACGGTTTATTCGATATAACTAAATATCAGTTTCGAATTTAGACAAGGTTCTTTTGAGTCATAGTGATAATTTAATTTTTATAATTTTACTGTAATTTTTAATTAATTAAATATGCAACTTTTTATTTGGACTATTTTGCACCCTATATCGATAATTCGGGGTTTCACAATATGAGTTAACCTACCAATATTATTATATTTTTGGGATCGGGACACATCGCTGGACACGACCGTAATCTTACTTCTGTCTGTAGCGACTCCGACATGAATGAAAATTTAGGTAACAGAGTATGCATATAGGAAGATAGAAAGCACTGAATTAGTAATCTCGTTGGCTTATAACGATGGAAGAGTCATGCATTGGTATTGACTGAAGACAAATGGCAAAGCTGATATATTCATTCCGTTGCTTTCAAGTTTTGTACCCATCATTTCATTTCACAGACCATTACCCTAAATTACATATACACGGACCTAGTCTATAAACAAATCTGTACCCTAACACTTCACGCACAAGAAATAGAAGCTACCTACCTATATATTACCATATTACTTAACATCTAAGAATAGAAAAGAAAAATCCTCACCTAATCTAACACCCTATAGACCTATTGCTTAAAACCAGAGCTATGTACCCTTATATATAACACTGCAAAATCTCAGCTTTCGTTCCTTAATGAATAAAAAGAAATAAAAGTGCTGCCTTTGGAAATAGCATTTTAAACACTTCAGAAAATTGATTAAAACACATACAAAAGGGGAGTGCAGCGTTTGGAAAACCTCGCTGAAGTTCAATGTTGTGTTTGGACCAAGACGCGAGAAAAAGGAGTGTCCGAACAAGTTGAAGTTGCTCGTTGATGGGCAAATTCTTCCAGAGGACGAGCGAGTTGATTGTGAAGGCGAACTTGTGGGTTTCGGGGATGAAGTGGATCGCACCCTGTGCTGTGTGTACATGAAGCAGCTTGAGACAGCGTTTTGATGGTGGTATTGCATGGACATGAGGTCTTCAAGTCTAGAGTAGCGACAAATGTTGCGGGGTCGAGTTCGTCTGAGACCAATTAGCGAACCGGTGTGTGTGTTAGTGGAAGATGGAGAGATGAGTGAAAGGAGGGGGACTGTAAGTTAAAGTGTGAAGCAAGAATGAAAACGTCGAGTAGGATTACAGGAGCACAGAATGTTCAGCTCAGTGGAGTTGTGTGAAGTTTGAGAAAATTGCGGTGAAGACCAGAAGAAAATACACTCGCATCTGGACTGTAAACGTGGCAAAATGGGCTGGAGTCGGCTTCTTCAGTAGGAGCGCAAGTGTTCAATGGTGGGTGGAGGAGAGAGTGGCCGGAATGTGGACATGAATGATATTTTCAGTTTCGAAATCGGTTAAGGGATGGTAAAGAAAGCTCTATTTAAAGTTTCAGAAAATGAAATAGCTGGAGACTTGTGTTTGGGTATTAAAGGAAGATGATTGTACCATTGTGAAGAGGATGGAGATTTTTGTTTGTGTTGAGATATGGAGTGTACTGGTGGAGGGAGTGTCACGTGTGTTCATATGACATAGCAAGTGCGACCATCCCTTTGTTTGTGTGGTGCACATAGGAGCAATAATGTTTGGAAAGAATGCAGGCTACTGCATGTGGAGGCACGCTGGAGATTCGAGATAAGTAAATTAGAATGTTGGAATTTAGATAAGTTAAAGACACGATTGTTGTCGAAGTAGTGCGAGATAATCATTAAGGTAACGGAAGGAGAGCAATGGTAGGGGGAAAAGCATGGCAAATTACGTGAGCAACTGTGAAAGTTGTGGGTTTTATTTCAGAAGTAGAAGAAGGTTACTGGTACGTTAAGCAATTAATTAATTTAAACTGAACGAAACAAGATCCATCGGGATCATATGGACGGAGGCTACACGATGGAACTGACTGGAAATGATTTGGAGCTCGTTACAATTTATAGAGAAATAAATTGCACGTCTGAATCAACTGACGCAAATCGTTATTTAATGATTAACGCGCAAAGTGAGTAAATTCACTAACTCCGGTCTATTTTAAAATATCATAATTATTTTAATATTGGTTGAATGTTGTGTGATGGTCATTAAGTAGATTACAATTAAATTGGTTGAATATTATATATCGTTGCATATATACACATCACAGATTGGATACTGATTCCATCGGTTATAAGATTCCCTAGTATGAAATTAGTGCAAATTGTATGGACTAATATCTGTGGATGGAGGAAACCGGTTGGAGGAATCCAACTGGATTCCTCAATATTTATATGTACTGTTTGTTTTATATGCATTGTTTGAACCCAAATGACATTTAAACCCTTTATGGATATTGATTAAATAACTAGATGATATAGATCAAGAAAGTGGCAGCAACTGACCATAAATCCATCGTTTGGTTAAGAAGTTGATTGGCCATCTAGCAAATCAACGAAGTTAATTATAAAAATTATATTTTTATAATTAAGAAAAGTTTAAAATTTTAATAGAAGTTCTATTATAAACCAGCATTTTAGAGTTCATTTTATAAAGTAAATAAAAACGATTGTTGACATTTAAATAAGTTTATAAAGCATAAATTATCCAACGATTAAATATTTGGATAATTATTTTAAGACAAACAATTTAGAAATATTGTTAGATTAAATATATTAATCTAATGATAAGAAGTAATTAAATCAGTTAATGAATTTACTGATGGAATGAAGTTGATTTAAATCAACTATTTAATTGAAAAATGATTATTAGATTAAATGGGTCTTCAATTAATCTAATGATAAGAACTTGACAATTAATTTTTTAATATTTATAAGATTTCTCGTTAATTATCTTTTCAATTAATGGAGTTTAAAAGATGATTGAACTAATATAATTAGTATATAGTGAGCAACTAATCTATTTAAATTAATGATGAAGTAAGCTATTTACTTCAGCAATGATAAAGTAAATATTATTTTAATTAAATAATTTTTTCTTAAATGGATTCCATTTAAGAGGATATTTAATTTATAATAAAATGTTACTTGAATTAAGTATAATGGTTCAGATAAAAGTAAACCGTCAGAAGACAAAGAATGTCAATAGATCTTGGTAAAGAAGTTGTAAATAGAACTGTGAAATGAAGTTAAAGTGAAGAGTTAATGTTTAATACAGATAGTCATAAACAACCGAGTTTCAAAGTAAGGATATGGTACTATAAAACCATAGTTCAAATTAAACAAGAAAATACGGTCTGATAGATATTATATGTAATAAGGGATTAGAGTACAGACTTATATTTTTTCTAAGGTTAGAACGTTGTCGATCAAGGTCTGAGAGGTAAATAAATACCCAACTTGAATGGCTTCACTATTATCGAGGAACGATATCAGTTTGTAACCGAAAGAGATGTCAAGATTAGTATAAAGGGAACATGGTAGCGTATTGCAAGTCTTAGAACTATAGCGATAAAATAACGATGTTGACTAGGCTTAAGCGTGACTGTTATGTCGAGATTAGTTATAAAGGAGAATATTACAACGTATTACAAGTTTTTGATCTATAACGATAAATTAGCGTTGTTGACCAAACTTAAGCGTGATTTTTATATAGCACTACTCCCTAGGGAATGTAAACAGTTGATTCGAAATCCACTTATTCGGAAGTAATAACTAACTATGTTTGTCAAAAGAAAATATAAGAATAAGTTTAGAAAGAGAAATTGGAGAATTCTGTTAGAAAACGATGACAGCATTTCGATGTTCGAAATGTGATTAGAATTAAACCATTAGGATTTGAAACTAGAATTCGACGATGTCGAATGTATTAAAAGTAAATTATTTTTAGAAATTATAATCTGATAGGATAGTTAATATTTAGGTTTAAACCAATAAATTAGAGAAGGATATGTAATCAATATTAGTTATAAACTTGATATTGATTTAACAAGAAGTTGACTTAGAAACAGAGTTTATAAAGTGGAATGGGAATATAAAATTATGAAAGAGATTTCGGTAAACAAGATAAGGGTATTTATTACTTGAATAAAGAGTTATTTGATAAAGGTATTCAGATATAATAGGGATGATATTCACATTTTAAAGTGAATAATGTTTTAAAAGTGTACGGGTGGCCGATTAAATTATTTATAATGAAATTGGAAATATTTTTCCAATATAGTTAGGGTATATTATCCAAGTGTAGGAAATAATGTAAGCGAAAAGAATGGAAATGTTTCGTACGTTAATAACGTATGTTTTCTGGAACATGAAAGTATAAGAGTTTATAATAACTGGAAATGTTTTCCAAGATGTTTAAAAAGGGCTAAAACGGGATTTGAGAAATATCTGGTAAGATATGGGAATTTGAATAATAAAAACGAATGTTAAATAAAAAGTACCCGTGTTTGTGTGATGTCTAGTTATACATTTGAATGAATGTTGTTTTTACTTTGATGGTTAAATAACCGACCATCGAAGTGTTTTGACCATCGTTGTCAATACAGAGAGACCGGTTGGATATATTATCTGGAAACCACTCCTTATAGACATAAGCGCTGCGAATTATATTATGCTGAAGACAATCGAAGATGGAGTGAAATGCAAGGGTCGTCCAGTTCAAGAATGGTGCATTCTGTTTGTCCAGTCCCAGGACAACTTGTATGGATGAGTGTTTGACAGAGTATTTCCAATGGCCACGCCGTTGATTTTTGCGAATATACCAAGTTGGTGGGGAGAAGGTAACTTCTCTTTATTCTACACCCACTGTGCATTTGTGTAATCAATATGTGATTATGGATTTGACATTGTGGCATTCAAAGTGAATGGTGATCAGATGTTCTAAAGATAGACGTAACCTCTAGCCTCACAACCCGGAAGTAACAAAAGTTGGGCTAGGCAGCATGGCTAGTTAGGTCATCCCTAAGCAGGGTTTATTGTCATCGATCTAGAGAAAATTCATATTTGTTCTTCTTTTCAATTCTGTATCTTCGGATGACGGTTGGATGGCCAACAACCGTGGGTGGCGATTTATTCGCTACACTCAAGCTAAATGAGTGGGCGGTCATATGAGGCCGGGTTGCAAGATGTTCTTGTTGAACCCCAGTGTATACCCTCTAGAGTACACTGATCGGAAGGTGCTCCCATACATTGTCTGTTGGAATCCAATCTCCAATAAGCGCTCTGCAGTTTATGATTTTATACTATATATATGTAAAGCGTGAGATGTATGCGTTCTACTACTTGGATATTTATTTGCTTAGACATTATCATAATATCACTGGATTTGATATCAAAGATATTTTGGGTTATAGTAAGGTAAAATCCGTCCACGTTTATGTGTGGGCTGGTCTTACTATTATCCTTTTGTTTCAAAAAGAATTTTCCAAAGTTAAACAGTATGGTTGGAATTTACTCACACCAATCCCATGACTGACCTAGACTTTATTTTGTTGTTTTCTTTAAACTCTTGGGTGCCCAAATTTGTACGGGCAGTCAAGTGTTTCAGGATTTTACAGATTCACTTGTAGGAGCTAAAAAGTAGAAGACCTCACCATTAGTTATTTAAAGAATATTTCCGCTGTGATGTATACCATGTATTGTACTCAGATATGGTATGTATATACAAATTCAGATTTGTATTTCAAAGTTATATTATAAAATACATTTTTATTCGTTCCGTTGTGAGTTTCATGTTTACTCTGATTCTGTTTAGTTGTATTCTTCTTCTTCTATTCTATTAGTTCTACCTTATCTTTCTCATCCTCTAAATTCTTTCCATTAATAATCTGAACTTTCGTGCACTTTGAGTTGAATGTATGGTAAATTAGTCAGCTCAAATTGGTATGGATTTTCGAGCCACTACACCATCCCTCTAAGTCGGCGTCCCCTACCTTCCAGATTTAGATCATCCATCCTTTTTTTCTCTATTTTTTTTTTCTTTTTTAGGGTTGAAGATGGGGAATAAGGAAATCTGCATGCTTTCCTTTTTCAGCGAAAGAAGACTTCGGCCTTGGTCACGAGGAGTGTGGAATACTCGAGAGCGGGCACACCAACTAATGGGCTTGGGCCACATTTTATTTGTTTTAACTCAAACTTGATTCTATTCTATATTATTATTATTCCTTTTTTCCTCTCTTAAATAAATTTGAAGACCTTAAATAAATGGGTTTACATCCCATTCTATTTTAGTTACCGAATAACTTTATTCAATTTCTACATTCGCTTATCATTGTTTAATTAATAATGAATTTACCTTCCAATTATTTTAAATATATATATAATTATATCTAATATAATCTATTCCTTTCAACTAATGAATCATCGATAACCCTATCCTCGTATAAAGCAATTCACGGTCCATTGTACGCGTTTCAACTAGACAATTAACAATTTTGTCTCATTCGATGTTCTTCTGATTTATTTGTCAATTTAACAGTCAATCATAACAAATTTATTTGCTAAGCATCTCAGTTATTAATAAAGTAAAATTATTCAATATCACAAATAAATTCGTTTAATTTAACTAATCGCTACAAATCAAAAGCATATGTATCTTTCCGACATTGAAATCAAGGTTGTTACAGACTTCCCCCTTAACAAAATTGCGTCCTCGCAATTTCTTATGGGGAAAAGTAAACAACTTATATTCTAATCCTAATGTACTATATACTATTTAAATATGTAGCTTATACGCTCTATTAATTGCAGGCACAATGTGTTTTAATTGAATTAACCTTAATATCTTATATTTTCTATATACAATTTTAGTTTAGGAAAAAAATTCGAACTCCCGAAATTTTGGAAAAAATTCGGCAGAGCTTCCTTTGTACGGAGGACGTTTGGAAAAATCAAATACAATATAATTACATAATATACATCTCCGAAGAGGTATCCCAACACGGGGCACCGGAAACACATGTAAAATAAACCAATAACAAAGCATACCATTATTTCGCAATATTTAATCCAAAACGTACCTTTGTTTTAGCATTTATAAGCGGTTTTCTTATACATGAGCATGCAAAAGTGAGCTAACGCCGTCGATTCGTCCAAATTATTCTTTTCTTCTTTATATTAAAATAAAGGTATCTATTAATGGAATCAACATAAAACAATTGTAAGATCCTTTTATTACACTCGTCCAAAAATGCAACAGCTCATGTATAAGGAAAACAATCTCATACAACATTCCACAACTTTGCACATCATGAACCAACATAAATAGCCTACTAATTTTTGGAAACAAACCGCATTCCACTGTATGACAAGTTTAATATATAAGCCAGAATAAAAGTATTTACTTGTTTAACATATAATGTAACAAAAGAAATGGTAAAAAGAGGAAATCTATAAATAATATAACAAATATGAGAAGTGCTACTAATTTGCTAATACATAAAATATCCACATTATTATAAATAAATATAGAGATTAACTGCTACATGGATTATGATTCTCACCCAAAATAAAAAATGGTTTTTCTTGTTTTTATGATAAATATCTACAACTTTGATTGAACTTACAATATTTTATGTAGCATACATTTGTAGTAAGCAATTAATAAAGAATTTATGCATTTATCAAATCTGCATGCTTCAGCATATGAAATAATCTTGTCCATTTCACTGTATAAAGTAAAGAAATGGTTTGCTAATTCTTTGTTGATGTTACAAACATCGTAAAATGTTTTTTCTATTTAGTATTTTTCTCTCTCTCTCTCTCTCTAACCTTGAGTTATTAGTTAATATTTGATATTGATAGTTCTAGACTTTGTTATTGATAACCTGTTCAACAATTTCAAGTTTTGAAGATAGATTTTTTTTTTACATATCTCATATAAATATTGCGCCTTGAATTATTTATATCTCAGAATAAAAATTATATTTGAATATAATTGCATCTTCCTTTCATCCAACACTTACTTTTTTTAATTTTTTTCCTTATAATATTGTGTTGAATTGTCTCGCACAAGTATTTAAGAATTCCAATCGATAACGTTGATCATACGTAACGACCAGAATTCTTAAATCACCCAACGGACAAATCAACTCAAGATTAATTCCTTTAACCATTAAGTTATTGATATATTCATTTAACAATTTGCTTCATTATTATTGTCGTTGGTGTCGTTATTAATTTATTTGATTGAATTTAATAATTATCTCCGACTCTCTTTTACATTAAATTCAACATCTATAATATTTATTAAACAATCAGCAATCAAATAACAACAAACAACGCCTTCAGTGGAAATTTCTTATTTCCACCACGCTTCCACTGCGCAACCTATTATTTCTTATCCACACTTAGCTATTTAAATGTCAAATAAAGACAAACACCAAAATTATGGCAAAAAGAAATCAATATTATTATTATTACATATTAAAAATAACAAATACGTCCCCTGATGATTACCGCAGTCATCATCATATACCCTATTATCATAATATAACTTTTAACGAAACCTACAACACACCGCCGGGGACAGGGACCCTAGGTCTCTTCTAAGGTCTAGACTTGTATCTCTGTTATATATATATATATATATATATATATATATATATAACGTATTGTTCTAAACATGCTCTGATACTATTTTTTAACGCCCCACCTCTATACCCATATTGTCCAAGAATATTACTAAGTAATATCGTCAGATAATATAGAGAATGAGGCTATAGGGGCACACATATGCAAATTCTCTTGGACTAACACTGGTACGAATTAAAATTTATGAAGTATTACTTACTCTTACATACCTCAATGTCGGTACAAAACAATCACACGTATGCCTCCAGAACAAAACAATAAAAAATAATACATGAATACAGAGATCACAGAGTCAATCACATCGATAAATATAATGCATAATATTTAATATTTTATACACGTTTATCTATTACACATCAATATATATAACATCAATTAATACAATTCATGGTAATAAATAAAATACTAAGTTACTACACTCTTTTAAGCCCAATAAATACAAGTTGGTCTCAAGGTCCCTGGACCTGCAATGTCTCGGCCTGAGTATTATATAGAAAATAAACGAATCAGTCTATGTTTAAATCCATTATAATTAATATAAAATGTTTGGGTGCTCTAAATAAGAATAATAACATAAAGAGGTACAACATTATTTAATCTACAATGATCATTCAAGTCATAAACCTAATCATTAGATTCACTCAAATATCGACATTTATAATTGATGCCTCATGGCTAAATATTATGGAATCATTACCATATATGAACATATGCAAATGACAACATAATCTTATTCAAATGAATCTCATTCAAGAGTTATAACGCATTATGAAATCGTCAAAATATCACAATCACACGATAGCTCATAGGCCATCAAATACATTAACATGAAATCATAAACAAAAATCACATGTAAATCACATCGAAATATAAGAAAAATCATAAAAGATCATATGGATCCATATCAACATTGGCGAGACTCAGCACGCTGCATGCATATCAACATTGGCGAGACTCAGCAACGCCGCATGCATATCAATATTGGTGAGACTAAGCAACTCCGCATGTGCAATTAAAATACCATATATCAGTACTAAACAATTTTGATGTCTATAATGGAAGATACTCAGATCCCCATAAGTTAGACTCTCAGGTCCAATATGGCATAGTCACTCAGGACTACCATGATAGCCGCTCAGGACTATCTAGTATTGGTCAGGAGATAGTCGCTCGGGACTTCTCAGTATAGACAATGGTTTACACTACCCTTATCCTTCAATACTCTATATAAAAAGTCTTATGAATAACCAGAAAGGTGATACCGAAAGTCCCATACCAGATGGTTTCACCAAACCGTTTATTCAAATTTCTTGTTACATAGAATATAAAAAATATAAAATCATATAAAAAGTATCATCATTGTATCACATTTAAAGCACTAATCAGTTTAATATCAATAGTGAATCATTTACAATATATAAAATATGCACACAAAAATTGGAATATCAAAACATAAGCAATAAATGAAATTCAGAATATATAAAGCAATAAAGGAAATCCAATTTAATTTACAAATAAAAAAATGGAACAGGAATTCTCAAATAATAATTTAAATATTAAAAGAATAAAGAATTTCATTTTAAATTTTGTATAACCTCATAAAAACATATCATTCAGTTAAACAGTACAAAATTATGCTAAATATTGTTTAAAAATGATTTCATGCCATAATGACCAAAGTAACTTCTTAAGTGATTTATTCAAAACAATTTTATGCTACTTTTTAAAATTTACTTATATGTACTAACTAGAATTATACTAAGTGTTATTTTCTATTATGATAAATGAATTTAATTAAGCTGGGTAATCAACTTATTTTCCCATGCACATGTTTACCAAAGCTAAGTCAACCAGTAAAGCTATTCGGAGTACTTACATTTAAATTAATCTATGTATAATTCAGACAACAATTCTCTATTAGAAATTTCATTATACACTATAATTTATAATTTATTCTCTAAAACATCATATATTTATTATTAGCTATATAAATATATATATATATCCAGACTTTCTTAATTTATTTAAAATTTAACAATTGATCAATAGTCAAAACATCAATTTATATATAAATATAATATGAAAATAAATTTGATAGCATCCCCTCTACATATGAACATCCATCCAATACAACTTCATCAACAACTCAACTCATAATCAATAACACGACAACCAAATCAAACACGCAACCAATTCAAACATTCCAGCAATCAAATCCAATTCAGATAACGAGATATAAAAATATATGCAACTATTATGGAATAAAACATAGACGTGAGTGAGGGAAACTCACTGAAACTTCAAGTGTAGACGAACACAGTCGATTTGTTGCTTCTTCTTCCTCGCTAAATCACAATTCCAGACAGCCACTTCTCTATGATTATAACCAATCATTCCTTCCTCTAACCAGAAAGGTTCTGCTAGCGTCGCCCTAGTTCTCCCATCGCGCAAAGCATGGCTACACGCAGCTCGGCATCCCAAAAGCCCACGCATGCACCATCATTGATCGACTAAAAGTCCAGACCTTTGCCGTCCCTCTAAGTCGGCGTCCCCTACCTTCCAGATTTAGATCGTCCGTCCTTTTTTTTTCTCTCTCTCTCTCTCTCTTTTTTTAGGGTTGAAGATGGAGAATGAGGAAATCTGCTTGTTATCCTTTTTCAGCGAAAGAAGACTTCGGCATTGGTCACGAGGAGTGTGGAATACTCGAGAGCGGGCGCACTAACTGATGGGCGGGCCGCATTTTATTTTTTTTAAACTCAAACTTGATTCTATTCTATATTATTATTATTATTGTTTTTTTCCTCTCTTAAATAAATTTGAAGACCTTAAATAAATGGGTTTACATCCCATTCTATTCTACTTACCGAACAACTTTAATCAATTTCTAAATTCGCTTATCATTGTTCAATTAATAATGAATTTACTTTCCAATTATTTTATATATATATATATATACAGTTATATCTAATATAATTTATTCCTTTCAACTAATGAATCGTCGACAACCCAATCCTTGTATAAAGCAATTCATAGTCCATTGTACATAGACAATTAAAAATTTTGTTTCATTCGACGTTCTACTAATTTATTTGTCAATTTAACAGTCAATCATAACAAATTTATTTGCTAAGCATCTCAATTATTAATAAAGTAAAATTATTCAATATCACAAATAGTTTCCTTTAAGTTAATTCATTTAATTTAACAAATCGCTACAAACCAAAAGCATATGTATCATTCCGACGTCGAAATCAGGGTTGTTAAAGGTGGTGTCGGGGTTTTGCAAGCTCTGACATATTTACATTTTTACCTTTGTGGTTGTTGGAATGTGAGGCGCCTTAGTTATATCGGTCTCTACGGAGCCGATGGATAGGTTCGATAGGACCGGGAAACGTGTGTTCAGGAATACTAATCCACTAACGTAAGCGTGAACCGGCCTTGGAGGATCCAGGGGTTGCCCAGAGTGTGCAGTCCCGAGACATTTGCTAGAGTGTCTCGAAGCAGTTAGGAGTATATCCCTTGCCTAGACTCATGACGGAAATCCAAGTTCCAATATGTGACATTTCGGGTTGATTGTAGAGCCTAGTATGGCGACATGATATATGGTACTCATGCCGTCTAGGATTGATACATTTATAATTGAAGTTGTTTTGACACTATACACTTATAATAGTATCAAATGATTTGTTTTAAGCGTAACAAGCATGTTTGGCTATTATAAGGGAAAAACCTATCCTCCGGCTTTGTAACGTCCCACATTTTATCGGTCTGTATTTGAATATTTAAATCAGTTTAAATATTGAATTCAGAATATAAATGGATTTATATATTAATTAAAATGAAGTTGAACGTATATAAATATATATTAATTATAATCGAGCTCAGAACGACCCTGCAGTTCGTAATTTAACATTCTGAACTTCAACTGAGTGTACCGGACTCGTTTTGAATCAGATTTCTTCGAAACGAGAAACGTTGGAATCGGTTGAACTGTATCTTTCCAACAGAAGTGGAAAAATGGAGATTTCATCATATAGATTGCAAGATATGTCCAAATCAAATATTCAGAAAGTCTCTGTGAAATCGTATATTTACCGTAATGGTTATTTGAATATAACTTGATATCGGTTGCAAATTGGGACAAGGTTCTTTTGAGGCGCAGCGATAATTTAATTTTTAGAATTTTTCTGTAATTTTTAATTAATTAAATATGCAACTTTTTATTTGGAGTATTGTGCACCCTATATCGGTATTTCGGGGTTTCACAGAATGAGTTCAACTACCAGTATTATTATATTTTTGAGATCGTGGCACCTCGCTGGACATGATGGTGTTCTTATTTCTGTCCCTAGCGGCTCGAACAAGAATGTAATATTTTGTAACGCAGTACACTAATTCAGCGGTGCCAACAACTTGAGAACTGTCCAGTGCCTCTACGCATTTCATTATCAAACAAGGCTAAATAACATAATTAAAACAACTGACAGTCTTTATTTATTTTTATTCATTTTTAGTCGAACTTCCATTTCATGACATTTTCGATTTTTGATCATACCCTGGAAATAGGTGAGTGCCATTCACACTTCAAATCAAAATAAATATCTGGGAGGGTCAAGCATGTTACTCTACAGAACTTAGCTGCCAATATAATAGTAAATATAAAATACCTACCAAATCTTTTACAATCGTACCTAATATTAGCAAAATCTCACCAAGTATGGTAAGACAAACCTACCTTATAAGCTAATACTTCACTGCGAAGTAATACTATAGAGCAAGGTACCCTTACCTCATCACCGGATACAATCTATCCCATTAAGTATTCATCTATTATATTTAAGTCATTTGAGCGATAAACAATCCAAAGACGTACAGCGCCATATTAATGCAAACATCGGAACTTGGCCTATATTTGAAAACCCATGCCCTACTGCACGTCCTACCACACTGTATATTCCTTGGCCATGAAGACTCCTTAAATTATAAATACGCAGTGCTTCCCGGCTCAAATTCATTTCAGAGACCAAAAGCTTAAACGTAAAAAGAGAATGGGGCGAGAGAGTTTAACCCGACGAAGAAATGTTTTGGGAATGACGTTGGAGCTTGTGGAGGCGTGCATGTATAGGTGGAGTGTCTGCATGTGGTACTGATAGTGTATTGATATTGCTGGACGTATCAAAGGGTTCAATAGTCTGAAATGGCCATGCAAAACAAACAAAAACGCATGCAGTAACTCAAATGGCTGATGTAAGTGAACATGGGTTTGCGTTGGGCACTTGTAAAGAGATGCAAAGCGGTTCACCGTCAACGAAGTACATGAGTGGTGAGAAGGGTAAGCATGCACTGATGGTAGGAGGAAGTGGCGTTCAAAGGGACTGAGGAACTGGAGTCATCGACGTCTGTTTGGATGGTGATTTTTGTATTTCCCGTGGGTATTATGGTGGTTATCGGCGAGTTACTGTGTAAATCTGGTGAATCGCTGTTGATTAGAGGAAGGAGGCGGAGCCGAGGCGGTTCAGGCGCGGTGGTTGAGGCCAACTCCGGTCAACCAGGGAAGTAGTGGTGAAAGGGTCATTACGGATATTGGGCGGCGAAGGGTAACAGGTCACGGTTTTTCTTTAAAATAGGAGCATGTTGTCACAGTAACGGGCGAGTGAATTATTTTGAGCCAAGAAATAGGTATTCGATTTACGAACGGTCTTGTGCGTTGAAACCGTATGGAAGAATACTACACATTGAAATCATGGGGACGCAAACTACGAAATAGAACGGGTGTGGAGCCATCCGGAGCTCGTTGAATTTATGGCAGAACTGAACACCTGATTTAATCGGCTAACGCAAATCGTTATTTAACGGTTAACGGGAGAAGGTGAAAAAATTCACTCACTCTGATCTTTTTAAAATATTTTAATTATATTTTAATGTTGTTTGAATGTTGTGTGATGGTCGATTAGGTAGATTACAAGTAAATTGGTTGAATATTATATACCGTTACATATGTACACATCATCGGTTGGACACTGATTCCATCGATTAGAATATCCCCTAGTATAGAGTTAGTGTAAATTGTGTTGACTGACATCTGTGGATGCGGAAACTGGTTGGAGGAATCCGACCGGATTCCTTGATAATTATATGTGCTGTTTGTTTTGTATGAACCCGAATTATATTCAAAACCCCATGTGAATATTGATGTTGAACGGAAATTCAATCATCTGTTTCGATAAATCAATAAACGATATCAATTTAGAAAGTGATAACAGTCGACTGTAAACCCGTCGTTTTGTTAAGAAGTTGATTGGCCATCACGCAAATCAATGAAGTTAATTATAAAAATTATATTTTTATAATTAAAGTAAAGTTTAGATTTATAATAGAAGTTATGTTATAAACCAGTATGTTAGAGTTCGTTTTTATAAAATAAATAAAAACGATAGTTGACATTTAAAATAAGTTATAAAGCAGAAATTATCTGATGAGTAAATATGTGGATAATTATATTTAAGATAAACCATTTAGAAATATTATTAGATTAATTATATTAATCAAATGTTAAGAAGTAATTAAAATCAGTTAAGGAATTTACTGATGGAATGAAGTTGACTTTAATCAACTGTTATTTGGGAAAATAATTATTAGATTAATTAATCTAATGAAACAGTTTAGAAATAAATAAATCCAAATTAATGAGATTTAATTACCTTTTGGTTAAGAAGTTATAAATAAAACTGTGGGATGGAGAAAGCGAAGAATTAATGTTTAATATAAATAATCATAAACACCAGAGATTTCAAAGTAAGGATATGGTGTTATAATACCATAGTTAAAAATAAACATGAAAATACGATCCGATAGATATTATAAGGAATAAAGGATTAGAGTACAGACTTGTATCGGTTCTAAGGTAAGAACGTTGTCGATCAAGTTCTGAGAGGTAAATAGAATACCCCAACTTGAGCGGCTTCACTATTATCGAGGAACGATATCAGTTTGTAACGGTAAGAGATGTCGAGATTAGTATAAAGGGAATATGACAGCGTATTGCAAGTCTGAAACTATTGCGATAAAATAAATGTTGTTGATTAAGTTTAAGCGCGACTGTTATATCAAGATTAGTATAAAGGGAATATGGCAGCGTATTACAAGTCTTAGAATTATAGCGATAAAATAAACGCTGTTGATTAGGCTTAAGCGTGACTGTTATGTCAAGATTAGTTATAAAGGAGAATATCACAGCGTATGACAAGTTTAGAACTATAGCGATAAATTAGCGCTGTTGACCGAACTTAAGTGTGATTTTTATATAGCAGCATTTCCTAGGGAATGGTAACAGTTTCGTTTGAAATACACATATTCTAAAAGTAATAAGTAACAATGTCTGCCCAATAAAATATAAGAACAAGTTAGAAAGAGATGTTGGAAAATTGTTTCAGAAAGAAATGACATCATTTTGATATTCGAAATGTGGTTAGAATTTAACCATTAGGATTTAGAATTTTAATTCGACGATGTCGAATGTATTAAAGTAAACAATCTTTAGGAATTATAATCTGATAGGATAATTAACATTTAGTTATAAACAAATAAATGTTGATAGGATAGGAACCAGTATTCAGTATAAACTTGATATCGATTTGATAAAAGTTGACTTAGAAACAGAGTTTATAAAGTGGAATAGGAGTGAAATAGTATGAAAGAGATTTCGATAAACAAGATAAAAGAAATTATTACGTTAATAAAGAGTATATGATAAAGATGTTCAGATTTCTATAATAAGGGATGGTATTCACATTTCAAAGTGAATAATGTTTTAAAAGTGAACGTGGGGCCGATTTAAAAGGTTGAAATGAAATTGGAAATATTTTCCAATGTAAATAGGGTAGATTATCCCAGTATAGAAATAAAGAATGTGAAAATAATGGATTAAACGTTGATAACGTATATTTTCTGGAACATGGAAAAATAAGAATTATAATAACTAGGAATGTTTTCTAAGAAGTGTGAAAAAGGTTAAAACGAAGTTTTGAGAAATATCTGTTAAGATATGGGAATTCGAATAATAAATTCGAATGTTAAATTAAAAGTGGTCGTGATTGTGTGATGTTAGTTGTACATTGAATGAATGTTGTTTTTACTTCGATTGTTAAATAACCGACTATCGAAGTGTTTTGACCATCGTTGTCAATACGGAGAGACCGGTTGGATATGTTATCTGAAAACCACTCCGTATAGGCATAAGCATTGCGAATTATATTATGCTAAAGATAATTGAAGACGGAATTAAATGCAAGGGTCGTGCAGTTCTAGAATGGTGTTTCTGTTTGTCCAGTCCCAGGACTACTTGTATGGACGAGTGTCTGACAGAGTATTTCCAACGGTCACGCCGTTGATTTTACGAATATACCAAGTTGGTGGGGAGAAGGTAACTTCTCTTTATTCTACACCCAGTGTGCATTTGTGTAATCAATGTGTGGTTACGGATTTGACGACATTCAAGGTGAATGGTGATCAGATGTTCTAAAGATAGACGTAGCCTCTAGCCTCACAACAAGAAGTGACAAAAGTTGGGCTAGGCAGCATGGCTAGTTGGGTCATCCCCAAGCAGGGTGTATTGTCACCGATCTAGAGAAAATTCATATTTATACTTCTTTTCGATTCTGTATCTTCGGATGATGGTTGGATGGCCTACAACCGTGGTGGCAATATATTCGCGACACTCAAGCTAAATGAGTGAGCGGTCATGTGTGGCCGGGTTGCAAGACGTTCTTGTTGAACCCTGAGTGTATCCCCTCTAGAGTACACTATCCGGAAGGTGCTCCCATACCTTTTCTATTGAAATCCAATTTCCAATAAGCGCCCTACGGTTTATGATTTTATACTATATATATGTGGAACGTGAGATGCAAGCGTTCTGCTACTTGTATAATTATTTGTTTAGACATTATCATAATATCACTGGTTTTGATATCAAAGAGAATTTGGATTATAGTAAGGTAAAAATCGTCCATGTTTATGTGTGGGCCGGTCTTACTATTATCTTCTTATTTGAAAAGGATTTTAAACGTTAAACAATATGACTAGAATTTACTCACACCAGTCCCATGACTGACCCAGAGTTTATTTTGTTTGTTTTCCCTAAACTCTTGGGTGCCCAAATTTGTACGGGCAGTCAAGTGTTTCAGGCTTTGCAGATTCACTTAGAGGAGCTCGAAGCAGGAGACTCCACCACTAGTTATATAGAGATTATTTCCGCTGTGATATGATGTATTATACTCTGATATGGTATGTATATATACAATAAAGTTTTGTAATTCAAAGTTATGAATATCATACATTTATTCATTCCGTTGTGAGTTTCGTGTTTACTCTGATTCTGTTCAGTTGTGATCTTCTTCTTCTTCTATTCTATTAGTTCTATCTTTTCTTTCTCACCCTCTAAATTCTTCTATTAATGTCCTGGTATTTTCGATGCTCGAGAAATTGACAGTGTATTTATGTTGATTTTCTGGGTCGAAAATCCCGGCCGTTACAGTTGGTATCAGAGCTGAAGGTTAAGTGATTACCTTGGCTCTGTGGCGTAACTCAATAGAGATAGAGTAAGTAATACTCTAGATTGAGTTTGAGTGTGTATATATGAGCGCGTATTTGTAAATTTATATAAAAACCGTTTTATATTGTGTTGACTGGTCAGTCGAGTGGTTTATGAATTCTGGTCGAAACAGTAATGCAAACTGCGTCGATAGGTGTTTCTAAACTCTTGAACAGAGTAATTCGACACAGTATGTTTTTAAAAGAGGGTAAAACCTCAAAAATATATTTTGATATAGAAAGGAGTATATATCTTGAGATTATTATAGTGTTGATCATTATTATGATCAAATAAGATCTATAATTGGGGTGGTTATATAAATAACCAATCGAAATATTATATAAGCAGAATATGAAAAATCAGATGAGTTGAACCTGAATATAAAATCAAATGGATTAAATCTGAATTTAAAAACCAGAATTGAGCTAAAACTCTTGAAACTTGGAGAAAAATTTGAAATTGAATTTAAATTATATATATGGAATTTTAAGATCCTGGGTGAATTCAAAGATGTTTTCCAAGCATTTTGAAAAGAATATTTTGATGAAATTTCAAAATAAAGTGTTTAAAAATGAGTTTTGAAAATAATACAGTATTGAACTCACTTCGATGGTCGGAAAATAAATTCCGATGATGATCGCGACATTATCGGTGTTCATTTTCGAGCTGGTAAGTGACGGATTACTACCAAAGATTTTGTTTTGTATTGTTTTGAGAAACAAGTGTCAGATATTCAAATGTTTTGAATAATATGTGATTTCAAATTGATTTGAAATGAAATCCCAGGAATTTGAATTCTGAAATAAAAATTTAACCTATGAAGTTAAAATGGTAAAAGGGGAACTTAAACCAAGGTAACAAATTTGGACTAAATTTGAAATAATCCAGAATGGAAATTGTAAAAAGAGAAATACTAGAGATTCGAGTTATTAAAATAAATTGGTTCTTGAAGAATAAGGATCGAATTTTGAATTTGAAAAAAAAAAGATAACTGATTTGAGGAAAAAAATCAGTAAATGGAATTGGAATGTGAATAGAATTTTGGCTTAGTAAAAGCGAATGATTGGATTGAAAAATAAATTGATTGGAGATCGGTTGGAAATGTTTGGATATATGCTGCTTTGATAGCAGATGGCGGAGATAGAGTTGAATGCCCAACAAAGAAGGTACACGTTTATATACGAGTATGAGATTTCTATGAGTCGGTTTGGGCAAGCCGTTTGGCCTGTTGAATTGGAGAAGGCCCAGAGTGGCAAGTTGTAGAAATACCAAATGAGCCGTGCAGAGGAGATGCTGGCGGGATTCTCTGAAAATGTGAGCTGTTAGGAAATTTTCAGGATTTCTGAAAGTAATTGGTTATAAGAAGAAATTAATATTTTAATTGAAGTTAATCAGCTCAGTGGAAACTGAAATTATGAAAAAAAAGATTTTTAACCTGTTTATAATAGAGATTGTAACATTTTCCCTATCTTAGCAATTTCGAGGACGAAATTATTTTAAGGTGGAAGGACTGTAATGTCCCGCATTTTATCGGTCTGTATTTGAATATTTAAATCAGTTTAAATATTGAATTCAGAATATAAATGGATTTATATATTAATTAAAATGAAGTTGAACGTATATAAATATATATTAATTATAATCGAGCTCAGAACGACCCTGCAGTTCGTATTTTAACATTCTGAACTTCAACTGAGTGTACCGGACTCGTTTTGAATCGGATTTCTTCGAAACGAGAAACGTTGGAATCGGTTGAACTGTATCTTTCCAACAGAAGTGGAAAAATGGAGATTTCGTCGTATAGATTGCAAGATATGTCCAAATCAAATTTTCAGAAAGTCGCTGTGAAATCATATATTGACCGTAATGGTTATTTGAATATAACTTGATATCGGTTGCAAATCGGGACAAGGTTCTTTTGAGGCACAGCGATAATTTAATTTTTAGAATTTTTCTGTAATTTTTAATTAATGAAATATGCAACTTTTTATTTGGAGTATTGTGCACCCTATATCGGTATTTCGGGGTTTCACAGAATGAGTTCAACTATCGGTATTATTATATTTTTGAGATCGTGGCACCTCGCTGGACATGACTGTGTTCTTATTTCTGTCCCTAGCGGCTCGAACAAGAATGTAATATTTTGTAATGTAGTACACTAATTCAGCAGTGCTAACAACTTGAGAACTGTCCAGTGCCTCTACGCATTTCATTATCAAACAAGGCTAAATAACATAATTAAAACAACTGACAGTCTTTATTTATTTTTATTCATTTTTAGTCGAACTTCCATTTCATGACATTTTCGATTTTTGATCATACCCTGGAAATAGGTGAGTGCCATTCACACTTCAAATCAAAATAAATATCTGGGAGGGTCAAGCATGTTACTCTACAGAACTTAGCTGCCAATATAATAGTAAATATAAAATCCCTACCAAATCTTTTACAATCGTACCTAATATTAGCAAAATCTCACCAAGTATGGTAAGACTAACCTACCCTATAAGCTAATACTTCACTGCGAAGTAATACTGTAGAGCAAGGTACCCTTACCTCATCACCGGATACAATCTATCCCATTAAGTATTCATCTATTATATTTAAGTCATTTGAGCGATAAACAATCCAAAGACGTACAACGCCATATTAATGCAAACATCGGAACTTGGCCTATATTTGAAAACCCATGCCCTACTGCACGTCCTACCACACTGTATATTCCTTGGCCATGAAGACTCCTTATATTATAAATACGCAGTGCTTCCCGGCTCAAATTCATTTCAGAGACCAAAAGCTTAAACGTAAAAAGAGAATGGGGTGAGAGAGTTTAACCCGACGAAGAAATGTTTTGGGAATGACGTTGGAGCTTGTGGAGGCGTGCATGTATAGGTGGAGTGTCTGCATGTGGTACTGATAGTGTATTGATATTGCTGGACGTATCAAAGGGTTCAATAGTCTGAAATGGCCATGCAAAACAAACAAAAACGCATGCAGTAACTCAAATGGCTGATGTAAGTGAACATGGGTTTGCGTTGGGCACTTGTAAAGAGATGCAAAGCGGTTCACCATCAACGAAGTACATGAGTGGTGAGAAGGGTAAGCATGCACTGATGGTAGGAGGAAGTGGCATTCAAAGGGACTGAGGAACTGGAGTCATCGGCGTCTGTTTGGATGGTGATTTTTGTATTTGCCGTGGGTATTATGGTGGTTATCGGCGAGTTACTATGTAAATCTGGCGAATCGCTGTTGATTAGAGGAAGGAGGCAGAGCCGAGGCGGTTCAGACGCGGTGGTTGAGGCCAACTCCGGTCAACCAGGGAAGTAGTGGTGAAAGGGTCATTACGGATATTGGGCGGCGAAGGGTAACAGGTCACGGTTTTTCTTTAAAATAGGAGCATGTTGTCACAGTAACAGGCGAGTGAATTATTTTGAGCCAAGAAATAGGTGTTCGATTTACGAACGGTCTGGTGCGTTGAAACCGTATGGAAGAATACTACACACTGAAATCATGGGGACGTAAACTACGAAATAGAACGGGTGTGGAGCCATCCGGAGCTCGTTGAATTTATGGCAGAACTGAACACCTGATTTAATCGGCTGACGCAAATCGTTATTTAACGGTTAACGCGCGAAGGTGAGTAAATTCACTCACTCTGATCTTTTTAAAATATTTTAATTATATTTTAATGTTGTTTGAATGCTGTGTGATGGTCGATTATGTAGATTACAAGTAAATTGGTTGAATATTATATACCGTTACATATGTACACATCATCGGTTGGACACTGATTCCATCGATTAGAATATCCCCTAGTATAGAGTTAGTGTAAATTGTGTTGACTGACATCTGTGGATGCGGAAACCGGTTGGAGGAATCCGACCGGATTCCTTGATAATTATATGTGCTGTTTGTTTTGTATGAACCCGAATTATATTCAAAACCCCATGTGAATATTGATGTTGAACGGAAATTCAATCATCTGTTTCGATAAATCAATAAACGATATCAATTTAGAAAGTGATAACAGTCGACTGTAAACCCGTCGTTTTGTTAAGAAGTTGATTGGCCGTCAGGCAAATCAACGAAGTTAATTATAAAAATTATATTTTTATAATTAAAGTAAAGTTTGAATTTATAATAGAAGTTCTGTTATAAACCAGTATGTTAGAGTTCGTTTTTATAAAATAAATAAAAACGATAGTTGACATTTAAAATAAGTTATAAAGCAGAAATTATCTGACGAGTAAATATGTGGATAATTATATTTAAGATAAACCATTTAGAAATATTATTAGATTAATTATATTAATCAAATGTTAAGAAGTAATTAAAATCAGTTAAGGAATTTACTGATGGAATAAAGTTGACTTTAATCAACTGTTATTTGGGAAAATAATTATTAGATTAATTAATCTAATGAAACAGTTTAGAAATAAATAAATCCAAATTAATGAGATTTAATTACCTTTTGGTTAAGAAGTTATAAATAAAACTGTGGGATGGAGAAAGCGAAGAATTAATGTTTAATATAAATAATCATAAACACCAGAGATTTCAAAGTAAGGATATGGTGTTATAATACCATAGTTAAAAATAAACATGAAAATACGATCCGATAGATATTATAAGGAATAAAGGATTAGAGTACAGACTTGTATCGGTTCTAAGGTAAGAACGTTGTCGATCAAGGTCTGAGAGGTAAATAGAATACCCCAACTTGAGCGGCTTCACTATTATCGAGGAACGATATCAGTTTGTAACGGTAAGAGATGTCGAGATTAGTATAAAGGGAATATGACAGCGTATTGCAAGTCTGAAACTATAGCGATAAAATAAATGCTGTTGATTAAGTTTAAGCGCGACTGTTATATCAAGATTAGTATAAAGGAAATATGGCAGCGTATTACAAGTCTTAGAATTAAAGCGATAAAATAAACGTTTTTTATTTGGCTTAATCGTGACTGTTATGTCAAGATTAGTTATAAAGGAGAATATCACAGCGTATGACAAGTTTAGAACTATAGCGATAAATTAGCGCTGTTGACCGAACTTTAGTGTGATTTTTATATAGCAGCATTTCTTAGGGAATGGTAACAGTTTGGTTTGAAATACACATATTCTAAAAGTAAAAAGTAACAATGTCTGTCCAAAGAAATATAAGAACAAGTTAGAAAGAAATGTTGGAAAATTATTTCAGAAAGCAATGACATCATTTTGATATTCGAAATGTGGTTAGAATTTAACCATTAGGATTTGGAATTTTAATTCGATGGTGTCAAATGTATTAAAGTAAACAATCTTTAGGAATTATATTCTGATAGGATAATTAACATTTAGTTATAAACAAATAAATGTTGATAGGATAGGAACCAGTATTCAATATAAACTTGATATCAATTTGATAAAAGTTGACTTAGAAACAGAGTTTATAAAGTGGAATAGGAGTGAAATAGTATGGAAGAGATTTCGATAAACAAGATAAAAGAAATTATTACATTAATAAAGAGTATATGATAAAGATGTTCAGATTTCTATAATAAGGGATGGTATTCACATTTCAAAGTGAATAATGTTTTAAAAGTGAACGTGGAGCCGATTTAAAAGATTGAAATGAAATTGGAAATATTTTCCAATGTAAATAGGGTAGATTATCCCAGTATAGAAATAAAGAATGTGAAAATAATGGATTAAACGTTGATAACGTATATTTTCTGGAACATGGAAAAATAAGAATTATAATAACTAGGAATGTTTTCTAAGAAGTGTGAAAAAGGTTAAAACGAAGTTTTGAGAAATATCTGTTAAGATATGGGAATTCGAATAATAAAGTCGAATGTTAAATTAAAAGTGGTTGTGATTGTGTGATGTTAGTTGTACATTGAATGAATGTTGTTTTTACTTCGATAGTTAAACAACCGACTACCGAAGTGTTTTGACCATCGTTGTCAATACGGAGAGACCGGTTGGATATGTTATCTGAAAACCACTCTGTATAGGCATAAGCATTGCGAATTATATTATGCTGAAGATAATTGAAGACGGAGTTAAATGCAAGGGTCGTCCAGTTCTAGAATGGTGTTTCTGTTTGTCCAGTCCCAGGACAACTTGTATGGACGAGTGTCTGACAGAGTATTTCCAACGGTCACGTCGTTGATTTTACGAATATACCAAGTTGGTGGGGAGAAGTTAACTTCTCTTTATTCTACACCCAGTGTGCATTTGTGTAATCAATGTGTGGTTATGGATTTGACGATGTGACATTCAAGGTGAATGGTGATCAGATGTTCTAAAGATAGACGTAGCCTCACAACAAGAAGTGATAAAAGTTGGGCTAGGCAGCATGGCTAGTTGGGTCATCCCCAAGCAGGGTGTATTGTCACCGATCTTGAGAAAATTCATATTTATACTTCTTTTCGATTCTGTATCTTCGGATGATGGTTGGATGGCCTACAACCGTGGTGGCAATATATTCGCGACACTCAAGCTAAATGAGTGAGCGGTCATGTGTGGCCGGGTTGCAAGACGTTCTTGTTGAACCCTGAGTGTATCCCCTCTAGAGTACACTATCTGGAAGGTGCTCCCATACCTTGTCTATTGAAATCCAATTTCCAATAAGCGCCCTGCGGTTTATGATTTTATACTATATATATGTGGAACGTGAGATGCAAGCGTTCTGCTACTTGTATAATTATTTGTTTAGACACTATCATAATATCACTGGTTTTGATATCAAAGAGAATTTGGATTATAGTAAGGTAAAAACCGTCCATGTTTATGTGTGGGCCGGTCTTACTATTATCTTCTTTTTTGAAAAGGATTTTCAACGTTAAAAAGTATGACTAGAATTTACTCACACTAGTCCCATAACTGACCTAGAGTTTATTTTGTTTGTTTTCCCTAAACTCTTGGGTGCCCAAATTTGTACGGACAGTCAAGTGTTTCAGGCTTTGCAGATTCACTTAGAGGAGCTCGAAGCAGGAGTGTAACGTCCCGGATTTTTGCTATTTAATATTGAATATATCGAATTATCGTATTACGAAAATGATAAATAATGGAAGTCGCATTTAAAACTGAATTGAAACAATTCAGTCAAATTCTGTTGGAATTAGAACGATAATAATAATTTATTATCGATGAATTTAATTGTTTGAAATTGATTTGTAATTAAATCAATTTAATTTAAAAACATAAATTTAAATTGCTATCTCTTTTATACTGTCGAACTAAATTTCAGAATACGTTCAATTAAGTTAAGAATATCGTAACGTTAGAAATGTCGGTCGTTACGATAGAATAATGGTTCAGAATTTTTAAGTTAGGGGCCACGAGATATTTTGGTATATTATATTAATTATATTCAAATCAATATAAAGGGACACTTCCTTTCAGCCGACCTAAAATGCTGGAGTAAGCTACCCTAAACAATTACATCGTGCAACTCTATTTCTCCTCGAGCAAAAGAAATTGTCCCCTCCTCAGATATCAGGGAAACAATGACTTAATGGTGAGGTACGTTCTGTCCCTCTTTACATCTATATAATCGAACCTACATCCTTCACATATTCTATTGTTTTCTGAAACCCGAGACAATGTCTTCCTCCATTCTGTTTTCGTTCCTTTTTCCCCATTCGACCAAGTTGATTCCACGAAAAAGAAGAATGAAATCAAAACAAAATCGCAAACCGCGATGGATTATTTGAATCCTCAGAAGCTCGAAACCACCCAGGGGGAGCTCGCGATTTCAGAAAGGGTGTGATGTAGAGTTCCATGTATGTTCGAGCTGTGAAATTGAGTGAAAAGGGATGTAATCGATTGGAGAATTGGGGCTACAGTGGTGCGATTAGGTAAAAGAGGTGGGGTCGCCATCACAGATCCATTTGAAGAAGGCTGAAGGGATTCCGTTCCTTATGGGGGGTCGCAATTTGCTTCACTGGAGTTCGATTTACAGTGGTGTTGAGGGGCGCAGATTGATGAAGAGGTCGGTGCAGTATTGGTTGAACAGTTGGATTCGACAGTGGGAATTTGAGGAGCGATAGTCAGAGTAAGATGCGATGTTGGTGAACTTGGTGTTAAGGTGGTGGTCCAGTTGAGAACGCAGGTGATGTCAGTGATTGGAAGGAGGATGCGAACTGTTCTTTTGGGAATAGCGGAGACTATAAATTGATGTAGGATGTAGTTGAGGGGTTTGTGGGTTCGCAGTAAGGTGATGTAGAGGTCAGTATGGATTGATAGAAAAGGGAATGGAAACTATAGGTCAGTTGTTCGATGAAATGCCAAAATGGAAAAAAAATCATTTTTGGGGCTGTTTGGCAAGCAGGAATTGATCGATGATTTTTGAAGTACTTCGTAGGGTGATCGAGTCAGTTGTGAGGCAGCAAGGTATACCCTTTCACGTGTTTAATATATATAGAAAATTTATGTATTCATTATTGTAGTTAGTATAAATAAATAATAGCATAATTGGTTTATTTATTTTGTAGTAGTAAATTTAAATTAAAAATCGCTTGATCATTAAATTAAATAAATATTCATAGGTGCTTGGTAAATTCATGTGAGACGAGTTGAGTAGATTCGTAGCTACACGATATGGGATTAAATTGGATATTCAGAAATGAAAATCGAGGTGAGTAAATCTCACTCACCTTTTATTTATAATTATTTTTACTTCGTAAAAATAATTTTTGTTGCTTGTTTGGATTTTTTCTGCTTGTTTTATATATTAGTTATTTAGGCTATTATATATATATTGGGTTGATTGATTGGTTGGATTCCCGCAGTCTCATTAGCGGATGCCCGCAGTTTCATAGCGGATGATTACCCTATACGCCCCACGCTATGATTAGTGGATGACCTTCTATACCACGATATTCTGCCATGAAGCAGAATGGGTATTATTTATGTGCTAACATCTGTGGATGCAGGAAAACAGGTTGGAGGAATCCAACTGGATTCCTCAAAAATATATTATCTGTTTGTTTATTTGTTTGCATTTATATTGTTATATATGATGTGTTAGAAAAATAAATAATTGGTTGCTTTGTGTGTTTAAATATCACTGGGCTAAGGGTTAATTTATTTAAAATATCGTGGAAAGAGTATTTGAGATTTAAAGAGAAAATTCTATTTTTAAATGGAATTTGAAATTTGAATGGAATAGAAGTATAAACTTGTTTTGAAATAAAAACAAGTAGTTCCTTTATAAACGAAGTTTATAAATAGTTCTTCTATAAACAAAATTTATAGATGAGGTAAAAAGAAAACAAGAGGGTGCTTGTAAATGAAAAGTGAAAAATTATCACTTGGATAATTCGAATATTTAATTTCAAATGTGAATTTAAAAATAGAAATCAGATATATAATTTGGATGGAGTTTGAATATAGAAATTCAAACGGGATTTGAATAGAGAATTTAAATATAGAAATTTGAATATAGAGAATTCAAACAGAATTGAATTGAATTTGAAATATTGAATTTCAAAGAAAAATTGAATTGAATTTGAAATATTGAATTTCAAAGAAGAATTGAATTGAATTTGAAATATTGAATTTCAAAGAAGAATTGAATTGAATTTGAAATATTGAATTTCAAAGAAGAATTGAATTGAATTTGAAATATAGAATTTCAAAGAAGAATTGGAATAGAAATTGAATAATAGAATTCAAATGGAATTTCAAGTATAGAAATTGAATAATAGAATTCAAATGGAATTTCAAGTATTGAATTTGAATATGAAATTGAAATAGAAATTCAAGTATTGAATTAGAATATGAAATTGAAATAGAACTTCAAGTATTGAATTTGAATATAAAATAAAAAAGGAAATTCAACTATAGAATTTGAATATAGGAATTTAAATGGAAGTTGAATAAAGGAAATTTAAATATAGAATTTGAATAATAGAAAAGGAAATAAAATTTGAACATAGAATTCAAATAGAAAAGGAATTGGAATTTGAATATAGAATTCAAATAAAAGCGAGATTGGAAATTGAATCAAGAAATTCAAATAGAGTTAAAATGGAGTTGGATTCATTTTAACGAAGTTTAAAAGTTTTTATATATATAAATATAATTAAAACGAACTCGCCGCAGCGCTGCAGTTCGTAAATTGGCGACTCGAACTTCAATTGAGTATACAGGACTCAATTGATGTCGGAATTCTTTGAAACAAGAATCGTCAGGACCGGTTGAATAATAGTTTTCTAATGGAAGAGAAAAATATGGATTTCGTCGAATAGATTTTGAGTTATGTCAAAATCAAATTTTTAAGAATGCAGCGCCAGAAACCATTAAAACCATAATGGATTTTATATAATAAATATAGGGATTTTCAAGCAAATAAAAATTCGAATTTCCATTTAAAAACCTGGTCTTGAGTTAGAACATAAAGGTGAACTCAAGTGAAGTAAGAAAAGTGATTTTTGAAACAATAATCATATTTTTGATTATTGAATAGAATTAACTAAATCAAAGAAGAATTAGTTAATCGAGTGGTGAATTGAAGTCGAACTTTGAAAATGGAATTTTTGAATTGTAAACATATATTTGAAATCAGATATAGAACTTAAATTAAAATTTGAATTCATTTATTTGATAAGTAAGTTGAAATATATTTGAAACGTGTTATATTCATATATACAAGCGAAATGGGCAAAGAGTTAGTTAAAGAGTTACTTTAACGAATTGAGTCAAAACGAGTGTATGAAGTTGAAATGAATTGTACAGGTATAGATATACCGGAGACAGTTATGGGATAAAGTGATGAAGGTATATAATTAGTGTGCTCGACAATAAGGTACATGTTTAATTCATATATGAGATTTTATGCGCCGTATCGGCAAGCCGCTTGGCTTTTTCTTTTTCTTTTTGAAATGAGAAGTTACCGGGAAGCTATTTGAAATTTCCCGATGCTCCCGATACAGGGGAGGTTATGGCGAATTTTTCCGAAAATTTAAGGAGTTAGAATATTTTTAAGAAAATTTGATAACTAGAAATCCATATATCGATATATATATATATAGAGAATTAGATAATGAAACAAATTTAAATAGGATATTTGAAACAAGAAGGAAAACTATAACTTAGTTTTGTTAAAAATAACAAGGGAAATGTATACGTGTTTTAAAACTAGATAATTGGTTTGTATAGTATTGATTATTCGAGTAAGTAGTCTTGTCTGTTTTGACGTTATGAATGTTATTCAGTCAAGGTCTGAGAGGTAATTATACCCCAACTTGATTGGTTTCATTAACAACCGATAAATAGCAAAACTCAGTCTCGAAGATCAACGTTTAAAAAGATTTAGTTGAATGTATATATTTGGGTTGTCGTAACGATGTTTTACACAACATCCATTTTAACCCAAATAAATGTAAACTTGGAAATAAGATAACAAATGTTTTCTAATTATAGAACTAAATGAGTTCGTGGAGGAGATACGTGATTGGAATGTTTTCCAATTAAAATCGAAAATATTTTCTAACTATAGAAAATAAAAGGAGGCGATACATGTAAATATTTGGTTAGCAAATATTGATAAGGAAATGGAGAAGAGATTTAATTAATGAAATATTAATTAAAGAGCCCAGTGATTTGTTTGATATGTTGGATGAACACTTGTTTTTATTCGATAGTTAAATCACAGACTATCGAAGTTTTTACCATTGTTGTCAATATGGAGAGACCGGTTGGATTATTATCCGTGAACCACTCTGTATTGGCAGTAGCGTTGCGAATCAGATTATATGAAGATGATCGAAGACGGAGTAAAGTGCAAGGGCTTTTTCTATTAACAGAAATTGTGCCTTCGGTTTCGTTCAAATCCCAGAACGAATGTAAATGGATAAATGTCTGACAGAGTATTTCCAATGATCAAATGGGTTGGTCTGTATAAATATATATGGTTGCAACAGATTTATTCCCTTAGCATAACATCCAGAATATTTGTGCAAACTCAACTAGTGATTAACGGATCTGACAATGTGGCATTCAAAGTGATTGTGCTATCAACGAATGGTAAGTATTCGTAGCCTCAGGCCTCAACAACCGGAAAAGGACAAAAATCGGGCAGGCAGCATGGCTATGTGGGTCGCACCCATTAGGATGTATAATCACCTATCTAGAGAAATTCCAATTGCTTCTTTAATCTATCGATGCTGTCCCTTATCGGGAAACGGTTGCTGATCCCAACCGTTGGTGATATACATTCGATACACTCAAGCGAAATGAGTGGTCGGTCATGTGTGGGCTGGGTTGCAAGAAGTTCTTGTTGAACCCAGTGTATTCGCCTCTAGAGATACACTATCGGCAGGTGGTCCCATACCTTGTCAAGATGGAATTCCAATCTCCAATAAGCGCCCTGCGGTTTTTGATTTAATATTATATATGGAGCGTGAGATGCAAGCGTTCCGCTAGATTCTATTTATTTGATTTAGACACTATTATAATATCATCAGATTTTGATATCAAAATGTTTTGGGTTATCGTAAGGTAAAAACCATCCGTGTTTATGTGTGGATCGGTCTTACGATTATATTTTCTTTCGAAAGGATTTTTAAAAGTTAAACCAATGGTTGGAGTTTACTCACACCAGTCCCATGACTGACCCAGAGTTTATTTTGTTTTGTTTTCCCTAAACTCTTGGGTGCCCAAATTTGTACGGGCAGTCAAGTAGTCGGGATTTCACAGATTCAATTGGAGGAGCTGGAAGCAGGAGGCTTCACCAGTTAGCTGTAGATTATCGTATTTCCGCTGTGTACTATGTTGTATCTGGAAACAGGTGTTTATAACTGTTCCAGAAATGACTGTTGTGCTCTGAGGATGGTATGTATATAAAGTTACTGATTTGTATTTCAAAAGTTATGTTATATAATATATTTTATTCGTTCCGATGTGAGTTTGTAGTCTTCGTTTTTCTTCTATTCTAATATTTCTTTCTTTCTATTTCTCATCCTCTAACTTCTTTCTAAAAAATGATTCGTATTTTTGTGCAATTTGAGTTGGACGTGTGGTGTTTTAGTCAACTCAGATAGCACGGATTTGCGGGTTGTTACAAGGAGACTCCACCACTAGTTATATAGAGATTATTTCTGCTGTGATATGATGTATTATACTCTGATATAGTATGTATATATACAATAAAGTTTTGTAATTCAAAGTTATGAATATCATACATTTATTCATTCCGTTGTGAGTTTCGTGTTTACGCTGATTCTGTTCAGTTGTGATCTTCTTCTTCTTCTATTCTATTAGTTCTATCTTTTCTTTCTCACCCTCTAAATTCTTCTATTAATGTCCTGGTATTTTCGATGCTCGAGAAATTGACAGTGTATTTATGTTGATTTTCTGGGTCGAAAATCCCGGCCTTTACAGGCTTGTGTTGCATCGTGTGATGGGACCTAGGTCAAATAATAGCTTCATTTTTTCAAAAAGCATTGCGTTGTTTATTCTATGCACTAGCATTCTTGGGAGGAAACCCGTTTCGTGTTATACGGCGTGGTCCCTTGAATTACTTTATTTTTAAAGTAAAAATTTAATAACTGTTTTTAGTTCTCACACAAGTCACATGACTGGCCTGGAGTTTATTGTTTTAATATAAACTCTGGGTGCTCCTATTTTCCACACGGGCAGCTAGTAGTTTTGGTTTTGTAGATTTATATTCATAGGATTCTGGTTTACAGCTGGAATGATATTCAAAAAGCTCTGTATCCGTGTATCTCTTTTAGTTGTGTATTGTATTATTTTCCGCTGCATTGTAAAATTGTAAATCGCTGATATTTATCAAATGTATATTATTTGTTCATACTCTGTATATTCTTGTACTCTGATGTAAATTTTGTAATAAGCAATGAAATGTTTTTCTGTCTGTGTTCTGATTTGTTGTGTTCTCAACTCAATCTGGGCGTTCCTTTACGGGGAAGTTTGGGTCGTGTCAATAAGCATATATACTATATCAACTAACTCTGTTTTGCAGTAAGATATTCGACAAGCAGATTCAAGAACACAAAATGAAGATTATATATGTTGTAAGAGTCTGTTAGTCTTAGATTTATATGTTAAACTCTTTCTTGATGATCATACATACACATATTATATATGTATATATATAATTTTCACATTGAAATAAGCAAGGAATAAGTTTTTCTTAGAAAATAGAGGTCTGTTTACTGAAACAGATTTCAAATTTACATAATATTCAGACGTCTATTCTAAAATTTTCAGACGTCTGAATCTGCTACGAAATAAACTATTTCCTTGCTGTTTTATTTTTCAAAACAAAACAAACATCTGAAATTTATATTCAGACATTTGACCAAATCTCTTCGTGATTAGTTGTAACTCTTTACATATTATAAATAGAGACTAGATTAAGTGATCCAATCACCGAATTTTATCCTAATTCTTTCTATCTTGTAAAAAGCTCTCTATTTAGTAAAAGCACTCTATTTACAAATATTTGAGATTTTAATCTTCCATACTCTTTCACAAGCTTCACGTTTATCATCAAGGAATGAATATAGGAAGGGTGTACTTCATATTGACATATCCATGTTGATAAGAACACAAATAAGTCATTGATTATTCTGTATTGAGAAAGTCCTCTTTAGCAGTTGAGGCAAGAAATCCCGTTCGGTTGTTCGGGTAATTATGAACCTATTCCTCCGGGTAAAGTGAGGGTTTTAGTGTTAGTGAAATTCCAGAAGGGAGTGTGGGACTGGACGTAGGATAGTGGTCCGAACTAGTGTAAAATTGACTGTGTGATTTTACTTGTTGCTATTACTCTGCTATATACATTCTATCATATTCATACTCCATTATATACGATCCTACCGCTGCTTAGAAACTTTCATTTGGTATCAGAGCAAGGCCATCATATAACCATAACACCGTTATTTGATACTTTGATAAAATAGAGAATAATCCAAGTACTAGCTCAACTACATTTGCCGAAGGACAATCTACTCAAAGACCACCCTTATTCAATGGACTGCACTACAACTATTAGGCTACAAGAATGAGGATATATATGCAAGCAAGTGGTTTTAGCGCATGGAATGCTACTCAAAAAGAATTCACAGCACCTACAAATGAATATTCAGCATGGACAACAATTCAAAAAGATGAAGGAAATGCAAATGCCAAAGCTATGAATGTGCTATACTGTGCCTTGGATAGAAACGAGTTCAATCGTGTTAGCTTCTGTACATCATCATATCAAATATGGGAAACACTCAAAACTATTCATGAAGGAACAAGCATAGTCAAACAAACAAAGATTTCAATGCTCAAAAAACCAGTTCCAGAATTTCAAAATGAGACAAAATGAAACCATCAATAAAATGTATTCAAGATTTCAAGACATTCTACATGTATTGATAGGGTTGGGAGAAAAATATAGTGACTTTGATATTGTATCAAAAGTGATAAACTCTCTAACTGATGATTGGGAAAGAAAAGTACTAACCATTGAGGAAGCTAACAATTTATTAGCTATGAAACCAAAAGCACTCATAGGTAATCTCATGTCTTATGAAGTAAATCTTCAAGCAAAAAGGGAATTAGCTCAAGAGAAAAATAATGTGGCTTTTCATGCCTATAAAGAAGAATCAGAAGATGAGGATTTAGCTTTTATCGCCAAAAACTTTAAGAAATTTTTAAAATATAGAAAAGTAAATTTCAAGAAGAATACCTCAAACAAACCTTCTACCTCAAATTTAGAATGCTTTAATTGTCACAAGAAAGGTCATATGGTAAAGGATTGTCCAGAAATAAAATAAAATCTGAAGAATTTCAACAACAAAAATAAGAAAGAAAAATTCAAAAAGAATGCCTTTTCTATTACATGGGATGACTCAGATTCTGATTCAACAGACAGTGATAGTGATAGCGAAAATGAACAAGCAAATGTGTGCTTCCTGGTTCAAGAATCTGAAGTAAGTGATTTATCTTATGATGATATAATATAAGTTAATGCTGAATTTTTAAACACTATAAACACCCTTAAGAAAATAAATAAAGAAACTCATGAAAATCAGAATAAGACTGAGTTTGAGAGAGACATGCTAAAAGATGAAAAAATAATTTTAGAAGAAGAGTCTGGAAAAGTTAAAGAGACTTTTAAATTCAGATAATCAGCTTTCACTTTTGAGTCAAGAAATAGAAACTCAGAAGACAAAGAATGACGAAATTAGTTCTAAAAATCACATTTTAAAGACCAAAATAAAAGAATTAGAATTAGAAAATAAAAGTATTCAAACTATGTTAGATAGTATTTCTAAGAATGTATCTAACTTCAATAAGGGTAGAGAAAATTTATCAAGGATCATAGAAAATTCTCAACCATCTTCAAACAAAAAAGGATTAGGATTTAGAAAAGAATAAAAAATTCCTCCAAAGAAAAATGCAAAACTAAAGAGGAAAATTGATTCAAAAATTAAAGATAAACCAAAATACACCAAAAAGATTAATAAAATTGAGATCTAGGTTCCAAAAACTAACAACAGTTTGATTAGGAACAAACACATCAAATCATTTATGGAATCTGTTCATAATAATAAAAACTATTTGTACAAAAGGGAAACTAAACCCACTTGAGTTTGGTTTCCTAAGATCTAACTCTTAGGACCCTATCAAAAAGCGGGTACCAATGTGCTTATTAACATTTTTTTGCAGGTCCCACTCAAAAAGGGAAAATGGATTTTAGATAGTGGTTGCTCAAAACACATGACCAGAGACAAAGATATGCTTACTAATATTTCATACTTTGATGGTGGCTCTGTTACCTTTGGAGATAACTCAAAAGGCTTTATCATTGGCCAAGGAGATGTGTGCAACTATGGTATCTAAAATTTACTCCTTATTGCTAATGTTTCCTTTGTTAAAAATTTAAAATATAATTTACTTAGTATTAATCAATTATGTGACAAAGGTTTTAAAATAACGTTTTCTTAAAATAAATGTAGTATTTTTGACAAAGCTCAAAACTTATTTTTAAAGGAAATAAAGATAGAAATATTTATGTTTTAAATAAAGAAATGTACTTAATAGCCAATAATAACAATTTTTGGCTATGGCACAAGCGTTTTTGTCATATAAACTTAAAACTATGCAGGAACTTTCCAAAAATGAATTAGTAAAAGGCTTACCTAAAATAAATTTTAAAGTAAAAAAATCTCTACGAAGACTGTCAAATAGGAAAATTAACAAAATATTCTTTTAAATCTAAAAAGGTTATATCAACTTTACAACTGTTAGAATTATTACATATGGATTTGTTTGGAACAACTCAAGTTCAATCTTTAAATCATAATCGGCATGTATTTGTGATAATTGATGATTTTTCAAGATATACATGGACTATTTTTATGAAAAATAAAAGTGATACTTTTGGACATTTTAAAGATTTTATCAAAAGAATTCAAAATTATAAAGATCTAAGAGTTACAAACACTTGTAGCGATCACGGTGGAGAATTTGAGAATGAATCTTTTGAACATTTTTTAAAAAGAAAGGAATAAATAATAATTTTTCTTTTTCTAGAACTCCACAACAAAATGGGGTTGTAGAAAGAAAGAATAGAACTTTACAAGATTGTGCTACAACTTTATTGTATGGGAGCAATTTACCAAAACAATTTTGGGCAGAAGCTATATCAACCACTTATTGTGTATTAAATCGAATTTCCATTCGCCCTCTAACTAAAAATACACCTTACAAACTTTTTAATGGAAGAAAACCAAACATTTCTTAGTTTAAAGTTTTTGGTTCTAAATGTTTTATTCTTAACACTAAAGACCAGCTCAGAAAATTGATCTGAAAGCTGATCATGAAATTTTTGTTGGATATTGGGGACGTAGTAAGGCTTATCGTATTTTCAATAAACACACTAATGTTATAGAATAATCTTTACACGTGTCTTTTGATGAAAATTTTGATAGAAATATAAATAATAAAGATGATGATGAAATTATTGAAAATACTAGTTTTGAAAATCCTAAAAATAATTCCGTAGAACAAATTAGATCACCTCCCAGAATTCTATGAGATCATCCTACACAAAACACTATTGGAGAAATTGATTCACACGTTCGAACAAGGAGTCAAATAAATCAAATGGGTCATGTAGCAATTGTTTCAACTATCGAACCCAAAAATCCAAAAGAAGCCTCTACAGATTATTATTGGATAATAGCCATGCAAGAGGAATTAAATCAATTCGAATGTAATGATGTCTGGAGTTAGTACCTCGACTAAATGATCAATCAGTTATTGGTACAAAATGTGTGTATAAAAATAAGGTTGATGAACTTGGAAATATTACAAGAAATAAAGCTAGATTAGTAGCACAAGGCTATTTCAAGAGGAAGGTATTGATTATGAAGAAACATTTGCACTTGTAGCAAGACTTGAAGATATAAGCATTCTTTTAGCATACACATGTTTTCATAATTTCAAACTTTATCAAATGGACGTTAAAAGTGCTTTCTTGAATGGTTTTATTAAAGAAAATGTATATGTCGAACAACTACTGTTATTTATACTTGAAAAATATTCAGACTATGTTTACAAACTTAAAAAGGTTTTATATGCTTTAAAACAGGCACCACGTGCTTGGCATGAAAGGCTCAAAAGTTACTTAATAAATTCTGGATTTCATATTGGAAAAGAAGATCAAACATTATTTATTAAAAATACAAATAAAGAATTTTAGTTGTACAAATTTATGTCGACGATATTATTTTTGGTTCAACTAATGAAAATTTATGTAACAAATTTTCTAAAATTATGACGAACGAATTTGAAATGTCTCATATGGGAGAATTATCTTATTTTCTCTGTTTACAAATTAAACAAGTTTCAAATGATATTTTCATTTATCAAGAAAATATTTTAATAATCCAATTAAATGTTTTGGTTTAGACAACATTTCTAGAAAGCCAACTCCTATGAGTACTACCGCTCATCTAGAAAGAGATGAAAAGGGAAAAAGTGTTAATCAAAAACTATATAAAGTATGATTGGTTCATTACTTTATTTAACTGCAAGCCATCAAGACAATGATGAGTATATGTCTATGTGTAGGATTCCAAGCAGATCCTAAAGAATCACATTTTAGAGCAATGAAACAGATTCTAAGATATCTTAATAATACTAAGGATTTCGGTCGTTTTTATCTGAGAGAATGTCCATTCGAATTAGTATCTTACAGTGATGCTGATTTTGGTGGATCTCGGACGAATAGAAAAAGTACAAGTGTTACGTTCCATTTCATTGGGAAATCACTTATATCTTGGTTTAATAAGAAACAAAATTATGTATCACTCTCAACATGTGAAGCAGAATACATATCTGCTGCTTTAGCTTATGCACAAGTGATCTACATGTAGCAAACACTCAAAGATTTTGAAGTAAACTTAACAAAATAAACAATATATTGTGATAATACTAGTGCAATAAATTTATCAAAAAATCCTATAAATCATTCACGAACTAAACATATTGACATTCGACATCACTTTTTACGTGATAACATTGAAAATGACATAATAAATTTAGAATATGTTTCAACTGAAAATCAGATTGCCACCATATTCACTAAAGCGCTATTAGAAAATAGAGATAATGTCAGTTAAAGATATATAGTTTAGTATAATATTACTTTAATGATTTTTGGTAAGTTCGTATACATATTAACCTACTAGCCAAATTTAGCTTATTTCCTAAAATTACTCACTATGCTTAAGTATTTCTCTGGTCATAACCTTCTGAAATACCAACCACATGTTTTCTTTTAATCTCACCTATATAAACTTATGTCTTTTCACTACAAATCAAAATAATAATTATAAACTTAAAAGAAGTTCAACAAACAACTTTGTCTTCCAACAACTCGAATTCCCCGATTAATATTACTTTCATAATGGATAGTTCATCTGATACTCCACACTTTCATACACTAACTCCTAAAAATGAACCACAATATCGATGGGGAAACTATCACACAGGGTTCACTCCGGATTCAAAGAAGGCCAAAAGAGCTCTATTTTCATCACCGGATACAAAAAGGAAAGTAGATGAAATTTACCACTATCAAACTAAGAAAATAGCACTAAAGAATTATACTTCGAGCAAAAGGTCACCGCAACTTGTTTAAGTCTTCTTGAAAAAATGATTTATAGATTTTGTAGTCTAAAATTGAAGGATGTTTCTTCACCCTTACCAACTCCACCAAACCCTATTGATCCTTCCTCATCCTATCGTACCGACAAGATACAGTTAATCCTACAAAGAAATACTATACCTTCTATCCCAACGACCATCGTATAGTCTAAACTCTTGGGACAAGAATTACAAAGCAAATGAAGGAAAAAGCTTTTCAACACCGACAAAGACTACCCCTTCTAAGAATTAACTCTTGTTTAATATTATTTGCATTTCAATATTTAAATTGTCTTATCGGAACCATTCTCTATTTATAAATAAAATAAATTTCTTTATCAGAAAAGTCATACACACATAAATTTATATAAACAGACATCTGAGTTAAATCAAACATACATCTTAGTACAAGATAATAAAAAAAAATTATGACCAAACAAACGTCTGAAAAAACAAAATAGATGTCTGAAATATGATCAAAATGAACTATATTATTGCTGGTTCAAATTTTTATCAAAAACAGATGTCTGACTCCGAATTTCAAACGTCTGATTATCGAAACACGTATTTTATAACATACAAAAATAGACATCTGAACAGGAATAAGAAGATGTCTGAATTCACCCAAAAATGAACTAATTCCTTGCGGATTCTAATTGTACCAAAAACAGACATCTATTTCATAAAATCAGACGTTTGAATTCGAAGAGAAATGTTTTTAAAAACGGGACACGACTATTACCAACCATTATAACTCTTCATTTTTCACTTTTTATCATTCCATCTTTCTACCTTTTATAAAAACCTTAGCCCCCAATTCTCAAAATTACTTAAAAACTTCACCTTTTTACCATAAAATCATGGCAAATCGAGGCAAACGTACAAAAGAAGAAGAATCAAATCCTCCTTCCGATGAATTAATTCAAAAATGGCTATGGGATGATACCGCCAAGGCAAGATACAAGGCAATAAAAAATTCCAAATTCTTTAAAGGTGCTTTTGTCAAGTTTGATTCTCTCTCTAATTATCGAATTCTACAATATGCTCGACATTATCACTTCGGATCTCTAGTCGATTTTAATACAAATAATGTCAAAATTTATCCTTTGCTAATAAAGTTATTTTTGGCAAACTTAAACCTTGATCACACAAGACCTCAAAACAAAAAGGATTGTGTTTGGTCTTGGGTATGTGGAAAACGTATCCTTCTCCTAATTCAATGATTATGTCAAATTTTGCAATGTGCTTGGCAAGGGCATGATGAACACAATAGATGTTCATATGACTCCAAGGGATGAGATATCATACAAACTCCATTCTGATAATATCATTAATATGCATGAACTTACCTCCACTCATCTATGACCACAAGCTAGATTATTAAAACAGATATTGGTCCGAACAATCCAACCCCGCAAAGGAAGTTATGAAAAGGTCTATAAATGTGATTTCCAAGCCTTATATGCCCTATACTCCAATAAGCAAATTAATTGGGCAAAAATCATTTTAGATGAATGGACAGATATTACTTACCAGCGTAAGTATAAGACTATTCATTACGATGCTTACATTACTCGAATTCTTATCGCTTGTGAGATAACCGTACACGATACTCCGTCTCTAAGCATTAAAGAAATTGGTTCAAAAACCTTAAAGCTCATGGATATGGATCCTAATCCGACAACTTTGGAGTATATTTCTTTAGAGACTTGGACCCAACATGTTGCATCTCAGTCAGAAGCTCTTATACCCGAGCCTTCTCATCGCCGTCAACTTAGGGAAGAAGAAGAAGAAGGAATTCAAGTCATTTCTCCAGACACTTCCTCCAAGCAAGCCTTAGTTATGTTATCACGCAATCAATCTAAAATTCATAAAGATTTAAAGCATTTTGAAAAACAAACAAACAAGAAATTTGACTCCATCAAAGGCTTTTTAAATAAAATTTGGGAAGCAATTTCTTGCACTGGGACTTCTTCTAGCCAAACTCGTGCTCCAGCTCCGTTTCAGTAGTCATCTAGTTCGGCCGAAGTTCCCGATACTGGTTCTGAACAAGGCTCTCCCAAAGATGGTGAAACAACTATTGTGGCATCTACTTCCAAGGATTGGTAAGCATGGTTAGTGATATGGTGGTCTACATTTTTTGACTAGAAACTTTTAAGTTAACTAAGTGGTGTAATATTTTTTGGTACTTATCTCTCTATTTCAGCACAAAACTCTATTATGTGCTATGATATATTATGTCTAAATAGTTATGCTTATCTATTATATGTTTGTGTTTCTGGTGTGATTATGTGTCTAACATAGATATTTCATAAGTATCTTTTTTTGTCAGTGACATAGGGGGAGAAACAAGTAATGAATATATACATATTGATAGGGGGAGCTTATATAGTTGTCATTAGTCAAAAAGGGGGAGAATGTTGAATCTCGCTATATAGCGTTTTGACTATGACAACTATACATAAGCATATATATTATATCAACTAACTCTATTTTGTAGGAAGATATTTGACAAGCAGATTCAAGAACACAAAATGAAGATTATATATGTTGTAAGAGTCTGTTAGTCTTAGATTTATATGTTAAACTCTTCCTTGATGATCACACACACATATTACACACACACGCACACACACACTCTTTTCACATTGAAATAAGCAAGGAATAAGTTTTGCTAAGAAAACAGACGTTTGAAGTATTTCAGACAGACGTCTATTTGCTGAAACAAATTTCAAATTTACATAATATTCAGACGTCTGTTTTGAATTTTTCAAACGTTTGAATCTGCTACGAAATAAATTATTTCCTTACTATTTTATTTTCCAAAACAAAACAAACATCTGAAATATATATTCAGACATCTGATTATGAAGGGTTGCAACACATTATGAAAAGTTACAACTTTCTAATCCATATCTCTTGATCAAATATCTTTGTGATTAGTTGTAACTCTTTACATATTATAAATAAAGACTTGATTTAGTAAATCCAATCACCAAATTTTATTCTAATTCTTTCTATCTTACTAAAAAACTGTAATGGCCCGAAAATCCGTACCAATTTGAGCTGACTAATATACTACACATTTAACTCAAAGTGCACGAAAATTCAGGTCATTAATAGAAGAATTAAGAGGATGAGATAGAAAAGATAGAACTAATAGAATAGAAGAAGAAGAACTCACTGAACAGAATCAGAGTAAGCACGAATCTCACAGCGGAATAATAATCTTTATTATATAACAAGTTTGAAATACAAATCGGAGTTTGTATATATACATACCATATCAGAGTATAATACATGGTATACATCACAGCGGAAATAATCTCTAAATAACTAGTGGTGAAACTTCCTGCTTTGAGCTCCTCCAAGTGTATCTGTAAAAGCCCGAAACACTTGTCTGCCCGTACAAATTTGGGCACCCAAGAGTTTAGGGAAAACAAACAAAATAAACTCTGGGTCAGTCATGGGACTGGTGTGAGTAAATTCCAACCATACTGTTTAACTTTGAAAATCCTTTTCCAAACAAGAAGGTAATATTAAGACCAACCCACACATAAACATGGACGGTTTTTACCTTACTATAACCCAACATATTTTTATATCAAACTTCAGTGATATTATAATAATGTCTACTCAATTAAATCATCAAGTAGCAGAACGCTTGCATCTCACGCTCCACATATATATAGTATAAAATCATAAACCGCAGGGCGCTTATTGGAGATTGAATTTCAACAAACAAGGTATGGGAGCACCTTCTGAATAGTGTACTCTAGAGGGGATACACTCAGGGTTCAACAAGAACGTCTTGCAACCCGGCCACACATGACCGCTCACTCATTTAGCTTGAGTGTCGCGAATATATTGCCACCACGGTTGTAGGCCATCCAACCGTCATCCGAAGATACAGAATCGAAAAGAAGTATAAATATGAATTTTCTCTAGATCGATGACAATACACCCTGCTTGGGGATGACCCAACTAGCCATGCTGCCTAGCCCAACTTCTGTCATTCCCGGTTGTGAGGCTAGAGGCTACGTCTATCTTCAGAACATCTGATCATCATTCACTTTGAATGTCACATCGTCAAATCCTTAATCACATATTGATTACACAAATGCACACTGGGTGTAAAATAAAGAGAAGTTACCTTCTCCCCACCAACTTGGTATATTCGTAAAAATCAACGGCGTGACCGTTGGAAGTACTCTGTCAGACAATCGTCCATACAAGTTGTCCTGGGACTGGACAAACATAAAACACCATTCTGGAACTGGACGACCCTTGCGTTTAACTCCGTCTTCAATTATCTTCAGCATTTCTAATTCGCAGCGCTTATGCCTATACGGAGTGGTTTCCGGATAATATACCCAACCGGTCTCTCCGTATTGACAACGATGGTCAAAACACTTCGATAGTCGGTTATTTAACTATCGAAGTAAAAACAAACATCCATTCTACTGTTCAACTAACACCACAAAATCACGGGCACTTTTATTTAACATTCGTCTTTATTATTCGGATTTCCATATCTTACCAGATATTTCTCAAATCCCATTTTAGCTTTTTTACACTTTCTTGGAAAACGTTTCCAGTTATTATAAACTCTCTTTCATGTTCTAGAAAAATATACGTTATCAACGTTCGGAACATTTCCATTCTGTTCACGTTCTTATTTTCTACACTTGGATAATATACCCTATCTCCATTTGAAAATATTACTAATATCATCATAAACATTTTAATCTGCCCAACGTTCACTTTTAAAACACTATTCACTTTAACATGTGAATAACATACCTATGATATAAATCTAAACACCTTATCAAATAACTCATTATTCGAGTAATAAATACCCTTATCTCGTTTATCGAAACCTCTTTCACTTGATAACTCCGTTTCTAACTCAACTTCTTGTTAGATCAATATCAAGATTATAACTACATATTGATTTCTTATCCTATCATAATTCAATTGTTTACTAAATACAGACTATCCTATCAGATTATAATTCCTGAATATAATTCATTCGACATCGTCGAATTATGGTTCTAATCCCTAACAGTGTGACTTAGTTCAAATCGTATTCCAACATTGAAATGATGTCATCGCTTTCTGAAACTATTTTCCAATTTCACTTTCTAACTTATGCTTATATTTCTTTGGATAAACACCGTTACTTATTACCTTAGGGTAAGTGGATTTCAAACTAAATTGTTTCATTCCTTAGGAAGTGCTGCTATATATAAAAATCACGCTTAATTCTAATCAACAGCATTTAATTTGTTGCTATAGTTCTAAACTTGTCATACGCTGTAATCATAGTAGTTAAGGCGCAAAGGCGCAAAAAGGCGCAAGGCTTGAGCCCTGAGCTTTTTTGAGCCTTGGGCTTTTTTGTGTGACTTTTGTACAAGTGTCGATTTTTTTTGCTAGAAAAAAAACTATACTATAAAATTCTACTATATATGATTAATTTAGTGATACAAAACTTTGATTAGTAGGTACGAAGTCACAAATACAATTTCGGAACTAAAACGATCACAAATTCAATAAATTTAATTATTTAAAACATAACTCTTTAAACTTTAAAATTAAAACATAACTAAATAAATTTTAAAACATGTCTAAATTTTAAAACATAACTCAATAAACTAACTAACAAGTTTAGATTAAAGTTTAAACCTGTGAACTAATTAATTTAAATGAAAACAACTAAAATAACTGTTGTTGGTATTTGAAATACACACACATGACGGCGATGGCAGTAACAACGGAGATGGTGGCAGTTTTTTTTAGGTTCGAATGCGTTAAAGCGAAAGGGAAAACCCTAAAAATTGAACAAAATTGTTCGAATTTGAAGGATGAGAGTCGGATCGGGTCCAAACAAAGCTGGACTTGGCATAAAATCAATTATTTCACAAGGCGCGCTTTTTGAGCCTCAGTGCCTCGAGGAAAAGCGCCAAAGGCGCACTTTATTTGCGCCTCAGTTAGCTGATGAGCTTCGAAGGCCAGCGAGGCGCAAAGCCTGCGCCTGAGCCTTAGGCGCGCCTAGGCGCGCTTAAGCGCGCGCCTTAACAACTATGGCTGTAATATTCTCCTTTATAACTAATCTTGACATAACAGTCACGCTTTAAGCCTAGTCAACAGCGTTTATTTTATTGCTATAGTTCAAACTTGCAATACGCTGCTATATGCCACTTTATAACTAATCTCGACGTCTTTTTCCGTTACAAAATCTTGACATCACTTTCTGTTACAAAAATCTTGACATCTCTTTCCGTTACAAACTGATATCGTTCCTCGATAATAGCGAAGCCGTTCAAGTTGGGGTATTCTATTTACCTCTCAGACCTTGATCGACAACGTTCTTACCTTAGAACAGATACAAGTCTGTATTCTAATTCCTTATTACTTATAATATATATCAAATCGTATTTTCCTTGTTTTATTTTAACTATGGTTTTATAACACCATATTCTTACTTTGAAACATTTGTTGTTTATATTAAACATTAACTCTTTGCTTTCTCCATTTCACAGTTCTATTTATAGCTTCTTAAACTCAAAGGTAATTAAATCTCATTAATTTTGATAAATTTATTTCTAAACTGTTTTTATTAGATTAATTAAAGACAAATTAATCTAATAATCATTTTCCCGAATAGCAGTTGATTAAATCAACTTCATCCCATCAGTAAATTCGTTAACTGATTTTAATTACTTCTTAACATTAGATTAATATAATTAATCTAATAATATTTCTAAATCATCCAAATATTTAATCGTCGTATAATTCTGCTTTATAAACTTATTTAAATGTCAATAATCGTTTTTATTTATTTTATAAAAACGAACTCTAAATTACCGGTTTATAATAGAACTTCTATTATAAATTTAAAACTTTACTTTAATTATAAAAATATAATTTTTATAATTAACTTCGTTCATTTGCCTGACGGCCAGTCAACTCCTTAACACAACGATGGGTTTACAGTCGGTTGCTGCCATTTTCTTATCGATATCGTCTATTTGATTTAAATCAAAACAACTATTGAATTTCCATTCAACATCAATATTCACCCGGGGTTTTACGTCATTTGGGTTCAAACAGTGAATATACAAAACAAACAGTACATATAAATATCGAGGAATCCGGTCGGATTCCTCCAACCGGTTTCCGCATCCACAGATATCAGTCAACACAATTTATACTAACTCTAGACTAGGGAATATTCAAATCGATGGAATCAGTGTCTGATCGGTGACGTGTACATATGTACCGATATATAATATTCAACCAAATTAACTGTCATCTACCTAATCGACCATCATACAACAATCAAACAACATTAAAATATAATTTAAAAATAGATCAGAGTTAGTGATTTTACTCACCTTCGCGCGTTAACCGTTAAAACGATTTGCGCCAGTACACCGGATCGGATGTTGAATTCTGTTTGTAACGAGCTCCACCAGTTTCATAGTGTTACCAGCTTTTGTATAATTCCCATGGATCCCGTCGCGTTTCGTTCGCAGATTACTTCTCCCCGTATACTTCTTCTTTTCAATTTGCACTTCGAACTTTGAACCGCATCTCCCCATTCCCGTTTCGTTTTTAAAACCGTTCTCCTATATCTATATATATCCACCACCTTATAATAGTGGTGCACCCAAAAAAACCATGCCAGGCTTTCACTCGAACCTCCTCTGTAGCCAATACTTCATTCACGTCCACCATAATTCCATAGTGATACCGCCATGACATATCACGCCTCTCAGTAATATCCCATGTAAAAACAGTTGGGACACTCCAAACTTCACAAATGTGATGCTCCCATTTCACGCCATTTCCCAAAACTTCAATGAATTAACTAATTCTTTAAATACAACACTCACCGACTTTCTAGTCCCATATATACTGGAATGTTTCAAAACCAGCGCATTGCTTTCCTCCTTTAATTCTGATGTGTCCATACGACAAAATCTCGACGCTTCATCAACGCTGCAATGTGCCCCCTCATGAGACCAGTACAACCGTTCCATGCATCTAACATATTATTATTTTTTCTCTTTAAAAACATACGCCCAGGTTCATAAAACTTCATCCCGATTTCCGCAAGTTTCCACGCACACAGCCCCTGTTCACCCATGCACCTTCTTTTGGCAAACTCTACCCCTTTATATAACGCATGAAACTAACAGTACACACACACATGTTTAAACTCACCACCCAAGCGTCACTTTCCAGAGCTTATCTCGCCACCTTCTAATCCCGCTTCAGTCGCAATAGCATCTCCCATCTTCACCGATACCAACACATATACATCACCAACAGCATCGTCCCTCCCTTACTGACCTTCTTCCCGAAACAAAGTGGCGGACTCAACCACCATTTCCTCCTCTTTTGTCATTACTCCTTCCACTCAACTTCATATATGCTTCACCCCATGCAAACGTAATACCACCGCCACCCATCATCAGTCCAACGCCTGTCTCCTCAACTTCACTACCTCGGCCAGCGTACGCCACCTGACATCACAACAACAACTTCTTTTCCCACTACTAGCGGCGCCAGGCACCACTCCGGGTTCGAAGACACCAACGCAACATATTTCTTTTATTTTGATATGTAGATCTGCCGATCGAATTTTAATGGCAGTGGAGTGTATATTTTGTGTCTCTGAACAAAGAGGGGAAAGACATATATATAAGCAAAGAGAATGGAGGATAAAAATACATCTGAGGCCGCTCACTTTCTCCAGAAATGTTGCAGCATGCTTCACAAAACCCACACCCTAACGCCATGGTCAGTCTCCGAGAAGCGAAACCAAGTGAAGCCTTGTTGCCATCAGAAGAACGAAGGACTAGTGTATAAATAGAGAAAGAAGACTTAACCCTTAAGTATTAGGGTGATGGTCCTGTAAGATCATATGGTGTAGGCTAGCACGTTATAATGCATGTCCTCTTTTCGTTGAAAGTCTTAGAATAGGTTAGCCTTTTGAAAAAGAAATATCTGTTGCAGTATTAACGTGGGGAGGATGGAACATTGGGTAGGAAAAACATGGGTAAGGTATAGGCACAGCATGCTTCTTGCGTGTAATATAGATGGTAGCTTAGTCCCTAGTTTTTCAGTGATTTGAGGATACACCACCGTGTATTAATTTGATGGGATAGGTTATATTTTATAAGGTAGTCTGAAGCGTACAAATAGTCTGCATTAGTCTTTCTTAGGATAGGTTGTAGTCATACAGTACATATATAGCATATATATTTTACCGCACTTTATTGTTAAGTAATTTCTTTACTTAGTAGGAAAGTATTAGGGGAATGGAGAGGCTAGTGTAGGTTGGACCGTTAGAGTAGACATCAGTGAATAGCCTTCTAGTGGTAAATGGTGGCCGACTATCCTAGTTTAACTTAGACGTGAAGTATTTTAAAGATAGACTGCTAGCACAAAGTAGCTAAGTACTTCTTATTAGGGATAGGGTATGTTTGTAGCTTATAGGACATGGTTCTTTCACTTCATAGCTGCGGCATTCTTTTTCTTAGTTGCAAAGAAATCATTTATTATACATGTATATTTATTAAGAGCACCTCATTGCATAAAAGTTCGTCTCCATATACTGACCACTACGGACAGAAGTAAGAGTACAATCGTGCTCAACGAGGTGTCACGATCCCAAAAGTATAATAATACCGGTAGATTGACTCATATTTTGAAATCCCGAAATACCGATACAAGGTGCACACAATACTCTAAATAAAAAGTTGCTTATTTAATTAATTAAAAATTACAGTAAAATTCTAAAAATTAAATTATCGCTACGCCTCAAAAGAACATTGTCCCGATTTGCAACCGATATCAAGTTATATTTAAATAACTGTTACGGTCGATATATGATTTCACAGCGACTTTTTGAATATTTGATTTGGACGTATCTTGCAATCTATACGACGAAATCTTCATTTTCCACTTCTGTTAGAAAGATACAGTTCAACAGATTCCAACGTTTCTTGTTTTGAAGAAATCTGATTCAAAACGAGTCTGGTACACTCAGTTGAAGTTCAGAATGTTAAATTACGAACTACAGCGTCGTTATGGGCTCGATTATAATTAATATATATCTTTATACGTTTAACTTCGTTTTAGTTAATATATAAATCCACTTATATTACAAATTCAATATTTAAACTGATTTAAATATTCAAATATGAACCGACAAAAATGCGAGACGTTACAGAAACTCTCTATTCTCTAAAAGCACTTTATTTACAAATATTTGAGATTTTAATCTTCCATACTCTTTCACAAGCTTCAAGTTTATCATCAAAGAATGAATATAGGAAGGGTGTACTTCATATTGACATATCTGTGTTGACAAGAACACAAATAAGTCGTCAATTATTCTGCATTGAGAAAGTCCTCTTCGGCAGTTGAGGTAAGAAATCTCGTTCGGGTGTTCGGGTAATTGTGAACCTGTTTCTCCAGGTAAAGTGAGGGTTTTAGTGTTGGTGAAATACCAGAATGGAGTTTAGGACTGGATGTAGGACAGTGGTCTGAACCAGTATAAAGTCGACCGTGTGATTTTACTTACTGCTACTACTCTGCTATATACATTCTATCATATTCATACTCCATTATATATGATCCTACCGCTGCGTAGAAACTTTCAGACACTAGGCATCGCAATGGCGTCACTAAGTTTTAGCGACGCCACAGTGACGTCTTAATACGCCAAACGATTTAGTGACCCATGTTTTTCTATCGCGCATTTGGCGTCAGTATGACGTCACTAAAAAAATTAGCGACGCGGTAACGACGTTAAATGCTCAACGGGAAATTGCATATTTGTAGTAGTGATCCCTCTCATGTTCAATTAAAAGCTCCTTTCGTCAAATCCTAAGGAAGCAGCAACAGGTACCTTACCTTGAAGAAAAGCAACCGAAGCACTTGTAAAGTTTCGTGACCAACCTCTGTTGGGTGACCGATACAAAGCACTTAAGCCGAAGGAAGGGTCAATTCGTACTTATAAATAGGACCCAGTGACTCAGATCGTGGGGACAGCTTCTTCTTTCCTAATTCATTTCTCTACATTTTGTAATCTTTGAATAAAGAGAAAAACTCTACTTTGTAGATCAATCTAGGGAAAGGATTTTAATACTGATTATACTCAATAAAATGGGATATATTACAATTATGGTAATTCTGTGTAATCCTATTCAATAATATTCGTTATTATTGTTATTATTTGCTAACATCGCAGGTACAATATATGTGGATCACATATATTTATTTTGAACTCGAACCCGTGAATGACGCTAGGATCCTTTGATTATAAGATATAAACCTTCATCAGCTTAATGATCATTATATCGATTTAGGAATGTGTCAAATTTAGAATTGAGTTAAGATCTCTTAGTTCAACGACTTTGGGCCTAAACTATTGAACTCAGGGTAATGTTCATGATATCCCGCTAAATCCATAAAAATCTAAGGAATACTTGCATAAACCTAACATTCGAAGACCGAATTGGATGGAATAATTTCCCAAGGTTTCAGTTCCATGACCGTCGAGCACCCAGGAAAATATTTTAATGCCTTAAGGCAATTATAGTGAAGTACATTATAGATAGAGAGACCTTCCATTTGAGAAATAAAAAATGAGAGTCACGTGTGGTTTTATTCCTAACAGAGGATTTACCTACGGAATTCTACGGTATCACTTCAAGACTATAACCCAGAAATATTTGTTGATCTCAAGTTTAAGCTTTTTTCCATTGCAGACTGAAAATTTTACGATCACATCTCATTTTGGGATATTAACCATAAATTTGGCTAACAAAACTATTGTTTCCACCATTGTAAACTTGACAAAGAAATGAATAAAAAGAAGCGAAACCTTCAAAGTGGGCGTAGATTCTCAAGAACCGAACCACTATTAACTCCGTGTTAATTTACTTAGCTGCACTTCCTAACTTAAAATCCTTACTAGATGTTTATATTTTCGTTGCTTGGAACTCTTTGTGTATTGTGCTTGCTTCTGACATCAATAATGTTAACTTACATTTATTCATTTTCTTATTGATTTTTTAGTTGACCATAAGTTGTATTTCATTTACGTATGCAAGATATACAATGAATTAGCCTTCTTGTTTACTGGTATTAGGCAACAAAATATTTCTATTTGTCAAGTTTCCAGTGAATTTGCTACTGACTTGGAACTTAGATCCAGGACCTACGTCCGCTAATTCTTCTCCTTCCAAAAACACTGAACAGGCTACCCTTTCCAATATACACTTCTCATACTTATGCACTACTATGCAATGCATGCATGCAAGTCAAATTACTGTAAGTGTAGATATACTGTAAAATATTTTTGTTCAAATATGGATAATTTTTAATGTAGTAAAGACTCTAAATTCATATCATCAATGGATATAATTACTGGTATTAGCTTTTTCTTTTAATTATTTCATTACCAAACTCCATAAATAGGGACAAAAATATTATTTGCCCATAATTTAGTACCTCTAGTATTGGCAGTGAATCGGAAGAAAAAAAGAACTTAGAATTACTCCAATACTCCAATTTGATGGGCTAAATAATTAGCATCAAGATCATAAATAGTACTTCCGGTTTTATAATAAAAATACATAACGGTGCAAAAACAGCCAATGGCCGTCTAAAAAGGAACCCCGAAGCTAAACATAAATTACTACATCAGCAAATTATTACTTTTAAGCATTGCTAGAACGAAGTGGTGAGCCACAGGTAACATTTTTCTCGAGTAGAAAGGTAAATCCTCGTTTCATGTACCAATCGTTCAAGTTCGGCCTGTCCTAATAGGCGTGTAGACAACCTGAAGTCCATGCTGAGGCTGTAGTGTTAGCACATCTATGGGCATATGCTTATAATCAGGCGACAACTCAAATGTGTATCGTTGTAGAATCATTGCGATCACTATCTTGGCCTCCATGATTGCAAAGTTTTGACCAATGCAGGCTCTCGGACCAACTGAAAATGCCATCAGCGCATTTGGATGTTTTGCCGCATTCACCGTCCCGTTTTCAAACCTCATTGGGTTAAATTCATGTGCATCCTCTCCCCAAAGCTCTTTCTTTTGATGGATCAATGGAAATGGAAATGGAATTGTTATTGTCATGCTTTTAGGCAAAGTAATTCTTCCCAGCTCTATTTCTCGAGTATTTTGCCTTGCAATGGTGATGACAGGACAGTAAAGTCTCAGCGTTTCCAAAAGAACCATGTGCATCTGTCAATCACATACAAAGTTAATCTCCATGTGAGACTGAGAAATATGAACAGGTGTTTCTAGTATTTTTCATGTGTGTGTGTTAACAACGTGTGGTTATGGTTATTTTCCCTTAATGTTTTGATTAATTCAACATTATGGCCTTGTTGAGATTGAGAATTTGATATTGTGCTTACCAACTTGAGCTGGCTAAGATTATCTGCATTAGGAATTTCAGCCCCGCACTCTTTAAGAACTTCTTTTCTCAGTTTCTGCTGCCAGTCCAAATTCGTGCTTAATAAAAATGTTGTCCAAGTTAATAGGTGTGTAGTTGTCTCATGCCCACCAAAGAAGAACGTCTTGCACTCATCTATAATTTCATCTATGCTCATTGCCATTCCTTCTTCATTCTTAGATGACTCGACTAGTATATCTAATAGATCCTCTCCATCCGTTGAATGTTTTGAAGATAACCTTTTCTGAATGATGCTTACAAATGTTTCTTTCATTTTCTTTTCAAGCTTCCATTTATGTAGATTACTTTCAGTGGGAAGATACCTGCAAAAATAGCTAACATCTTTAGTTTTTGAATCATCCGTGTTAAGAATTAACTAGGGTTACAGGGTATATGTTCACCCATGTCAGAAATGGTAAAGGATGAGAATCCTGGGATGATCTGGTACATTTTAACTTGTTTAATGTTTCAAATAATTGTTAAAATACATGGATTGATCCACAGTCAAGATTACTTGATTTTTATTCGGCAATTCATACTTAAGTAACTCAATTCTATCACATTTCCATTAAGTTCAATAACAAAAAATGTTACTTACTGGAATCCAGGGATTTCTGTTTTGAGACTGGAAGCCAAAAACTGCATCAGAAGCCCCTGTTGTGCCAAGAATATTTCTTTGCCTTCAATGTAGCTGCTCCCGAAAACTGTATGACAAATTGTACTTTCTGTAACCTTGGAAAATTGTTTTGTCACCTCAATCGAGACATTGTGCTTCATCTCAGCTTGCCAGTTATTTAGCATGGACAGAGAGCATTCTGCCATTTTCTTTGTTATTGCCTATATACAGCCATATAGAAGAAGTTAATATTACATTTCATCAATCTTGTTTATATATTGCTTATTTATATATATGCATGAGCACGCAAAAAGAGTGCACACTTACTTGTGGATCAACTGTTATTAATTGACAAGTTGGCTAATAATATACAAGATCAAACAAAGAATCAAAAGCATGCAGGGCTACTTGCAGTTTTAACTGCATACCATATTATGATCTAGAGAATTTATAAAAAAAATGGCACACAACCAAAGACTATATATGCAACAGAAAAGAAAGCAAACCTTGAGCTTGTTCATAGTAAAACCGGGGCTTACTACTTTTCTATGCTTACTCCACTCTGCCCCTTCGGAAAAAAACAGTCCCTTACCCATAAGAGCTAATAAACGTGAGTGTATTCTTGGCTTTGGATAAAATCCTGACTTGTATGATAGAATCTCCTTGACAAGCTCTACATCCGTGATGCAGATCCTTGGCTCCAGACCGAACCAGTACATAAATACTTCACCTGAAAATGATTATGTTTATGCATATACAATACCAGCTACTACCTTGTTTTTTATTTGCTAATAGTATCGACCGCATGGTACAATTTAAAAACAAATTTATTATAAAACCTGTACACTTCAGATAATCAACAATTTGAACTTACTGTAGTTGGTGAAATTAGTTTTTCAATCTCCTGTTTTATAACTATACAACAGATAACAATGTATATTGACATACCATATTTAGAAGACCACTTAAGATAGTGTAGAAGAATTCTGGGTATGATATCATGAGAATTTGTATCCAGCTCAATACCGCTTGCTTCCGTTTTCAGATTCTTGATCTCATCAAGGTTTCCTGAATAAAATTTGAAATTAGGTCCTTTAACTCCTTGTTTTTTTAATCTCCTCGTTATGGATAAAGGTCTCCATATTGTAGATACAAAAGCTCTCCAAATGAAAGGAATCACTATAACTCCTACAGCACCTAAGATTAAACCGAAATTATTCATTTTTATAGATACAATCATACAAGGATCTTGATGTTGATAGTTGAATATTGTTGCTATTTATAACCGAAAATGTATCTTACAATGCTCACGTGTCATGGCTTAGAAATCAAGATTATGCTTTCAAAATTCAGGCTTCCTTCCAAGAAATAAAATATAACAGAACATTAAATGATATGGAAGACTAAATTCAATTAATTTTGAATGATAGACCCAGTAAGTGAACATGTGATACAGCCTGGTTCTATCAGAAACATCTTTACGCGTGCATGGATTTCGTAGATTTCAGTACCATTGCTTTAAAAGGAGGGTGAGTTTGTTCACCTCATTTTAACCGAGGTAAACATAACATCACTAACGGTGTGGTGTTAGTGATGTGTGGCCGGGATTAAACCGTAGGAATTCAGGGGCCAATCCATACCCCACACCACTAACACCGTTAGTGGTGTTATGTTCACCTCAGTTAAAACGAGGTGAACAAACTAGTATTGCTTTAAAAGACAACTAACTATTACAGAAAAACATGCAAGTATGAAGTAACTACTACTACCTCCGTTTCATAATATAAGATGTTTTACTTGTTTGCACAAGAATTAAGGAATTAATTAATGGTGCTTCATGCTCAAAATAAGTCTCCCTTAAATTAGCTTATTTTCGTGTGCATCTATTGGTTGAAACATGAATAAATACATAAAAAATCACATCATTTATTATGAAGATCTTAAACATCTTATATTTTAAAACAAATTAAACAACTTAAAACATATATTATGAACTGGAGGGAGTACTATTTATCTTAGAAAAGCAAGCAGTATGCTAAATTTTCAGTATAAGATGATGCTTGGATGATCTTGAATGAATGATGATTGGAAGGGATAAAAGTCAGATTTCTGAAGAAATGATTGTTTGAAGTACTAAAGAGTTCTGGAATGTGAAGAATAACTTGCGGAAGTATTATTGATTCTTTATTAAAATGTTACAGCGATATACAATGTATTTATAGAGTTATATGGACTAAACAGTATATGTGGGCTGACAGACCCTAAGCCCATTAGTCCATACGTTATGTAATATAAGAAATTAACCGTACATAACATTTCTCATTAATTTAGTCTGCCGGCTGCTATCTTATTTCTTACTTCCCCCTTCAAACATAGGGTTAGGTTTTCGGCTCTAAGTTTGCAGCGATTGAGAGCTTCCAATGAACTAAATTTCAGATTTCTTCTCCAATCGAAGTAGATTCATGTCGACGCTGTCTTGCTTTGGCGATTGATTGAAGTTCGAGATAGATTGTAGCTTGAGTTGCGGCTTCGTGAGAGATGATGTTGGATCTGCTTCGATTTTTGCCTCTTTGTGAGTTTTGGTTCTGGATTCTTCGATCTTCAGAGCTTGGATTTTCAGTTCATCTCTTAGCCTTGTGAAATTTTTGGCCGACAGTGCCTTGGTAAGGATATCGACACACTGATGGTATGACGGTATATGATTTATTTCCAATTTCTCTTCTTTGACTTGTTCACGAACAAAATAAATGTCAATTTCAATGTGTTTTGTTCGTGCATGCTGTATTGGATTGTATGACATGTAGATTGCACTTTGATTATCACACCATAGCTTTGCTTTAGGGTTAGTCAGTAGTTTTAACTCCTTTAACATCGACTGTAGCCGTATCACTTCTGTTGTGGCACTTGCTACGCACCTATAGTTTGCTTCATCACTTGATTCAGATATGGTATCTTGTTTCTTTGAACTCCATGATATTAGATTGTCGCCAATATAGATGCAGTACCCAGATACTGACTTTCTGTCATTGGAATCAGCTGCCCGGTCTGAATCTGTATATCCGATGATGTTTTACTCTTTCGTAGCTTTAAGTGTGAGTCCAAAGTTGATTGCCCCCTTTAGGTATCTGAGTATTCTTTTCACAGCCCTCCAATGCTCGTCTTTAGGTTCCTGCAAGAATTGTGAAAACTTATTAACACTAAATGTAATGTCTAGTCGTGTTATGATAGCATACTGAAGTGCTCCCATAGCACTTCTATAATGTTTAATATTATTTATAGCTTCCCCCTGTTTTTAGAAAAATGTTGACTTGAGATCATTGGGGTAGGTTGTGGTTTTGCTTCACTCGTGCCATTCTTCATTAGTAGTTCTGCAATATATTTTCTTTGACATAAGAACATCTCAAAACTTGAATATCTTTGTACTTCAATGCCGAGAAAGTATGACACTTCATTTAAGTCTTTGATTGAGAATTGCTCATCCAAGTAACATGTTAATTTGTTAATTTCTGCTTCATTGTTACCTGTCACAATTAAACCATCAACATAAATGAGTATGTATATAGTATAATCCTTGCTGTTTTAATAAATAGAGAGTTATCAGCTTTAGAGTATTGATAACCCAGAGAGACCAGAGCTGATCTTAATCTGTCAAACAAGACCCTTAAGGCCTGTTATAAACCATAAATTACTTTGTTTAGCCTGCATACTGGCTTTGAATTCTTAGAGTATCCTTCAGGCTGTTGCATGTAGATTTCTTCCTATAAAACACCATTGAGGAATGCATTATTTACATCTAAGTGTATAATTTTCCAGTAGTTTCTTAGTGCAATACTAAAGATAAGTCTAATTGGAGTAGGTTTAACTACTGGTGAAAAAGTTTCACTGTAGTCAAAACCATACTGCTGTGTATAGCCTTTAGCTACAAGCCTGGCTTTATATCTATTCACTGAGCCATCTGGATTTCTTTTTATCCTGTAAGTCCATTTGCATCCAATCAGATTTTTATTTGTTGTTTGTTGAACAATTTCTCAAGTTTAATTTTTTGATAAGAGCTTGATATTCATTACTCATTGCTACTCTACACTGTTCATGTCTTGCAGCTTGTTCATAAGTAATTGGTTCATCTGAATCCATTGTGGCAGTGTATATTTTAGGCTTAATTATCCTACTTTTGGATATGGTTATTATTGGATGACCAGAATCAGCAAGTGGTTTATTTTGTTGTTGATTACCCTCATCAGTGCTATTATCTTCCTTGGTAATTGTCTAGATGAGATGCTTGTATTTCTCCCAGTTTTACTTTCATTCTGATTAGTATTGTCTTCATCTTTTGCTTGTTCAGGTAATATGCTGGCGAGGCTGGGTGGTTCAGGACTTGCACTATTAATTACCTCTGCTTCAGTAGTGTCAGTGTAGAGAGCATCAACAGGAACTTTATTACCAGTTGGATGCAAATTGCTGTGAGTTTGAGGAATGTTAGGTATAACAATTTTTCATTGTAGACTTTCTTTGTGGTCTTGATGTCTTTGCTGCTATACGGGAATACAGTTTTGTTAAATACAATGTGTCTGCTAATGAAAATTCTGCCATTTTCGTCAATGCACCTGTAGCCTTTTTGTTTGGTTGCATAACCAATAAAAGTACATGACCTTGATCTAAAGTTTAGTTTATTAGAATTATAGGGCCTTAGATATGGAAAACATAAACAACCAAATGTCTTTAAACCAAGATAATCTGGCTTAACATTATATAACTTTTCTAATTATGTCTGATCATTTAACACTGTGGTTGGCATCCTATTAATAAGATATACCGCAGTGTTAAATGCTTCAGACTAGAATTTTAGTGGTAAAGATGCGTGAGCTAGTAGTGTTAAGCCTGATTCTACAATATGTCTGTGCTTTCTTTCGACTAATCCGTTTTGCTCAGATGTATAAGGACATGTGGTTCTGTGTATAATTCCCTTGTTTTTAAAATAATTATCAAGGGTTTTATATTCAGATCCCCCATCAGTTTGTAGAATTTCAACCTTGATGTTGAATTGATTTTCAACTATAGATAAAAATGTTATCACAACATCAAGTATGATTTATTTTTCAGAAAATAGAACCAAGTATACCTGCTATAAGCATCTACAAATGAAACGTAATATTTATAACCATAATCAACATTTATGGGTGTAGGACCCCATAAATCAGAGGCAACAAGATCAAATGAATTTGAGTATTCAACTAAAGAGTTATTGAATGGTAATTTGTGGTGTTTACCCATTTTACAGTAGGTACAGATATAAGGGTTAGTAATATCATCATACGCAATATAATTTTTATTAAGAATATCTTTGACAACATTAGCACTTGGGTGCCCTAATTTGAAATGCCACAAATCAAAAGAATTTTACAATGATTGCTTTGCTGTATCACAGATATATAGCATGATTTTTCTCTTGTATAGTTGTCTTTTCCTTCAAGATTTATCTTGTACATTCCATTGTCAGCATTACCCTGCAAGAGAATGTCAATTGTTAGCATATCTTTGATTAAACAATATTTAGGATAGAGTACAAAGTAGACATTGTTGTCTTTTGCAAACTGTGATACACTCATCAAGTTTTTTTTTTATTTAGGCACCCTTAGTAAATTTTAGAGAAAAAGTTGCCTTTTTCCATTTATTATTGCGTTAACGGTGTGAGAAATTGAGATACACTTACCATCCCCATGCTTATGTACTGATTACCTCTGTACTCTTTATTCCCTAGATTGAGATTGTCAAGATTGCTTGTCATATGATTAGTTGCCCCTAAATCTAGATACCAATTGTCATCATGAATATGCTCAGCTTTAGCAGTTTCATTCTGATTTTGATTTTTGCTATTATATGTACCAGTAGAGTTATCATTCTGGTTTTGTGCCAAATTTGCATTAGGATTAGTTCCTTTCTGATTGTTATCACTTTGATTTGGCACAAAGCTTGAGTTATATCTATAATAACATTTGAAGGCAGTATGCCCTATTCTTTCACATATTTGGCATTTGGGCATGTTATTAGGGTTAGATCTACCCCTTCATTTTCCTCTGCCATTGGATCCTCCTCTTTGGCCAGATGGATTACCTCTATTGCCTTGGCTTTTAGAATTTGCAGCATAATTAAGTGAATATTCATTTTCAGGAGATTTCTTGTTTTTTATTCTTGCTTCATGTAACAGTAATATAAATCTGACTTCATTTAGTGGTGGTGTCAACTTTTAAGTGATAATAACCGCCACCACTGCCTCATATTCATCTCCTAAGCCATTGAGGAGTGAAAGAACCTATTCAGATTCTTCCACTTTGTTGCCTGTTGCGTGAATCATATCACATTATTTTTTACTTTGGCAATATATTCTCTCATACTCATGTTTTCTTTCTTGCAGTTTTGCAACTGTCTCTTGTAAATAAGTGCTTTGGCAGCTGATTAAGAATTAAATGTTCTCTCTACAGTTGACCAGATACTGTTGGTGATTTGACATCCTATAACTTGAGACAAAAGATTTGGGCTTATTGGGGAAAGTAACCAAGCACTTAACAGTCGTTCTTGCCTGTAATACCGATTATATGCTTCATTGCTAACTACTTTGTTGTCTTTATCAGTGATAAATTTTGGGTGTATTGGAAGAGTTCCAATAATGTATCCTTCGAGTCCGTAGCCTTGAATGGCAGTTTCAACTTGAAGCTTCCATAGCATAAAGTTGTTTTTGTCCAGTCGAACTGTAATAAGTTGGCTTTGGGGGTTTACGGTTGTCTTGATCAAATTCTCTACAGCCTGAAAATCAGAAGATGATGCAGAACTTCCTTCAAACACTGTTGTTTGACTCATGATGATGAAGAATCAACTGAAATCAGGTACAAATATTATAACTGAAACTTTGAATTGAGGGTTTATAGAAATTAGTTACAGTCTTGATCTACAAGATGATGAAATCTTTTTTATTTCAGTTTTGAAATAAGAAATTTGATTGTTTTCTTGATTGTGACAATATTTTGAGATTCATGATCGATTTCCATAATGCAGTTTCGTTCTTCCTGAAATATCTGATGTATGTTGTTGATGCAACCCTTAATTGATGGCATGGCACAACATTGTACATAGATAAATGCATTCAAATGACCAGATTAAATCTTGGATGATGTAATGAATACAAATGATGGGATATCTCTGATGGATTCAATATATTTGCCCGCTCTTTGATCGGTCTTTGCAGTGTTGCTAAGAAGGCTCTGATACAAAGTTAGATTTCTGAAGAAGATGATTGTATGAAGTACTAAAGAGTTATGGAATGTGAAGAATAGTTTGCGGAAGTATTATTGATACTTTGTTAAATGTTACAATGATATACAATGTATTTATAAAGTTATGTGGACTAAATAATATATGTGGGCTGACAGACCCTAAGCCCATTAGTCCCTATGTTATGTAATAAAAGAAATTAACTGTGCATAACAATTCTCATTAGTTTAGTATGTCGGCTGCTCTCTTATTTCTTATTTATAAAGTGGTGAAGTAGAGATGATTTTGTATTTGATCAAACCGAAAAAACACATTCTCTAGTACATTACATAGTGTATTTACATTACAAGTTGTATATTGGGCTTGGCCCATTTGTGTAATACACATATACAAAATGTATTCTCAGTACCCCTCCCAAACCCATATAGGGTTGGGGTTTGCAATCAAGAATAAAAATAATGACATCGGATGGAGGCGATTCAGAAGGGAATCGCAAATCCAATGCAAGATTCAACAACATTGCGTCACGATGGCATTTGCAGAGTCACATCGACATAAGAACAACTAAGAGAGCACGGAGATAAACAGTCTGTGAATCCAATTTGGAATATAGATTAGCATTTGAGATCTGTCGTGTGGATCTGCTTCATCAATGTTCAATTCTTCCTTTAATCTGATGAAACTTGGCTTCAAGGGCAGTTTAGTAAGTATGTCAACTTTTTGATGAGTGGACGATATGTATCCTACTTTCAGCTTTCCCTTTATTACATGCTCTTTAATGAAATATGGATCCAATTCAATATGCTTTATCTTTGAATGTAAGATTGGATTTGCTGTGAGTGAGACAACATTGATTTATCACACCATATTGATGCATTCTTATCAATTTTGATTTCAAGTTCACTTAATAGTGACTCTATCCACATTACTTCTGCTGCAGTGCTAGCAACACTTCTAAATTCAGTCTTTGTGCTGAATCTAGACATTGTATTTTGTTTTTTATCATACGAGGAAATTGTATTTTTTTCTAAGTAAATATAGTAGCCAAATGTAGACTTTCAGTCATCATGATCAGTACTCCAATCTACATCAGCATGCATCGATGTTGAGAGATTTACTTGATTTTATAATAAGTCCTTGATTCATCGCCTCTTTTAAATATGTAAGAATTCTTTTTTACTTCCTTCCAATGATTATCTAGGGGCCTCTACATGTGTGGCTGACTTTATTGACACTGTATGATATGTTAGGCCTTGTTATGGTAGCATATTGTAATGCATTAACAATGCTTCTATATTGTCTATCATTTTGAATAGCTTCTCCATTATTTTTAGAAAGTTGATTGATAGTGACCGTTGGAGTTGGTACGGGATTGGCTTGATCCATTTTGGTTTTGGACAAAATTTATGAAATGTATTTCTTTTGACTGAGATGCATTTATGAATTAGATATCCTCTTCACTTCAAACCACAAAAATTAATTTGGGTCTCCTGTATTCTTGATTGAAAATTCTATGTTTAACATTTAAGTGACACTTTTGATTTCTAACTCACTGATGCCTGTAATAATGAAATCATTAACATAAATCAGAATGAATGTTGCAGTGGTGCTAGTAATTCTATTAAATATTGAGTTGTCAGATTTTGTTGAGTTGTAGCCATGTTTTACAAGTTTTGACTTTAGCTTGTCAAACCACATTCATGGTGCTTGTATTAGACCATATATGGCTTTGTTGAGCTTGCACACTAGTTCTTTGTTTCCTTTTTGAATGAAGCCTTGTGGTTGTTCCATAAATGCCTCTTCCTTCAATTCACCATAAAAAGCAATATTTACATCCAATTGCTTGATGTTCCACCTATATAGGGCAATGACTAAGATTATTCTAATTGAGGACGGTTTCACAATAGGTTATAAAGTTTCTAAAAAAATCAAAACCATACTTTATGGATGCCCCTTTGCAACAAGCCTTGTCTTACGTTTGGATATTGAACCATCATCATTTTTCTTTGGTTAGTAAGTCCATTTACACCCAATTATGTTTTTATTACTTGGCATTTCAACAAGGGCCCAAGTTTTGTTTTTAATTAGAGCACTATGCTCATCTTCCATGTATGCTTTCCACTTATTACAGTGAGCAAACTTAGTGTATGATGCTGGTGCTTCATGCATTATGGCAGTGTTGATGATTTTGGGTTTGAACACCAACACTTTGCTCTTGTCAAAATAGAGTGCCTGTTATTATTGTCTCTTATAGTAGTGTCATGGTTATTGTTACTTGTGGTGTTTGTGTCAAATTCTTGAATTTCACTTGCATTACTGATGCATTGGTTTGGTTGAGACTGACTGCTATTGTTACTTGACATGCTTTGGTGCTCTTGACCTTGTCCATCTGTGGGTATTGTGAGTTGATAGTCAATGTTGGTGTCATTTTTCTTTTGCTGAGTTGGCACCGTCACTTCCACTTCATCAGGTATGTTAGGAACGCACTGTCTTGGGTTTGCTTCTTTTTCAGTAGTTTATATAGGATCTAGATTAACCCAAATAAGGCTTATTGCAGTTTTGAGGAATATAAAAATATCACAACACAGATCACAACAGAATAAATATATATAGAAAATAAATTACACAAATTTTACATAGCTTTGGCAAACCCATGCCTACTATTGCATTCCCCAAGGTTTCTATTAGAATTAAAATAATCTCTACGATTACAATTCCCCGTAAACTCGTAACATCCGCTTCCAAAAGTTATAATCCTACACTCAAAACCCTACACTGATCTTTATCTCCAAGATCAGATTTACCCCGAATTACAAAGTCGTAACTCGTAAACACTAGTTTACAAAAACTAGGAAACCTATATAATGTTTGTAAAATAAACACTTAAATAAAAAAACCTTTTAAACAATAATAATAGTTGGTCCCCTTGTTTGCTTTATCAAATATTCCGACTCCTCTAACACGTTAATGATGACCGAATAAAAGTTGGGGTTTTTCTCCAAAAATCAAATTGTGACCCTTCTTGATGCTATGGAAATAATTCTATGATGCTCCAAAATTGTTGCTCGTTGGTCGTTTGATTTGGCTTTGAGATCGAAACTGTGAGTATTCTCTGATTTGTTTGATTTATCTTATGCACGAATTTGTTTTCTTCGTTTCCATAATTTCCATGATGAGTTGGTTGTTATTTATAGGGTTATAAAACCCTTGATTGCCCTGATTTCCATTGCATAATTTGGTCTTTATTTTCCATGTTTGTCCAATTCATTTCCACGACATTTAATTGCTTTGTATATCTTCTTGCTGAATATCCATGAATTGATTTCTGGAAACATTTGTGCTGATTTTACCAAATATAACTCTGAGCACGATTGATAATTCTTGCGTGAATTTCCAAAAATGAAATCTTTATTCCTTTCCATATATGCTGGGTTGAATTTCTAGAAAGATTTGAAATGTTTCTCTTGCCAATAATAATCGAGTTGAAACATTCCATATATACTTGCTCGAATTCAAAAACAATCTTCCTTTTTTTCTTGCATGTTGTTCGAGTAGATTTTCACCTGAGATTTGCATGTTGATGTTTGTTGTTTGTACCCCTTTCACCTGTGATCATTTCAATGTTTGTATTTGTGTCGAATATATGTGCACTTTGCACTTGCACATGTGGCTGTCCCAATTTGTTAGCCCCTGCTTGAGCACCTTTCTTTTGACCTGCTGTGTATGTGCTGAGTGCACCTGCATGTATTTAGATCAATGTATCTTGCTTCCATGTTGCGCAACCAATTTGTGTTCATGCATTACCTTATTTTCTCCTCTGCCATGTTATTTTGACTTGTGATTACTCTTGTGCATGTTGTTCCGTGCTTGCTCATTTGTGCATGTCTTTGTGCTTACTTGCTCTTCCACTGGTTGCTTATGTGCTTGTGGTACTGACATGTCATGTGTACCATCTGCCCTTGAAACTTAAATAGCCTTGTGATATTTTCTACTGACCATGCCTACTACTTGCTAATTATATATGTGCACTTTCACACGGTTTTGCTCTCGACCTTTGTTGAACTTGTTGTTGCAATTAGTTGCACTTGAATCTCTTATTGTAATTCAACTCATTGTGACATTCTCTTGTGCACATTTCCATTATGCACAATTGTCTTGGCATCCATGTCACCGTGAAGCTGTGTGTATTCGAGCTTTTGGTCTATCTTAATTTGTACTTGCGGTAACATGTCACTCTTGTGTACTTTTGTTGAATCATTCAAATGCCACCTTATCATTGAGAGTGTGACTTTGATTTGTGGACATTGTTGCTATGAGTTTGCATTTTGCTTCATATTACTATGTCGACATTTGATCCTTCATGCAGTAGTTGTGCATGCTATATTACTTGACACTCTTGTGCACTTGAGTTGTTGGCATGTTGCTTGGCATTTGTATTGATCTTGGCTGGTTTGTTTATGCACCCATGTACACTATTTTGATCTTTAAGAACTGTTGCACCATGCCACTATTGCATGCTTTGACATTGAGGCTATTTTCATGCATTTTGAGCATGTTGACATGATGCCACACGTTGTTGTTGTTGTGCATTTGTTGTTTGAGCATGGTTCATACGCACAAGCATATTTTCACATATGTGTTTATATGTGTGTGTGTGTTGTGGCTTCTTGTACACTGATTCTTCGGATTTGAATTTGTACATTGATAATTCAGTTTTCATGTGTACATGAGATGATCCATTTTCCGTTGCCTTCCTGTGCATACATGTTTCATGCATTACCCTACACATTTTCAATATATATATATATATATATATATATGTGTGTGTGTGTGTGTGTGTGTGTGTGTGTGTGTGTGTGTGTGTACATACACATGTATGTGTATACATGTATTGTGCATGTGCAATTATATTTCTATTTACATCAGCATACCACTGTATGATGTACCATGGTTGGTTAAGATCAGCAGACTACAATTGTTAGTTGAGGCTGGTTTTGATAAGCAGACCTCTATAGCTGTGTTGAGGCTAACCTGCGGGCACTAGCAAACAGTCTGCCTTGTGGTATTTACAAGCAATCACTGTGAATATCACAAGCAGTCTAAATTCAAATAAATATATATACGTATAACACCAAGTCTAGAAATATGATGAGAAACACACCAAAAATTCTGAGGCAAATATATTTTAAGATAAATCTATATTTGCTAGAATTTAGATCTATTTTTGTTCCATTTTACTGTGTGTGTTGCTGTGACAGGTATACATATGACTGGACTGAATCAGAAGTAGACAAAAGATAAAATGTGTAACAAACCGCATTTTACGTATCAGAGGATCGTAAAATATTTTTATTTTATTCCCTGAGGGTTGGATCATGGTCGTATTTTAATATGTTATTTATGGGGATGTGAGACATGTCCATAATTTTTACCAATTTTGTTTGTGACCATTTTGCCCCTATCAGTCTTATACAGGGCATAACTTTTGACTCGGATCGAATTAGCTGTTGAAACTTGTGCCATTGAAAAGGAAATGATGTTTCCCATTCCGTAGAGTGGTCACATTAAAGATTTGGATCAGTAGTTTGGGAGGAATCGCTGTTTTAAGGTTTTACAGTTGGCTGTTCAGGTTTTTAAGCCATAATTTGCTGATTTGAAGAGGTCCACTAGTGGGCCGGTGGGAGCCTATAAATAGGGGTTAGGGGCATGAAGAGTAGTTTACTTTCTTCATTCTCCCACTTGGTTGAGCTTGTGATTCTCCTTGCTCAATCAAATACACATTTCCACCATTAAAATTCTAGATCTACATGTGAAGATTGAAGATCTACATCATTTGAAGCTAGATCCACATTAATCGATGAGCGATTTCACTAAATTGAAGAGTTTGAAGCTAATCCTTCACAGTCCAGAATCATAATTTATTGCTTTTGAATATTTGGTGAGTGATATGCATCTCTCATACGAATTCAATCAAGTATATTAGTATTTGATCTTGTTTTTCATCATTTTCAAGTGTTTTCTCATGGATTTACATCATAGTAAGTGTATTTTCAAATTAATCACCATAGGACCTAATTTAGCAACCTAAAGCCGGTAATTTCCATTCTATCTCATATGTTTATGCACGTTAGATCCATCATTTTAGTTTAATTATGATATTATCATGATTTAGAACATTTTATATGATTTAATGATGATAATGGTTATTTCGTTGTTATTGGTGATTTGTTGAAGTGTTATGATCGATTTGGATGATCAGAATGAGTTGTTTGAATCGTCGTTTTCGTTTGGCAAAGATTTGGTCAAGTTTTAGTGAATCTGGAAGTCATGTCGCAAACCGACATGAAGAGTCAACCCATAACCAACATAGGTAGTAAATCCGTAAACGACATGAATCCAAGGCACAAGAAGCTAAGCTTCCAGAAGCCAAGGTGCAAGAGCTATGTCGTAGGGAGTCAAGCCGCAGGAAATCAAGCTATAGGAAACCAAGTCGCCAGAAGCCAAGTCGTGATACGACATGATGGTGTGGGCAACATGGTGAAGTCCACGATATGGCATAGAAGCATGGGGAAGTTAACATGGCGGAGACCTATAGAATGGCGATCGACATGGTTGGGACCGACATGAGGTAGAACAACATGGAGGTCATAATGGCATGGATGAGATAACGTCCTGGAGAGTCATGTCGGGTTTGGCATATGGAGTCATGTGCGACATGGGTGGTATGATGCAGGGTCATTTCTGAAAAATTATATTTTTTGAGTATGATCTAGATTTGAACCAAAGGGTCTGGAAAAAAAATTCGGGGGAAACCCTTGAACCCTAACTGCAGCGTAGTGATGTTATTTGGTTCAGAGGTGCTGTGACTTCGAGGAAAATTCAAGTGGGAATATTCGAAGTGTTGAAGGTGTTCGTTGATCGGTGTAGAACAACAAATGAGGTGGCTACTCAAAGGTCGTGAGTTGGTGGATAATGTTTCTTGAGCTAGAAAAAGTCATCGGGGCAGAAGACTAGAGATGCGAAGGCCGAGAGATTATCGTTCTTGTAAGTTCTAGCAGGCTCAAAGCAGGGGTACAATTAGGGCACCTAAAAGACTAGTTGTAGGTCGAGTATCCTGGGTATCGTTGAAAGACCTAGTTGTCAAGGTTGGACATACATGCGTATCATCGAAAGGTGTATGTAGTTTATGCTAGAACCGAGGTTACCATTAACCCTTGACACATGAAAAGGTTGGCCGTCGTACGATTAACAATGGTTTCGTGGCAGGATTAGCGGTGATAGCCAGAGTCTTTCATGGGTGATTGGTTGCTTTATTTGAATCGTCTCATGTAAATTGTCCAACATCGAAGGAGATGTTCCTTGGGTGCTTGTCTGATATTGGTTTAGTCCTCTGGGGCTTGTGCTTGAGGAATGTTGAGTTCGCTTAGGATGGCTTACATAAGATATAATTTGGATGTCATGAGTGCTTTTCCATGATCGAATTGGTGTTCTGGTTTCCTTGGATGTATGGTTGAAATGTTGTTGTAAAGGCTATCACTGTCCGATATGGGGAAGATATGGTTGAGTTCTTCTTTGGTGTTGTGGGTAGATTAGTATGTTTATCTATCCATTCTCATATACTTTATTGTTTATGTTTGTTAGCTGTTTTATCGCTCACTAAGACCGTTGTCTGACTCAAGGTTATATGTTTCCCTTTTATTACCTTGGGTTGTTCATCCGGTTGTGGATGGACAGACTAGGTGGCAGGTGATAGGTGATAGCTTAGTGAGGACGATGTGGCAGTTCGGAGGCGAGAAGGAGGCTGGCATACTATCTTTCTACTATATAGTATCTGGATTTCCGCTGTTTGTTATTCTCTTAGTGTTGTAGTGAGACAATTTGTACAAACACTATTTCCAAGTGTATGGATATTACTTTCCATTTGTTATGAAAGTTTAGTGTTTTCTGCTTCACTGTTACTACTTATTATATATGTTCTATTATATTTTATCCTTGCACTGTGAGTTACGATAGGTTCAGATGATGTTGTTTACCTATGATGATCATCCACAACTGCCTGGCACACCTTTCAGCGCATTATTCCTCTTGTATATTGCAGGGGTTGTGGGCGGTCGTTACAAAATGTGTTAATGTATGATTGTATGAAATGTATATGAGTGAAATATGAGTGTTGTAGTGAGGAAAAAATGTAACATGAAACTGAATGTATATGTACATTGACTGAATTATATTACAGAGAAATGTAGTAGTGGAGTTAAAGATTTGTACTATTTTAAGTGTTGAAATAAAATATTTATTTGAATAAATCACCGCTTGAATCTTTTTTTCTTGTGCTATAGCATTTTATTCAAATTAAATATTTATTTCTATGTGTGCTGAAATATGGAATAGTACATATATAGACCATTTAAATAATAATAATATATATGTTTGTTATCATCAAACAAAAATCACATTGTTATATTCAGCAGTCTCCCCCTTTTGATGATGACAAACATATACATAAGATCTTGAAAATGATAAATGTGTTTGATAGTGAAGTGCATTACTCCCCTTATATTTATGCTCCCCCCACAACTGAAATCCCCTTAAATATATATTGTTAACAACGAATTTCGTACCAATCAAATATGAAGAAGCGGAAGTTTTAAAGCCGAAAGGGTAAAGGGGTTTCGGACAACAAAACCAGGTTCGTGGGGAAAATACCAAATCTGAGGATTCACCAGAAGCAAAGTTCGAGAGCCAACAACAAAGCCGTAGGGAAAAAAGGGAAAAGCCAAAAGCAGCCAAGAAGAATCAGAATACAATAATACCGATTCAATACCGACAGCTGGAGATATAAAGTAGTATTGAAGGTTGCGAAAGGTCATGATAGGGGAAAGATCAAGGTCAATATGAAAAGGAAGATGTCGAGAGGGTAATGCCGACACTGAATGGGATGCAGAATAACAATTCTAGAAGCATACACCTGGTGCCGAAAGCATATAATCCAAGACGTAAGCAGAAGAAGGAAAGAGCCTACTAATACCTACTTGGTACCAACACCAACATCAAGAAGCATCTTCAGCATTACTGGAAGGTATTCCAAAAGTTTCCTTTATAACTAAAAGCGGATACATATGCCAGACGCTAAAACCGGTACCCTTCACCGTTAACAAAGACTCCATAACCCATTGCTTAAGCCGAGAGGTATAGAGGCGGACCGAGACCAGAGGTCCTGAAACCAAAAGCCATCAAGACCAAGCTCTCAAATTCAAGGACCAAACTACTGGAAGGTATGGCACCGCAACCGCTCCCGAGAGTCCAAGATTAACATCCATGCAGACATCTGATAAGAAGGAAGGTGGGCGGATCTTTTTGCCGGAACCAAAGTTCACAAGAATGGTCGAGACCTTGTTTCCACATCCAAAAAGGGCTTCTGTTGAGCCCACAACAGATGGGGGCCCAATATGCCTATAAATAAGACCCAAGGGGTCTCATTTTGGAAGGCCTTTTCTTGATTCCACATTCTTCCTCTCATTTCGGAGAGAGCAAACCCTAATGGGTATTTCTTATGTAACCTCCTTTATGAATAAAATCATCAAAGTCCTTAAAGTGGACGTAGGTTCAAGTCGAACTGAATCACTATAAACTGCGTGTTCTTATTCTTTCTGCATACTATATTTCTTCTTGAATGCATTTCTGGATATGTTCTGCTATGATATTGGATCGCCGGAATGTGCTTGTACAAGCCGTTAGGTTCTTAGCAACCTGACGCTCCTCCTCACGAAGAAGCCCCTCTCCTAAGATAGCGGCGAACTAGATCAAGCTAGGAGAAGTCGAATAACCCTATTTTCCCCTTCGGTCCATCTCCTTAGACCTATCTCCGGTGTTGACGAAAAAATATCGTTAACATTTTGGCGCTAGAGGGAGGGACCTGAACCTTCGATCCCTATTCCTACCTTTAATCTTGTAGGTAACCTTGCCACGCTTCTAATCGTGTTGCTTCGTCCCGGGTTGAATTAAGCTTTGAAGAAATAAGTTTATGGATGGATACTTTCAATAGTCATCGAAGATGGTCAGACCAAGAAAGAATCATGAGCAAGATTTCAGTGCATCATCTACCCTAGAAGATGGTATACTTCCAAACTTCCCCTTAGCAGATTTGCAAGCAAGGGAACTTTCAAACCTAATGAAAGTGGCAAGTTATGAGTTCGAGGTATTTCATTTAGCTTCACAAATCGATATTGCAAGAAGGCTTATCGAAGAAAACATGATTGAAAGGACATTTAAAGCTGGACCTCATGAAGTGGAATCAGGTACGATGGAACCTCAAGAGCTCAATACTCAAGTTAGTGCTACACCAAACCTATATGACATTCCAGTTATGCAAGGAAGCAACCAATTATTAAAAGAAGTAGACGGTTTGAAAGAAGGCAAGGGTCCTATGTTGCCAGAAGATAGGAATCTACAAGGAATCACCTTCTCTAATGAAATTAAAACGGCTATAGCTTCATTCAACATGAAAATGCCACCACTTCAATATGATGGAACGACAGACCCAGAAAACCACCTTTGTGTCTTCGAGAACTTCATGAATTTATATAACATGCCTGAAGCACTCCGTTGCAAGATCTTCCTAACAATGCTTTGTGGAGAGGCCATCAAATGGTGCAAACATTACCACGACCCAGTCATCACTACTTGGAAACAACTGTCTACTGCATTTACTACAGAATTCCATGTATGGAAGGATCCAACAATTAGTATTTATGATTTAGCCACCATTGAACAAAGACCCGAAGAGTCGCTCGATGGTTATCTGAAAAGATTTCATATTGAGTCACTCAAGTTAAAAGGATCAACAGATAGAGAAAATCTTATAGCTATGCATTCAGGACCACTCATACTTACACCCTTCTAGGAGGATCTTATTTTAAACGAATATGGAAGCTTAGATGATTTTTGTGCTAGAGCTGACGAGTTTGTCCGTATGGAAAGGATCCTCAATACAAAGAAAAACTTATAATGGGATCTATAGTTACGAGAGCTCGGTTCCAATCTCTCAGCAAATGATCCCACAAAGCCAAAACAGGGAGAAAGGCTATTTCTCATACCACAAGGCAACAAGTCACAAAACCAACCAATGTCGAGGTCTGATAGAAAGAATCCGTAACAAAAGGTAAAAGGATCCTACTCAAGAAACGCTGAAAAGTGACCAGGAAGGATAATGGTCAAGGACACCTCCCAAAGAGATTAAGATCTAACAATAAGTTTTTTGTTCCAAATACTTGTTTCGTTCAGTCATTTCATTTTGCTTCTTATTTGTAGTCAAAAAAATATTAATAAAAGTTCAAGTGTCTTTACAGGTAAGGAAAAAAATAAAAACCAAACCCTGTTCGAACCTATGCATCCAACGAAAGCTCAAAGGGAGCGCCTCCTGCCTATATCTTACCCCCATAGAAGGGGACGAAAGCTCAAATGGAAGCACTTAAAGAGGCGCAATACATGAATGAATATGCAACAATGCTACCAATCAAAGACAAGCTTTGGTGGAAGATGTTCATACAAAACATGCAACGAAGTAATAATTATGCACTCTTCATAGCTCAGTGCAGAACCTACTCCTAATAAAGGATATCAAGAAAGCCTTTAGATGAAAAGGCACAACAAACAAAGCTTCTAGAGAGAGAAGCACCAACAAACACAACTTTCCAGAAGAGGAGTGTCAAACAAAGCTTCCAGAGAGAGAAGCCACAACAAACAAAAGCCTCCAGAGATGGAGCATCTAGAAGCTTCCAAGAAGAGAAGCAACATCACCTACAAGGGAGTTCCTATCAAGTAGGGCCATAAATACTTTCATCTCCAGCAATGGAGTCCCCTACAGGGGTGCCTAAACATACCTGCATCTCCGATTAGTGGAGTTGCCCCTTATGAGGGGGGTAGTTAAGTATCTACCCATAAGGGGACCTCTCTTAGAGGGCATTCATTCATTTGCATATCCTGGGGGTTAGGATTAAGGTTAGATGCTAGATACCCAACAACCAAATAATGAAATGGAACTTCTCGCTGAATGGTTGATAACCGCTTAATCTAGCGAAATTTTTCGCTAAATGATTGTTGATTCAGATAGCTAAACAGAACTACTAGCTGAACGATCAAACAATCGGAAGATTGGATGATTGAACGGAACTACCTATTGAATGACTAAATGATGAAATAATTGAACGAAACTACTACTGAAGGATCAAATGGTTTGAAATTGAATGGAACTACTGCTGAATGACTATTTGGTTCAGGATAGGATTAGTTCATTTTCGAAAGCAGTCCTCTACCTATATGTCTGAGGGGGTATTCCTCGGGATAGTTATGACTCTTTCGCTCGTACGATTTCTCTGGGCCAAATTTCTAGGAGTCAATGGATGGCTTAATATTAATTAGTTTTTCTTGCTGACATTGAAATCATTTAGCATTATGCACACAAGTAACCTATGGTTAATGATAATGATTATATTTGATGACTTCTTAATAGTATTTGGTGATTCTTCTAAGTGTTCCTTAATATGATGTGCTTAACCTTTATGCTTTTCCTGCATATATTCTATTCGAAGTTTGATTTATAAATGTGATGTATGCTCGCCCGAATGCTAACTTTAGGAATTTGCATGGTTTTTGCCTCCTTTTTACCCAAGCGTGAGTCCTGGAGTCTTTATTATTTTTAGATATAAAATTTGACTTTTCATGTACCCAAGTCTGAGTCTTGGGGTTTACATATGATTTTTGACTTGTGTTTACCCAAGTATGAGTCTTGGGATTTCTATTATTTTCAAGTATGATATCTGACTTACTATTTACCCAAGTGTGAGCCTCGGAGTTGCTATGATTTCCTGATTTCTATTTGGCTAAGCATGAATCTCGGGCTTTCTATATGATTTTTTTGATTTATGTTTTCCCAAGTGTGAGTCTTGGAATTTCTCTATGCTTTCTGATTTAAATTTACCCAAGTGTGAGTCTATGGATTTCTCTATGATTTCTGATTTCTACTTACTCGAGTGTAAGTCTCGGGCTGCCATGATTTATGAGTTCAATTTACCCAAGTATGAGTCTTGGGATTTCTATTATTTTCGGATATGATATCTAACTTACTGCTTAGCTGAGTAAAAGTCTCGAGGTTTTTGTAACAATTTATGATTCCCATTTATCCGAGCATAAGTCTTTGATTTCTGATTTTCTTGTTGCCAAAGCATCAGTCTTGGGGTTTTTACTAATTGCAAATAAGGAATTCTGATATCGGATTTTCTATTTTTGGGTTTTCATTTGCCTATTACATTCAGGTTTTCGAATTCCTATTGCATAAACTCATGTTTAAGCCTTAAACTTTCATTCCTTGGTATTTCCCTATTTCCATAAAGGGCGTTAATTTCTTTCTACCATATCCACATATGGATTTCGAATATATTGATATCGTTCCTAGATAAAAGTCCTCAGTGTAGGACACAGGCAGGTACTGTGGACCTCCCATCTGAAGCCTTCCAATAAGGATCTTGATCTCTCAACACTTCGCACAAGGAGTTTTCTAAACCCAAATCACATTTACGCCTAGTATTTGCTACCATGGTTAAAATTATGTTAAGCGCATTCTGAACACTTCGTACAGGCAGGTCATGTTACTCTTGCTAACACATTGTGCTTGTCAGTCACGGATCTCCTATTGCAAACACCCAAATGCGAAATTTTAGATTTCACATTTCACATTTCTAATGGTGAATTCTTGAGAGCGTAACGTTTAGATAACAGTACTGAGTTCTTCATTCAAAACTTCTAGGAGAATGCTGAACTTTAAATCATAAGGTTCCACATGAATGCATAGCGTCTTTCGAGCACTAGGGTTCATAACTCGCAAGTTATATTCAAACTCTTTCTATTAGCAAAATTTGTGCTCTCCCTCGCATTGATATTCTAGGAAATATAGAACTAATACCAAGGATTTTTGTGACAATTCTTGAGAGAATGGAAAGTTGTACAGGAATCGTAAGAGTTTGTCCTAAAGAACAAAAGCTTCTTCATAATGTGGGGGGGGGTTAATTGTTAACACCAAATTTCGTACCAATCAAATATGAAGAAGCAGAAGCTTTAAAGCTGAAAGGGTAAAGGGGTTTAGGACATCGAAACTAGGTTTGTGGGGAAAAGACCAAATCCGAGGATTCACTGGAAGCAAAGTCCGAGAGCCAACAACAAAGCCATAGGGAAAAAAGGGAAAAGCCGAAAGCAAACACTGGCAGCCAAGAAGAATCAGAATACAATAATACTGATCCAATACCGACAGCTGGAGATAGAAAATAGTATTGAAGATTCCAAAAGGTCATGACAGGGGAAAGATCAAGGTCAATATGAAAAGGAAGATGCCGAGAGGGTAATGCCGACACTGAATGGGATGTAGAATAACAATTCCGGAAGCATACACCTGGTGCCGAAAGCATATAATCCAAGATGTAAGCAGAAGAAGGAAAGAGCCTACTGATACCTACTTGGTACCAACACCAACATCAAGAAGCATCTTCAGCATTACCAGAAGGTATTCCGAAAGTCTACCTTTATAACTAAAAGCTGATACATATGCCAGACGCCAAAACCGGTACCCTTCACCGTTACTAAAGATTCCATAACCCATTGCTTAAGCCGAGAGGTGTAGATGTGGACCACGACCAGAGGTCCTGAAAACAAAAGCCATCAAGACCAAGCTCTCAAATTCAAGGACCAAACTACCAGAAGGTATGGCACCGCAACCGCTCCTGAGAGTCCAAGATTAACATCCATGAAGACATCTGATAATAAGGAAGGTGGCCGAAATCTTTTTGCCAGAATCAAAGTTCATAAGAACGGCCGAGACCTTGTTTCCGCATCCAAAAAGGGATTCTGCTGAGCCCACAACAGAAGGGGGCCCAATATGCCTATAAATAAGACCCTAGGGGTCTCATTTTGGAACGCCTTTTCTTGATTCCACATTCTTCCTCTCATTTCGGAGATAGAAAACTCTAATGGGGATTTCTTATGTAACCTCCTATATGAATAGAATCGTTAAAGCCCTTAAAGTGGACGTAGGTTCAAGTCGAACCGAACCACTATAAACTATGTGTTCTTATTCTTTGTACATACTATATTTATTCTAGAATGCGTTTCTGGATATGTTCTGCTATGATATTGGATCGCTGGAACGTCCTTGTACAAGCCGTTAGGTTCTTAGCAGCCCGACGCTTCTCCTTACGAAGAAGCCCCTCTCCCAAGGTAGCGGTGAACTAGCTCAAGTTGGGAGAAGTCGAATAACCCTCTTTTCCCCTTAGGTCCATCTCCTTAGACCTATCTCCGGTATTGACGAAAAATATCTTTAACATATACTATGAGCGAGATTGAAAATAATTGAATTTTCTATATTAAAATATTCTTGAATTATTCACTCATCAATCAATATCTTAACCATTCTCCCCCTTCTATTACCATCAAAAGGATATAAAAATCAAAATAGTGATGAATATAGACTAGAAAAATAAATTCAATTCAAGAGAGAGAATACATATCGTAAACCTCATCTAATCAAACAAAAATCATAATATTCTTCATACTAGAAACACATTTCATTATTTAGAATGATGGATTTACGATGGATTTTATAAAATGGAGAGAGTTATGAATATGAGTTCCAAAAAATTTCAATTAAAATTTAAAAAAAATAAACACAAAATAGCGATGGATTTGGACTATAATCATGAATTCAAGTCACGAGAAAAAAAATCAAACATCGTAAATCCTAATACCATTAATCAAAAAATCATTATATATCATAAAATAGTAACATATTTCACAATTTAGAAAATAGATTGATAGGTTGGTTTTTACATAACAAGGAGGATTTCATATGTATAATATTTTTTATTCCCTTTTTTATTTTCTTTTATTTAAGAGCACATTAACCACGCATAACCATAAGGACTTTTATATGAGGTTAGTTGCAACTTAAACTATAAGCATTCTCTAACCATGCATGACCATATCTAGCTTTTTTAAATGAGATTAGAGGAAAACTTATTATATACAAAATCTCCTCAGTATATAAAACCTAAATGAATGATAGAAATGTGGTAGTGATAGAGATGATCATGAAATAAATCTCTAGATTAATTATATTACGAAATATGTTCAACCATACCGAGATTTTTGAAAAAAATTGAATTATCTCTTATTCTAAAAAATAGTATAGTCACATTTCCATCACAAATTTTGAAACTATACATTCCTTAATGATAAAAAAAATAAAATCTCCAAATTAAATAAAACCATGTTGAATGACAAAAAGATGATAGGAAAAAAAGATGTTTGTGAAATAAGCACCAATTTAGAGATATTATAAAAGTCTGTTCAATCATCATGAGAACTTAAATAAATGCTCCTCTTGTTGGGAAATATACCATAGTCACAACTCATCACATTTTCATAAATCTAATAATAATTTTGATGAGTTCCAAGTCTAGTTCAATTGGGTCAACAATTTCAATTTTTGAATAAATAATCAAAAACGATTTTAATTTTGAAATTATCAATTACAAGAGGGATTTAGAGAGAAATATACAAGTTGAGAGTCAGTTAAAAAATCAAGTGAATGTGAAAATTTTCAAAAACTTCAAAGACATATATAACTTGTAGGTCTGGAATACCCATGGGAAAACTATACACTGATTTTTCAGAATAAATCACCAAGCCTAAGAAAACAAATCTAATAATCAATTTCATTTATCTACGCAGCAGTCATTCACTTTCAGACCAAGATTTAAAAGAGAATTTTCAGAATATTTACAACAAGCCTAAGAGACAATTCATGATCCAAGATTAAAAATAGTTCATTTGAAATCACATGAAAAGATGTGTAAATTTCAAGATTCAAAAATAAATACAATTATCTATAAGTCTTAGCAAGAACATTGATCACACAAAATTATCAATTTCAAGTCCAAGAAGTGTGAGGGGTTCAAGATATCAACAATTTCAAAAATCAAATATCTAAGCCAAATGATTGTGATTTAAAAGTGAGTTTCAAGGTGCAACACAACAACCCATATCAAATGATTTTCAAATCGGAATAGCCAAGCCAAAAACCAATGAAATTATCATAACTTATCAAAAGAAGTTTTCAAGTAGTGTGCTGTAATGAGTGCAGTTTTTTATTTAAGTTTTTCAAGATGAATTAGAAGAAACTTAAAACATTAAAGTTGTGGGAAATTTCATTATCTTTTCAGAACTTCAAGAATTTCAGAATTTCGAGAAATAACATTCAAGATATGCACAAGATATTACAACACTATTTGAAATTCAGGAATCAGTCAAAAAAAATAAACATCAAAACAATTGCAGATATTTACAAATTTAAATTTAGAATCTGGAAATCATCAAAACATGAGAGTTTTAGATAAATGAATCTAATTTCCAAAAAATCAAGAATTTTTCAATTTGAAGTTAAAAAGTTCAAGAAGTGGAGAAAAAAATTGTGGCAGTGTCAATATGAATCAGCATAAACAGAAACAAGAAAAAGGAAGAATAAAAGGAAGAAAAAATTAAAACAAAAATAATGTGAGTTCAGAGATCATACCTGATTTGCAATAGACAGTGTGGTTCTCAAACTCATCACTACTGGCTAAGGAACATATACCAGATAGCCTCAAAATACAGAACGATCTTAGATTTTTCTAGAAAGTCGGTTTCTTAGCCAACCTCTGGGACCTAAGTATTTTGGGAATCGAGTGGTCTAACAAAATTTGTAAAACCACTCTTAACTGTGTATGTGACTTTGGGTACCCGAACCCATTTAAATAAAAATCTGTTTGCATTTACCGATGTACCTTTAAGAACCCTAATCAATTTGAAGCTCATTTTATTCCCTTTTAGGATCCAAACATGTTTAACTGGATTGTTTCTAAACGAGTTCTCATCACGTTTATGATTTAAAATCCTTTGAAATCATTTGAGTCCAAATTTCAAATTCGATCTTTTCCAAAGCAACTTGAAGGATTTTTAAAATCATTTGAATTCAGCTTTTCAAAATTATCAATTTTATGAAAACCAAGACCATTTTTCTGTCCAAAAGAAATTGGTTTTTTAACAACATATTCAATGATTTTTCTCCATTAGAGAATTTAGCAAAAGTTGATTCAAGTCGTTGAATCTTAGATTTAACATCCCTGTTTTCCATCATCAAATTTGAACAACGATTAATATTGATCTTTCTCTTTTTATCATTTGTTTGTTTAAAACCAAATTTTCATTTTCAAGCAATTCAATTTTGGCCGTAGACTCAGAGATCTCAATTTCAAAACATTTTTGTTTTTCAAACTCAAGATTTTCGTATTCCTTAAAATTTTCAATTTCTTTTTCAAATTCGGTTTTCAGCAAATTTTCTTTCTCAAAAATTTTATGTTTGGAATTCTCTATCGTCTTAGAATTTTCCAGTTCCTTTTGCGAAAAATTGTTTTTACAAATTAATTCATCCACTTTTTCTTTCTAATACATTATTTCTTCTTCAAGCTTTTGAAAATTTTCATTGTGATGAACTAAATCTGTTTTCAAATCAAAACAATTTTTGCAATCGAAGTTCTCTAATTTCTTAATATTTTCAAGTTTTAATTCCAAAACATTGTTTTTGCATCGCAACTCAGAGTTTCTAGATTACAAGTTTTTATTTTTCGATTTGAGACTATCAACTGCTTTAGTTAAATCATTACAAAAGATAAACTAGATCTTCACATGAAAAATCTCCTATCTAATTGTATGTTGAGTCTCCATCGCTATTGTCATCCGATTCTTCATCTGTAATTCAATTCAAGCATAAATCTAAATCTGAGTTGACTTTCCAAAGTTTTGAGCTACCGTTGTCGTTTTCACCATACATCGAGTCGAGAGTATTCCAAATATCCTATGTAGACAAACGATGTGAGATATGGTTAAACTAATCAATACTAAGACAAGAATAAATAATATGGATGCCACGAACATTGATAACTTTGTTCCTCTTATCTAGCATATCTCCTATATTTTCAATAATACTTCAATATTCAAAGTTAATGGATTTTAAGTAGAATTCAATTTTTGATTTCCAATTAAAAAATCTATTCCACTAAATAGTTGGAATATTACTGGGATGACTCTCGCTAGACTGAGAGATAGAACAATCCATGACTCTAAAGTTAATGAAAAACACCTGCTTTGATACCACTTGCAGGATCTAGATTAACCCTAGAGGGAGGTGAATAGGGTTTATTGTAGTTTTGAGGAATATAAAAATATCACAACACAGATCACAGTAGAATAAATAGAAGTAGAAAATAAACGACACAGATTTTACCCAGCTTCGGCAAACCCCAGCCTACTGCTGAATTCCCCAAGGTTTCTATTAGAATTAAAACAATCTCTATGCTTAAAATCCCTATAAGCTCGCGACACTCGCTCCTAACTGTTCTAATTCTATACTCAAAACCCTGCACTGATCTTTATTCCCAAGATCAGATTTTCCTCGAATTACAAACCCGTAATTGTAAACCCTAGTTTAAAAAAACTAGGAAACATATATAATGTTTGTAAAATAAAAACACTTAAATAAAAAACAACAAAACCCTTTTAAACAATAACAATAATTGGGCCCCCTTGTTTGCTTTTTCAAATATTCCGGCTCCTCTAACACTTTAATGATGACCGAATAAAAGTTAGGGTTTTGCTCCAAAAATCAAATCGTGACCCTTCTTAATGTTGTGGAAATAATTCTCTGATGCTCCAAATTCGGTTCTCATTGGTCGTTCGATTTGGCTTTGAGATTGAAACTGTGAGTATTCTCTGATTTGTTTGATTTCTCTTATGCAGGAATTTGTTTTCTTCATTTTGATAATTGCCCGTGACGAATTGGTTGTTACTTATAGGGTTATAAAACCCTTGATTGCTCTGATTTCCATTGCATGATTTGTTCTTGTTTTTCCATGTTTGTCCAATTGATTTCCATGGCATTTAATTACTTTGTATATCTTCTTGCCGAATATCCATGAATTGATTTCTGGAAACATTTGTTCCGATTTTACCAAATATAACACTGGGCATGTTTGATAATTCTTGCGTGAATTTCCAGAAATGAAATATTTATTCCTTGCCATATATGCTGGACTGAATTTCCAGAAAGATTTGAAAAGTTTATCTTGCCAAAAATAATCGATTTGGAACTTCCAATATATACTTCGAAAGGCAGTAAAATATTATTAACATGAAAACCAATTGCACAGTAACTATACTTGGGTATACATCTCTCACAACAACAAACATATACAAGCTAAGAAAAAAACAATAACATGTAATATAGAGAGCAACAGAAAAAACTCAGCTTATAAAAACAAAACAAAACAAAAAAACACAAGCTCCCAAAAACTAAATCCGCCAAATTCATCTCGTCTGTATCTTCCTGAATATAAAAGAAAACATCTGTCCTTTTGAAAGGGAACTGATACCAAAAATTCTATTGTTCCTCTCCTACCAATTTGTTAATACAAAGACTTTTAACAACTTCAGCAAAGCTTTAGATTGAACATTTTTCCACCTTGTAGCTTTAAACATATTAAACCATTCATGCATACTTACTCTCGAAGCTTTATGAAAATCACCAACAGCAAGTGGTCTTTTCCAGATTTGATATACATAATCACATTTAAAGAAGATATGAATATTGGATTCAGACTCACTGTTACATAGTGGACACAGATTATCTTGAATAATGCCCATGGAATTGCCATCACTTTCCAAAGAGTTAGATACTCCTTTGCAGAAGCACCAGTATTCCAAATTCGAGTAGCCCATGGAAAAGATTCCTTTTCATCTTTAAGCAGCTTGTACACATGATTAATGGAGTGCCTCTTTCCATTCCAAATTAAATCATCATCCTCAACTAATCTCATATTTGCAGACAAATCATTCCAAAGCCTTCTAAGTTGAGTAGAACTAGAATAAGGTAAGTCAATATGACCATCATGAGAATAATTATAGACAGAAGCACTACAAGAAATTCCAGAATTAATCCTCAATTTATAATCCACTACATCTGATAATATCAAACCCTGCTTGGCCCAATGATCATTCCAAAAAGAAATCTATGATAAATTCTTTCTACCATATTGAATAAAAGGTAAAAAATCACTTCTGAGTTTGAGAATTGCCCTCCAACTCCAGCTACAAACTGACGGTAATGGCATTGTCCAAAAATTCTTATTGCCAATCAAGTTGTTCTTTATCCATCTTGTCCAAATACTATTTTCATCAGTGAATAATTTCTGATAATAACATGATATAGCAGCCTTATTCCATAAGAAAATATTAGTTATTCCAAGCCCCCCATGACTTTTGTCTTCATACAACTTATTATACAAGATTGGAATCATCTTTTTGGAAAATGGATCCTCATGCCACAAGAATTTATTAAGAGCTGAAGTTATCATTGATAATAATTTCTTTGGAAGAATGAAATGCCTGCTCCATTAAGTTGTAATCGAAACAGCTATTAATTGCACAATTGTGAGCCTACCTGCTTGAGACAATTTGCAACTTGGCCAATGCTTAAGTTTGTCTATAATCTTTTCATATAACGGCATGTAGTTAAGCTTTGTGATACGAGAACATATAAGAGGAAGACCCAAGTAAAAAGTATTTGATGGCAATTCCAAAAAACCAGAGCATTTAATTAACTCCTCCTTTCTTGACTCTGAGAGTCTAGCTATCAAAATATATGATTTTTTCATGTTTATTTGTAATCCAGTTAAGGAGTGAAACTTCTCCAGAACGCCAAGAATATATCGAATATTGGAGGTAGTTGGCTTTGTAAATATTACTAAATCATCAGCAAAGAGGAGATGTATTATTTGAGGGTTTTTACAATGAGGGTGCAAAAATAAATTGCCTTCATCAAATTGCTGCTTCAAAAATGAGTTGAGCAATTCCATCGCAACAATGAACAAATATGCATAAATGGGGTCACCCTGCCTCACTCCACATGTGGTTTTGAAGAAATCATGTAAGCTACCATTCCTCGCAATAGAATATCTTGTTGATGAGATGCATGTGTAAATCCATGAGAGAAAGGGCATTGGAAAATTCATACGAGATAAGATTGCTAGAATAGCATGCCAAGATACTAAATCAAATGCTTTCCTAATATCTAACTTAATCATACATCTTGGGGAAATGGATTTCCTGTTATAGCCACACATAAGTTCATGAGTGATGAGAAGATTATCACTAATGGGCCTTCCATTCACAAAAGCCGATTGATTAGAAGAAATAATAGTTGGAAGGGTCTTTTGTAGTCTATTTGCAATGACCTTAGAAATTACTTTATACACCACACTACAACATGGAATAGGCCTAAAGTCAGACACCATCTCTGGATATCAATCTTAGGAATCAGTGCAATTGAGGTAGAACCCAAGCTAACAGGGAGTGAACTATGCTGAAAGAAGTACTTCACTCAATGAATTAAATCTTTGCCAATGATATCCCAACACTTTTGTAAAAAGAAGGCATTAAACCCGTCAGGACCCCCACAACTGGTTGAATCCAGACTAAAAACCGCATCTTTAATTTCAGTAGGTGATATAAAATAAATCAGATCATCTGATTGAGCTTGAGAAATATAAGGCAATGATATATAATTATAAGGTTCCAAATCAATCTGAAAAGGGTTGGTTGGTGCAAGAATGGAAGAAAAATAATTCACAAAAGCCTCATTTATATTCTTCTCTTGATACTGCATATCACCTTGCATGTCTTTAATAAAGAAAATAGATTTATATTTCTTTACCTTAAGATAATTGTGATAATATTTAGTATTCCTATCAGCCTCCTTAATCTTTATCAACTCTGATGCCTGCCTTGACGCTTAAAATTCCATGTCAAGGGAAGACTGCAATTTGCATTTCAGACTCACTTCCAAATGATGCAAAAAAGAGTCATGGGGGTTATTTTGCAAAGCCACTTGTACATCACTTAACTCTCTCCTAATTTTCGAAGACAATTTAGATCATTTACCAAAGTTGATAGAAGCCCAAGCCCTCAAATGGAATTTTAGTTGCTTCAATTTGCATGAAAAGGAGTTAAGGGGATCGAATGAAAAATGATTAGTCCACACCTGCATTAAAATGTTAGTAAACTCTGCATTTTGAGTCCAAAAATTGAAAATTTTGAACGCTATCTTACCCTTGTTATTGGCATCTACAACTCCCCAATTAAACAACAAAGAGCAATGACTAGAGAGAGTTGAAGGCAGAGATTGATAAAAAGATTGAGGCCAGAGATGAAAATTGTACGTTAGCAAAGATATGATCCAATTTACACAAAGTAGGATTACCAAAACGAGAGCAGTTAGACCAAGTGTAGTTCATACCAAAAGAATTCACAGGAAGCAGATTGGAATTGATAAGGCTTTGATTTAGAGGAGCAATTTCATTGATAGATAGAGGATTACCACCAAATTTGTGCTCGCACGAGTACATACAGTTGAAATCACCCCTATTAACCATGAAGCATTCGATGAGTTTAGAAGATGAATATTTTCAAGAAAAGGATTGCGAAGAGAAGGAGCATTATGTGCATAAACAACAATAAGTTGAAAGGAAGTATTAGAAGGAGAATATGTGCAAAGAGAATGGATGAATTGATCAGATTTTGAGAGACAGGAAAGGTTAAAGAAAAAAGGATTCCAGGAAATCAGAATTCTACCAAAACTTGCATAATCCAGATTATGAATAAAATTCCAATAAGGAGCAATATAATTCATCATTCTATCTGTCGAATTCACATTAATCTTTGTTTCCAATAAACATAATAGATGAACTTTGTTCTCACTGATGAATGATTTTATTTCACTTTGTTTAGAGGGCAAATTTGCACCTCTAATGTTCCAGAAAGCTATTTTATTGATCATTTAAATGGTAGAGGGTTAACAAGGATGGATGGATTACTCCTGGTTTGTCTAGTTGTGGATTGTGATTATTATTAACAGGAAATACGTCTTGTGACCTATATTCTTTCCCTTCATTCAAATCAACAACATCAAAAGATTTGCCTTTTCTTTTACTAGATCTTTTCTGACCATTCAAGGAGGATGAAACTTTAGGGATAGGGGTTGAAAAATGAGAAGGTGGAAGTTTAATATGAGGAGGTACAGAGAGATTCAAATAAGAAGAAGATGATTTACTGGTAGAGGGATCACTGAAGGAAGTAGAACATGACATTGATGAGGAAGAAATGTTGGCAGTGGAGGTTGTTGAAAAAACTGAAGAAGATGAAGGATGAAAGTCTTGTAAAGCACCAAAAGGATTGTTGTGGACGATATTGACTTCAATATTACATGCAGTTTCATCATTTTTATTTCCAACTTGATCCTTATCCATTTTTTCATTTACTAATCCATTGTCTTGATGATAGCACCCATTAGCATCAACATGAAATACTTGTTTACCACTTTTATTCATCACTTCCATATCAATATTCATTTCCTCGTTGTTATTCATTTCATCAAACAATCTGCCCATTTTTCTTGCATGTTGTTTGAATATGCTTGTTTGAATTCAAAAACAAACTTCCCATATATACTTGTTCGAATTCAAAAGTAATCTGCCCGTTTTTCTTGCATGTTGTTCAAATATATTTTCACCTAAGCTTTGCATGTTGATGTTTGTTGTTTGTACCCCCTTTCACCTATGACCATTTCAATGTTTGTATTTATGTCGAGTATATGTGCATTTTGCACTTGTACATGTGGCTATCCCAATTTCTTAGGTCCTGCTTGAGAACATTTCTTTTAACCTGTTGTGTATGTTCTGAGTGCACTTGCATGTATTTAGACCAATGTATCTTGCTTCCACGATGCTGATCCAATATGCGTTCATGCATTGTTTTATTTTTTCCTCTTCCATGTTATTTTGATTTGTGCATACTCTTGTGCATGTTGTTCCATGTTTGCTCATTTGTGTCATGTCTTTGTGCATGCTTGTGCTTCCACTTGTTGCTTATGTGCTTGTGGCACTGCCATTTTGTGTGTACCATCTTCCCTTGAAACTTAAATGGCCTTGTGATATTTGCTACTGATCATGCCTGATACTTGCTACTTATATATTTGCACTTGCATAAGGTTTTGCTTTCGACCTTTGTTGAACTTGTTGTTGCAATTAGTTGCACTTGAATCTCTTATTGTAAGTCAATCCATTTTGGCATTCTCTTGTACATGCGCCATTATGCACAATTGTCTTGGCATCCATGTCACTGTGAAGCTGCATATATTCAAGCTTTTGTGATGTTTTAACTTTGCACTTGCGGTAACATGTCACTCTTGTGTACGTTTGTTGATTCATTCAAATGTTGCCTTATCATTGTGAGTGTGACTTTGATTTGTAGACATTGTTGCTGTGATTTTGCCTTTTACTTCATATTACTATGTCCACATTTGATCCTCCATGCAGTAGTTGTGCATGCTATATTATTTGACCTCTTGTGCATTTGAGTTGTTGGCATGTTGCTTGTCATTTGTATTCAGCTTGGTTGGTTTGTTTATGCACCTATATACATTGTTTTGACCCTTTAAGAACTGCTGCACCATGCCACTATTGCATCCTTTGACATTGTGGCTATTTTCATGTATTTTGAGCATGTTGACACACTAGCATACTTTGTTGTTATGAATTGGTTGTTCAAGCATTATTCATACACACATTCATATGTTCACATAGGTGCTTATATGTATGTGTGTTGTGGCTTCTTGTACACTGATTCTTAAGATTTGAATTTATGCATATATAATTGAGATTTCATGTGTACTTGAGATGATCCATTTGTCGTTACCTTTCTGTGCATGCATTCTTCATGTATTACCCTGCACAGCTTCAATATATATGTGTATATACATACATATGTATGTGTATACATGTATTATGCATGTGCAATTATATTTTCTATTTACATCAGTAGACCACTATACGATGTGTCGTGGTTGGTCAAGATTAGCAGACCACAATTGTGAGTTAAGGTTGGTCTTGATCAGTAGACCGCTATAATTACGTTGAGGCTGATCTGCGAGCACTAGCATATAGTCTACCTTATGGTATTTATAGTGAATCATTGTGAATATCACAAGCAGTCTAGACTCAGATACACACACACACACATATATATATACACACACACACACACACACACATATATATATATATATACATATCAGACCAGGTCTAGAAATATGATGAGAAACACACCAAAAATTTTGAGGCAAATAAAATTTAAAATAAATCTATATTTGCTAGAATTTAAATCATTTTTTGTTCCATTTTAGCGTGTGTGTTTTTGTGATAGGTACGCAGGTGACTGCACAGAATCAGAAGTAGATATAAAACAAAGTGTGTTAGTGTATGATTATATGAAATGCATATGAGTGAAATCTGAGGGTTGTAATGAGGAAAGAATGTAATATGAAATTGAATGTATATGTAAATTGATTGAATTATATTATAGAGAAATGTACAGTAGGGAAGTTAAAGATTTTTACAATTTTAAATGTTGAAATAAAATATTTATTTGAATAAATCGCTGTTTAAATTTTAATTTTTTGTTTGATAGCATTTTATTCAAATTAAATATTTATTTCTGTATGTGATGAAATATGGAATAGTAAATATACAAAAAAAATTAAATAATAATATATATGTTTGTTATCATCAAACAAAAATCTTACTGTTATATTCAATAGTTTAATTTCAGCTTCACTAAAGCGTATACCTCTTCATTGAGTACCACATGTTAGGATATATATATATATATATATATATATATATATATATATATATATATATATTACCCTTGTTGTCTAGACACTTGTACCCTTTTTGACCGTTACAGTACCCCCAAAAGGTTCATGGAGTTTATTTGAAATATAATGTATAAGTGTTCCATTATCTTAGATGGGGAAAATATTAACACCCAGACACTTTCAAGTGTTTGTAATATAGAATAACTTTAGTTAGCACTTGCCATAGACATTTGAATTTAAATACTTTTGTCGAAAGTGGATTGATCAAATGTACAACAATGCTAAATGCTTTTAGGCACAATTTTAACAACATAGAGGCTTGATCAAGTAAAATTAGGCCAATTACAATAAATATAGACACTCAATCACTCGAACTCAATGACTAATTCTGTCCAAATTCATTGATTTCGCTAAATATGAGGATGATTGTATTCATTAGAGCGGCGGCCATGGCATATTCTTTCCATAGAGATGCAAAAAGTCCTCTGAAATGGGTGCGAATTCAAGTATTTATAGGCATGAAAAGGCTTCCTGGGTAGGTGGGTCTGATGTGACACGTGGCTAACTCATAGGAAACCTCGGAGGTACTGGAGAATGTGGGGAAAGGCTCTTCAGTTCATGGGATGACACTTGTATAGAAATCCGGTTTAATAGGCTACTCGGTTCACGGATGATGTGGCATAACTTTTTTAGAGCAGCATGTACAGGGCAGATCGGATAGGGGGGTTCCCCGATCCGATCTAAAAGGGGGATCCGGTCCGATCCGATCTGAATGGGAGGATCCGATCTGATCCGAAAGGGAGATCCGATCCGATCTGATCCATAAGAGGGGATCCAATCCAAAAGGTGGGATCCGATCCGGTGACATTAGAATATACAATTCAAGTTTTCCAACCTTTTATCACTCCATCCAAGTGATTGCCAATCAATGTAAGTTCATACCCAAGTCCCTGGCTTTGGGTAGCCTGGTCACAAAGCAGGCTAACATTTTGCCCCCTAAAATACATCTTATCGTAGATGAGATGTGCTTTGAATAAGTCGAGCCGAATCTTTTTGGAGCTTCATCCACCCTTGAGGAGGCTTTATCAGATTGTTGTGTCCTACTGTGTAGTTCCATCATATGGATTTTTCTGTATAAATGGCTTGTCATATATTGCACTACTTCCGTTGTTGCTTATCTGGCCAAATTCCATGGCTAGAGTGGTCAAGATGATCAAGTGATCGTTTGGACCTCATCGAATCAAGAGGTTGAATTCCTTCATCATAAGTCATGTAGGATTGTTGGCTCATGTTTGAGATCATACTTGCATAAGTTAATGCCATACGACGCCATCTTCCTATGACAGTCAAGTGTATTACTGAGTCAGGTTTTCTTTTTTGTATAAGCCAATGTATGAAATAGTCACCCAAGTCATAGGGTAGTATCAGAATCTTCGGGTTTAAAGCTAGCATCTGGACCATTGAGATAGAGTGCATCAAAATTGGCATATGAATATGTCATTTGTGCTTGGATTTGGACTATCTCGATATCAGGATATTAATCTAGGGCTCCATGATCTCATTGAATCATAACAATAAGGCAGCCATGATCACTTCAGATCGTTTTATAATCCCGTGATCACATACGAGTGAGCGCGAGATGTTGTTCAAAATATGCAAGCCAATAAATGGTAGGATCATCACAATCGTAAGGCAGTAGAGGAGTTTATCACACTCTCCATTTGATGCAGTTATGGATCAAGTCTTTGGATTCATGCTTAAGCCGTTAGTTGGATCACTTGGATGGTCAAGATCATGTCATATTCCAGAGATATAGTGTAAATGTCATGGACCATGCATTGAGTCAGGGTCATGTTCAAAGTCAATATGTTAGTTGAAGGTGATTCTCCCAACATCAGTGGAGGACGAGCGAAGTTAGTGCTTATTCCCCCAGCATCAGTGGGGGTTGGGCCAAGTCAACCGGACATCCAATCTTCTAGCTTTTATTCTTTCTTTCGTCGCATTGGGTTAGAGCTGCATGTTCATCAATCTTAGTTGACTCGTTCTGTTTTTTACTCTTTCTCAAGTCGTCAAGTGTTGGAGTTGTATACGCGAATGGTCCAATCACACTCGCATCGGTGTCCTCCCATCTCTTTAGTATGAAAGCGAGGATTGCCTCGTCGGGTTTCAGCAAACTTAGTTACTCTCATCGGATTAGTCATGGGGTTGAGTAAATTCGTCCAATGCAAGTAGATGAATGTCATTATGGAGTTAGTTGAGCCTCTCTATTCATGCTTTAGCATAATCCAAAATGGCCATCATAGTCTTGTTGAGTCTATCTCTCATGCTTGGTTCCATTAAGCTTGACAATCAAGATCACGAGCTCGATCAATGAAATTGGTCCTTTTCAGAGTTGTACATTCCTTTTAGTCTTTTCCGGGGCTTTTCTTCTGTCTTCATCATTTCAAGAGTCGAATGGTCCTCCGTCCTTTGTAATGATAACATTGAGACCATCCATCTCAATGTTAGTATCCTCTGGTTGTAGGAATCTATCTGTTTCAGAAGTGAATTCGTCAAGGCCTCCTGGTGGGTTTCAATACAGAGAGACTTTGAAGTCAGAGTTATCCAAAATACCGGATTCTGCTGCCATCAACATCATAGATGGTTCAGGTCGATCTTTCGATGTCACTACGACGTCGAATCTTTCTAGGATTGAATGCAGGGCCTCATCGGATCTCTATTTTATTGAAATGGGTAACATGAAGTTCTTGGGTCGAGAGATATGGACCTTTGACTGTTCAATAAAGCGGGTGACCGGCGCATTCCAGTGGTTGATCGATTCAAGTGTAAGCTACCAAGATTGTATAGCAACAATGTAAGTCACGAGTCAGAAATGGTGGCTTGAAGTGTGGGGGATCGCTGGAGTCCCCAATGTCTCGTGTGAAAGAGTTTTGATTGATGTTTCCTGCGTCAGCCTAGAGGTGTGCCGCCTTTGGTGAAGCATGAATAAACGTTGCAATCAGGCCTTTGTCTTTGAGAAGTTGTCACCAATTGTCCAATTTAGCGCCGGTGCCCCTAGCATGAAGTCTTGAAGTAGGTGGAAGCCGATCTCTGGCTTCTTGGTTCCGCATACGTAATAGCCGCCAATACGACTTCCGTCCTTTAATTCTGGATAGTGATCCACTTCTCGGATGTATGTTGGTTAGTTACGAGGAGTCATTCTTTTGGTTACAGTCTGGGATCTTGCGGAACTCCAATGATAGTAAATGTGCACAAAGTCGGCAGATAGTCGGATTACGCTACTCGAAACTCGTATCCCATACCCGCCATCCACGGAGGTTTTGCTAAGTGGTCGGCATAAAACCTATATCTTCTCTGAATTCATACTCCCTCATCAAGTCGTGAGTTAGAGATTGATACAAAATGATTTGTTCGTGTCCAGCTCATGTTGGTATTGCGTCTCCCATCCAAGCTCTGAGGATCTAAGTCTGGTGTCGATAAGGTCAATTATAGGTAGCTCAAATGCTTCCACTTGTCCCTTACATTAAGGAATGGTGAGCTTCATGTTGAACTGAGTTGGATTTGAAGCATTCATATGAATTGGAGCTGCGGTTGGTCGGTCTCTGTTTAAGTTTCCAGTGGCTCTTGCATTGCTGTCGTTTTCATCCAAAATGTTATGGTTAGAAATTACATGCAACATATGCCTGGGAGGAGGTTGATTGCACCTTGTTTCATTCAAGACGAGGTCTTATGTGATCTGCACCATGGAGTAGGGAGTGTTTGATCAAAGTTCGTTGTTGCTTGAATTCCCATGGTGCTCTGTGACGGCCAGCCCCGCACCAACCGACATTTACTCCAAAAGTGTGTTGTACACATGTCCAGTTAGCACGGAACGGGTCGTCAGAAGGAAAGGGAAGAAGGAAATGAACATACTAAGAACCTGTAGAATGTCTCACAGCGCATAGAATAAAATATAATAATAACATACTTGACATAAAACAGGAGAGACAGTGCATAAGCTGAAAACCAGAACTAAACATCATAGCAGCGGAAATCCAAAATACAGCTTATTACAACTTTCAAACCGTCTCAAAGCAAAAGTAAGATAAAGGAGGTACGCTACTAATTCCCAAGTAGCGACCACCAACGACACAGGGAGAATGTGTGTGTATATATATATATATATATATATCATACGTGGAAGCCTCCTGCCCGCCTCCGAATCAGCTACTCGCGCATCACCAGCTAACCTGTCTCTAGTCTGCTCGTGTGAGCACCCAGAGTAATAAGAGGAGACATAAAACTCCGGGTCAGACATAAAGCCTGGTATGAGCGATAAGCATCTAAAGTGAACAATAACAGGTAGACTAAAACATACCTGAACCTGGACCTGCAACCAAAGATTAGCACTACATACTGTACAACACTCTAAGGTACCATATCAAACGGTGTAAAGATACGGAGGTGGGGGAGGTGTGCATGTCATAATGATGGAAAACAATCAAACATAGCATCCATCCTCACATCTCTCACTCAATGCGTAAAGCATACGATATTTACCACTTCGATCACCCAACATACCTTGCTACGATCACTCTGCCCTATGAAGTCATAAATGGCTTCACTGCACTGATAACGTAGCCACTAATTCCTCGCTATGTCCACTTGCCCCATGGAGTTATTCACCCCATCTGCGCTGGCTCATAGCCTTACCGATCCTTACTATGTCCACTTGCCCCATGGAGTTGTTCACCCCATCTGCGCTGGCTCATAGTCTTACTACGCATCACCTTGCCCCTCAGGTCATAATGACCCTACTGCACTGATAACGTAGTCTTGCTACCATCACCTTGCCCCTCAGGTCATAATGACCCTACTGCACTGATAAGTAGCCATCATTCATTTTTAGTGGTGAATCGAAGTTATGAACGTCGACAACTCCTTAGCACACGTCCCGCAGCAAAGCCCAACCACGAAGTGAACTCATCGGTTCCCAACTGGATCCCGAGCTCTAACTTCCCATATTGGACTACCTTTGCATCTCGGGTTATTGGTCCTCATCTTCCCAGATCGGTCTTTATTTTTTTCACTTTACTTTGCTTCAGGTCGTCGTCATCAGCCTCTCGGTTCAGGCCGTGCTTCACCCTCGGATCGGGTCACGGATCGTGCTCATTCCTCACGCTCCAGGTGTGCGGATCGTGCTACTTCCTCACGGTCCAAGTGTGGGGATCGTGCTCTTACCTCGCGGTCCGAGTGTGGGGATCGTGGTCATACCTCGCGGTCCGAGTGTGGGGATCGTGGTCATACCTCGCGGTCCGAGTGTGGGGTTGCGATCCGATCCTAGGGGTCGTGGTGTGGGGATGCGATCCGATCCGGTCCAAATTCCTGCAACTTTTCCAGCGAGCTATTAACGCCATACAACGACGTTTTTGACCAATCTAACTTTTTTAAACATTCCAAACAGTCATAGAAACATATAAAATCGACCATAAACACCAAAACATCAATATGATAGGTTAAAATGGATCAAACATACCCAAAATCTCACATTTCCCCTTAAGCATGTTTAGGTGAAACTAATGATAGGATTAGCAAAACTTAACCAAATTAACCCAAATTCATATCAGAGGTCTAAAACATCATTTAAGAATTTATGAACATTTTCCGAATTTTATCATGTTTAAATTCGCTAATTAACACTAATCACCCCTAATTAGCCATAATTAGTGCAAAACTATGCAAATCACTCACCTTAGCCACAAAATAAACTAAGATCCGAAATAAATCTCTGATTTGATGTGAATCCCAATGCTAAACAGCAGCTCCAATGTTGTTTTGGTGTAGATCTTCATTGATTAGAGGTTGCTAAGCCAAATCCTTGACCAAAAGGTGATTTGGAGGTAATTTAGAGATTGGAGGCCATTTTTAGGGTTCCTTGGTGATAAGTGGAGGCTAGAAAACTGAAATGGAATGATTCTCTACTTCATTTCAGCCTCCCCATAACCCTAATCCCGAAATGGGTTATGAGCCTATCCACTAATCACCCAATTTAGCCCGGTTAAGCAGTTTTTCACCCTCCAAACCTTATTTCAGCCATATCTCCCAAGCGGTAAGTCCGTTTGGCCATTATGACCACTCTACGGAAAGGTAAACCATCAAGCGATTCCAATGGAAGTGGTTTCAGGTTAAAATTCCTTTCCAATCAAAAGTTATGGCCAAAACAGTACCAACTAGGGGCAAAATGGTCATTTAAAAATCTACAAAAATCATGAACATGGGAAATGACTCTAATGGATGTTTCACAAAGTTACATGACCTTACGACTTCATACGGGAAAGAAATAAATATTCTACAATCCTATGATGTGTAGAGTACGGGTCGTTACACTCTCCCCCCCTTAAGAAATTTCGCCCCCGAAATTCCTTAATCAAATCACACACAAAGGTCCCGCATGCCTATCAATCATAAAACAACAATCAAACATGCAACCAAGCAAAACAAGTCTATCCTAGCATGCGGAAAACTAAATCGCAAAGTAAATCTTACCAGGCAAAGAGTTCTGGATATGCCTTCCTAATGCTCTCCTCTGTCTCCCAAGTACAATCATTCTCGTCCTCGCCCCACTAAACCTTGACTATCTTCACCGCCTTCCTTCGAAGTTGCTTCGTATCGTGTCCCACAATACGAATCGGCTTACGGTTCCCAACCGCCTTGGGTTCTACTTCGAAGTCCTCCAACTGATCAGGTGAAATAGTCATATCTGAGCCGTGAACGAACTTCCTTAGTTGGGAAACATGAAATACATTATGAACTCCCGCCATTTTCTCTGGTAAGCCAACTCTATAGGCCAAATTCCCGACTAGTTCAAGAACAGGGAACGGGCCAACAAATCTTGGTGCTAATTTGCCTCTCCTGCCAAATCGTATCACGCTCTTCAACGGAGAGATCTTGACAAACACCAAGTCACCAACGGAGAATTTTAAGTCTCTTCTCCTCTTATCAGCATAACTCTTCTACCTATCTTGGGCAGCTTTCATTCATTGCTGAATGATCTTGATCTTATCGGAAGTTTCTCTCACCACATCTGGTCCAAGCACAAACTTCTCGCCAGTCTCTATCCAACATGATGGTGAGTTGCACGGTCTTCCGTACAAAGCTTCATATGGAGCCATACCGATACTGGATTCGTAGCTATTATCATATGCAAACTCTACTAGATGCAAATGGTCATCCCATGATCCACCAAAATCCAATATACACGCTCTCAGGAGATCTTCCAATATACGATTCACCCTCTCCGTCTGACCGTCGGTCTGAGGATGATATGCGGTACTGAGATGTAATCCTGACCCTAGAGCCTCTTGTAAGCTCTTCCAAAACCCACTAGTGAACAACGGGTCTCGGTCACTCACAATGCTTTTAGGTACTCCGTGAAATCTCACTACCCACTTCATATACAATTCTGCCAACTTGGCTGTCGTTCTGGTCGATTTGACTGGTATAAATCTTGCGCTCTTAGTCAATCGATCCATAATTACCCAACTGCTATCATATCCCGATCTAGTCCTTGGTAGGCCATCGATGAAATCCATCGAGACTTGCTCCCATTTCCATTCGGGAATTTCTAATGGTTGCAACAACCCACTAGGTTTCTTTTGCTCGGCTTTAACTAGCTGGCAATTCATGCATTTGGATATAAACTTCCCAACGTCTCTTTTCATCCCTTCCCAGTAGTAAGTCTGTCTCATGTCTCGATACATCTTATTACCACCGGGATGTATAGTTAGTTTTGAGTGATGACATTCTCTAAGCACTTCATCTCTCAAACCATTTACGTTGGGCACAACTAGTCTTCCATTCTTCCGAAGCCATCAATCTCGATCAAGCCCATACACATTCATCTCCTCGTCGATACCCATCTCTAACTTGGAGATGATTTCCACTAGGTTAGGATCGTTCCTTTGGTTGGAACCAATCCGCTCTATCAAAGTGGGTCTGATCGTCAAACTAGCTAGCGTAACTGGATCCAATTCGCACTTTGGTCTGAAATCAAACCCCGTGATATACTCCAGTTGCTTCCATTCAAGAAACATCGCCCCTAAGCTGGCATGTCTCCTACTCAAGGCATCGGCTACCGCATTACCTTTCCCAGGTGTATATGCGATATCAAAATCATACGAAGCCAAGAACTCTAACCATCTCTGTTGACGGAGATTCAGATCTTTCTGAGAGAAGAGATACTTTAACGATTTATGATCGGTAAACAACTCAAATCTTTCTCCCAAAAGATAGTGTCTCCACATCTTCAGCGCAAACACAATCGCTGCTAATTCCAAATCATGGGTAGGATACTTCTTCTCATGAGGCTTTAGCTGTCGACTAGCATAAGCCACAACCCTACCTCCTTGCATCAATACAGCACCCAGCCCGGTACCACAAGCATCCGTGTATACCGTCATCTCTTCATTCCCTTTAGGAATGACTAACACTGGCGCACGCGTCAACTTCTCCTTTAGACTCTTGAAGGCATCCTCACACACTCCGTCCCAGACGAAGGACTGATTCTTCTTAGTCAATTGAGTCAACGGTGCTGCTATTTTGGAGAAGTCCTGGATAAACTTACGATAATATCCAGCTAATCCCAAGAAACTTCTCACATCTGTTACATTCTTGGGTGTAGGCCAATCCTGTATCGTAGCCACCTTCGCCGGGTCCACGGCAATACCACTCTCTGAAACAACATGACCCAAGAATCTTACTTCCCTTCTCCAAAAATGACACTTAGAGAATTTCGCTTTCAATTGGTGTTTCCTCAACACCTCCATCACTATCCTCAAGTGTCCCTTGTGTTCCTCCTCTGTCCTTGAGTAAACAAGGATATCATCCACGAACACAAGAACAAACTTATTCAACTGATCTTTGAATACTCGATTCATAATATCCACAAAGTAGGCTGGTGCGTTGGTCAACCCAAATGGCATGACCAACCACTCATAAAATCCAGACGGCGTCCTAAATGCCGTTTTCGGAACACTCTCATCCGCTACTCGAAGCTGATGAAATCCTGTCGCGAGGTCCAACTGGGAGAACACTCTTGCTCCTTCCAGTTGATCAAACAAATCATCTATCCGCGGTAGAGGATACTTATTCTTCCTCATTACCTTATTCAACTCGCGATAGTCCACACACAACCGAATGGAACCATCTGCCTTAGTGGCAAACACAACTGGTGCTCCCCACTCAGAGACACTCCTTCTAATGAATCCCTTCTTCAAAAGATTGCTGACTTGCACCCCGAGCTCTCGCTGCTCCCTTGGTGCCATACGACGAAGTGGCATCACTATAGGTCTGGCATCTTTCACTAAATCAATACGGAACTCAATCTCTCGGTGTGGTGGAAGCCCGGTCACCTCCTCGAAGACGTCCGGATACTGGCCAACCACGGGCACATCTGACAACTTATCCTGCGGGATGTCGAGGGAATTTACAAAACTAGCCATAACCCCATCACTAGGTAGACTACCAAACACTACCCTCTGCCCATCATCTGCCCTCACTGTCACCAAAAAGCCCTCACAGTCTACCACCACCCCGTATCTTTGGAGCCAATCGACTCCCAATATAATGCCATACCCAGTAAAGCCCAAAACAAAGCAATCACATACAAACATACATCCATGACTCGATAAGACCAAATTCCTGCAAATCATACTAAGGCTAGTCGAACCACCATTCGGGTTCGTCACAACCAATGGTCTATCGACTATCTCGGGTTCCAGTCCCAACCTATCTACCAGGTCACTAGATACGAAGGAACGGGAAGCCCCAGTATCAAACAAAACTCGAACTGGTACATCATAAATAGAAAGCATACCTTGAATAACAACATTCTTTCCTTTCTCCGCCGCAGTTGGAGCATTCGACGAAGAAGGAACAACATCAATAGCATATGCTTTCACAATCTGCTTCTCCTTAAGAGGTTGCGGACATTTATCCTTATGATGTCCCACTTGACCACAGTTGTAGCACTTCCTTTCCGCTGGCTTGGCCCGACACTCTTAAGCATAATGGCCCTTCTTACCACAACTGAAGCACTCAACATCCTTCTTGCTCTTTTTCTGGCCACCTTTAGATTGGTCCTGCTTCCTCTTATTCTGAGAGTTATTCTTGCCTCCACCGCCTGCTTGCGGCTTTGTCCCTTCTGCAGATGCTGCCTCAGTCTTTGACTTAGGGTAAAGAATCTCTGATCTCAAAGCTTTCCCCACGATCGATTCAAAAGTCTCATCGATGTGGTCGATAAGCCTTTCCCCCAAGTATCCATCCAAACCAGTAATGAACTTCTCATTCTTCTTCTCAGGAGTATCGATAAGAGACAGTCCATACTTCGACAAAGTGTCGAACTCAGCAATATAATCAGAAACTGCCCTTCCGTTCTGCTTGAGTTCCAAGAACCTCTTGAACAACACTGACTTCTGGGCAGCTGGAATAAACTTCTCGCTAAAGCGAGCCTTGAACTGATCCCAAGTAACCTGGTCCTCTGGAGTAGCTGTTCTAATAGCATTCCACCAATTCATTGCTCGCCCTTGCAGCTGACGAGACGCTAGCCTTCTCTTCATCGCATCCTCAAGACCCAAGTCATCAAAGATACGATCACAGCTATCCATCCAATCTTGAACATCTGTGGCCGACTCCGTCCCGTGGAACGGCTTCCCACCAAGGTTAGTGTAATCCTTGCACAACTTGGCGAAATCGACCCTAGGCGCCTGCACTATTGGGCCAACACCAATTCCGGGATTGGGAACTGCCCCTTGCACTTCTCTAAGCATGTCTCTCATGAGGTTAGTAAACATTGCCCTCATGTCAGCGGCATTCCCTTGGTTGGTCCCTCTACCAGCACCCCTCGTGTCTCGGCTCATCGTCAATCTGAAAAAGGGAAACGATTAACGACCCCATAGTGGTGCTAGTGCAGTGCGACTTCATTCTTATACTACCATTAGTATATATATATAGCTTTTGAAAACCAAAGTAATTACAAATACGCGCTCTCGTATACGTACTATCTCTCCTTGGTGTCTTTCCCTAGGTTAACTACGCAACCTAGAGCTCTGATACCAAGTGTGACGGCCCGCCCCGCACTAACCGACATTTACTCCAAAAGTGCGCTGTACACATGTCCAGTTAGCACGGAACGGGTCGTCAGAAGGAAAGGGAAGAAGGAAATGAACATACTAAGAACCTGTAGAATGTCTCATAGCGCATAGAATAAAATATAATAATAACATACTTGACATAAAACAGGAGAGACAGTGCATAAGCTGAAAACCAGAACTAAACATCATAGCAGCGGAAATCTAAAATATAGCTTATTACAACTTTCAAACTGTCTCAAAGCAAAAGTAAGATAAAGGAGGTACACTACTAATGCCCAAGTAGCGACCACCAACGACACAGGGAGAATGTGTATATATATATATCATACGTGGAAGCCTCCTGCCCGCCTCCAAATCAGCTACTCGCGCATCACCAGCTAACATGTCTCTAGTCTGCTCGTGTGAGCACCCAGAGTAATAAGAGGAGACATAAAACTCTGGGTCAGACATAAAGCCTGGTATGAGCGATAAGCATCTAAAGTGAACAATAACAGGTAGACTAAAACATACCTGAACCTGGACCTGCAACCAAAGAGTTAGCACTACATACTGTACAACACTCTAAGGTACCATATCAAACGGTGTAAAGATACGGAGGTGGGGGAGGTGTGCATGTCATAATGATGGCAAACAATCAAACATAGCATCCATCCTCACATCTCTCACTCAGTGCGTAAAGCATACGATATTCACCACTTCGATCACCCAACATACCTTGCTACGATCACTCTGCCCTATGAAGTCATAAATGGCTTCACTGCACTGATAACGTAGCCACTAATTCCTCGCTATGTCCACTTGCCCCATGGAGTTATTCACCCCATCTGCGCTGGCTCATAGCCTTACCAATCCTTACTATGTCCACTTGCCCCATGGAGTTGTTCACCCCATCTGCGCTGGCTCATAGTCTTACTACGCATCACCTTGCCCCTCAGGTCATAATGACCCTACTGCACTGATAACGTAGTCTTGCTACCATCACCTTGCCCCTCAGGTCATAATGACCCTACTGCACTGATAAGTAGCCATCATTCATTTTTAGTGGTGAATCGAAGTTATGAACGTCGACAACTCCTTAGCACACGTCCCGCAGCAAAGCCCAACCACGAAGTGAACTCATCGGCTCTCAACTGGATCCTGAGCTCTAACTTCCCATATTGGACTACCTTTGCATCTCGGGTTATTGGTCCTCATCTTCCCAGATCGGTCTTTATTTTTTTCACTTTACTTTGCTTCAGGTCGTCGTCATCAGCCTCTCGGTTCAGGCCGTGCTTCACCCTCGGATCGGGTCGCGGATCGTGCTCATTCCTCACGCTCCAGGTGTGCGGATCGTGCTACTTCCTCACGGTCCAAGTGTGGGGATCGTGCTCTTACCTCGCGGTCCGAGTTTGGGGATCGTGGTCATACCTCGCGGTCCGAGTGTGGGCATCGTGGTCATACCTCGCGGTCCGAGTGTGGGGTTGCGATCGGATCCTAGGGGTCGTGGTGTGGGGATGCGATCCGATCCTAGGGGTCGTGGTGTGGGGATGCGATCCGATCCAGTCCAAATTCCTGCAACTTTTCCAGCGAGCTATTTATGCCATACAACGACGTTTTTGACCAATCTAACTTTTCTAAACATTCCAAACAGTCATAGCAACATATAAAATCGACCATAAACACCAAAACATCAATATGATAGGTTAAAATGGATCAAACATACCCAAAATCCCACATTTCCCCTTAAGCATGTTTAGGTGAAACTAATGATAGGATTAGCAAAACTTAACCAAATTAACCCAAATTCATATCAGCGGTCTAAAACATCATTTAAGAATTTATGAACATTTTTCCCGGATTTTATCATGTTTAAATTCGCTAATTAACACTAATCACCCCTAATTAGCCATAATTAGTGCAAAACTATGCAAATCACTCACCTTAGCCACAAAATAAACTAAGATCTGAAATAAATCTCTGATTTGATGTGAATCCCAATGCTAAACAGCAGCTCCAATGTTGCTTTGGTGTAGATCTTCCTTGATTAGAGGTGGCTAAGCCAAATCCTTGACCAAAAGGTGATTTGGAGGTGATTTAGAGATTAGAGGCCATTTTTAGGGTTCCTTGGTGATAAGTGGAGGCTAGAAAACTGAAATGGAATGATTCTCTACTTCATTTCAGCCTCCCCATAACCCTAATCCCGAAATGGGTTATGGGCCTATCCACTAATCACCCTATTTGGCCCGGTTAAGCAGTTTTTCACCCTCCAAACCTTATTTCAGCCATATCTCCCAAACGGTAAGTCCGTTTGGCCATTATGACCACTCTACGGAAAGGTAAACCATCACCGAATCCAATGGAAGTGGTTTCAGGTTAAAATTCCTTTCCAATCAAAAGTTATGGCCAAAACAGTACCAACTAGGGGCAAAATGGTCATTTAAAAATCGACAAAAATCATGAACATGGGAAATGACTCTAATGGATGTTTCCCAAAGTTACATGACCTTTCGACTTCATACGGGAAAGAAATAAATATTCTACAATCCTATGATGTGTAGAGTACGGGTCGTTACATGCTCGCTCCATCGAGTAAGTCATAGTTGCTTGGCCTTCCGTCTATCGGAGTAAAGAAGTTATCCATCATTTTTTGTTGTCTCCAGAGAAGTTCATCTTGCCGAGCTATCTGGGTTCTCAATTCAGCAAGGGAACCGTCCATTTCATATCTAGTCTAATATGTTGAGGATTCACCGCGAGAGGAAATCTCCTAACTTCCTTCGTTACTAGTGCCTTCTGCGCCAACATCCTAAACATGGAAGAAAGTTCTATCTCCCATCTTCTTAATCCTTGGGTCGGAATATCAAGTAATCCTCTTCCTTGCAAGCTAGATGTCAAAGTAATGGTGTGCCCCCTTGTCCGGGGCCTTTCGATCGTGAAGCCGGTCGGGACGAGTAAATGTATGTTCACTCTGCATCCATTCCGTGATCCTTAAGCGACCTGTCATAATCAAGGGATAAGTTAGACATAGACAAATAAGTTATGCCATTTGTAAATATTTTCAATAGTATGCCTCCAGTCCAGGCGTAATGGCAAAAGACGGGTGGTCGTATCACATCCTTTTCAATTAGACATGTATGCGTGGAAAACATACATTGTTTCCAAAGCTTAAGTGATTGAGTTATCCAAGTGCTCGAGCCATTGCATTTCCTATCCAATGTACTTGTAAGGTGACACCCGTCATTGTACATGGGCTATGGTCAGTCACATGTGGGTATGTATGTTGATTTGATATATCACTCTTAGGGTCTCCTTTCGGTCGTTGCCCTGAGTCGCATGAGAAGTTTAACATTAGGCATCAACATCAGCCATCTGGACGTGGGCCTATACTTTTTTTCCATTGGCCTGCTTTGGTTTTTGCGAGTACGCCCTCACGTTCTTATCATGTTACCTTGTATAAGCCTGCACTCTGTAAATAAAGCAAATCTCCTACAATGTCACAAACTTGCAAGTCTATTGCATATCTCAATCAAATGTAGTCGCAATTAAACTAATGAATAAACTAAGTAATAGGCAATGAAACACATCAAAATCAAGTAGGGATTAAGCACCCATACAAACCAACATCCCTGCATTTAAAATAACAGTTAACAAATCATATAAACGTTATCTAAGAGGGGTGATGTGTGTGCATGCCTCCAATTAATCTTGAATAAAGTGTCTGCCCAGGGCTTGTTATGGATTGATTAGGATCGAAATTTTATGACCCCAATCCTTTTGTGGGAAGTGCAGTCTCAACTTTCAATCTTGCCCCCAATCCTTCAGTGGGGTAGGAGCCTATTTCTGGCACTTGGTCTCAGTGACTTTGTGCTCTCCTGTCATATGCCCAGGTTGAGTGTAGTCAAGGCGGTCTCAAATCGTAGTGCACCATTATGCCCTGTGGACGTTATCTTCACATCCTTTATACTCTCTCTTGAATCATGAGAGTTAGAGTGGTGGACTTCGTTTTCCCGTCCTTTATACTCTCTCTCAAATAATGAGAGTTAGATTTGTGGATATCGTCTTCCTGTCCTTTATACTCTCTCTCAGATCATGAGAGTTAGAGTTGTGGATCGAGTGGTCTTTAATCTTGGTGCACCCATTACACTCGTCCTTGGTCTATACTTCTATCCAAGCTCTAAGGATTAGAGTTAGTCCGAGAAACAGCTGAATCACGTTTGCCAAGCTTTGTGTTCCTCCGATTGATCTATAGGAGGAGTGATTGGCATTGAACTTCAGGTACAATTATCTTGAGTTCTGCCACGTGTGAGCCAAGGAGTGAATGGTCATCTTGGATCCACCTTGAGCTATACAACTTCTCTCAGGTGGAGGACGTGTCCCCGTAAACAAGCAGTTCAGTCAGGCTCATTATGGTATTTCTCCATAACTCTATATGCGGGTGTTAGAAGTCTAGTCAGTACTAGATCCTGGGTACCTACACCATCCACATATAAATTCATTTGAGTTAAGTACATCAATAACTCACAAAGCATGCAAATATAAGAGTTATGGTTAAAGAATAATCCCGTTAATGGAATGAATATCATTCTATGCGAAAATGGCATTGCACATTCTTTGCACATCCATTTTGCCTCGCCCTATCTCTACAAGGGGATGGCTGCCAAAGTCTTTATCTGATGATGAGCATCTTTTCTAGCCATCGTGGGATAGTGGTCCCAAGAATGAACAGATCTTGATCGGGGTCTTGGAGTGACAAAAGCAGTTAGGTAGATATTGTAAGTGAATGACAAGGTCGCATCCCTTTGACTCGCCTTCTTGCCCTCATGCCAAGGGCAAGGATTGAGTGTCAGGGAGTCATGTCTGTATCGCAAATTGTAGCACGTCATCTCATTGGTGCTAGGATGGTAATTGGCAGGAAAACAGTGGATCCAAGCTTATAAATATACTCAGTGCTGCCACCTTCTTGCTAAGCTTTGGACATCTTTAATTATTTTAGGCAGGCCTTGTTTTGATTTGAAAAATCGGCGCATATACGCCATTTCCCACTAGCCTTCTTACGGGATTTGATATCCAGTCTAGATATGTAGCATCTCATATAAAACTGTTGCCTCCCAGTCTCTCGACTTCCTCTTTTAAGGCAGATGGCCTCTCTGGGTCGAGCATATGTCTCATTTGCATGACAGGAGAACACTTCGGGTTCTTACTCAACGAATCACTCATAATAGACGGTGAAATCCCACGCATATTGGTATGGGTCCAAGCGAACACATCCAGATTCACTTGTAGAAAGTCCATCAGTTCCCTCATTCGGAGGGGGTCTAAGTGAGATCCGATTTCAAGACCTTTGTCAGGTTGTTGTCATTAATCGGAATATCTGCAGTTGCATCATTAGTTGTCACCCTTCTTCATCCTGAATCTTCCTTCTCTCTGGGGCCCATGTCTTCAGGCAGATAATCTGGCGACTCCTTTTTCGATGCCCCCTTTATTTGCTATGCTGACACCTCCATTGGAGGAGGGAAAGTACTTTTGGGTCCCATGCCATCTTCATTGTATAGCATCTCCCATTTAGCTAAATAACAGGCTCTCCCGTAGCATGGTCGCCACAGACCATTCCCATTCTAGTTTTCAATAGGAAATTTAGCAGTGGACACCAAGGTGCAATGTAAGCTCTGAACGCCGCTAGAACTGGTCAGTCTAGACCTTAGTCAGATAGACATGACTAGTATAGCATGGTTGTAAGGCTTTCAAGTAATGTCCATGTTTTCTATCACAATTGATGTATGAAGTGGAGAGCTAACGGTCTATTCATATTTGCTTAGATCTCAAACTCTCATCTCTTGACCAAGGTCATATAGTGACTAGTGAGCAGTCAATTTGCTATCATCCGGGCAAAGATCCGTATGTCCAATCATGGCCTGCAGTGGTTCAACTGGTACCTAATTCCGGGCATCAAAGTATGTTGGTCTAACCCTTTTCCAAGGGAAATCAATCTTCCTCGGCATGGTTGATAGCGAATAGGTATTGCGAAGGCTAACTATGCTCTTCAGGGAGTGAACTGCAGGACATATGTCATCCATCACGCCATACAAGTGAAGGGTAGCTTTGTAATGTTAGGATCCTTAGTCGCCTTTTGGTAACCCGTCATAAAGAACCATCGTTGCTAAGATATTCCGAGTGATCCTCGGAATAGTGCCTGGGCTTCTACATATCAATGTCATTCGAGACTCCGTCGGTTAAGCAGGTTTAAGTCATGTAAACCAGATGATCACAAGAAACAATCTTTCTCCCATATACTGTCATAGTTAGCATGCTGAATCTGTTCAATAGCTCCTCACATTGAAGAACATCAGTTAATAGAGGTCAAGGCTTCTGGAGGAATTCCAGTGTGAAAACCCGTAACTTCCCCGTAAAGGAAAGCGTCGGATAGTTCGAGAACAAGCCACAACAGAACGCAGACGAAAGAACATTTCATTGTATATCACAACAATGCATCAGATTACAAGAATATACAGAGTATAAATGAATAAATATTACATAGAAAATATCAGAGATTACAATACATTGTATAGCAGCGGAAAATAATACAATACACAACTAGAAGAGATATACGGATACAAAGCTTTCCGGATATCATTCCAGCTGTAAACCAGGATCCTGTGAATATAAATCTGCAAAACCAAAACTACTAGTTGCCCGTGTCGAAATAAGGGCACCCAGAGTTTAGGTTAAAACAATAAACTCCAGGTCAGTCATGTGACTGGTGTGATAACTAAAACAGTTGTAAATCTTTATTTTAAAGTTAGGTAAATCAAGGGACCACGCCGTATAACACGGAACGGGTTTCCTCCCAAGAATACCAGTGCATAAAACAAACAACGCAATGCTAAATAAAGAAAAATGAAGCTGTTATAAGACCCAGGTCCTATCACACAATGCAACGCAAGCCGGGGGATAGGGTTTTCCCTTATAACAGCCAAAGAATGCTTGATACGTTTAAAACAAATCATTTGATACTATTATAAGTGCATAGTGTACAAAACAACTTCAAATCAAAAGTATCAATCATAGGCGGCATGAATGCCCCATAACACTATGTCGCCATATATAAGTTTACAATCAAAACCGCAAGACGTCATATTGGAAGTTGGGTTATCATTTGTGGTATGAACCGAGGCAAAAGATAGTCCTCTACCGATTCGAGAAAATCTAGCCCATGTCTCAGGATCAGAGCTCGAGTGACCCTTGGAGCGACAGGGCTGGTCCACCGATGTGGATTAAAATGCCTAAACACTACGTTTCCCCGCCCTTTGGGGCGTAAATGAGCCAACTAAATGACTCCATCGGTTCGAGAACGACCGATCAATCCGAGGCGCCTCGCAATAGCAACAACCACATAAGTCAAACTCGTCAGGGCGTGTAAAACCACTGACGCCACTTTTTAGCTAGAAGGAAACGCATGCCCTCCCTGAGGTCCGTCTCCCGTTTTTGGTTCATACCGGGTGTGAAACACGCGAAGTAAACGTTACACAAAGCTACGCCACAAAGGCCTTGCTTTGATCATCACCACAAGACTTTGCTTTTTAACAGAAGCCTCGATCAATTGCCACTTAGGCATGCTACACAGACAATTCACTCCATGCGTTTGATATCCATCAATATATAACCCCTGAGCTCGTACGTCTCAGAGAAGGGCGTTAAGCAAGAGGATAAATTCTCCGCCGCCAAATAGATATATATTTAATAGAGATCAATCACACGGACTAAAATCCAATGTCAGACACAGTCCATTTACAAGTCCGTTCTGGGGCTGAACGAAACCGGAGGCACCTAGTACCCCGCATATCCATCGATCTCCAAGTACGTCTGGACGATCACCAACTGGTTCCATCTTCTTGGGTGTACAGCCCAATCAAGATCATCAGTAATCACCCAAACGACGTGAAGACTTCCGGTCTTCGACCATCGTCTTCATCTTCGACTTATCGTCGTATCAGTTATTCAGAATGGGATAAAACCCGGTCTTTCTGAATAACTCGCGTATATATTATAAAAGTGTTACACAAACACAACATACGCCTCATTCCAATTCATTAGTCACTAACCGTAAATTAATCAAGAGAATAATTCCCCAAATATTAACCCCGAAGGCCGAAACCAACATCAGATCAATATCCAGAAAACCATTCTGCTTAGCTAACCGACGGTTAGTTTCTAAATTTCACATTCATAGGGAAAGGTTCCCATTAATTTTATCCAAGATAAATCCCTTGAATTTATTCTTTAATCTTCTTTTGAATTTCGATTCAACTAGTCGGGATTAACGAACCTTACCGAAGTAATCATTGGTTTTAATTTCCCAATCCCAACCTATTCATCCCATGAAGTAAAACTGGTGGTACTTCATATCTAACACCACGGTGTTATCGGTAAATTCAATTACTATTTCACGTTCAAATCTAATTAAAGATTTAACTATCGTCTGGAGCAAAATTGGTGATACTCCATTCTCGGTCATTTCAATCTAATTAAAGATTCATTAAAACTCCACTTAGTTTTAATCGTTAACTGGGTTAAAGAATCAGTGTCATTTAAAACACGGTTCACGATAAACCCAAAGTCACATTCCATTAATTATCGGGTTAAAGAACGAGTGTTATTTAAAGCACTGTTCATGATAAACCCAAAAATCAATATCAATTCAATTCCAATCAAATATCATTTAATTGGTACACTTCATTAAATCTAAATAAAAAGATTTAATCTTTTCTCAATTGGGTTCAAGAACAGTGTTAATGAAGACACCATTCACGACAAACCCAAATCACATTTGATATTCAATACAAGGCTCTGAATAGAAAATATATCGGCTTATATTCAATATCAAATTCTGCGACCAACAAAGATCGTATTGGAAATAACGATATACATATCTATATCTTTCAAATTTCCATAACAACATTTGTATAATCATGAAATCCAACATCGAAATATTCCGAAGACAATTTCGATTATAATCAATTCCAATGCAATCATTGGAAATTCTAGTTATTTTCAAAACCATTTCTAATCCAGTTTATTTATTTAAAAATAAATAGAATTATACTTCTAGTTCAAAACTAGTTCATTTTGATAAAAATCTATTTTTATCCTATCAAATATGGAGTTTTTCATCCCAATTCTTTCTAAATCATTTCTTATGATTTTACACAAATTATTACTATTTTTAATAATTTTATCAAGGCCCGTACAGTCGATTTCCATCAACGGCCATCGAACTGCACTTACAACGACCTTTTTCGAATTTGATTTGGACGTATCTCCAAATCCAACCGTTAGATTTCTAATTCCTAATATTCGTTAGAAATCTCTTTTCGATACGAACCCAACGGTTCCGGTTTCAGGAGAATCCGACGGTCGGATCTCCCGCAATGTCCGCTCGAAGTCAATGGTCGAAATTCGCGAACTACCGCGGCGCGGCGCGTTCTATTCAGGCCATTTATATTATATATAATATATACTTCATCGATTTCAATTCAAAACATGTTTTATAAATCGTTTTAAATTCGTTTTCAAAACGGTTTCAACTTTATATTCAATTTCAAATCAAAATTGAATATTCCAATTTAAATTCATTTTAAATTCATTTCAAATCGATTTTAATTCTATTTCAATTCTATTCGAATTCATTTTAAAACGATTTCACTTCTATTTCAATTCTATTCGAATTCATTTTAAAACGATTTCACTTCTATTTCAATTCTATTCGAATTCATTTTAAAACGATTTCACTTCTATTTCAATTCTATTTAGTTTTCTATTCAATTCAAATTCATTTCGTTTTCTATTCGATTCAATTCAAATTTCATTTCAAAATATTCGATTTCGAAATCACTTTTCAATATTCGTTTTAAAATGAATAAAATCGATATAAATATCGTTCACGTCAAAATGGCGTCAATCTAATCAACACGGCTTCATATATTGATGTTTTCAAATATTCCATTTCGAATATTTCTATTTCAAATCTTCTATTTCAAATATTTCTTTTTCGAAACTGGAATGAGGCCCAATCAATTACCATATAATGTTAATTATATGGATTTTCTACAACACATGTATTCAATAATAACGACGAATAATCAACCATCATCCAAAGTGCATTCTACACTATATAAGCATCAAATATAAATATTCAACGCTTATAACAGCCTGTCAATCAATCGATCGACATACAACTAAACAATCGGGATTAGTGTACATCAAATATCATCCCAATACCCGTGTGGGGTTTCAAGCAATCAAACACAGATTTTTATTTGTGCAGTTGGGCGATGTGTAAAATTTATCGTCCCAATCAATGTCCTTCAAATAGGTGTACATAAACAAACCGTCAGGTTTGTAAATGAATATTTATTTATTCACATTCACGTTAAAAATTATATTTTTAACGACCAAAATATTTTATTCAAACTATGAATATTCTATTCGGTTCATTTATTCAATAAAATGATATTTTTATTTTTCTAACATATTTTAGAAAATTTCGGCGGCATAACGGCACGATACTAGAAACGGGACAAGGCCTAGCCTTATCCCCGGTCTAGTGAAGGCCCACGCCATTCACACATCAATCATATCAATTTCATTTCACCAAACAATTCAAATCAACCCAAACAATCTAACTAACAACACAGCCAAACAAACAAGTCCATGGTCTGTGGACGATTGCGTCGGGTGCTACTAAGCACCGTCTGCATCCTAGTATATATATATAACTAGAAATGAAGTTGAAGAGTGAGAAATTCTCACCAACAGCTATCCAATTATCTTGACTCTTCTTAGGTAGAAATCTTCGTCGTTCTTCCTTTTTGTTACTTCCGTTGCTCTTATTCACTACATATATAAAAATCACATTTTTACTTCGCTATTCAATATATAAAAATCGAATTTTTACTATGCTATTCAATATATAAAAATCACATTTTTACTTCGCTATTCAATATATAAAATCACATTTTTACTTCGCCATTCAATATATAAAAATCACATTTTTACTTCGCTATTCAATATATAAAAATCACATTTTTACTTCGCTATTCAATATATAAAAATCGAATTTTCATCTAATGAAAAAAAAAATCTAATTTTTCTTCTATTAAAAATCAATTTTTTTTTTGAATGAACAAAATCAAATCCTTTGAATGAACAAAATCGTATTTTTCCATCATTCTATTATATATAGAAAAATCATATTTTCCTATCAAAAATCATATTTTTACTAACAAAAATATAAACTTTTATATTTCAAAAATCTAAACTTTTATAAATTAAAAATCTAAACTTTTATAAATTAAAAATCTAATCTTTTATAGTTTAAAAATCTAATCTTTTATAGTTTAAAAATCTAATCTTTTCTATACTTATTTAAATATATAAACTGATTTACATAGACCTATTTAAATATATAAAAACTGATTTATAGGAACTGAATTAAATAAAAATAATAATAATAAAAATCAGCCTTTAAAACAATTAAAACTCACTGTTTTCGAAGATAGAGGGTGGCGTGGGTAGCTGTACGTTGCTGGACGGAAGGCGGTGGCATTCGGGACAGGCGGCGGGAGGGGGTTCTCGCAACAGGTGGTTGCCGGGGATTGGGCGCGGTCAAGTGGTGGCTCAGCCTGGGCTCGCGGTGAATGGAGTGGCCATAGGCGCGACGACGGCATCGGATCGATGGAGGGCCAAGGCTAGGGTTCCTCGAGTGAACTGAGAGGAGATAGGAGAGAGAAGGAGGGGCGGCGCCAGCGTGGAGAGGGGCTATGGTGGTCGCGCGACGGAGGTGATGATCGCCTGAGCGGCGGCCCCGTTCTTCTTCCTCGTTTTTTTTTTTTACTTCTGAAATGAAATCGATGAGGGGGGGTGACTTGGTAAAAGGGAAAGAGGTTTTTTTTTTAATTTAATTATTTAATTTTAAAAAGCAACTTTTAATTTCTACCTCGAAATCGAACCCACTGACTGTCGTCCATAGCTAATTACCCCTATTTCGAACACAATGGGATATGTATCGTAGGCTGATCCGAAAATTTCGATCAGTTTTCGTCAAAATCAACATATAACTCTATATATTGAATTTGAACGCGCATTTCAATTTACCGGGGTCACATACTAACTCTATAAATTGCAAAAAAATATTTTCTAGCTTCGTATTGACGATACGGTCCTAACAAAACTAGCTTCATCGAATTCTGAGACCGTTGGAAAAATGGCCAATTTCCAGTCGATTAAAATCAACTGAAACTGTCCAAACGCGTTTTCCTTTGCCACGCTCACATATTGATTCGAAAAATTATGAAATTTGGAATCTAGCAATAATTTGACATCACGGACCCAACAAAAGTGGTTTCGTCGAAATCCAAGGTCGTTTGCAAAATTTCCATTTTTAAGGGCCTGAATTCCATAGTGACTATTCAGAATTTTCAACTGGACATATCCTTTGATTCCCACTATGAAATTTTGATTTTTCGGATTCGTTGGAAAGATATTCTCAATTAGATCCTATTATTTTTGGTTTCACTAAAATCTGGATTGTTTTGCACCCGGTACATTCAATTGAAGTTTGAAATCGAATTATCGAACTACCGCGCCATTTTCAATTCTATTTATAATTATATATAAATATTTATATTCTAACGATGACGTATATAATATATACGTTCGAATTCAATTCAAAATAAATTTCTCGTCGATATTATTTAAAATAATCTATATTAAATAATCAAAATTCGCTAAAATTGCCAAAATAAAAAATTTAAACTGGCCCAGATTTTCGGGTTGTTACAATCTCCCCCACTTAAAACTTTTCGTCCCCGAAAAGGAACAAAGTCGAAAGTGGTTTGATCAATCAACTCTACGCTCGATCTGGCTTCCATTCTGCAACTTTTCAGTTTTTGAAAATTTTCAATAATTTGGCTAACACCTTAAATTTTCGAAAAATTTCGCCATAACCTCCCCTGCACCGGGAGCCACGGGAAAATCCCGAAATTGCCATATAGGCCTTCTGATCTCAAAAAGAAAAAGAAAAAGCCAAGCGGCTAGCCAATAGGCTCATAAAATCATCATCACCCAAACAAAACAGTAAATTATGTAGTAAACATGTACCTATTTGTCGGGCAAACAAATTTTATTCTCTGCTCTAGCCTCCTTGCTATGACATGTTCAATGTAAGTACAAGTATATGCAAGCAAATGCAACTAATTTTCAATACAATTCAATATGTGATTCAATTAGGCATAATGGTTCAAAATTATCAAACAATTAAACAAACAACACAAACATCAATCAATTAGTGGATTAACGTTTCAAATTCATAATTTTGATACATAGTCTAAAATCAGGTTTTTGATGCCAAATCACAACAATAAGCCCTATCTAATTTTGGTTCTCACACCAGTCTAATGGAAATATATAGAAATCCCACCTTCGAAACTCGAACATAAATGTTGATGATGCGATCGCTATCATCAATAATATCTCCGGGCGACTAGAGTGTGATGCTATATCTATCCAATATATTAAAACTTTGAATATACGTTTGCAAGACGTATATGCAAATTCTTTATATACTGAATTGTCCAAAATCAATATAAATAAATTATTCAAATACGTGTAAAACGATTTAAATTTCAAAACAGAATTGATTTCATTTGAAAAATATACCCTTCACACTCGTTCTAGGATACTACTGATCCCGTCTCTAACGAGTCATTCCATTGGATATTGCTAATCCAATATCTGATGAATTCTTTCGTACGGTTCTAATGTGCCTTGTTCTCTGCTTTGTAAACCAAAGCTCTGATACCAACTGTGAAAACCCGTAACTTCCCCATAAAGGAAAGCGTCGGATAGTTCGAGAACAAGCCACAACAGAACGCAGACGAAAGAACATTTCATTGTATATCACAACAATGCATCAGATTACAAGAATATACAGAGTATAAATGAATAAATATTACACAGAAAATATCAGAGATTACAATACATTGTATAGCAGCGGAAAATAATACAATACACAACTAGAAGAGATATACAGATACAAAGCTTTCCGGATATCATTCCAACTATAAACCAGGATCCTGTGAATATAAATCTGCAAAACCAAAACTACTAGCTGCCCGTGTCGAAATAAGGGCACCCAGAGTTTAAGTTAAAACAATAAACTCCAGGCCAGTCATGTGACTGGTGTGAGAACTAAAACAGTTGTAAATCTTTATTTTAAAGTTAGGTAAATCAAGGGACCACGCCGTATAACACGGAACGGGTTTCCTCCCAAGAATACCAGTGCATAAAACAAACAACGCAATGCTAAATAAAGAAAAATGAAGCTGTTATAAGACCCAGGTCCTATCACACAATGCAACGCAAGCCGGGGGATAGGGTTTTCCCTTATAACAGCCAAAGAATGCTTGATACGTTTAAAACAAATCATTTGATACTATTATAAGTGCATAGTGTACAAAACAACTTCAAATCATAAGTATCAATCATAGGCGGCATGAATGCCCCATAACACTATGTCGCCATATATAAGTTTACAATCAAAACCGCAAGACGTCATATTGGAAGTTGGGTTATCATTTGTGGTATGAACCGAGGCAAAAGATAGTCCTCTACCGATTCGAGACAATCTAGCCCATGTCTCAGGATCAGAGCTCGAGTGACCCTTGGAGCGACAGGGTCGGTCCACCGATGTGGATTAAAATGCCTAAACACTACGTTTCCCCGCCCTTTGGGGCGTAAATGAGCCAACTAAATGACACCATCGGTTCGAGAACGACCGATCAATCCGAGGTGCCTCGCAATAGCAACAACCACATAAGTCAAACTCGTCAGGGCGTGTAAAACCATTGACGCCACTTTTTAGCTAGAAGGAAACGCAAGCCCTCCCTGAGGTCCGTCTCCCGTTTTTGGTTCATACCGGGTGTGAAACACGCGAAGTAAACGTTACACAAAGCTACGCCACAAAGGCCTTGCTTTGATCATCACCACAAGACTTTGCTTTTCAACAGAAGCCTCGATCAATTGCCACTTAGGCATGCCACACAGGCAATTCACTCTATGCATTTGATATCCATCAATATATAACCCCTGAGCTCGTACGTCTCAGAGAAGGGCGTTAAGCAAGAGGATAAATTCTCCGCCGCCAAATAGATATATATTTAATAGAGATCAATCACACGGACTAAAATCCAATGTCAGACACACAGTCCATTTACAAGTCCGTTCTGGGGCTGAACGAAACCGGAGGCACCTAGTACCCCGCATATCCATCGATCTCCAAGTACGTCTGGACGATCACCAACTGTTTCCATCTTCTTGGGTGTACAGCCCAATCAAGATCATCAGTAATCACCCAAACGACGTGAAGACTTCCGGTCTTCGACCATCGTCTTCATCTTCGACTTATCGTCGTATCAGTTATTCAGAATGGGATAAACCCGGTCTTTCTGAATAACTCGCGTATATATTATAAAAGTGTTACACAAACACAACATACGCCTCATTCCAATTCATTAGTCACTAACCGTAAATTAATCAAGAGAATAATTCCCCAAATATTAACCCCGAAGGCCGAAACCAACATCAGATCAATATCCAGAAAACCATTCTGCTTAGCTAACCGACAGTTAGTTTCTAAATTTCACACTCATAGGGAAAGGTTCCCATTAATTTTATCCAAGATAAATCCCTTGAATTTATTCTTTAATCTTCTTTTGAATTTCGATTCAACTAGTCGGGATTAACGAACCTTACCAAAGTAATCATTGGTTTTAATTTCCCAATCCCAACCTATTCATCCCATGAAGTAAAACTGGTGGTACTTCATATCTAACACCACGGTGTTATCGGTAAATTCAATTACTATTTCACGTTCAAATCTAATTAAAGATTTAACTATCGTCTGGAGCAAAACTGGTGATACTCCATTCTCGGTCATTTCAATCTAATTAAAGATTCATTAAAACTCCACTTAGTTTTAATCGTTAACTGGGTTAAAGAATCAGTGTCATTTAAAACACGGTTCACGATAAACCCAAAGTCACATTCCATTAATTATCGGGTTAAAGAACGAGTGTTATTTAAAGCACTGTTCACGATAAACCCAAAAATCAATATCAATTCAATTCCAATCAAATATCATTTAATTGGTACACTTCATTAAATCTAAATAAAAAGATTTAATCTTTTCTCAACTGGGTTCAAGAACATTGTTAATGAAGACACCATTCACGACAAACCCAAATCACATTTGATATTCAATACAAGGCTCTGAATAGAAAATATATCGGCTTATATTCAATATCAAATTCTGCGACCAACAAAGATCGTATTGGAAATAACGATATACATATCTATATCTTTCAAATTTCCATAACAACATTTGTATAATCACGAAATCCAACATCGAAATATTCCGAAGACAATTTCGATTCAAATCAATTCCAATGCAATCATTGGAAATTCTAGTTATTTTCAAAACCATTTCTAATCCAGTTTATTTATTTAAAAATAAATAGAATTATACTTCTAGTTCAAAACTAGTTCATTTTGATAAAAATCTATTTTTATCCTTTCAAATATGGAGTTTTTCATCCCAATTCTTTCTAAATCATTTCTTATGATTTTACACAAATTATTACTATTTTTAATAATTTTATCAAGGCCCGTACAGTCGATTTCCATCAACGGCCATCGAACTGCACTTACAGCAACCTTTTTCGAATTTGATTTGGACGTATCTCCAAATCCAACCGTTAGATTTCTAATTTCTAATATTCGTTAGAAAGCTCTTTTCGATACGAACCCAACGGTTCCGGTTTCAGGAGAATCCGACGGTCGGATCTCCCGCAATGTCCGCTCGAAGTCAATGGTCGAAATTCGCGAACTACCGCGGCGCGGCGCGTTCTATTCAGGCCATTTATATTATATATAATATATATAATATATACTTCGTCGATTTCAATTCAAAACGTGTTTTATAAATCGTTTTAAATTCGTTTTCTAAACGGTTTCAACTTTATATTCAATTTCAAATCAAAATTGAATATTCCAATTTAAATTCATTTTAAATTCATTTCAAATCGATTTTAATTCTATTTCAATTCTATTCGAATTCATTTTAAAACGATTTCACTTCTATTTCAATTCTATTCGAATTCATTTTAAAACGATTTCACTTCTATTTCAATTCTATTCGAATTCATTTTAAAACGATTTCACTTCTATTTCAATTCTATTTAGTTTTCTATTCAATTCAAATTCATTTCGTTTTCTATTCGATTCAATTCAAATTTCATTTCAAAATATTCGATTTCGAAATCACTTTTCAATATTCGTTTTAAAATGAATAAAATCGATATAAATATCGTTCACGTCAAAATGGCGTCAATCTAATCAACACGGCTTCATATATTGATATTTTCAAATATTCCATTTCGAATATTTCTATTTCAAATCTTCTATTTCAAATATTTCTTTTTCGAAACTGGAATGAGGCCCAATCAATTACCATATAATGTTAATTATATGGATTTTCTACAACACATGTATTCAATAACAACGATGAATAATCAACCATCATCCAAAGTGCATTCTACACTGTATAAGCATCAAATATAAATATTCAACGCTTATAACAGCCTGTCAATCAATCGATCGACATACAACTAAACAATCGGGATTAGTGTACGTCAAATATCATCCCAATACCCGTGTGGGGTTTCAAGCAATCAAACACAGATTTTTATTTGTGCAGTTGGGCGATGTGTAAAATTTATCGTCCCAATCAATGTCCTTCAAATAGGTGTACATAAACAAACCGTCAGGTTTGTAAATGAATATTTATTTATTCACATTCACGTTAAAAATTATATTTTTAACGACCAAAATATTTTATTCAAACTATGAATATTCTATTCGGTTCATTTATTCAATAAAATGATATTTTTATTTTTCTAACATATTTTAGAAAATTTTGGCAGCATAACGACACGATACTAGAAACGGGACAAGGCCTAGCCTTATCCCCGGTCTAGTGAAGGCCCACGCCATTCACACATCAATCATATCAATTTCATTTCACCAAACAATTCAAATCAACCCAAACAATCTAACTAACAACACAGCCAAACAAACAAGTCCATGGTCTGTGGACGATTGTGTCGGGTGCTACTAAGCACCGTCTGCATCCTAGTATATATATATAACTAGAAATGAAGTTGAAGAGTGAGAAATTCTCACCAACAGCTATCCAATTATCTTGACTCTTCTTAGGTAGAAATCTTCGTCGTTCTTCCTTTTTGTTACTTCCGTTGCTCGTATTCACTACATATATAAAAATCACATTTTTACTTCGCTATTCAATATATAAAAATCGAATTTTTACTATGTTATTCAATATATAAAAATCACATTTTTACTTCGCTATTCAATATATAAAAATCACATTTTTACTTCGCCATTCAATATATAAAAATCACATTTTTACTTCGCTATTCAATATATAAAAATCACATTTTTACTTCGCTATTCAATATATAAAAATCGAATTTTCATCTAATGAAAAAAAAATCTAATTTTTCTTCTATTAAAAATCATTTTTTTTTTGAATGAACAAAATCAAATCCTTTGAACGAACAAAATCGTATTTTTCCATCATTCTATTATATATAGAAAAATCATATTTTCCTATCAAAAATCATATTTTTACTAACAAAAATCTAAACTTTTATATTTCAAAAATCTAAACTTTTATAAATTAAAAATCTAAACTTTTATAAATTAAAAATCTAATCTTTTATAGTTTAAAAATCTAATCTTTTATAGTTTAAAAATCTAATCTTTTCTATACTTATTTAAATATATAAACTGATTTACATAGACCTATTAAAATATATAAAAACTGATTTATAGGAACTGAATTAAATAAAAATAATAATAATAAAAATCAGCCTTTAAAACAATTAAAACTCACTGTTTTCGAAGATAGAGGGTGGCGTGGGTAGCTGTACGTTGCTGGACGGAAGGCGGTGGCATTCGGGACAGGCGGCGGGAGGGGGTTCTCGCAACAGGTGGTTGCCGGGGATTGGGCGCGGTCAAGTGGTGGCTCAGCCTGGGCTCGCGGTGGATGGAGTGGCCATAGGCGCGACGACGGCATCAGATCGATGGAGGGCCAAGGCTAGGGTTCCTCGAGTGAACTGAGAGGAGATAGGATAGAGAAGGAGGGGCGGCGCCAGCGTGGAGAGGGGCTATGGTGGTCGCGCGACGGAGGTGATGATCGCCTGAGCGGCGGCCCCGTTCTTCTTCCTCGTTTTTTTATTTACTTCTGAAATGAAATCGATGAGGGGGGTGAATTGGTAAAAGGGAAAGAGGTTTTTTTTTTAAATTTAATTATTTAATTTTAAAAAGCAACTTTTAATTTCGACCTCGAAATCGAACCCACTGACTGTCGTCCATAGCTAATTACCCCTATTTCGAACACAATGGGATATGTATCGTAGGCTGATCCGATCGTTTCGATCAGTTTTCGTCAAAATCAACATATAACTCTATATATTGAATTTGAACGCGCATTTCAATTTACCGGGGTCACATACTAACTCTATAAATTGCAGAAAAATATTTTCTAGCTTCGTATTGACGATACGGTCCTAACAAAACTAGCTTCATCGAATTCTGAGACCGTTGGAAAAATGGCCAATTTCCAGTCGATTAAAATCAACTAAAACTGGTCAAACGCGTTTTCCTTTGCCACGCTCACATATTGATTCGAAAAATTATGAAATTTGGAATCTAGCAATAATTTGACATCACGGACCCAACAAAAGTGGTTTCGTCGAAATCCAAGGTCGTTTGCAAAATTTCCATTTTTAAGGGCTTGAATTCCATAGCGACTATTCAGTATTTTCAACTGGACATATCCTTTGATTCCCACTATGAAATTTTGATTTTTCGGATTCTTTGGAAAGATATTCTCAATTAGATCCTATTATTTTGGTTTCACTAAAATCCGGATTGTTTTGCACCCGGTACATTCAATTGAAGTTTGAAATCGAATTATCGAACTACCGCGCCATTTTCAATTCTATTTATAATTATATATAAATATTTATATTCTAATGACGACGTATATAATATATACGTTTGAATTCAATTCAAAATAAATTTCTCGTCGATATTATTTAAAATAATCTATATTAAATAATCAAAATTCGCTAAAATTGCCAAAATAAAAAATTTAAACTGGCCCAGATTTTCGGGTTGTTACATCCAGTCATTGCCATTTTGTTGTGATATTCTCCAATTGTCCGTCTAATCTTCATTGACAAGCTTTGATGACTGCTATTAGCCAAAATATATGTCGAGCCGAAGGCGAGCCGTCAGCAGGTCTGGGCGCAGTGCCAGTGGGGGTCCGGGGCCCCACAGTCCCGGCGGCGATCGACCTTTTCTAAAATGATTAGAAAAATATATGTTTTCCCAAAAACAGCTGTTTCGGGTCAGATCGTGCCTTCAAGTTGTGGTTCGGAGATGTCATCAGATCCCGGTTCGGGTATGTCATCGGATCGGGTGGGGGAACATCAATAGCAGGCGGTCGATTCGAATCTCCCCTCTGGTTCGGGTCGGAGGTTCTTGTTTGACCCGCACTTGTTCGATCCACGGGTCATTGAATTGGGGTTGTGATCGGGTTGATTCTGAACGAACAGAAGCCTTTTTGAGCTTGGAATTCGACTCGGGTTGACATTAGATTCAATTGTTAATATTTTCTTACTTCGACCCGAGGTATACTTGAAGTTTCCAAGTCATCTACATCATTGTCCATGTTGTTCTAAACCCTTTGTTTTATTCCAGAGACATCCATGCCTTGGGTAAAATGATATCTCTGGTTGTTGGATCGGGTCGGTTGACCACATCCGACCCGGACCTCGAGCTGCTGCTGTGAGCTATCTGTTACGTGGATGCTCTTTGTTGTCTTCGTGAAACTCGCTGGTTCCTAACTTTTCTTAGAACCGTAATATACAAACTCGCTGACATCGTTGAAAGCTTCAAAAGCAATGAAAATACGGATTATCTCTTTGGACATGGTGATCCAAACAGTAGATAAATAATCCATAAATCTAAAAATCTTCATTTCTTAGTGAAAGCACCAAAATGTTAGACCAAAAAATGGCACTAGCACCCAATTATCTAGGATTCGTAGAGAACATTGAAGAATTATAATATAAAAACAGAGGAAAAGCAATCAACAACACAAGATTTATAGTGGTTTGGCATTAAGAACCTACATCCACTTCATGGTTTCTCAATTCATTCGGAAATTACAATTACAATAAATATATACAGACACTCAATCACTCGAATTCAATGAATAATTCTATCCAAATTCATTGATTTTATTACATAAGTGGATGATTATATGCAGTAGAGTGACGGCCTTGGCTTATCCTTTCCACAGAGATGCAAAAAGTCCTCTGAAATGGCTGCCAATTCAGGTATCTATAGGCGTGGAAAGGTTGCCTGGGTAGGCAGGTTGTAACACCTTGTGATTTTGTTAACATTAAAGAGGATAAATTAAATAATAATTAATTTACTATTAAGAATTTAGGGAAATAGACTACGTCATTACGTCCGTCTTGAAATTCTGGTCAGGATAGACACCTAGTTTGCATAAAACGGATAACATATGAAGAAGTCACGAACGATAAAAGTTTAAAATTCAAACTAGGTATAACTGGCGCACTTCACAAGTGCGCCAAGGCAATTTTACACTAGCGCACCTGTAAAGTGCGCCCATAGGAGTTTTTGGGTATTCGGGCATTTTCCAAGTGGGAGGGGACCCGCGACCTGATTTATTCTAGGGCTTATGTGGCAGTCGGTTCCAGAGGGTTCTGCAGCAATAAATACATGGCTATTTCTCATATTTTTTCATTGAAAATCATGAGAGCCAAATGCTGCTGGTATGCGAACTGAGACAGATTCGTTTTCTTCAACAACGTACAATATTTCAGTTTTGCAAATCAAATCCAAGATCCATTCTTTCTCTATTCTCTAAACCTAACGCTGTGAGTTTCTAGTTATGTTTAGGTTTAAATGAATAAAAGTCAATTATGAAAGACTGTGATTTGGATACGTTGTAAACCTTGAATCTACGCTATTGTTAGATCTGATACTATGTCATGATAGATCTAATTCTTTAGATCTAATGCAATTATGGTTATTACATTATACTGCCTATGTGGATCTTGACTTGTAACTATGTTGTGGTGAATGTAAATCGATTAATTTTGACAATTGCAACATTGGTTAAATCTAATTTTGTATGTAAATCACCTTTCACCTGTCATATTGCGATCAACTTAGATATGTTGTAAATTGGACATGTGAATCCATATTTAGATCTAAACATGCAATTATGTGATCTAATTTATCATCTTGTGTTATCATGTTAGACCTATTTTAACCTCTAGATCTGAATTATATGGTCTAATTTATCACCTTGTGTCATCATGTTAGATCTATTTTAACCTGAATTATGTGATCTAATTTATCACCTTGTGTTATCATGTTAGATCTAAACCGATTAGACATATAAATTACTAATTTAGATGTTACTATGCTTATGGTGACATCATAGTTATGTTAGAATCAATTGACTGTCAACCGTTCATCAGTTTTATGTTCACCTTGTTATGATGACAATTTCATGTCCAGGCCAGTATGTATGTTCACCTTATTATCATGCTAGTTTATGTTTATGCCAAGATGATCACTTTGGTTATATTCCCATTATTTTCTCTATTATCATTTATGACTAGGCTGTTGTCTAGCCTAGGCATGCTGCCAATTTTGTGAGGGCGCTAGTTAAGGAACAGATGAAAAAGGGTTAATTATGACACGAGGTTAGGTTGCATTAGTGGTGGAAGTCTGCCCGGACCCGACCGACATATCCAATAGCCACTAATGCTGAACCTAATGTGGGAGGTCTAAGTATGCAAAGACGAATCGGGCTAAGACAGGAGGTTAGGCCCAACCGTGGAATAAGTCTGCCCGGACCCGACCGACATATCTAGCATCCACATGTTGTAGGCCTAACATAGGAGGTCTAGCCCATTGTAAACCATAAATGGACATGGTAATGAATTGGACTACTTAACCAAATCTAAACCATAACGATTGTATGATTATGAACTAAGGTTAGGTTAAGTAAATTGATTGGAATAGTTGATGGGTTAAGTCAAGCTGGAGGGGGTGGGTAATATTTACATATAGGCCCACGAACTTAACCCGATAAGGTTATGTAATTAAAGACACCTAGTGGTATACATAACCGGGGAAAATAATAAAATTATGTAATTAAAGGCACCTTATAGGTAAGCATAACTGGTATAGGGCTATGTAATTAAAGACACCTAGTGATATACATAGTCAATGAAAAACCTAGCGGGGGATACAAGACAAACGGGGAGACCTTGTATCATATTGTGTGGGAACCATTTCAGTCAGTAACCTGAAGTAGGTATCAAATAAAAGTACTCCGTACTAGGCGGAGAGGGGACACACTTACTAACTGATTGTAAGAGATCCAAACGTAAAGGATGGTGTGGGCGGCGTAAACCGACCGGGCCATGTGCGTGCATGAGCCGGGCAGAAGGGGATAAGGCGACCGTGACACCAGTAGATATGGGGCTGTGCATACCAGTGAAGGGTTGCCACTGTAGGACGTGATACATCCTATCGTGGGGCCGACACAGAGTAACTACGGTGTAGGGAGCCGATCGATTAGGGTAGTGGTTAGGGTATATTTTGGACATATGCCATAAGTCTACCACCTTATAGTGGAAGGGATCATCTCATTCTGGTTATACTAGTAATAGTGCAGAGTAATCATTTGAGAAGTGTATACATCTTACCTTGTCACACCTACCATTTATGTAGTGATCTCTCTTATCCACTTTATATGCCTATCATGTTACTTTTATTTATTTACTGGCTAAAAGTAACTGGACTTGCCAGATTTTATGTCTAACCCTTTTTGTTTCTCCTTCTTTCTTCCGTTCCCCTTTTCCTAGGTTCTCAGGGAGGAAGGACTCAGGCTTAGTCTGGACTCAGATATCATCTTGCTAGGAACTACTTCTGAAGTATGGCTCAAGTCCTCGTCTCTACTATGGCTTAACTCTTTCAATTGGGGAATTATATTTTTATATTCCTATGTACTCTGATGATGCAAGACAAAAGTTATTTTATTGTAATGGTTTTTGTGACTTATGATATTGTGGACCACGGTATTATGATTTATATTGAAATAAAAATTTAAATTTCCACTGTTATCTTATTTATATATTTCTTGTAATTATTCTGTGTCTTTTTACCTTTAACTCTTCATGAAACTTAATGCATTCCCTTAGTGAGTGACATTAACGGACGTGGGGTGTCACACTTGGTATCAGAGCCGAAGGTTACCAGATTAAATAAAAGTTTTTGAAAGTTATTTTCAAAAAGGTTTTAAAAGAAAGCATTTTCATAAAGAAAAGTCTATTTTGAAAAACATACCCAAAAATCCATATGTAGTATCCTTCGGTCCTTTATCTAAATTTCTTCCTTTTTCCTTTTTCAGCATGTCAGGGGAACAAAACATTCCTAATATCCCAGAGGGCGTCACAATACCCGGATGGTTCCATAGATATTTGAAGCCACGACACCTGCCGAAGGCCAAAGAAATGTTCCTCCCCCAGCTGCACCTGTCATTCTTCCTCCTCCCCCTTCAAGAGCAGATAACTTCGCCAAGATCTACAAGGACTTCCGTGCTATGGGATGAAAGCCATTCCATGGAAACGAGACATTTGTAGAAGCTCGGAATTGGCTCAAGGAGACCGAGGATTTATTCGTAATCTTTGAAGTAGAGGATAGAAGGAAGGTTCAATTAGTCGCCTGGCTACTGAAGGACGAAGCCTCATTTTGGTAGGAAGGCACTCAGGCTGGACGTCAGGTGGAAACTTGGGAAAATTTTAGACAAAGGTTCGAAATGAAAATTCTTTCCCAAGCCGAAAGCAGCATGCAGATGGAGAGATTCTTAGCACTCAAACAGGGAAACTTGACGGTAAAAGAGTATGTGACTAATTCAACCAGCTAGCAAGATTCGGTTTAGAGTTGGTGGATACGCCGCACAAAAGGGCTTTACGGTTTGCTAAAGGGCTGAATGGGCCTCTTCATGGTTTAGCCATGTCCCATATTCTAATGGGGGCTACTTTCGAAAAGCTTGTCGATATGGCCCTAATGCATGAGGAAGACAAGGGAGAAAAGAAGGCTGAGGAGACATCGCAAAATAGGAAGGTGTGGCCCAAGAAGGGGCAGCAGCAACAGAAGAAAGGAGGGAAGAATGATAAAGGCAAGGATAAGAGAAAATGTCATCATTGTGGGAAGGAAGGTCATCTGGTTAAAGACTGTAAGCAAAGGAAGAACTCTTGCTACCACTGTGGAGAGGCCAGACACTTTGCTAAAGAGTGCTCGAAGAAACGGGGATCACAGGGACAAGGTCAAAGGGCAGGAAATTCTGGAGGGCAGGTGCATGCTCTCGCAATCAGTGCTCCTGATAGAGGTAGAAAAATTTCTATGGAAGGTTTAATTTCTCTTTCAAACCATCCTATTAGAACACTTTTTGATTCTGGTGCCTCACATTCATTTATATCAAGTTCTGTAGTGCACTTAATTATTAGTATGGTAGTGGATCCCGTAGTTGTTTCAAACCCCATCGGTGGTTCGGCTCATTTATCTATAATTTGTCGGGGTTTGAAAATATTTGTGTTGGGCATCGAGTTTGAATGCGACGCGTATGTACTGGGTTTATGGGCTATGGGTTGATTCAAGGAATGGTTTGGCTTACCATGTATGGTGTCATTCTGGATTGTGAGAAGAGGGTTGTTAGGCTTCTCACTTGTTATGGGAGAACCCTTGAGATTTCATGTGACCCACAAGGGTCAGTTATGCTTAGTTTCCTAGAGTCTCTTGATGCTTTTATCAACGATCTACAATCTGTTCCAGTAGTCCGAGATTTTTTCGATGTTTTTGATGAGATTCGGGGGTTTACCTCCGAGGGGCGAGATCGACTTTCGTATATATTTGGTGGACAATGCAAAGCCAGTTGCATTGCCAGTGCATCATATGTCTCCAAGGGAAAGGAGGGAGCCGAGTAAGAAAGTAGGGGAGCTACTTGAGAAAGGGTTTATCAGACGAAGCATATCTGAATGGGGTGCTCTAGTAGTATTCGCAACCAAGGCGGATAGTTCGCTTCGTTTGTGTGTTGACTATAGAGAGCTGAATAAACTCACTAAGAAGAATAGGTACCCGCTTCCGAGGATTAATGATATATTTGATCAGTTTGTTGGTGCCTTGGTATTTTCTCAGTTAGACTTGGCCACGGGGTTCCATCAGTTGAGGGTGGCTGAGGACAACATAGATAAGACTGCCTTTAGGACTCCGGACGGTTTCTTTGAATGGCTAGTTATGCCTTTTGGGATGATGAATGCACCTGCCTATTTTGTTGATTTGATGAGTAGGTTGTTTCGAGAGTGCCTAAATAAATTTGTCGTAGTCTTTGTTGATGATATTTTGATCTTCTCAAAGGACGAAGAAGAGCATTCCTAACATTTGAGAGAAGTTTTGAAAACTCTCTGTGACCATCAGCTTAAAGAAAAATTCTCCAAATGCCATTTTTGGAGAAAAGAGGATTCTTAGGACATGTGGTCTCTAAAGAAGGGATAGCTGAAGATCCCACGAAGGTGGTTGCAGTGCAAGATTGATAGGTTCCTAAAAATGCAACCAAGGTGAGAAGCTTTCTTGGGTTAGCAGGTTACTATAGGAAGTTCATTAAGGACTTCGCAAAGATACCAGCTCCACTCACCAAGCTGACGAAGAAGAACTTGGCATTCTCATGGGATATAAACTGTGACGTTACTTTCTTTAATGACCCGAAAATCTTGTCCAATTTGAGCTGACTAAATAACACAAGTCCAACCCCAAATTGCACTAGAAACCAGGAAATTAATAGAAAGAAGACATAGGGCAAGGATAGATAAGATAGAAACTTAGAATAGAAGAAGAACACAACATCAGAGTAACACGAACCTCACAGCGGAACGAATAACATATAATATATATAACTTGAAATATACATCTGTACTTGAATATACATCATTATCAAAGTACAACACTTACAACACATCGGAAATAAACTATAACTATATGATCCTGAAGCCTCCTGCTCCAGCTCTTCAAGTATCTGTAAATCCCGACTACTTGACTGCCCGTACAAATTTAGGCACCCAAGAGTTTAGGGAAACAACAAAATAAACTCCGGGTCAGTCATGGGACAGGTATGAGTAAAACAATTTAAAACAGTTTGAAAAAGTAAATGATATCTCATAAGACCACGTCGTATAACGGTACGGGGTTTTCCCTTATGAGAATCCAAATTTATCTTTATATCAAAAACCTTTTGATATTATAATAATGTCTATCAATCACAATATTTTAATCATCTAGCAGAGACGCTTTCATCTCACGCTCTACATATATAGTATACAATCAATACCGCAAGCACGTATTGGGTAATGGATTTCCAACTATGACAAGGTATGGAATCACCTTTCGCTAGTGTACCTCTAGAAAGGAATACACTGGGTTCAACAAGAACATCTTGCAACCCGGCCACACATGACCGACCACTCATTTCGCTTGAGTGTATCGAATGTATATCACCAACGGTTGGGATCAACAACCGTTTCCCGAATGGGACAACATCAACAATAAATTTTTAGAAATAAATGAAACTATAGATCAGGTGATTATACACCCTAATAGGTGCGACCTACATAGTCATGTTGCCTGCCCGATTTCTGTCATTTCCCAGTTGAGAGGCTAGAAGCTAAGCTTATCTTTTTACATATCATATCTTCATTCACTTAGAATGTCACATCGTCATACCCGCCAAATCACAAATTGACTTATCCAAAAATACCACGGGTATAAAGCTAAGAGAAACGAATTCCTCTGCCACCAACGTAAATACGTTTGAAACGATTAACTTACGTAATCTACCAGATATACTCTGTCAGACCTTCGTCCATACACGTTGTCCTGGGACTGGACAAACCGAAGGCACTATTCAGTATATCCATCTTAGGCACTGTTATCTAATATTTATACAACAGCCCTTGCACCTTACTCCTTACTCCGTCTTCAATTATCTTTGGCATATATGATTCACAACGCTTATGCCAATATAGAGTGGTTCTTTGGATAATAATCCAACCGGTCTCTCCATATCAACAACGTTAAATTGGTCGAAAACTTCGATAGTCGGTGAGTTAACTATCAAAGAAAAACATGTGTGCAAACAACGATATTATTTCCAAATGGAAATTATATCGATCAATCATCATTTAACATACATACATACATACATATATATATATATATTCATTCACATTTCCTTATTTTCTATGTTTAGAAAATATATGTTATTAACAGTGGAAAACATTTCCATTTGTTTATTTACATATCACTATCATTTCACAACTATTAGTCCCTTACTGTAAACTAGTAGGAGAACAATTCTCTAGGTATAAACCCCGAAGGCCGAAACCAACATCAGATAGACACTTAGAAAACCATTCAATTTACTAAACTCTATTCAGTTTCTAATCTTGTTTAACTCTATTTCGATTAACTCTAATTGAATAACTCTATTTGTTTAACTCCTATTCGAATAACTAATATTGAATTTAACTCCATTCGCTTAACTCTAGATCGCAGCGATCACAATGGTTACGCCTGATTCCCTCAGGAAACATTCGACCGCCGTAGGCTATCTGCAGCCCTGCGAATTACGCTAGCAGTCGTGCTAAATGGTAACTTATCCTAAATAACTATGTCTGATTAACTCCTTTTGATAAACTACGTTTGATTAACTCCTTTTGATAAACTACGTTTGATTAACTCCTTCTGATAAACTATGTTTGATTAACTCCTTTTGATAAACTACGTTTGATTAACTCCTTTTGATAAACTGCGTTTGATTAACTCCTTTTGATAAACTACGTTTGATTAACTCCTTTTGGTAAACTACGTTTGATTAACTCCTTTTGATAAACTACGTTTGATTAACTCCTTTTGATAAACTACGTTTGATTAACTCCTTTTTATCTCATCAGTTTCCTTTTATAATCCTATTTATTTCCTAAATAAATATTCCTTTATTCTATTCTATTCGTTTTATCAACATTTTTCCCTTTTACAAAACTATATTCGTTTTATAGACCTTTTCCTTTTATTTACTTTCGAAATATTTCCTTTTATAAAATCTGTTGATATTATAAAATCCCTTTATTTCAATATACATTGAAATAATTCTTTTTACTTCCCAGGGTCTTTTTTGATATTTAAAATAGCAAACCACAATGATCGATATCATTTAAACACACATAATCAAACAGATTATATATCACAATATGTATTACAATATATGAACAGAACAGTATCATAAATATTGAGGAACCCAGTTGGGTCCCTCCAACCTATTTCCTTGCATTACAGATGTTAAACAATAAAATTAACATCGATAATATTTCACTATGAATTATTCTGCTAAACAGAGTCGATATTAGATTAACGATTTAAATATATATATATACATCGTTATCTATAATTTCAACTAATACACAAGCAATTCAACCAAACAGTTAACACACAACAATCAATAGATAATTATCAGTTCTAAGAATACGCTGTAAAAATATAACTGTTCAGAGTTGGTGAGTTTTACTCACATTGAACGATCATCGTTAATAACGATAACCATCGCTTGATTCAGACTGACAATTTATTTCGCCATAAATTGTAACGGGCTCGGATTCACTCCCAGTCAATTCCATGGTGTAGTGTCCGTCCATACGATCCCAACGGATCTGACCGTTCGTGATTCTGATATCGTATGACCTAGATAGAACAATTACAAGTTAGGACTTTATAACTTAAAATTAAACTAAATTTAAGTTTTAAATATACTTAAATAAATTTGGGCCTTACAATCCTCACCGGCCCACTACCCTCCACGTCCCCAAACACCTTCTTCCCGAATTAAATTTCACGCTGCTACTCCTCCTTTCACCATTCATCGACTTCGACTCCCAACCGAACCTCCACCATCCCCTTAAAAACTAAAATAAACATATCTTCGAACTCCTCTTTGAATGCTCTACCCTCCTGTACCAAGAACATTGAACTCGACATACTCCTCCTCCATCTCATCTACAGTACCGCGCACCATAACCAGCCATCCCCAAGCTGTCGCGACCCTCCATTCTTGTCAAATATCCCCCGAAATCAACCAAGACTTCCGCCATTCTCCACCTCTTCAACTTCTCTTCTTCCTCCACCTGTTTTCCTCAAACTCACCCTCCATTTCATCCCTGCGGTTCCTAGACCGAACCCATACCCACTGTGAAAACCATCGACAATTTTTAACCACCGAAGACCACAAAAAGAATCCCAGTCGAAGCTAAACTCCACCCCGACCTCGAAAACGATCTCGGAAACATGAGTTCAAGCTTTAATCTCCTACCGATATTAACCCTAGGACCACGACATTTTTTTTCCAAACACTCGAATCACCATCGAACCCTGTAACATGGGTATCGAATTTAAGAGGAATTCCCAGAGATTGTAGAGAAGTTTGAATTTAAATATATAGAAATTTATTCAAAATCTTAGGAATTTTTAAAATGCATGATTTGGTTTGAGAGAAAATTTCTGGCGGCCTAAACTGCATTTGACCAGTGAAAGAATATGTTTAGGGTTAGAAGAGTTAGTGGGATATTTATAGAGGGAAAATACTATTTTTATATTCAATATTTTATTTTATTTTAATCAATCGTTAATTGTATTCGTCCTCTAAAATTCCTGTGATCACATACAATACCCAAAAATCACCAAACTAGACATGCAGTTAGAGTTCGACATTACAGACCCAACGAAACTGGTTTCGTCGAATTCTGACTCTGTTTGCTCACACAGCGTATTTTTAACCGTCGAAATATCGACTGTTTTCACTCTAAAAATCTGTACGGCAACACAATGACTCTAAAAATCACGGAACTTGGAATCAAACAATAATTTAATATTGCGGATCCAACAAAATTAGTTTTGTCGAATTCCGACTATGTTTGCAAAAGTGGCTATTTTTAAACACCTAAATAACCTATTTAAATATATAAATATATTTAAATAAATTAAATGTAATATTTAAAAATAAATATTATCGTATATATTCACAGTGGAATACCATACAGCTCCACAATATTCCTATATGAATTTCCTGCTCGATATTTCAAATCCCGATTAAATCGATATTCGATTTATATTGAAATTCTTATATATATCGTTATAAATTATAAAGGAATTCCATAGCGACTTTTTCTGAAATTTGATTTGGACATAACTCAAAATCTACACGACAAAATCCTGATTTTTCTCTTCCACTAGAAAAATATACTCTACCAGCTCCTAACGTTTCTTGTTTCACAGAAATCCGATTTAAAATAGATCCTGTATATTCAGTTGAAGTTCGAATTGCCAATTTACGAACTACAGCGCCATTTCGAGCTCGATTTTAATTATATTAAAATTCCACGTTCAAACTGTCGTTGTTTAAATATATTCGCTAATATAATTCAACTCTAAACTGAATTAAATATCACAGATGATCGAATTCACACCATAACGTGAATTCCACTATTTCTGACTATTTCAGAAATTAAATATATTATTATATTATTTATCTTAATTAAATATTCGATATTATTTAATTCAACAACCATTTAATTCTAATTCACCATTTAAATAATTAAATAAATTAATTATTATATCGCTAAAAATGCGGGTCATTACATTCTTCCCTACTTAAAATAATTTCGTCCTCGAAATTGCTAAGGTAGAAAACAAACCCTATCGACCAGTTAGAACTTATTTGTTCACTTCTAAATTTCAGTTTCAACTGAACCAATTAAATTTTAATTAAAATATTAATTAATCCTTATCAACGAAAATTTTCAAAAATCCTGAAAATTTTCTAACACCTTAACTTTTCGAAAAATTTCGCCAGCACCTCCTTTGTACTGGTCAATAGGTCAAACTCCAACTCGCCTCTCTGGGCCATCTCTAACCCAAAAGAAAATCAAACAGCCAAGCGGCTTGCCAAATCGGCTCATCAAAATCTCATACCCAATATATAATATAAACTGGTACCTTTTTGTCGGGCATATCAACTCTCCTATCAATTTAGCATATACCAATGTATTCCCAATCAAATTCTGCAATCACTTTTATTTCCAACACAACCATTCGCTTTTACCAAGCCAGATTTTCCTTTCAAACTCAAGTTTTATTCTCGATACCAAACTCTTATTTTACCCAACCAATTTTAATCCAATTCAGTTACCACTTAACTGGCTTTATTTTAATCCCAATTTGCTTTCACAAATTTCTGTTAAATTTGTTTTTAATTCAAACAGTCTTTCCTGGGAGTTTTTAAACAGTTTACTCTTTTCAAAAATCAAATTTTCCTTTTTGAAATTCAACACAACTTGTTCTTCCCAAAACAATTTCAAAATCAATATCTTTAGTAGTAATCCGTCACTTAGAAACTCGAAAATGAACACCGATGATGCACCATCGGAATTTATTTCCCAGCGATCAAAGTAAGTTCAATACTATATCACCTTTCAAAACTATTGCTTAAACCATTTCCATTTTGAAATTCATTTCAAAATATAATTCATACTACTTGTAAAACAATTTAAAATCTCCCAGGATCTTAAATTTTCCTTATTTTTAATCCAAGTCTATTTACAAACTCTGTTTCAAATTTCTAGGGTTTTAACCTCAATTCCTGGTTTAAATTTTAGATTTAACTCATCTGATTTCACGTATTTCACTTATACGAATTCTTATTGGCTATTTACATAACCATTTCACATTTCATAATCTTATTCGATTATAATAGTGGCCAACACATCCAATATATTATAATTATTTCAATATAAATCCTTTATATCAAAAATCTAATTTGGGTAAAATTATTTCATCTTACCCTCTTTTCAAAACATATCGTCGACCCATCGTATTCGAGTGTTTATAAACTCCTACCGATATAGTGGATCAAACTGATCGACCAAAACCCATAAACAACTCAAAAAATAAATCTCCACAATATAAAACAATTTTTATATCAATAACATATACGCACTCTCGTATATATACACTCAACTCAATCTAGGGTATTACTAACCCCATCTCTACCGAGTTACGCCACAGAGCCAAGGTTAATCACTTAACTTAAGCTCTGATACCAACTGTAATAACCCGAAAATCCGGTCCAATTTGAGCTGACTAAATAACACAAGTCCAACCCCAAATTGCACTGGAAACCAGGAAATTAATAGAAAGAAGACAAAGGGTGAGGATAGATAAGATAGAAACTTAGAATAGAAGAAGAACACAACATCAGAGTAACACGAACCTCACAGCGGAACGAATAACATATAATATATATATATATATATAACATAACTTGAAATATACATCTGTACTTGAATATACATCATTATCAAAGTACAGCACTTACAACACAGCGGAAATAAACTATAACTATATGATCCTGAAGCCTCCAGCTCCAGCTCTTCAAGTATCTGTAAATCCCGACTACTTGACTGTCCGTACAAATTTAGGCACCCAAGAGTTTAGGGAAACAACAAAATAAACTCTGGGTCAGTCATGGGACTGGTATGAGTAAAACAGTTTAAAACAGTTTGAACAAGTAAATGATATCTCATAAGACCACGCCGTATAACGGAACGGGTTTTTCCCTTATGAGAATCCAAATTTATCTTTATATCAAAAACCTTTTGATATTATAATAATGTCTACCAATCATAATATTTTAATCATCTAGCAGAGACGCTTTCATCTCACGCTCTACATATATAGTATACAATCAATACCGCAAGCACGTATTGGGTAATTGATTTCCAACTATGACAAGGTATGGAACCACCTTTCGCTAGTGTACCTCTAGAAAGGAATACACTGGGTTCAACAAGAACATCTTGCAACCCGGCCACACATGACTGACCACTCATTTCGCTTGAGTGTATCGAATGTATATCACCAACGGTTGGGATCAGCAACCGTTTCCCAAATGGGACAGCATCAACAATAGATTTTTAGAAATAAATGAAACTCTAGATCAAGTAATTATACACCCTAGTAGGTGTGACCTACATAGTCATGCTGCCTGCCCGATTTCTGTCATTTCCCAGTTGAGAGGCTAGAATCTACGCTTATCTTTTTACATATCATATCTTCATTCACTGAGAATGTCACATCGTCATACCCGCCAAATCACAAATTGACTTATCCAAAAATACCACGGGTATAAAGCTAAGAGAAACGAATTCCTCCGCCACCAACGTAAATACGTTTGAAACGATCAACTTACGTGATCTACCAGATATACTCTGCCAGACCTTCGTCCATACACGTTGTCCTAGGACTGGACAAACCAAAGGCACTATTCAGTATATCCATCTTAGGCACTGTTATCTAAGATTTATACAACAGCCCTTGCACCTTACTCCGTCTTCAATTATCTTTGGCATATATGATTCGCAACGCTTATGCCAATATAGAGTGGTTTTTTGGATAATAATCCAACCGGTCTCTCCATATCAACAACGTTAAATTGGTCGAAAACTTCGATAGTCGGTGAGTTAACTATCAAAGAAAAACACGTGTGCAAACAACGATATTATTTCCAGATGGAAATTATATCGATCAATCAACATTTAACATACATATATATATATATATACACATTCACATTTCCTTATTTTCTATGTTTAGAAAATATATGTTATTAACACTGGAAAACATTTCCATTTGTTTATTTACATATCACTATCATTTCACAACTATTAGTCCCTGACTATAAACTAGTAGGAGAACAATTCTCTAGGTATAAACCCCAAAGGCCGAAACCAACATCAGATAGACACTTAGAAAACCATTCAATTTACTAATCTCTAGTCAGTTTCTAATCTTGTTTAACTCTATTTCGATTAACTCTAATTGAATAACTCTATTTGTTTAACTCCTATTCGAATAACTAATATTGAATTTAACTCCATTCGCTTAACTCTAGATCGCAGCGATCACAATGGTTACGCCTGATTCCCTCAGGAAACATCTGACCGCCGTAGGCTATCTGCAGCCCTGCGAATTACGCTAGCAGTCATGCTAAATGGTAACTTATCCTAAATAACTATGTCTCATTAACTCCTTTTGATAAACTACATTTGATTAACTCCTTTTGATAAACTACGTTTGATTAACTCCTTTTGATAAACTACGTTTGATTATCTCCTTTTGATAAACTACGTTTGATTAACTCCTTTTTATCTCGTCAATTTCCTTTTATAATCCTATTTATTTCCTAAATAAATATTCCTTTATTCTATTCTATTCGTTTTATCAACATTTTTCCCTTTTATAAAACTCTATTCGTTTTATAGACCTTTTCCTTTTATTTACTTTCGAAATATTTCCTTTTATAAAATCTGTTGATTTTATAAATTCCCTTTATTTCAATATACATTGAAATAATTCTTTTTACTTCCCAGGGTCTTTTATGATATTTAAAATAGCAAACCACAATGATCGATATCATTTAAACACACATAATCAAACAGATTATATATCACAATATGTATTACAATATATGAACAGAACAGTATCATAAATATTGAGGAACCCAGTTGGGTCCCTCCAACCTATTTCCTTGCATTACAGATGTTAAACAATAAAATTAACATCGATAATATTTCACTATGAATTATTCTGCTAAACAGAGTCGATATTAGATTAACGATTTAAATATATATATATATACATCGTTATCTATAATTTCAACTAATACACAAGCAATTCAACCAAACAGTTAACACACAACAATCAATAGATAATTATCAGTTCTAAGAATACGCTGTAAAAATATAACTGTTCAGAGTTGGTGAGTTTTACTCACATTGAACGATCATCGTTAATAACGATAACCATCGCTTGATTCAGACGGATAATTTATTTTGCCATAAATTGTAACGGGCTCGGATTCGCTCCCAGTTTGTTCCATGGTGTAGTGTCCGTCCATACGATCCCAACGGATCTGACCGTTCGTGATTCTGATATCGTATGACCCAGATAGAACAATTACAAGTTAGGACTTTATAACTTAAAATTAAACTAAATTTAAATTTTAAATATACTTAAATAAATTTGGGCCTTACAATCCTCACCGGCCCACTACCCTCCACGTCCCCAAACACCTTCTTCCCGAATTAAACTTCACGCTGCTACTCCTCCTTTCACCATTCATCGACTTCGACTCCCAACCGAACCTCCACCATCCCCTTAAAAACTAAAATAAACATATCTTCGAACTTCTCTTTGAATGCTCTACCCTCCTGTACCAAAAACATTGAACTCGACATACTCCTCCTCCATCTCATCTACAGTACCGTTCACCATAACCAGCCATCCCCAAGCTGTTGTGACCCTCCATTCTTGTCAAATATCCCACGAAACCAACCAAGACTTCCACCATTCTCCACCTCTTCAACTTCTCTTCCTCCTCCACCTGTTTTCCTCAAACTCGCCCTCCATTTCATCCCTGCGGTTCCCAGACCGTACCCATACCCACTGTGAAAACCATCGACAATTTTTAACCACCGAAGACCACAAAAAGAATCCCAGTCGAAGCTAAACTCCACCCCGACCTCGAAAACGATCTCGGAAACATGAGTTCAAGCTTTAGTCTCCTACCGATATTAACCCTAGGACCACGACATTTTTTTTTCCAAACACTCGAATCACCATCGAACCCTGTAACATGGGTATCGAATTGAAGAGGAATTCCCAGAGATTGTAGAGAAGTTTGAATTTAAATTTATAGAAATTTATTCAAATTGTTAGGAATTTTTAAAATGCATGATTTGGTTTGAGAGAAAATTTCTGGCGGCCTAAACTGCATTTGACCAGTGAAAGAATATGTTTAGGGTTAGAAGAGTTAGTGGGATATTTATAGAGGGAAAATACTATTTTTATATTCAATATTTTATTTTATTTTAATCAATCGTTAATTGTATTCGTCCTCTAAAATTCCTGTGATCACATACGATACCCAAAAATCACCAAACTGGACATGCAGTTAGAGTTCGACATTACAGACCCAACGAAACTGGTTTCGTCGAATTCCGACTATATTTGCTCACACAGCGTATTTTTAACCGTCGAAATATCAACTGTTTTTCACTCTAAAAATTCGTACGGCCACACAGTGACTCTAAAAATCACGAAACTTGGAATCAAACAATAATTTAATATTGCGGATCCAACAAAATTAGTTTTGTCGAATTCCGACTCTGTTTGCAAAAGTGTCTATTTTTAAACCCCTAAATAACCTATTTAAATATATAAATATATTTAAATAAATTAAATTTAATATTTAAAAATAAATATTATAGTATATATTCACAGTAGAATACCATATAGCTCCACAATATTCCTATATGAATTTCCAGCTCGATATTTCAAATCCCGATTAAATCGATATTCGATTTATATTGAAATTCCTTATATATATCGTTATAAATTATAAAGGAATTCCATAGCGACTTTTTCTGAAATTTGATTTGGACATAACTCAAAATCTACACGACGAAATCCTGATTTTTCTCTTCCACTAGAAAAATATACTCTACCAACTCCTAACGTTTCTTGTTTCACAGAAATCCGATTTAAAACAGATCCTGTATATTCAGTTGAAGTTCGAATCGCCAATTTACGAACTGCAGCGCCATTTTGAGCTCGATTTTAATTATATTAAAATTCCACGTTCAAATTGTCATCGATTAAATATATTCTCTAATATAATTCAACTCTAAACTGAATTAAATATCACAGATGATCCAATTCACACCATAACGTGAATTCCACTATTTCTGACTATTTCAGAAATTAAATATATTATTATATTATTTATCTTAATTAAATATTCGATATTATTTAATTCAACAACCATTTAATTCTAATTCACTATTTAAATAATTAAATTAATTAATTATTATATCGCTAAAAATGCGGATCATTACACTTTCCAACAACTGAAGAGGGTTGTGACAACAGCCCCAGTCTTGACCTTGCCTAACGGCAATAAGGTGTTTAGTGTTTACACTGATGCGTGTGGTACAATGCTTGGTGTGGTTCTAATGCAAAAAGGGAAATTAGTGTGTTATGGGGGTAGACAGTTGAGGGCTTATGAAAAGAACTACCCCACCCATGATCTAGAGCTAGCTGCCATAGTGTTTGCGTTAAAGACGTGGCATCATTATTTACTTGGAGAGAAGTTCGAGTTATACACCGATCATAAATCTCTCAAGTATCTGTTCTCGTAGAAGGATCTCAATTTAAGGCAACAACGGTGGATGGAGTTTCTAGCTTCTTATGATGGTATTGTGGTGGCAGATGCACTAAGTAGGCCGAGGGTGGCCTTGAATCCTCTGTTTGTGGAAAGAAAGAACTTGGAGTTCATATCAGCTTTTGATTTTGGACCCTCCATCGAGATTTTGCCTGATTTGTTTGCATCCTTGGAGATACGACCGACTCTTATGGACCAGATAGGAGCTTCGCGACAAGTTGACCCACAGATTCTAGACATCATAGATAAGTTCATAAGAGGGGAGACTTCTAGTCACCTCAGTAGATATGCCATAGATGGAAAGAGGTGGTTGCGACGAGATAGAAGGCTTTGTGTTCCTCAAACTGGAAGCTTAATAAAGACAGTCCTAGAAGAAGCTCACCATTCTAAGATGACCATTCATCCAGGTGGTGATAAGATGTACAGGGACATGAAGAGGGTTTTCTTTTGGGCTGGGATGAAGAAAGATATGGCCGAATTTATTTCTCAATGTTTAGTTTGCCAGCAAGTCAAAGCTGAGCAAAAGAAGACCGGTGGATTACTTCATCCGTTAGAGGTTCCGCAGTGGATATGGGAGAGTGTCTCTATGGATTTCATAGATGGTTTTCCTAGATCGAAGAAAGGCAACACCAGTATCTAGGTTGTGGTGGATAGACTCACTAAGAGTGCTCACTTTATTCCAGTTAAGAGTAAAAGGACGACACCATGGTTGGCAGAAATTTATGTGCGTGAGATAGTTCGTCTTCATGGAGTACCTTCCAGCATCGTGAGCGATCGTGACCCCATCTTCACCAGTGAATTTTAGAGGAGCTTGCAAGAAGCATTAGGTACACAGTTGTGTTTGAGCACCGCTTATCATCCTCAGACCGATGGACAGACAGAGAGGGTGAACAGGATTCTTGAAGATCTTTTGAGGCTGTGTATCCTAGATTTCGGAGGGACTTGGGAAGAGCATCTTCCTTTATTAGAGTTTGTCTATAATAACAGTTATCAAGCTAGCATCGGCATGGAACCCTTTGAAGCATTGTACAGACGACCCTGTAGATCACCAACTTGTTGGTGGGAGTCTACAAAAAGATTATTACTTGGACCACATATTGTTAGGGAAACGTCCGAGAAGATTGACCTTATTCGACGATGGATGAAGACTGCTCAAGATAGGCTGAAATCCTATGCAGACAAAAGAAGGACTGACCTCGAATTTGGAGTAGGAGACTTGGTTTTTATCAAAGTGTCACCTCCGAGGAATGTGGTTCGCTTCGGATTAGTAGGGAAGTTGGCACCTAGGTTTGTGGGACCATTTCCCATAACTGAGAGGATTGACCAAATGGCCTATAAAGTAGAACTCCCAGACAATCTATCCGGTGTTCATGATGTTTTCCACGTTTCCCATCTGCGGAAGTTCCTGCATGACTCCGCAGTAATCGTTGAGCCGAGTGTGTTGGAAGAAATCGAAGTGGAATGAGAGGCGACAGTCAGGAGAGTCCCTACCCATATTCTGGTATCAAAAGTTAGGAAGCTACGCAATAAAGAGATTAAGTTGCTAAAGATTCAATGGGGAGATAACCCAGCGAATGCGACTTGGGATGCCGAAGACAAGATTCTTGACTCGTACCCTTTTCTTTTCAAGGGTATGTTCTTAACTCCTTTTTCCAAAGATTTATCAGTACTTGTTTCTATCAGTTGAGTATATCTTATCCATAGTATTTTTCGACCTTTAGATAGGAATCCTATGGATGTAAACATGTGTTTGAGACATGTTATGATTAATGGATGCAAGTAGATGCAAGTGTTTGCAAGTGGTTGCCTGTGGATGCATATACACACACATTAGGCACTAGATCGACTCAATCACTCTCATACTGCATATGGATGTATGTGCATTTTGTTTTCTTTTGTGGATGGAAATGGATGAACTAGCATATGGATGTTGCATTGGACAAATGAGTGTGCACACATATAGAGCTTACATGTTTTAATAGGCTTATTTGCATACATATTGGATTCATGGCACTAGCATACATTGCATTAAGGAGGTCAACTGAATCAGTAGACCGCTTGATCTTCGCATTAGTACCAGGACACATACACACACCTTTGCATATATTCATGTAAGCATTAGTATTGCGAACTGAGACGGATTCGTTTTCTTCAACAACGTACAATATTTCAGTTTTGCAAATCAAATCCAAGATCCATTCTTTCTCTATTCTATAAACCTAATGCTGTGAGTTTCTAGTTATTTTTAAGTTTAAATGAATAAAAGTAAATTATGAAAGACTGTGATTTCGATACATTGTAAACCTTGAATCTATGCTATTGTTAGATCTGATAATATGTCATGATAGATCTAATTCATTAGATCTAATGCAATAGTGGTTATTACATTATATTACCTATGTGGATCTTGACTTGTAACAATGTTGTGGTGGAAGTAAATCTATTAATTTTGACAACTACAACATTGGTTAAATCTAATTCTGTATGTAAATCACCTTTCACCTGTCATATTGCGATCAACTTAGATATGTTGTAAATTGGACATGTGAATCCATATTTAGATCTAAACATGCAATTATGTGATCTAATTTATCACCTTGTGTTATCATTTTAGATCTATTTTAACCTCTAGATCTGAATTATGTGATCTAATTTATCACCTTGTGTTATCATGTTAGATCTATTTTAACCTCTAGATCTGAATTATGTGATCTAATTTATCACTTGTGTTATCATGTTAGATCTATTTTAACCTCTAGATCTGAGTTATGTGATCTAATTTATCACCTTGTGTTATCATGTTAGATCTAAAGCGATTGGACATCTAATTTGCTAATTTAGATCTTACTATGCTTATTGCTAGTTATGTTAGAATCAATTGACTGCCAACCGTTCATCAGTTTTATGTCCATCTTGTTATGATGACAATTTCATATCCAGACCAGTATGTATGTTCACCTTATTATCATGCTAGTTTATGTTTATGCCAAGATGATCACTTTAGTTATATTCCCATTATTTTCCCTATTATCATTTATGACTAGGCTGTTGTCTAGCTTAGGCATGCTCTAATTTTGTGAGGGCACTAGTTAAGGAATGGGGGAAAAGGGTTAATAATGGCATAATCTAAATATGAACATTTTTGGACATATAATTCAAATTATTGGGTAAAGTGTGTATTAACACCTATAAAAGGAAAGGATTAATTAATTGGTTAATTAATTAAAAATGGAATGTCTAGTAATTACAATTAGGAATTGTAATTGTACTTATGACACGAGGTTAGGTTGCATTAGTGGCGGAAGTCTGCCCGGACCCGACCGGCATATCCAGTAGCCACTAATGTTGAACCTAATGCGGGAGGTCTAAGTATGCAAAGACGAATCGGTCTAAGACACGAGGTTAGGCCCAACTGTGGAATAAGTCTTCCCGGACCCGACTGGCATATCCAGCATCCACACGTTGTAGGCCTAATGTGGGAGGTCTAGCCCATTATAAACCATAAATGGACATGGTAATAAATTGGACTACTTAACTAAATCTAATCCATAGTGATTGTATTATTATGAACTAAGGTTAGGGTTAAGTAAATTGATTGGAATAGTTGATGGGTTAAGTAAAGCTGAAGAGGGTGGGTAATATTTACATATAGGCCCACGAATTTACCCGATAAGATTATGTAATTAAAGACACCTAGTGGTATACATAACCGGGAAAAATAATAAAGTTATGTAATTAAAGACACCTTATAGGGTAAGTATAACTGGCATAGGGCTATGTAATTAATGACATCTAGTGGTATACATAGTCAGTGAAAAACATGGTGGGGGATACAAGACAAAGGGGGAGAGCTTGTATCATATTATGTGGGACCCATTTTAGTCAGTAACCCGGAGTAGGTATCAAATAAAAGTACCCCGTACTAGGCGGAGAGGGGACACGCTTACTGATTGATTGTAAGAGATCCAAACGTAAAGGACGATGTGGGTGGCGCAAATCGACCGGGCCATGTGCGTGCATGAGCCGGGTAGAGGGGGATAAGATGACCGTGACACCAGTAGATATGGGGCTGTGCATATCAGTGAAGGGTTGCCACTGTAGGACGTGATACATCCTACCGTGGGGATGGCACAGAGTATTTACGGAGTAGGGAGCCGATCGATTAAGGTAGTGGTTAGGGTATATTTTGGACATATGCCCTAAGTCTACCACCTTATAGTGGAAGGGATCATCTCATTCTGGTTATACTAGTAATAGTGCATAGTAATCATTAGAGAAGTGTATACACCTTACCTTGTCACACCTGCCATTTATGTAGTGATCTCTCTTATCCACTTTATATGCCTATCGTGTTACTTTTATTTATTTATTGGCTAAAAGTAACTGGACTCGCCAGATTTTATGTCTAACCCTTTTTGTTTCTCCTTCTTTCTTCCATTCCCCCCTCCCCTAGGTTCTCAGGGAGGAAGCACTCAGGCTTAGCCTGGACTCAGATATCATCTTGCTAGGAGCTACTTCTGAAGTATGGCTCAAGTCCTTGTCTCTATTATGGCTTAACTCTTTCAATTGGGGAATTATGTTTTTATATTCCTATGTACTCTGATGATGCAAGACGGAAGTTATTTTATTGTAATGGTTTTTGTGACTTATGATATTATGGACCACTGTATTATGATTTATGTTGAAATAAAAATTTAAATTTCCGCTGCTATCTTATTTATATCTGTCTTGTAATCATTATGTGTCTGTTTATCTATAACGCTTCACGAAACTTTAAGCATTCCCTTAGTGAGTGACATTAACGGACATGGGGTGTCACGCGGGTCACATGTGACACGCGGTGGGCTCATAGGAAACCTCGAAGGTAGTGGAGATTGTTGGGAAAGGCTGTTCAGTTCATGGGATGACATTTGTATAGCAATTCGGTTTAATAGGCTAAAGAATCGGTTCATGGATGACGTGGCATAACTGTTTTAGAGTAGCAGGTACAAGGCGGATCGGAAAGGGGGTTCCCCGATTCGATCCGAAAGGGGGATCTAGTCTGGTCTGATTCAAAAGGGGGGATCCGATCCGATCTGAAAGGGGGATCCGATCCAATACGAAAGGGGGGATCCGATCCGATCCGATCCGAAAGGTGGGATCCATTCCGATGACATTTGCATATACAATTCAAGTTTTCCAACCTTTTATCACTCTATCCAAGTGATCGCCAACCAATGTAAGTTTATACTCAAGTCCCTGCCTCTGGGTAGCCTGGTCACAAAGCAGGCTAACAATATCTTTACGAATCTTGAATATGCATCTATAAAAGATATGTAATATTTGTAACCATAGTTAGAACTGATTGGGCCAGGTCCCCACAAATCAGTGATAGTTAGTTGAAATGCTCTAGTGTAGTTAATTTGAGATTCTGAAATAGCAACTTTATGTCAATGTACATACATATGAAGTAGGAATTCTATTAGTGAGAAATTTATTGTTATTAATAACATGCTTGACAGTTTTTAAACTTGGATGTCCTAGTTTATAGTGCTATAAGTCAAACTCCTTACAATATTCAAAATCATTCATAACTACCAACGTACAAGTGTTTCGCTTATACAAAGGGGTTCTTGAATTGTAAACATCAAATGTATATAAATCCATATTCTCTTTACCCTGCAAGATAATTTCTTGAGTCAGTATATCTTTAACTGCGCATGTATTACAATGAAATTTTAAATACACACTGTTGTGTTTTGCAAATTGGGTAACACTCATTAAGTTTTTCTTGATTGACAACACCCTTAACAAATTCTTTTATAATAACCGTTTGGATTCATCAATCTTTGCGTTTCCAATGTGTGTGATGTGAGTAGTTTTCCCATTACCAATAATAATATTTTGTATACCATTGTATCTTTATTGCCAGGTTAAGGTTGTTTTGTTGGTCACATGATTAGTGGCACCTGAGTCAGGGTATCAATAGCCATACCTTTTGTCTTTAGCTTTAGTAGTGTCAAATTTTAGAATCTCTGCCTACCTTTTGATGTTGTCATTTTGCACATTAACTATGTTAGAAATTGGATTATCGCTTTGTTGTGAGGGTGTGCAATTGGTATTAAGTCTGAAGTAGTATTTATTTACAATACGTAAAACAATCCAGAATTTTAGCGATAATTAATTTAGTTATTTAATTAGACTCTGATCTGAAAATGAAAATTTTGCAATTGATAGAATTTGACCACGATACTTGCACCATTGCGTTCGTAACGGAATTCCGGTCAACTTTCATGATTGCAGTTTCGCGAACGGAGTCTGTATGAAAAAGTTACGGATGAAATACAAAAACAGGAGAAAAATAAATAACAGAATCTATTAATATTAAATACCATTTATAATCCGCCTTTACTGGACCAAAACAGGCAAGGCGGTTGACCTGACGGCCGACCCCCTTGGGCATGACTTCGCCTAGTGGCGGTTAAGGTTGGTGGGTGTAACGACCCGCCTTTTTGCCTGATTCTCGCCGGTAATCAAACAAGCTAACATCGTTCACAAAGATGGATGGTTATGGGTACTAACATTTTTGAACAAATTTTTATTTCATTACAGAAATTTTACACCAGAGTTAGAATGAATCAGAGTACAACATAATCCCAGCGGAAACAAGATGCTCGCAGCGGAAGAAGTAAAACCAAAATAAGACTCTAGCTCCAACCAAAATCCAGCTCTGAAACTAAACCTACAAACTAAAATACTAACTGCCCTTGCAAAATATGGGCACCCAGAGTTTAGGTGTAGGAACAATTGTGACAACCCGAATTTCGACAGACCGATTTTTTTTCAAAATTCTAATCTATCGAAACTCGTGTTGATTTGCTCTGGTATCATGCAGAAAAGACAAAGACATCAAATATGTCAGAGCTCAGAAAATATCTCATAGCGGAATGGATAAAATATAATCAAAGTACAACCTTACCGTATTAATAATATTGACTAACCAATATCCAAAGCTACCATGTCTCTGCCACAAATCTAACCTGCGAGTATGTTATGAGGAGGGGGTCAGAACACAAGTTCTGGTGACTGGATTTAAACTATACACTTCGGATAATCCTACATATACCTTTCAATCACATTTTCTTATTTATTAGGTTACTTGGGTTAACAACACTCAAGGCTTACATACACGTCATACCCGTTTACTTCCCAGTGGATTAACCTAATACAATATATATGTAGCTACTCCCAATATTAAGGTACACCCCATGGTACCCCACTCGCACGATCTCCACCGTAATACCATCGAAATATACGCAGTCCCTCATCCTATGCCGGAGTGATGTACAAATCTCTATATAACAATGATACGTTCCACATATATCTGTCAATTCTATGCTACGTAAGTGTATGGACTGCCACCTTCGATCGAATCAGATTCCATACCAGAGTAATGCCCTCAAGTCTATGATACACTACCTAGAGCAGACATGCATGTATCTAGACTTTCCCACGTACATATCGTCAATTGTATCTCGATGCCTTAACCATACGTCCTCTAATGCGCACTGAGTTCCATGGCAGGGCGATACAAGAAACACGGAACTCAGTCAGGAGCTTTTTCATATCTGTGCTGGCATGCCTTTAAGAGCCTTAAAATACAGATATTCCTAGGGTTTGTTTTTCATGGTGGTTATGGCCCCACCTCAACCTCTCTCTCAACTTGTAAAGACTACAAGAGCTAAGTGACATGTCCCCAATAACAAACAATCTGAACATCCAGTTGGCATCTCCCCTCAACCATCGTACCTCGATAGTGAAAGGTGAATGGTCTATTGGGTTTAGCTCTAGTCTTTTCGCATCCCACTAGCTGCCAATGAAGGGTACCCGACGATCTACTATCCATGTTGGTCCTGACCTCGGCCTCCCTATTGAAGCGATTGCCGAATCACCCTAGTGTTACCTTATCACAGCATTTTGACTGCAAATCTACTTTTGCAGTCAAGGCCCACCCACCTAGAAGTTACGCGCAGACCCTACCTCTGCGCGAACAGCCTAAACATCTTCCGTCGCACAGAGGACTACCTGGAGCACCTTATGTATCTCAGGAAGCCGCTTGTTTCCCCTACAAGTCCTTCGGAGCCGACGGAATAATTAGATGAATGTGCGCTCCTCCGGTGCCTCATGACACAATGATGATCTACCACATTGGGTTACTCACCCTCAAACGTATGGACTGGTCCAAGCACCTCATTTTAATGCGTCATTAGACCCTATGTCTAAACATTCTTTTACACACTTGCTTTAGCTCACCAGGTTTCCATTTAACTCGGTTATTTCCGTTCACATTGACTTCTTATTCAAGTTACCAAGTTTCTCATGCTTATTAATTTCTGTCATCGAACTTAACTCTTTTAAAATTATTAATAAGCCCACAACATGTTATTCTCTAGATTGTGATCCAAGGTCTATAATCCACAATCCCTTTATATTCTTGTTTGATTTCATCATTATAATAACATGTTCTACTTAATATGTAATTAAGGATATCTCAATTCACATGTTTTCTTTTAAACATGTTAGTCATCATTTATGATTAAATATAACTTATTTCGTTTCATAAGTTTGCCTCACTCTTTCCTATTTAATTATAATTCCGTCTTACATTGTCACTACAACTTATCGTTGTTTACTTATTAACTTAGTTATCTTAACTAAGGTCCACTAATAAGTTTCTCTTTCTATAAATATAACTTATGTTGTCCTCATCCGTAGATTTCAGATTCTTGTTCTTGTAAATAACTTAATTTACAATTAATACAACTTATCCCCTTACATAAGTTATTCTATTCCCTGTATCGTTTATTATAACCTAATTTATAATTTCCACTTGTCCCTAGGACAAGCCTAGGCATGTTATTCTTATCAGCAGATTTCACATTTCCAAGTTTACAGATTACTTAATTTATAATTAAGTACAACTTCTTACATTTCATAAACTTCCCCCCTTTTCTCTACTTATTACAAACAACAGGTTTCAGTTTTCCCTATTTACTGATTACTTAATTTAAAATTAAGTGCCACTTATCTCATTTCACCAGTTATCTCATGTCCTTACTAGTTTATTATTACCTAAGTTATAATCTCCACTTGTCCCTAGGACAAGTCTACCTACTGTACAACATTCTTATTAATGTAATTTATTTATAATAGGTTATTATCATTCCCCGTTCATTCCATTCCTTTTTACTGTTGTAATTTTCTTTCAATTCCATTTATTTCCATTAATTACAATTAATGTTGTTTATTAGTCCTGCTATATATATATTCCATTTATTTCCATTAATTACAATTAATGTTGTTTATCAGTCCTGCTATATATATATATGTGTGTGTGTGTGTATATATATATATATATATCAATAGACCTCTCGCATTAAGCCTGCACTTGTGGATGCTGGATTTGCCGGGCGGTTCCGGGCAGACTTCTTCCACAACCTTATTTAACCTCGTGTTTAGCACCATTACATTTTTTATTTATGCACTTAGACCCCTCACATTAGATTTACCACTTGTGGATGATAGATGTGTCGGGCGGTTCTAGGCAGACTTCTACTACAAGTGTAATCTAACCTCGTGTCTAAGTGCGGTTATAATTTCCTATTTCCTGTAAATTTTAGACATATTATCCTTTTCACATGTTACTGTAATCTAATTTACATGTCATCAAATTATGCCTATATTATGTCGCATGTCCTTTTTAACACGTATTTAATTCTATCCTAACATGTAATCATTTAATCGGGTAATTGTTCAAATCTAACAAGTTAGCATGTCATTTTCTCAATTCTACATCTAATAATTCAAATACATAATATGCCACAAGTGAATCATGTAATTATAACAACAGTAGTCGCTACTCATATTCTAACAAGTTTGTTTTTTCAACATGTAAGCATTCAACACTTTAACCGATTCAACATATGAATTTTCCAATATATTCATATTAATATCTCAACTTGCTATAACAACATCTTAACACTTTTAATTATTCTGGAAAATTCATATTTCATGATAACGGGGAAGCTAAACGATAATATATCATTATCTAAAATGATATAACTTAAATCCACTCACCTCATATGCTTTCCAAATCTTGGATCTGGTCCAAATTTAGCATTTCATTGGTTTCCCTTAATTGGATTCAAAACCTAAAACCATGGATCTACAATTTTTACTAAAAGAAAAAGGAAAGAAAGAAAAGGGAATTGAAATAGACCAGATCTAGAAAATTACCTCACTTCGATAAGAGATCTGAACACCTTCTAATTGTTTTTCATCCTTTTCCTCCAGATCTAGATTCAGAATTTTCCTAAACTAGTAATCTAAATTTTCTGAAGAGATTTGAGGAGGAAGAGGAACGACAAAGCTTCTGCATTGTCTTAGAAATACGAGACTTAGGGTAGGCTCTTCAGACTTATTTATAGGTGTTCAACAACGTATTTGGTCAAGAAACGAGTCCATGTTCACAAAAATTAATTCTGCTCAGATCTGAATAGGGGTCGACCCCCTCTTATGGTGTCGACCCCGGGGTCGACCCTCAAACACCCTGGATCGACCCAGCGGGTCTCGAATCGACCCCCAGAATGGGGCGATTCGACTCCTGGGTCTTCCGATCGCTATTTTGAAAAAAAATTATATTGTTATTTGTTTGTATATATATAATTCTCTTGCCCGTATACAAACTTCTAGGCTTAATAACTTCTTCATACGATGTCCGTTTTACGCAAACCAGATGTCTATCTTGACCAGAATTCCGAGACGGACGCGGGCGCAGTCCATTTTACTTAATTCTCATTATTTAATGAAGTTTCTTATATTTTATTATCTTAAGAATGTGGGGTGTAACATTCTCCCACCCTTAGGAAATTTCGTCCCCGAAATTTGGTAAGGGTAAAATCAAATAACCACTCGCATAATATCCATCCATCATGTGTGCATCCAATTTTTGCAACCATTGTGCACTTGTGCAAAGCGAAATACAACATAGTAATGCATGTATGCTTAAGCGGTACCTCCTATGTGCATGCAAAATTTTCAAAAATCCTTTTAAAATATGATGCTCACATCCTAAATATACTGATAGTTCTACATGAATGCAATATTTTGAAATTCAAATGCTTTTTCATCCAAATTTTCCCACACTCTTACTGAGTAAGAGTGAAGTTCATCCAATTGTTGCATCCATAATCCTATCAACCAACTTTATTTTTCAAACTTCAGAAAAATCTAATTTTCTAAATTCGATTTCTTATGTTACAAAAGGTGGAAAATGGAAAACTTCACATCTTCCGTTTTTCTTTTATGTACGCTTTTCGAATCATACTTGGATTTTATGTAACTATTTATAAAGATTCCCTATTTTCCTATCCAAGCACAACCTATATAAAAAATCTTTTGTTATTGATTTTCTTTTTCATCTTATCTTGATTTTTTTTATCTTTATCCATCGTTTCTCATAATTTATCATGTTTGTTGCTTTACTGAATTTGCTGTTTCCTTTTTTTGTTGTACCATTTCTCTTTTCTTAGCTTATTTAATTACCATACCTAGGTTTAATTTTCAAATAAGCCTTCTTGTCTTTCCATCGAAACAGGAAAACAAACACTCCACATAGTTACTACTAAGGGCCAAGAATCTTGGACTATGTCCCCCTCAGACAGAAAAGTCCAAACCATGGGATCCACGACAGGTTTAGGTGTTACCCTAACTACCCAACAAGAACAAAATAACGGAACAATCCCAACAGAAATGTAGTAACGGGTTTTACCCCTAACATGAAAATTAGCAACAGGATCTAAACACTTACTTTCCCAATCTAGTAGTCACTACTAATTCTAGCTGTGTACCAACAGTCATTTCAAGCAACAACCTAGGTTTTTCAATGCTTACGCATTCTACGGGAATTTACCATTTTTTCCAAGATAATTCTCGCCATTTACTTCATAGTCTCAAAACTTTTCCCATCTTCCCTAGGCACTAATCCTTTCCTACTCCATACTTTTAAAACACGGTTTGGTGTTTTCAATTAATTTTTTTTCTAAAAAAAATCAGAAGTGTCAAAATTTTATTTTCCTCATGAAAACTTACTTTCGCCAAACCATAAAAGCACGTCACCTTAAAAAATGCAAATAATCATTTTTTTTCCAATCACAAAATTGGAGTAGATACGGACAACAATTTCTCAATCGGGTTTATGACTCATTCTTGCTTATAAGGTCAGTTCAGTTTTTTACTACAAGGTGTAAACATCTACTCTATTCTTAATTTCTACAATTTATTATGTCCACCCAACAAAATTTTCTCTTGTTAAAACAATTTATCAAAAATGATTGTCAAAAGAATAAAGACTTCAAAACTTTCTTTACTGGAAATTCCAGTTTTCAACAAAATGCAACTTTTTCCAAGTTTTGCTTTTAAATCCTTTCATGTAATACAATAAGAAAACTAGCGAGCTATACATGCTCTATAGTATGCACCTTTTATTGAGAGAATTTTACTTTATACAAAATTTTCGCAAGAAATCACTATTTACAAAATATACCCCATTTTACTTTAAAACTCAATATGTATACTTTACATATTTATAACTTTTAAGATTAAAACTTTAAAACACCATAAACAATTTTCCCAAAACTTTTTCAATTTCAAGTTCTTAAAATTTAACAATGGGTTAGACTCAAAGCAGGTTTCCAATTTTTCTAGGATTTCCTAGACACTCCCATAAAGTCAATTCTCTCAACTATATATATTCCTAATCCATTTTTCTCTTCTTTTTTCTAACCTTTTCCAACTTATAAGGTTTTACCGCTAAACCTACTTACCCAAAATACTAATCATATGAGATTCACCTTCCTTCTATACAAAATATATTGTACACTTTCCATCCAAATTTCCTAAGGGTCTCAAAATTTCATATTCATTCCTTAGTGTAAAAAACAAATATCCCATTTCTTATCATATTATGCTCTTTCTATTTAGTGGGTTCCTCTATGGATCTAGGTATATATATATGTATAATAGATATATTTTTATTTTTAAAAATACAAATATGTTCATTCATTATCTATACAGAAATCCTAAACCTAAGCTCTGATACTAGATGCAACAACCCAATTCCGACGGATCGATTTTGTTTTTCAAAATTCTAATCTATTGAAACTCATGTTGGTTTGCTCTGGTATCCTGCCGAAAAGATAGAGACATAAAATATGTCAGAGCTCAGAAATATCTCATAGCGTAACGGGTAAAATATAATATACTCAAAGTATAGCCTTATCGTATTAATAATACTTCCTAACCAGTATCCAAAGCTATTATGTCTCTGCCACAAATCTAACCCGCGAGTATGTTATGGGGAAGGGGTCAGAACACAAGTTCTGGTGACTGGATTTAAACTATACATTTTGGATAATCCTACATATACCGTTCAATCACATTTTCTTATTTATTAGGTTACTTGGGTTAACAACACTCAAGCTTACATACATGTCGTACCCATTTACTTCCCAGTGATTAACCTAATACGGTATATATGTAGCTACCCCCAATATTAAGGTACACCCCATGGTACCTCACTCGCACGGTCTTCACCATAATACCACCAAAATATACGCAGTCCCTCGTCCTACACTGGAGTGACGTACGGATCTCAATATAGTTACGTTCCGCATATATCTGTCAATTCTATGCTACGTAAGCGTATAGACTGCCACCTTCGATCGAATAGATTCCATACCAGAGTAATGCCCTCAAGTCTACGATACACCACCCAGAGCAGACATGCATATATATAGACTTTCCCATATACGTAACGTCAATAATAGAACAATGCCTTAACCGTACGTCCTCTAATGTGAACCGAGTTCCATGGTAGGGCGATACAAGAAACACGAAACTCGATCGGGAGCTTTTTCATATCGGTACAGGCCCACCTGTAAGAGCCTCAAAATACGGATATTCCGTGGGTCTGTTTTTCATGGTGGCTATGTCCCAACCTCGGCCCCTCCCTCAACTAGTAAAGACTACAAGAGCTAAGCGACATGCCCCTAACAACAAACAATCTAAACATCCAGTTGGCATCTCCCCTTAACCACCGTACCTCGATAGTGAAAGGTGAATGGTATATTTGTCTTAGCTCTAGTCTTTTCGCATCCCACTGGCTGCCGATAACGGGTACCCGACGATCTACTATCCTTGTTGGCCCTGACCTCTGTCTCCCCGTTGAGGCGATCACCAAATCACCCTAGTGTCACCTCGTCACAACATCTGACTGCAAGTCTACTTTTACTGTCAAGGCCCACCCACCTAGTAGTTACGTGCAGACCCAACCTCTGCGAGCATAGCCTAAACATATGCTACCGCACAGAGGACTACCAGGAGCACCTTATATATCTCAGGAAGCAGCGTGTTTCCTCTTCTAGTCCTTCAGAGCCGACAAAACAATCAGATGAACGTGCACTCCCTTCGTGCCTTATGACACCGTGATGATCTACCCTATTGGGTTATTCACCCTTAAATGTACAGACTGGTCCAAGCGCCTCATTTTAACGTGTCATTAGACCCTTTGTCTAAACATTCTTTTACGCGCTTAGTTTACCTCACCCGGTTTCCATTTAACTTGGTTATCCCCATTCACATTGACTTCTTATTCCCTAGATTGTGGTCCATGGTCTGTAATCACAATCCCTTTATATTCTTGTTTCATTTCATCATTAGAATAACATGTTCTACTTAATATGTAATTAAGTATATCTCAATTCACATGTTTTCTTTTTAACATGTCAGTCATTATTTATGATTAAATATAACTTATTTCGTTTCATAAGTTTGCCTCACTCTTTCCTATTTAATTATAATTCCGTCTTACATTGTCACTACAACTTATCGTTGTTTACTTATTAACTTAGTTCTCTTAACTAAGGTCCACTAATAAGTTTCTCTTCCCATAAATATAACTTATGTTGTCCTCATCCGTAGATTTCATATTCTTGTTCTTGTAAATAACTTAATTTACAATTAATACAACTTATCCCCTTACATAAGTTATTCTATTCCCTGTATCGTTTATTATAACCTAAGTTATAATTTCGAATTGTCCCTAGGATAAGCCTAAACATGTTATTCTTATCAGCAGATTTCATACTTCCAAGTTTAAAGATTACTTAATTTATAATTAAGCACAACTTCTTACATTTCATAAACTTTCCCCCTTTGCTCTACTTATTAGAAACAACTGGTTTCAGTTTTCCCCATTTACTAATTACTTAATTTAAAATCAAGTGCCACTTATCTCATTTCACTAGTTATCTCATGTCCTTACTAGCTTATTATAACCTATGTTATAATCTTCACTTGTCCCTAGGACAAGTCTACCTATTATACAACATTCTTATTAATGTAATTTATTTATAATAGGTTATTATCATTCCCCATTCATTCCATTCCTTTTTACTATTGTAACTTTCTTTCAATTACATTTATTTCCATTAATTACAATTAATGTTGTTTATCAGTCACACACACACACACACACACACACACACACACACATATATATATATGTATGTATGGATGTATATATTTATGCACTAGACCTCTCAGATTAAGCCTACACTTGTGGATGTTGGATTTACCGGGCGGTTCCGGGCAGACTTCTTCCATAAGTTGACTTAACCTCGTTTCTTAGTACCATTACATGTTTTATTTATGCACTTAGACCCCTTACATTAGATTTACCACTTCTGGATGCTGGATGTGCCGGGCGGTTCCGGGCAGACTTCTAATACAAATGTAATCTAACCTCTTGCCTAAGTGTGGTTACAGTTTCCAATTTACTATCAATTTTAGGCATATTATCTTTTTCACATGTTACTGTAATCTAATTTACATGTCATCAAATTATGCCTATATTATGTCGCATGTCCTTTTTAACACGTATTTAATTCTATCCTGACATGTAATCATTTAATCGGGTAATTGTTCAAATCTAACAAGTTAACATGTCATTTTCTCAATTCTACATCTTATAATTCAATTACATAATATGCCAGAAGTGTATCATGTAATTATAACAACAGTAGTCGCTACTCATATTCTAACAAGTTTGTTTTTCAACATGTAAACATTCAACACTTTAACCGATTCAACATATGAATTTTCCGACATATTCATATTAATATCACAACTTGTTATAACAACATCTTAACACTTTTAATTATTCTGGAAAATTCACATTTCATGATAACGGGGAATGCTAAATGATAATATATCATTATCTGAAATGATATATCTTAAATCCACTCACCTCATATGCTTTCCAAATCTTGGATCTGGTCCAGATCTAGCATTCCATGGTTTTTCCCTTAACTGGATTCAAAACCTAACAACTATGGATCTACAATTTTAACTAAAAGGAAAGAAATAAAAGAGAATTGAAATAGACCAGATCTAGAAAATTACCTAACTTCAATAAGAGATCTGAACACCTTCTAATTGTTTTTCATCCTTTTCCTCTAGATCCAGATTCAGAATTTTCCTAAACTAATTATCTAAATTTTCTAAAGAGATTTGAGAAGGAAGAGGAATGGTAGAGCTTCTGCGTTGTCTCATAAATATGAGACTTAGGGTAGGCTCTACAGGTTTATTTATAGGTGTTCAACAACGTATTTGGTCAAGAAGCGAGTCCACGTTCAAAAAAATTAATTCTGCCCATATCTAAATAAGGGTCGACCTCCCTCTTATGGTGTCGATCTCGGGGCCGACCCATGGGTCGACCCCTAAGTCATGTAGCGGTTCGGCTCCTGGGTCTTCCGATCGCTGTTTTGATTTTTTTTAATATTTTTATTTGTTTGTATATATATATATAATTTTCTTGCGCATATACAAACTTCTAGGCTTAATAACTTCTTCATACGATGTCCATTTTACGTAAACTAGGTGTCTATCTTGACCATAATTCTGAGACGGACGCAATGGCGCAGTCCGTTTAATTAATTCTCATTATTTAATTAAGTTATTTATATTTTATTATCTTAAAAATGCGGGGTGTTACAACAATAAACTCTAGGTCAGTCGTGGGACTGGTGTGAGGACTTAAAACAATTATCATTTCATGTTTATTTAAAGTTGCAAAAATTCACCAGATCGTTTGAAAATCGGATTGACATGAAACGAGAAATTCCAGAATTCTATCAATAATGTTTTTTGAATAGAAAGGAAATTTTCAAATTCTAACGTATGATTTTCGAGATATGTCCATAATAGAATTAAGAAAGGTCGCTATACATGCATTTAGGCGACTGTAAAGGAAAATTGAATAAACGGGTTTATATGAATTATAAAAATTTGGAATGAAATTTAAATACGATGTTGATTACTCAAATTTAACTATTTAAAGCTGAATTTAATAATTCTCTTTGAAGTTAATTAAAAAGAGAGTACGTGGCGCTACTTGAAATTGTTCGAGATCTGGATTAAATACGAATTTAAATCCTTTTAAATTAAAAGGTCGGATTTGAATGTTGTTTTGAAATCGAGATATGGAAATGAAATAAACTTTATCGAAGCTGGAGTTTAAAATTTAAGTTATTGAAATCTGGAAGAAGGAAACAATCATGGTTTTAAAGAGTTAACTATATATATACCTATAGTTTGAAATAAATTATATTATATTTTTATTATTTAAAGATTATTTATATTTAAAGATTATTTTAGTAAAGCATTTAATATATGAATATATATAGTGATTTAAATTATTTCATTTTACTCTAATTATTTTATTATATATATTCATAAAAGGGTTTATTTAAAATTATCTATTTTTTAGGCTATTTTAAATATCTGTAAATTCTTCCTAAATTGGAATTGTTCTCGATTTAAACCATTGATCCAAGTTGAGATTTGAAAAAAAAATATATTCTCCTTTGAATATAAGCCGATTTTGGAAAAAGACTATGGTATTGTGATTTGAAAGAATATTCTATTTTTAATATAAAAATCAATTTTTAAATGATTATATATCTCAATATGAAATATATTATATGTTGAATAAATACGGGTTTGGAATGATTGTGATATTTAATATGAAAAGTATATTCTATTTTGGAATATGAATTTGTTGAATTATCGTGAATGGAATCTAAACCAAATTTAGATATGGGAATTTTGAAAACTTATGAAAATGATAACAATGAATAAAAGAATTATGTTCTGAAATATAAGATTAGAAATGAATATTGAATTTCACGTAAGGGGTTAAAGTGATAATGGGGTTTATGGAAACTGGAATTAAGCAAACCTTGATTATAACTGAATTGATAATAGTTTTTGGAAGGAGTTTTAAATGGGAAAGCTGAAACGATCCATAACTTTGTTTTAAAAATGCGCTTATTACTTGGGAAGACCAAGATCGAATATATGTTCGAAAAACCATTCCAAGTAATAATACGATGTTATAAAGAAATCAAAGACTTAGAAGGAGATAAGTAAAGACCAAGAATTTTCGAATTATTCGGGTTGACTGCTGATGTCTCGTTTGGGTCGATCACTCGATACGAGATTATAAGTGGCATGAGATCGGAATATATTTAGAGATTTTAGGATTGGTGTTCCGACCCAAAACGGACTTGTATGGATTGTGTGTCTGACACTGAAATTGACTACGTAGCACTGATCTCTGTTAATATATATCAAATTTGTGGCAATAAATTATTATCATCTCTAAGGCATATGAAATTAGAGGTTATGTGTTGATAGGAATTAGTAACACGTCATGAATTGTCAATTTGGCATACTCGAGTTATGAAATGAACTAGGGATGATCAAGGCTTGGATTATTTGAGCATAGCTTTGTGTATATCGTGACATCGTCGAACCTTACACCCCGGATTGATGGTAAACTGGTGGTTAGGTTGCATATATAATCTCTAGTGAAAATCGAAATTTGCGGCGGTAGATCTACCTCAAAACCTGAGGAAATAAAGTATATCTGGTGTACGATGTCTGGATTAAAACCAGGATATATTATTCGCGCTATGTATTCGGTGTCCATTGTATGGATGTTGTAGCTTTATGTCCTCGAATGATCTTTTATGCCAGGAAATATCATGTTGGAAAACCCAATAACCAATACGAGCGGTTCAATTTATTTGTATACTACATATGTGGGCATAGTCACTATGCTTGCTAAGATTTATATATTTATTTGTGAAATGGTATTCAATACTATGAACTAATACTAGTATTAAAAGAGAATTTTCACGTATGAAAGCATTTTTTGTTATCATAAGACAAAACTCGCCTATTTGATGTGTTCTTGCATTGTGTGATGCGGGATGAGCTTATAATAGCTTCATTTTCCCAAAAATCATTTGCGAATTTCTATGCATGGGAATTCACATGGAGTAAACCCGTTCCGCGTTAGCGGCATGGTTTGGTGAATCTTCCACAACACTTCTTAAGTTACTGCACCCATAACACTCATGCTATTTCGTATTTTAATTTGACTAATATGAGAATGATTTAGTTTTTATCCGAGTGTTTGTTGTGTTTCTTTTTATGCAATACGCTCGGGTCAGATACGAGTTGCAGTCAGTGAAGACTACTTTGCCTTGGAGGACGAAGACGAAGATTTGGTATATATATCTACTATATATATGTATTTCCCGCTGCACTTTGTTTTGCTGCCTTATTGTCTATATCACTGTATGTGTAACTCTGATAATCATTGTATATTATAGTCGCATGTGTATATTTCAATTTCTTTTGAACTGTTAATTATTTACTATATGTTGTCCTTCCGTTGTGAGATTCTGTTATTGTTTTCTCTTCTCCCTTGCTTTTATTTATTTTTCCCCCAATAACTACCTGTATTATGATTTGTTTGGGTCGGCATAGGTGGATTATTATCGATTTGAATAGTAAAAATCCAGGTCTTACAGTGGGTTTATTTTTATTAGATGTAATTTTATGACGGACAGATCTTAATTAAAACTAATCTAACCATCCAGGACTATTCTAATCACCATAAATAAAGGGTTAAACCCCATCCTTTTGCACACAATTCTGAAGGCAATAGCGAAGCTCTGTCATTTCCCTCTTCTTCCAATTCTCTTCTAAATCAAATCTAAATATTATTAACAAAACAAACATAGATTGAAGAAGATTAAAATCAGAGTTATGTGCGAAGGAGATGGTGCTGCAATTAGGCTTTTTTCCATTCAAATTTCTTCCCTATTTCCTATTTTTTGCCAGATCTACAAATCTAAAAGAATCCTCTTTTTAGAATATTTGTAGATATGTAAGAATTTGGAAATTGTAGACCTAAAGGTTCATTTAGATTCAGATTTGGATAGCTTTCAGGTGAGTGGGAAAATTATATGCATCGTTTATAATAACATATTTAGTTCGTTTGTAATAGATCTGAGATATATGCCTAAAAGTTTATTAAATTTGTTTACTGTTTTTGTCAATTCTGAAATAATCGGTTGTGGTTAGAATATTAAGTTTGTAGGCCTTTTTGGTTAATTGAATTATATTGCCTACAATTGTTCATAGAATTGATTGTGGTTATTGTACACACCGTAGATCTGGAAATCAGTCCAAAACCATTGTCAAATAGGTGTTTTATTCCAAATCCATAGTTATGGTATTGATTTGAGGTTTATGTAAATTTAGATTAAAAGATTATGCATGTTTATGTTCAATATTGTTAGGGTTTTACTTGGTTATTGTAGAAATGCCTTTTCGCTCTTTCTAATAAAAAGGACATTTTCAAATCAGCAAGAAATATGTATAAAACAATTGGGAAAGGATGTGTAAATTTACATATATTTATACGTAGTTTACAACAACCATTCTGAAAACATACATTTCGATGGGAAATATGTTCATACTCCCTTTGTAATTATTTTGGGCAAATTTTCAATAAATACAGTTATTAACCTTTTTATAAGATTTTGAATCTTAAACAATATTAAACATAAAAAGGTTTGTTTTGGTCGTTAATTTAGACTAAAACATAAATGGTTAATAATGATAAAACTAAATATAGCAACTACGTTAAATGCGCTTATATATGTATATTCATATCCATCCGAATCCATGAAAATAACATATATTATTATAATAAAAGTTTGTTATTATTGTATGTCTGTACAGTTTCCAATTTTATAAAAATATAATCCATAATAAACAAAAATAGGTATTATTACCATTATAGCAATAAATGGATATGATTTACTATAAATAAGGTCATAAAAAAAATAAGGAATGTTGTAACCATCTTTGATTGGGGAATGAATTAAATAGGATAAACATGCCTAAATGATTTCAATTTGAATTGGGTTTAGAAATAGGAAATGTAACTCCGATTAGGGGAGTAAATAAATAATACCCATAAACATATATATATATATATATATATATGTGTGTGTGTGTGTGTGTGTGTATGTACGCAAACAAGAATTTAATCAAATTAAAGTAATATAGAAAAATTTAAGAAGTTATAGTAAATAGATTAGAATATAAAATGAGACTGATATAAAAAGCACATTTAATGCCTTAGGAAATATGACCGTTAGGTTCATCAATCGACATTAATTCTAATTATTGGAAATAAATGACATTTAATGGGTTAATTTGTACCTTAGAGAAATATGACTATTAGAGTCATAAATGGCAGGAACCCTAATTAATAATAGTAAAGGGGAATTAAATAGGGATTAATGGGAAGTGATTATCATAGTAAATACTAAGTACAATAAGGAAATTAATAAATAAACATCATAGGATAGGAGGTTATAAGTTTTCCTTACCTAATTATAGTTAATATATAATTAATATAATTGAGAATCATGACCGGATTAGTAGTTTAATGATGCGAGGTCAATTGCCTTTATCGACAGAAGTCCGCATTTTCCAGCAGTCGGGTATATGTACAACTAATGCGAGATATCGTTAACCATAGGAACCTGTAATGATAGTTAATTGCGTAGGAAGGATTATTTTCCAAAATAAGTTTATCTCAAGTGTGAGGACTTAAGTGGTTGTAGAATCGGCCCCCTGTCCTAAAAGAGGAAACCTTAGAAAGGAAATAATCTATAAGCATAAGCCTGCTTCAGGATAGGGGTATTAAGTAGTTAGATCTACCCTTAAAAGGGTATTTAGTGATCGCGTAGATCACCTCCCCATAATCAAGACGTATCAAATGGATATTGGGAACGAACTTGGTAATTCACACATTAGTCCGCTTCCTCGAGGTAGTAAGTAATTGGGTTGCGCATTCGCCTTGGGAATAGGTATTAAATGACCGCTCTGGAGGCACCAAATGTCTTTCTATCCTGCGGGATGTATTAAATGATTAAGGGAATCGTCTAAAAAGACCAGCTAGATAGTAACGAGGGGATCCGCCGGGAGAAGGTCATAAATGGCGAGATCCCATCTACCTATCATGTAGGTAATAAGTGACTACTTACTATCACTCGTCTTATGCAGGGCATGGTTATATGCATGAACAACGGAAGCGTTGGATTAGTTGGACTTAGTAGCTATTGTCCTCTACTTTAAACTACGGTAGAATAAACCATCGTATAAGGTATTAAGTGACCAAAAGGTCCACCTTGGGTATTAAGTGATTGTAAGTATCCGCCCTTACCTTACATAGGTAGCAAGGTTTTAAGTGGCTACATATAAAATTAATTACACTCCTTATATGATAATTAGGAGTTAGTTGCTCAGCTCTTAATTAGTTAATGGTGGTTTAAAGGCTTCATACTTATGCGTAAACGTTCTATCTCAGTATTATGAAATCGATAGGTGTGGGATATTATTTTGGGTTTTGTGGTTAGTTATCATGTGTGAATTCTAAATATAAGGTTAGAATTACTAGTCCTTTAAGACATATGTTTTGTTTCTGACCAAACGGAGTACATTTGTGTATTGTAGACAGTGTTATACATTTTTTTACTCACTAGGACTTATTGTTCTGACCCCCTCCTCACAAGTCTTCTTAGGTCTATCTCAGGGAAGATAAGTTTTAAAAAGTGTTCAAGTTTGATTCCGGTTGTCATTCTCTCATGCTCAATGTCGATGTGGTGATGTGCCTTAAGGTAGTCGCCTTAATCATTATTTGTTATATTATTTCGTTTCCACTGTGAGTTAGTTTTATTTTAATCTAATTATGCTCATACTCATTAATTGCAGGTACCAGATTTATACTCACCGTGCTTGGACAGGTTTGAGTTTCGATTTTTGTCGAAACTAAGGCTCAAAAAAGTGTGAGGTTTTATATTTGATATCAGAGCATAGGTTTAGACGATCTGAGGAATAAATAAATTAGGATTAGTCAGAGAACATGTTCGATTTTATTTTCTATTTTTTTTCTTACGCCTTTCTTAACTCGACTTTAACTAGTTCGACGACAAGTTAGTTCTGGGCCTAATTATAAGTTTTAAAACAACAAATATTTCAAGTTTGAGTATTCAGCCGACCCCGATTTACCCCACGGTGAGCTTTGCGATTTTATTTTGAAGAGCACGAGGGCAGCGTGTGGTGGATTCCGTTGATTTGAGCTTGGTGACTGGACAAAAAGCTATCTACCATTGAGAAAGTCGCGATTTCTTCCTTTTTTGTGTGGGAGTTCCAGTCAATAACCTTTTCTTTGTTTTAAATGGAAGATTCATGCAAGTGTGTTGTCATAGTCCTAAATTACAATTACGAGATATGCTTACTGGATATTTTGTAAAACAAATCCAGATAATCTTTTGAATCTGTGGTCTTAAAATTTAGAGAAACTTCAGATTTTAAAGTTATTTTTTGAAATAAAAAGGGGTTTCATAAATTTTAAACTATGGTTTTTGAGAAATTGTTTTATAAATAATTTTTAGGACTATAAAGCTAACCATGTTTTGGATTATTGGTTTGTATAAATTTTAATAAACAATCTATTTTGATAGAAAGAAGGAAGTTGGAAGTGACAAGGAATATGCCTTAGATTTAAATTTATCATTATATATTCCTTATGATTTTCAATACTTCTCCTCTCGGATGGTTTATGGAATTTAACATAAATAACCTTTTCGAGAATTGAATTTTCGACAATTCAAGATATGGAAATGTTTTTCCAATTAGTAATATAAATGGTAATATAAATCAATAAATAAACTTATATTTTGAGACCATCCGGTTATAAGCGTAGAAATTTAATTTGAAAAGTTTTCATAAATTTCTCTTGGAAAAAGACTAAGGAAAATTTCTATTCAACTTGGGGTATTTGATTTCGGACACCGTTCGATTCATTTGTCATCTTGGTAAGGAGAAAATTTGTTTCAATTATTTCGGATTTCTAGCTGAGCTTTCCTTTCGAGAATTCGTTGTTGTGTGGTCGCAGTCATTTGTTGAGACTACTTTGAATCTTTGGAGAAGGTTCGGAGTTTTACTGCGGTCTATTATACCGCTGTGACGAGAACAAATATTTTTCAGACTCAGGCTAAATCTTAAAAATGGCGTGGGACGATAAATATTTTAATTCGACCCCCATAGGGTTAAGGTTCAACCTTTGCCCAAAGCCCGTTTAATAGTTGACCGTTTAGCATTATACCTAGAGTAGTCAACTAGTTGACGAGTTTTGGTACAATTAAACTTAGAACTCAGTTGTAAAAGTTGCACTCAAATTTCCCTCCTTAAACCTCTTTCTTTCATCCTTTCTTCCTCATCCAGCCGAACATATCTCTTTTCTTCTTCTCTTTCTTTGTTGTTGCCTCATCTCCTCCTTTTTCATGCTAGTTTGCGCATTAGGTCTTTTCCCACTAGTACTCCAAGATCTAAATCCAATTTCTTCTCTCCGACCATTTGTTAGCCCATAATACCTACATTAGCTATCCGATATTTCTCATGCCATTTAAATCTCATCCGTAAGGAGAGAACCATTTTGCTAGACCAAATTGAGCATAAGGTTTCATCGCTTTTAGGCTAAGAGAATTAATCATAGCATTCAAACTTGCACCGGTCTTTTGCTTCGAAGTTTCTGAGTATGGTTGTTGTTCATGTTGCACCTACCTTTGCCATGTCTTATTGGAATAGGTTTTTGACAAAGGAAATCGTTGTTTCGGAGGTGAAGGTTGAGCTGTCTTTGGATTGCCTTTGGCAGAGAGATCTCGATTAGATTTTAGAGGCATCCATGTTTTACGCGGACTTGAATGGTATTTGGTTTGACCGACTTTGGGGATTTTGCAGAAGATCTCAATTTCCTAAATGTTGTTTTTTGAGTTCAGAAACCTATGTTCGGACTCCCATATAGATGTGTGATTCATTTAGCACATTATTTTGGAGATGGGAAGTTACGATTAGATTTGCCTTATGACGCGGGAACCAATCTTTTCTTTGATCGATGGCATAACTGTCATTTAGTACACATCATATTTGATTTAACTCGTTGTCCTTATGTGCTGTTTAGCGGAATTATGTTCTGTGTTTTCGCCTATCCATTTTTGTCATTAGACAGTGTTAGGCGAATCTCCGTGGAAAGAAGTTTTGTGGTAGGTTTCTTTTTTTATTGCAAATTCTCTCTTAGAAGAGATTATGATGTGGAAACCTCAAACAATACCAACAGTATTTAAGATGTGGCAAAGGACAGGTTTTTGCGATGTTTCATTACATGTATATTTATTGTTTGTCACCTATTCCTTTTAAGCTAAAATTTAGTTTTTGAGTTTGTTGTGCGGTTTCGGTTTTTCCATTTTTGCGCGACCAACTTCCTTCAGTGTCAATATGTGATTTGGGTCATTTTAAGTTTCGACGAGATTTTTTTTTTCTTTTTGCAAATGATGTTTGAAAAAAATAAATCTTTTTCATTTTAAAGAGTTTTGATGTTTTTGTTTGTTCTGACTTTCCCGTAATATCCAATTTATGTATAAACATAGATTTGGGTACGATAGTAAACGAATGCTTAAACTCTGTTTTGTGTAAATATAGACGGTGTAAGTATAATAAAACACATGTTACCAAATTTTATTTTTATATGAATCCGATATGGAAAGCGAACATTACCAAAAAGGGATTTTAAGTTTTGCATAAAGAATTCTTCAAGCGGAAATTTATTTTGATGGAAAATCTTCAATTTTTAATCATATAAAAAGCATAAGGAAGGTTTTTGGATGATTGTTTGCGCATTTTAGCGGTGCATTAGGAATGACAATGCGTAAAAATTGCTAACGGTAACAAGAAAAATGTTTCCATACCTTGTTGACGGTACGCACGAGTTATTAATTACCTCGTTTTACATTTTGGATTATGTGTCAAGCTTTCTTTGCAGTCTATAGATGGAATTTTTTGGAGTATTTTGGGGCTATTAAGGTAAAATTCCACCGTAGGATGGATATTGCAATATCTGTAAGCAGAAGGAACGTCTGCTTTGATTTTCTTTTTTGTCTTAAGAGAAATAAATAAGAAGCGATTTAGATATGTTAACGAATTGGATGGTAGGATTTCGATGTGAATTGGTTGCTTCACACCTTTTTTCTATAAGTGTGAGGGTTATGGATGATTTTTTTCTTTCAAAATTTTGCATTCATATTGAACTGCCGGTATATTTAGGATGTTTTACATCATGTTTTTCAAAAGTATTTTAAAAAAAATGCAAACATATGGGTGGATCCGATTTATAATCATTATACATACATGTTTTATGGATGCGATGCATTATGTACCCTATGCATATGCGCATTTGGTTGAAAAAATTGGATGAATCGTTAATTGGATGTTTAGTTTCGGAAAATTAGGCGCCAATGCCATGGCTTAGTCATTGGTTAAAAAAATTCGGGATGAAATTTCTTTTAAGTAGGAAGAATGTAACAACCCAGAATTTTAGCGATAATTAATTTAGTAATTTGATTAGGCTTCGAAAATGGAATTTCTTCAAATGATGGAATTTGAGTATGAAATTAGCAACAATGTGTTCGTTACGGAATTCTGGTCAACTTTCATGTTTAAAGTTTCACGAACGGAGTCCATATGAAAAAGGTACGAACAAAATACGAAGATGGATGAAAAATAAATAAGAGAATCTATTAATATTAAATACCATTTATAACCCGCCTTTACTAGGTGAGAATGCCCAGGGCAGTCGACTATAGCGGTCGGCCGGGAGGTCAATATCCAGGGCGTGACTTCGCTCAATGGTGGCTAGGGTTGGTGGGTTTATTTTTATTATATATAACTTTATAACTGAAGGATCTTAATTAAAGCTAATCTAACAGTCTAGGAACATTCTAATCCCTATAAATAAAGGGTTAGACCCCATCCATTTGCACACAATTCTTAAGGCAACAACGAGGCTCTGCCATTTCCCTCTTCTTCCAATTCTCTTCTAAATCAAATCTAAATATATATATAAACAAAAAAATATAGATTGAAGAAGATTAGAATTAAATTTATGTGCAAAGGAGATGGTGCTGCAATTAGGCTTTCTTCCATTCAGATTTCTTCCCCTTTTCTTATTTTCTTGCAGATCTATAAATTTGAAAGAATCTTCTTTTTAGAATAATTATAGATTTGTAAGAATTTGGGAATTGTAGGCCCAAAGGTTTATTCATATTCAGATCTGGATAGCTTTTAGGTGAGTGGGAAAATTATATTCATTGTTTATAATAACTTATTTAGTTCGATTGTAACAGAGCTAATGTAACAACCCGAAAATCTGGGCCAGTTTAAAATTTTTATTTTGGCAATGTTAGCGAATTTTGATTATTTAAAATGAATTATTTTAAATAATATCGACGAGAAATTTATTTTGAATATAATTCGAACGTATATACTTATACGCGTCGTCGTTAGAATATAAATATTTATATATAATTATAAATAGAATTGAAAATCGCGAGGTAGTTCGATAATTCGATTTCAAACTTCAATTGAATGTACCGGATGCAAAACAATCCGGATTTTATTGAAACCAAAAACGGTAGGATCTAATTGGTAATATCTTTCCAACGAATCCGGGAAATCGAAATTTCATAGCGGGAATCAAAAGATATGTCCAGTTGAAAATTCTGAATAGTCACTATGGAATTTAGGCCCTTAAAAATGGACATTTTGCAAATGACCTCGGATTTCGACGAAACCAGTTTTGTTGGGTCCGTGATGTTAAGATATTGCTAGATTTCAAATTTCATAATTTTTCGAATCAATATGTGAGCGTGGCAAAGGAAAACGCGTTTGACCAGTTTCAGTCAATTCTGATCGACCTGAAAATGGCCATTTTTCAAACGGTCTCAGAATTCGACGAAATCAGTTTTGTTAGAACCATATCGTCCCCACATAGCCAGATTTATTTTTCTGGAATTTTTTTCGAATCAGTTTGTGGCTCCGGCAAATTAAAATGTACGTTCAAATTTGAAAATTAAATGTTTTATACTTTAATTTGTAGAATAACTGACTGTAACAGTCGAAATGACCTACGAAACCTATTCCATTGTGTCCGGAGTGGGGGTATTTAGTTAAGGGCGACAGTCGTTGGGTTGGGTTCAGAGTTCGAATCGATAAACGAGTGATTGGAGAATTAAATATTATTAAAACATTAATATATATATACCCTCTTTAAAAACAAACCCTAAGTCAAGTTAATAATCTGCGGTCAATCTCTTTGAGCCGCCGCTCCATCCTTTTCGATGGCCCAAAATTTTCAATTTTGATTCATTAAAATTCCCCAATCCCTTAGCAGTTATTCAAATCGTATAAAATGAGATTGGTGAAGATTTGTCTGCTCTTCAAAATGGTATGGACTTGATCGTCCTTGGTGACCTGACGTTATCGGAAAGGGGGCTTGAAGTCACCGCATTGAGCTGCGTTTCCGGAGCTCCACTGGCGATCGAGCTCGCCTGAGCTCAGGCGATGGGAAGGCGCCATCTAGGAGCTCGGCGTGGTAGTCCTAGATCAGACTTCGGCAGTTTGATTTGTGCGTTGGAACCCTAGGGTTAAAGAGGTGTTCGAATTTGTCCAGGCAATAAAGAACGACGACTGGAAGGTATAAACGATGTTTTTATTTATTTATTTATTTACATTTAAGGTGATTAGTTTAAATAATTTACTAATTAAACCTAGCTTTTAAAATATGTAGTAGCATTGTTTCAAAAGGCTGAATTTTTAATAAATAGATTTGGTAAAAATGTGATTTGTCTTTAATATATTACATCAAGTAAAAATCTAGTTTTTAATATATTATATAACATTAAGGAAAAATGGATTTTTATTTATGTATAACATGGCATGAAAATCAGGAATTATATATGGATATATATTATTTCAAAAGTAGGATTTTTTTTTTATAAAATAACATTCTGAATAAAAATATGATTTTTATAATATTGTCATTGTTTTGGAAAATAAAAATGTCTTTGTTTTAGAAAAAAATAAAATACATTGTTTTGAAAACAAAATACATACCTTGCTTTGAAAATAAAATACAAACCTTGCTTTGAAAATATAATACATACCTTGTTTTGAAAGAGAATATACATTGAATTTTAAAAATAGAAAATTGATTGGTTTTTATAACAGAATGATTTTTAAAATATAAAAATATGATATATATAGCAGAAATAAAAATGTGATTTTTAACATATGTATGTTATTTATGAAATAGACGTGCTAGAGTTCTGGGAAAAATCTAAATTGACAACCAAAGAACGACGGAGTGGATCCCAAAGGTGAGAACTTCTCACTCTTTAATTTTATTTTCTAGTTATATAAATATATACTAGGATGCAGACGGTGTTTAGTAGCACCCGACACCCGTCATCCACAGACCATGGATGGCTTGTTTGTTAAATTGTTTGGTTGCGTAGTTGGTTAGATTATTTGGTTGAAATTGATTTGATTGATGTATGAATGGCGTGGGCCTTCACTAGACTAGGGATAAGGCTAGGCCTTGTCCCGTTTCTAGTATCGTGCCGTTATGCCGCCGAAATTTTCTAAAATATGTTAGAAAAATAAAAATATCATTTTATTGAATAAATGAACCGAATAGAATATTCATAGGTTGAATAAAATGTTTTATCGTTAAAAATATAATTTTTAACGTGAATGTGAGTAAATAAATATTCATTTACAAACCGGACGGTTTGTTTATGTACACTTATTTGAAGGACATTGATTGGGACGATAAATTTTACACATCGCCCAACTGCACAAATAAAATATGTGTTTGATTGTTTGAAACCCCACACGGGTGTTAGGATGAAATTTGAAGTTCACTCATCCTGATTGATTAAATATGCCGATCGATCGATTGACAGGCTGTTATAAGCGTTAGATATCTATATTTGATGCTTATACAGTGTAGTGCACTTTGGTTGATGGTTGATTATTTTTCAATGCTATTATACATGTGTTGTATGAAAATCCACATAATTAACTTTATATGGTAATTGATTGGGCCTCATTCCAATTTAGAAAATAAAGAATAATATAAAATAAAGGTTCATGTGTTGACAGTACTCATCCATTGAGATTGTTCATGTGTTGAACGAAATATTTTAGTAATAAAATTTACATCTTTATCAATATAAAATAAAGGTTCATGTGTTGACAGTACTCATCCATTGAGATTGTTCATGTGTTGAACGAAATATTTTAGTAATAAAATTTACATCTTTATCAATATAAAATAAAGGTTCATGTGTTGACAGTATTCATCCATTGAGATTGGTCATGTGTTGAACGAAATATTTTAGTAATAAAATTTACATCTTTATCAATATAAAATAAAGGTTCATGTGTTGACAGTACTCATCCATTGAGATTGGTCATGTGTTGAACGAAATATTTTAGTAATAAAATTTACATCTTTATCAATATAAAATAAAGGTTCATGTGTTGACAGTACTCATCCATTGAGATTGGTCATGTGTTGAACGAAGTATTTTAGTAATAAAATTTACATCTCTATCAATATAAAATAAAGGTTCATGTGTTGACAGTACTCATCCATTGAGATTGGTCATGTGTTGAACGAAATATTTTGATAATAACAACTATTTTGAAAAAGAAATATTTGAAATAGAATATTTGAAAATAGAAATCTATGAAGCCGTGTTGATTAGATTGACGCCATTTTGACGTGAACGATATTTATATCGATTTGAATGGAAAACGATTTCGAAAGGAAATGAATTGAAAACGATTTCGAAATGAAATGAATTGAAAACGATTTCGAAATGAAATGAATTGAAAACGATTTCGAAATGAATTGAATATAAAATGAATTCAAATTGAATTGAAATTTAAATTGAATAGAAATGAATTTTAAAACGAATTTATAAAGAAGAATTCAATTTTGATTTGAATTGAAATGGAAGTTGAAATTGCTTTTGAAACGAATTTAAAACTATTTATAAAATTCGTTTTAAATAGAAATCGACGAAGTATATATTATATATATTATATATATAATATAATGGCCTGAATAGAATGCGCCGCGCCGCGGCAGTTCGTGAATTTCGACCATTTATTTCAAACGGACATTACGGGAGATCCGACCGTCGGATTCTCCTAAAACCGGAACCGTTGGTTTGTATCGAAAAGAGTTTTCTAACGAATATTAGAAATTAGAAATCTAACGGTTGGATTTGGAATTATGTCCAAATCAATTTTGAAAAAGGTCGCTGTATGTGCAGTTCGATGGCTGTTGATGGAAATCGACTGTACGGACCTTAATAAAATTATTAAAAATAGTAATAATTTGTGTAAAATCATAAGAAATGATTTGAGAAGAATTGGGGTGAAAAACTCCATATTTGAAAACATAAAAATAGATTTTTATCGAAATGAACTAGTTTTGAACTAGAAATATAATTCTATTTACTTTTAAATAAATAAATTGAATTAGAAAAGGGTTCTAAAAATAACCAGAATTTCCAATGATTGCATTGGAGTGGATTTGAATCGAAATTGTCTTCGGAATATTTCGATGTTGGAATTCGTGATAATGCAGATGTTGTTATGGAAATTTGAAAGATATATATCTATATCGTTATTTCCAATACGACATTTGTTAATCGTAGAATTTGATATTGAATATAAGCCGATATATTTTCTATTCAGAGCCTTATATTGAATATCAAATGTGATTTGGGTTTGTCGTGAATGGTGTCTTCACTAACACTGTTCTTGAACCCAGTTGAGAAAAGATTAAATCTTTTTATTTAGATTTAATGAAGTGTACCAATTAAATAATATTTAATTGGAATTGAATTGATATTGATTTTTGGGTTTATCGTGAACAGTGTTTTAAACAACACTCGTTCTTTAACCCGATAATTAATGAATGTGATTTTGGGTTTATCGTGAACTGTGTTTTTAAATGACACTGATTCTTTAACCCAGTTAAAGATTAAAACTAAGTGGAGTTTTAATGAATCTTTAATTAGATTGAAAAGATCGAAAATGGAGTACCACCAGTTTTGCTCCAGGCAATAGTTAAATCTTTAATTAGATTTTAACGTGAAATGATAATTGAATTTACCGATAACACCGTGGTGTTAGATATGAAGTATTACCAGTTTTACTTCATGGGATGAATAGGTTGGGATTGGGAAATTAAAACCAATGATTACTACGGTAAGGTTCGCTAATTCCGACTAGTTGAATCGAAATTCAAAGGAAGATTAGAGAATAAATTCAAGAAATTATCTTGGATAAAATTATTGGGAACGCTTCCCTATGAATGTGAAATTTAGAAACTAACTGTCGGTTAGCTAAGCAGAATGGTTTTCTGGATATTGATCTGATGTTGGTTTCGGCCTTCGGGGTTAATATTTGGAGAATTATTCTCTTGATTAATTTACGGTTATTGACTGATGAATTGGAATGAGGCGTATGTTGTGTTTGTAAAACACTTATTAAAATATACGCGAGTTATTCGGGAAGACCGGGTTTATCCCATTCTGAATAACTGATACGACGATAAGTCGAAGATGAAGACGGTGGTCGAAGACCGGAAGTCTTCACGTCGTTTGGGTGATTACTGATGATCATGATTGGGCTGTACACCCAAGAAGATGGAAACAGTTGGTGATCGTCCAGACGTACTTGGAAATCGATGGATATGCTAGGTACTAGGTGCCTCCGGTTTCGTTCAGACCCAGAACGGACTTGTAAATGGACTGTGTGTCTGACATTGGATTTTAGTCCGTGTGATTGATCTCTATTAAATATATATCTGTTTGGCGGCGGAGAATTTATTCTCTTGCTTAACGCCCTTCTCTGAGACGTACGAGCTCAGGGGTTATATATTGATGGATATCAATCGCATGGAGTGAATTGCCTGTGTGGCATGCTAAGATGCAAATGATCAAGGCTTCTGTTGAAAAGCAAAGTCTTGTGGTTGATGATCGAAGCACGGCCTTTGTGGCGTAGCTTTGTGTAACGTTGATTCGCGAGTATCACACCCGGTATGAATCAAAAACGGGAGACGGACATCAGGGAGGACATGCGTTTCTTTCTAGTTAGGAGTGGCGTCAGTGCTTGAACTGGCTGACGAGTTTGACTCATGTGGATGTTTGCTTATTATTACTTGCTGAAAAGCGAGGCGCCTCGTGATATCGGTTTCGGCCGATGCTTCTGGTCGGCTGACGGGCCTGGCTTACGCCCCAAAGGGTGGGGAAACGCATGTTCAGGCATTTTAATCCACATCGGTGGACCGGCCCTGACGATCTAAGGGTCACTCGAGCTCTGATCCTGAGGGCGGACTAGAGCGTCTCGAATCGGTGAGGATCTTGCCCCTAGCCTCGGTTCATACCATAAATGATAACCCAACTTCCAATACGACGTCTTGCGGTTTTGATTGTAAACTTATATATGGCGACACAGTGTTATGGGGCATTCATGCCGCCTATGATTGATACTTATGATTTGAAGTTGTTTTATACACTATGCACTTATAATAGTATCAAATGATTTGTTTTAAACGTATCAAGCATTCTTTGGCTGTTATAAGGGAAAACCCTATCCTCGGCTGCGTTGCATTGTGTGATGGGACTTGGGTCTTATAACAGCTTCATTTTTCTTTATTTAGCATTGCGCTGTTTGTTTTATGCACTGGTATTCTTGGGAGGAAACCCGTTCCGTGTTATACGGCGTGGTCCCTTGATTTACCTAACTTTAAAAATAAAGATTAATAACTGTTTTCAGTTCTCACACCAGTCACATGACTGACCTGGAGTTTATTGTTTTAACCTAAACTCTGGGTGCCCCTATTTTCGACACAGGCAGCTAGTAGTTTTGGTTTTGCAGATTTATATTCACAGGATCCTGGTTTACAGCTGGAACGATATCCGGAAAGCTTTGTATCCGTATATCTCTTCTAGTTGTGTATCGTATTATTTTCCCCTGCGATGTATTTAAATGTAATTTAAATATCTGATATTTCTGTGTAATATTCATTTATACTCTGCATATTCTTGTAATCTGATGCATTGTTGTAATATACAATGAAATGTTCTTCTGTTTGCGTTCTGTTTTGTCTTATTCTCAAACGATAGGGCGTTTCGAACGGTTTGGGTCGGTTTAGCGACTGGTTCGGACCGAGCGAAATTCCTTTTCGTCACATTTGGTATCAGAGCTGAGGTTTACAAAGCTCAGAGAACAAGACACATTAGAACCATACAAAAGAATTCATCAGAAATTGGATTAGTAATATCCGATGAGGATGACTCGTTAGAGATGGGATCAGTAGTATCCTAGAACGAGTATGAAGAGTATATTTTTAAAATGAAAACAAATTTTGTTTTGAAGATTTAAATCAATTATTCATATTTGATTATCTATTTATATTGAGTTGGACAGTCCAATATATAAAGATTTTGCGTATACGTCTGATCCACGTGTATTTGAAATTTTAATATATTGGATAGATATAGCAACACACTCTAGTCGCCCGAAGATGATATTGATGATAGCGATCGCATCATCAACATTTATATTCGTGTTTCGAAGGTGTGATTTCTATATATTTCCATTAGACTGGTGTGAGAACCAAATTTTATATATCTAGAACACTTTATTGTGATTTGGCATCAAAAATCTGATTTTTGACTATGTATCAAAATTATGAATTTGAAACGTTAATTCACTAATTGATTGATGTTTGTGTTGTTTGTTTAATTATTTGATAATTTTGAACCATTATGCCTAACTGAATCAAATATTGAATTGTATTGAAAATTTGGTCGCATTTGCTTGCATACATGTACTTATATTGAACAGGTCATAGCAAGGAGGCTAGAGCCGAAGAATAAAATTTGTTTGCCCGACAAATAGGTACATGTTTACTACATAATTTACTGTTTTGTTTGGGTGATGATGATTTTATGAGCCTATTGGCTAGCCGCTTGGCTTTTTCTTTTTCTTTTTGAGATCTGAAGGACCGCGGAAGCTATTTGAGATTTCCCGATGCTCCCATTGCAGGGGAGGTTATGGCAAAATTTTTCGAAAATTTAGGGTGTTAGCCAAATTTTTGAAGAATTTGAAAATTCTCAGAAACTGAAAAGTTGGAGAATGGAAGCCAGACCGAACGTAGAGTTGATTGATCAAACCACTTTCGACTTTGTTCCTTTTCGGGGACGAAAAGTTTTAAGTGGGGGAGATTGTAACAACCCGAAAATCTGGGCCAGTTTAAATTTTTTATTTTGGCAATGTTAGCGAATTTTGATTATTTAAAATGAATTATTTTAAATAATATCGACGAGAAATTTATTTTGAATATAATTCGAACGTATATACTTATACGTGTCGTCGTTAGAATATAAATATTTATATATAATTATAAATAGAATTGAAAATGGCGCGGTAGTTCGATAATTCGATTTCAAACTTCAATTGAATGTACCGGATGCAAAACAATCCGGATTTTAGTGAAACCAAAAACAGTAGGATCTAATTGGTAATATCTTTCCAACGAATCCGGGAAATCGAAATTTCATAGCGGGAATCAAAAGATATGTCCAGTTGAAAATTCTAAATAGTCGCTATGGAATTCAGGCCCTTAAAAATGGACATTTTGCAAACGACCTCGGATTTCGACGAAACCAGTTTTGTTGGGTCCGTGATGTTAAGATATTGCTAGATTTCAAATTTCATAATTTTTCGAATCAATATGTGAGCGTGGCAAAGGAAAACGCGTTTGACCAGTTTCAGTCAATTCTGATCGACCTGAAAATGGCCATTTTTCAAACGGTCTCAGAATTCGACGAAATCAGTTTTGTTAGAACCGAATCGTCCCCACATAGCCAGATTTATTTTTCTGGAATTTTTTCGAATCAGTTTGTGGCTCCGGCAAATTAAAATGTACGTTCAAATTTGAAAATTAAATGTTTTATACTTTAATTTGTAGAATAACTGACTGTAACAGTCGAAATGACCTACGAAACCTATTCCATTGTGTCCGAAGTGGGGGTATTTAGTTAAGAGCGACAGTCGTTGGGTTGGGTTCAGAGTTCGAATCGATAAACGAGTGATTGGAGATTTAAATATTATTAAAATATTAATATATATATATATATACCCTCTTTAAAAACAAACCCTAGGTCAAGTTAATAATCTGCGGTCAATCTCTTTGAGCCGCCGCTCCATCCTTTTCGATGGCCCAAAATTTTCAATTTTGATTCATTAAAATTCCCCAATCCCTTAGCAGTTATTCAAATCGTATAAAATGAGATTGGTGAAGATTTGTCTGCTCTTCAAAATGGTATGGACTTGATCGTCCTTGGTGACCTGACGTTATCGGAAAGGGGGCTTGAAGTCACCGCATTGAGCTGCGTTTCCGGAGCTCCACTGGCGATCGAGCTCGCCTGAGCTCAGGCGATGGGAAGGCGCCATCTAGGAGCTCGGCGTGGCAGTCCTAGATCAGACTTCGGCAGTTTGATTTGTGCGTTGGAACCCTAGGGTTAAAGAGGTGTTCGAATTTGTCCAGGCAATAAAGAACGACGACTGGAAGGTATAAACGATGTTTTTATTTATTTATTTATTTACATTTAAGGTGATTAGTTTAAATAATTTACTAATTAAACCTAGCTTTTAAAATATGTAGTAGCATTGTTTTAAAAGGCTGAATTTTTAATAAATAGATTTGGTAAAAATGTGATTTGTCTTTAGTATATTACATCAAGTAAAAATCTAGTTTTTAATATATTATATAACATTAAGGAAAAATGGATTTTTATTTATGTATAACATGGCATGAAAATCAGGAATTATATATGGATATATATTATTTCAAAAGTAGGATTTTTTTTTATAAAATAACATTCTGAATAAAAATATGATTTTTATAATATTGTCATTGTTTTGGAAAATAAAAATGTCTTTGTTTTAGAAAAAAATAAAATACATTGTTTTGAAAACAAAATACATACCTTGCTTTGAAAATAAAATACAAACCTTGCTTTGAAAATATAATACATACCTTGTTTTGAAAGAGAATATACATTGAATTTTAAAAATAGAAAATTGATTGGATTTTTAAAACAGAATGATTTTTAAAATATAAAAATATGATATATATATATAGCAGAAATAAAAATGTGATTTTTAACATATGTATGTTACTTATGAAATAGATGTGCTAGAGTTCTGGGAAAAATCTAAATTGACAACCAAAGAATGACGGAGTGGATCCCAAAGGGGAGAACTTCTCACTCTTTAATTTTATTTTCTAGTTATATAAATATATACTAGGATGCAGACGGTGTTTAGTAGCACCCGACACCCGTCATCCACAGACCATGGATGGCTTGTTTGTTAAATTGTTTGGTTGCGTAGTTGGTTAGATTATTTGGTTGAAATTGATTTGATTGATGTGTGAACGGCGTGGGCCCTCACTAGACTGGGGATAAGGCTAGGCCTTGTCCCGTTTCTAGTATCGTGCCGTTATGCCGCCGAAATTTTCTAAAATATGTTAGAAAAATAAAAATATCATTTTATTGAATAAATGAACCGAATAGAATATTCATAGGTTGAATAAAATGTTTTATCGTTAAAAATATAATTTTTAACGTGAATGTGAATAAATAAATATTCATTTACAAACCGGACGGTTTGTTTATGTACACTTATTTGAAGGACATTGATTGGGACGATAAATTTTACACATCGCCCAACTGCACAAATAAAATATGTGTTTGATTGTTTGAAACCCCACACGGGTGTTAGGATGAAATTTGAAGTTCACTCATCCTGATTGATTAAATATGCCGATCGATCGATTGACAGGCTGTTATAAGCGTTAGATATCTATATTTGATGCTTATACAGTGTAGTGCACTTTGGTTGATGGTTGATTATTTTTCAATGCTATTATACATGTGTTGTATGAAAATCCACATAATTTACTTTATATGGTAATTGATTGGGCCTCATTCCAATTTAGAAAATAAAGAATAATATAAAATAAAGGTTCGTGTGTTGACAGTACTCATCCATTGAGATTGTTCATGTGTTGAACGAAATATTTTAGTAATAAAATTTACATCTTTATCAATATAAAATAAAGGTTCATGTGTTGACAGTACTCATCCATTGAGATTGTTCATGTGTTGAACGAAATATTTTAGTAATAAAATTTACATCTTTATCAATATAAAATAAAGGTTCATGTGTTGACAGTACTCATCCATTGAGATTGGTCATGTGTTGAACGAAATATTTTAGTAATAAAATTTACATCTTTATCAATATAAAATAAAGGTTCATGTGTTGACAGTACTCATCCATTGAGATTGGTCATGTGTTGAACGAAATATTTTAGTAATAAAATTTACATCTTTATCAATATAAAATAAAGGTTCATGTGTTGACAGTACTCATCCATTGAGATTGGTCATGTGTTGAACGAAGTATTTTAGTAATAAAATTTACATCTCTATCAATATAAAATAAAGGTTCATGTGTTGACAGTACTCATCCATTGAGATTAGTCATGTGTTGAACGAAATATTTTGATAATAACAACTATTTTGAAAAAGAAATATTTGAAATAGAATATTTGAAAATAGAAATCTATGAAGCCGTGTTGATTAGATTGACGCCATTTTGACGTGAACGATATTTATATCGATTTGAATGGAAAACGATTTCGAAAGGAAATGAATTGAAAACGATTTCGAAATGAAATGAATTGAAAACGATTTCGAAATGAAATGAATTGAAAACGATTTCGAAATGAATTGAATATAAAATGAATTCAAATTGAATTGAAATTTGAATTGAATAGAAATGAATTTTAAAACGAATTTATAAAGAAGAATTCAATTTTGATTTGAATTGAAATGGAAGTTGAAATTGCTTTTGAAATGAATTTAAAACTATTTATAAAATTCGTTTTAAATAGAAATCGACGAAGTATATATTATATATATTATATATATAATATAATGGCCTGAATAGAACGCGCCGCGCCGCGGCTGTTCGTGAATTTCGACCATTTATTTCAAACGGACATTACGGGAGATCCGACCGTCGGATTCTCCTAAAACCGGAACCGTTGGGTTCGTATCGAAAAGAGTTTTCTAACGAATATTAGAAATTTGAAATCTAACGGTTGGATTTGGAATTATGTCCAAATCAATTTTGAAAAAGGTCGTTGTAAGTGCAGTTCGATGGCCGTTGATGGAAATCGACTGTACGGGCCTTAATAAAATTATTAAAAATAGTAATAATTTGTGTAAAATCATAAGAAATGATTTGAGAAGAATTGGGGTGAAAAACTCCATATTTGAAAAGATAAAAATAGATTTTTATCGAAATGAACTAGTTTTGAACTAGAAATATAATTCTATTTATTTTTAAATAAATAAATTGAATTTGAAAAGGGTTCTAAAAATAACCAGAATTTCCAATGATTGCATTGGAGTGGATTTGAATCGAAATTGTCTTCGGAATATTTCGATGTTGGAATTCGTGATTATGCAGATGTTGTTATGGAAATTTGAAAGATATATATCTATATCGTTATTTCCAATACGACATTTGTTAATCGTAGAATTTGATATTGAATATAAGCCGATATATTTTCTATTCAGAGCCTTATATTGAATATCAAATGTGATTTGGGTTTGTCGTGAATGGTGTCTTCACTAACACTGTTCTTGAACCCAGTTGAGAAAAGATTAAATCTTTTTATTTAGATTTAATGAAGTGTACCAATTAAATAATATTTAATTGGAATTGAATTGATATTGATTTTTGGGTTTATCGTAAACAGTGTTTTAAACAACACTCGTTCTTTAACCCGATAATTAATGAATGTGATTTTGGGTTTATCGTGAACTGTGTTTTTAAATGACACTGATTCGTTAACCCAGTTAAAGATTAAAACTAAGTGGAGTTTTAATGAATCTTTAATTAGATTGAAAGGATCGAAAATGGAGTACCACCAGTTTTGCTCCAGGCGATAGTTAAATCTTTAATTAGATTTGAACGTGAAATGGTAATTGAATTTACCGATAACACCGTGGTGTTAGATATGAAGTATTACCAGTTTTATTTCATGGGATGAATAGGTTGGGATTGGGAAATTAAAACCAATGATTACTACGGTAAGGTTCGCTAATTTCGACTAGTTGAATCGAAATTCAAAGGAAGATTAGAGAATAAATTCAAGAAATTATCTTGGATAAAATTAATGGGAACGCTTCCCTATGAATGTGAAATTTAGAAACTAACTGTCGGTTAGCTAAGCAGAATGGTTTTCTGGATATTGATCTGATGTTGGTTTCGGCCTTCGGGGTTAATATTTGGAGAATTATTCTCTTGATTAATTTACGGTTAGTGACTGATGAATTGGAATGAGGCGTATGTTGTGTTTGTGTAACACTTATTTAAAATATACGCGAGTTATTCGGGAAGACCGGGTTTATCCCATTCTGAATAACTGATACGACGATAAGTCGAAGATGAAGACGGTAGTCGAAGACCGGAAGTCTTCACGTCGTTTGGGTGATTACTGATGATCTTGATTGGGCTGTACACCCAAGAAGATGGAAACAGTTGGTGATCGTCCAGACGTACTTGGAAATCGATGGATATGCGAGGTACTAGGTGCCTCCGGTTTCGTTCAGACCCAGAACGGACTTGTAAATGGACTGTGTGTCTGACATTGGATTTTAGTCCGTGTGATTGATCTCTATTAAATATATATCTGTTTGGCGGCGGAGAATTTATTCTCTTGCTTAACGCCCTTCTCTGAGACGTACGAGCTCAGGGGTTATATATTGATGGATATCAATCGCATGGAGTGAATTGCCTGTGTGGCATGCTAAGATGCAAATGATCAAGGCTTCTGTTGAAAAGCAAAGTCTTGTGGTTGATGATCGAAGCACGGCCTTTGTGGCGTAGCTTTGTGTAACGTTGATTCGCGAGTATCACACCCGGTATGAATCAAAAACGGGAGACGGACATCAGGGAGGACATGCGTTTCTTTCTAGTTAGGAGTGGCGTCAGTGCTTGAACTGGCTGACGAGTTTGACTCATGTGGATGTTTGCTTATTATTACTTGCTGAAAAGCGAGGCGCCTCGTGATATCGGTTTCGGCCGATGCTTCTGGTCGGCTGACGGGCCAGGCTTACGCCCCAAAGGGTGGGGAAACGCATGTTCAGGCATTTTAATCCACATCGGTGGACCGGCCCTGACGATCCAAGGGTCACTCGAGCTCTGATCCTGAGGGGCGGACTAGAGCGTCTCGAATCGGTGAGGATCTTGCCCCTAGCCTCGGTTCATACCATAAATGATAACCCAACTTCCAATACGACGTCTTGCGGTTTTGATTGTAAACTTATATATGGCGACATAGTGTTATGGGGCATTCATGCCGCCTATGATTGATACTTATGATTTGAAGTTGTTTTATACACTATGCACTTATAATAGTATCAAATGATTTGTTTTAAACGTATCAAGCATTCTTTGGCTGTTATAAGGGAAAACCCTATCCTCGGCTGCGTTGCATTGTGTGATGGGACTTGGGTCTTATAACAGCTTCATTTTTCTTTATTTAGCATTGCGCTGTTTGTTTTATGCACTGGTATTCTTGGGAGGAAACCCGTTCCGTGTTATACGGCGTGGTCCCTTGATTTACCTAACTTTAAAAATAAAGATTAATAACTGTTTTCAGTTCTCACACCAGTCACATGACTGACCTGGAGTTTATTGTTTTAACCTAAACTCTGGGTGCCCCTATTTTCGACACGGGCAGCTAGTAGTTTTGGTTTTGCAGATTTATATTCACAGGATCCTGGTTTACAGCTGGAACGATATCCGGAAAGCTTTGTATCCGTATATCTCTTCTAGTTGTGTATCGTATTATTTTCCCCTGCGATGTATTTAAATGTAATTTAAATATCTGATATTTCTGTGTAATATTCATTTATACTCTGTATATTCTTGTAATCTGATGCATTGTTGTAATATACAATGAAATGTTCTTCTGTTTGCGTTCTGTTTTGTCTTGTTCTCAAACGATAGGGCGTTTCGAACGGTTTGGGTCGGTTTAGCGACTGGTTCGGACCGAGCGAAATTCCTTTTCGTCACATTTGGTATCAGAGCTGAGGTTTACAAAGCTCAGAGAACAAGACACATTAGAACCATACGAAAGAATTCATCAGAAATTGGATTAGTAATATCCGATGAGGATGACTCGTTAGAGATGGGATCAGTAGTATCCTAGAACGAGTATGAAGAGTATATTTTTAAAATGAAAACAATTTTTGTTTTGAAGATTTAAATCAATTATTCGTATTTGATTATCTATTTATATTGAGTTGGACAGTCCAGTATATAAAGATTTTTCGTATACGTCTGATCCACGTGTATTTGAAATTTTAATATATTGGATAGATATAGCAACACACTCTAGTCGCCCGAAGATGATATTGATGATAGCGATCACATCATCAACATTTATATTCGTGTTTCGAAGGTGTGATTTCTATATATTTCCATTAGACTGGTGTGAGAACCAAATCTTATATAGCTAGAACACTTTATTGTGATTTGGCATCAAAAATCTGATTTTTGACTATGTATCAAAATTATGAATTTGAAACGTTAATTCACTAATTGATTGATGTTTGTGTTGTTTGTTTAATTGTTTGATAATTTTGAACCATTATGCCTAACTGAATCAAATATTGAATTGTATTGAAAATTTGGTCGCATTTGCTTGCATACATGTACTTATATTGAACAGGTCATAGCAAGGAGGCTAGAGCCGAAGAATAAAATTTGTTTGCCCGACAAATAGGTACATGTTTACTACATAATTTACTGTTTTGTTTGGGTGATGATGATTTTATGAGCCTATTGGCTAGCCGCTTGGCTTTTTCTTTTTCTTTTTGAGATCTGAAGGACCGCGGAAGCTATTTGAGATTTCCCGATGCTCCCATTGCAGGGGAGGTTATGGTGAAATTTTTCGAAAATTTAGGGTGTTAGCCAAATTTTTGAAGAATTTGAAAATTCTCAGAAACTGAAAAGTTGGAGAATGGAAGCCAGACCGAACGTAGAGTTGATTGATCAAACCACTTTCGACTTTGTTCCTTTTCGGGGACGAAAAGTTTTAAGTGGGGGAGATTGTAACAACCCGAAAATCTGGGCCAGTTTAAAATTTTTATTTTGGCAATGTTAGCGAATTTTGATTATTTAAAATGAATTATTTTAAATAATATCGACGAGAAATTTATTTTGAATATAATTCGAACGTATATACTTATACGCGTCGTCGTTAGAATATAAATATTTATATATAAGTATAAATAGAATTGAAAATGGCGCGGTAGTTCGATAATTCGATTTCAAACTTCAATTGAATGTACCGGATGCAAAACAATCCGGATTTTAGTGAAACCAAAAACAGTAGGATCTAATTGGTAATATCTTTCCAAAGAATCCGGGAAATCGAAATTTCATAGCGGGAATCAAAAGATATGTCCAGTTGAAAATTCTGAATAGTCGCTATGGAATTCAGGCCCTTAAAAATGGACATTTTGCAAACGACCTCGGATTTCGACGAAACCAGTTTTGTTGGGTCCGTGATGTTAAGATATTGCTAGATTTCAAATTTCATAATTTTTCGAATCAATATGTGAGCGTGGCAAAGGAAAACGCGTTTGACCAGTTTCAGTCAATTCTGATCGACCTGAAAATGGCCATTTTTCAAACGGTCTCAGAATTCGACGAAATCAGTTTTGTTAGAACCGTATCGTCCCCACATAGCCAGATTTATTTTTCTGGAATTTTTTCGAATTAGTTTGTGGCTCCGGCAAATTAAAATGTACGTTCAAATTTGAAAATTAAATGTTTTATACTTTAATTTGTAGAATAACTGACTGTAACAGTCGAAATGACCTATGAAACCTATTCCATTGTGTCCGGAGTGGGGGTACTTAGTTAAGGGCGACAGTCGTTGGGTTGGGTTCAGAGTTCGAATCGATAAACGAGTGATTGGAGAATTAAATATTATTAAAACATTAATATATATATATATACCCTCTTTAAAAACAAACCCTAGGTCAAGTTAATAATCTGCGGTCAATCTCTTTGAGCCGCCGCTCCATCCTTTTCGATGGCCCAAAATTTTCAATTTTGATTCATTAAAATTCCCCAATCCCTTAGCAGTTATTCAAATCGTATAAAATGAGATTGGTGAAAATTTGTCTGCTCTTCAAAATGGTATGGACTTGATCGTCCTTGGTGACCTGACGTTATCGGAAAGGGGGCTTGAAGTCACCGCATTGAGCTGCGTTTCTGGAGCTCCACTGGCGATCGAGCTCGCCTGAGCTCAGGCGATGGGAAGGCGCCATCTAGGAGCTCGGCGTGGCAGTCCTAGATCAGACTTCGGCAGTTTGATTTGTGCGTTGGAACCCTAGGGTTAAAGAGGTGTTCGAATTTGTCCAGGCAATAAAGAACGACGACTGGAAGGTATAAACGATGTTTTTATTTATTTATGTATTTACATTTAAGGTGATTAGTTTAAATAATTTACTAATTAAACCTAGCTTTTAAAATATGTAGTAGCATTGTTTCAAAAGGCTGAATTTTTAATAAATAGATTTGGTAAAAATGTGATTTGTCTTTAATATATTACATCAAGTAAAAATCAAGTTTTTAATATATTATATAACATTAAGGAAAAATGGATTTTTATTTATGTATAACATGGCATGAAAATCAGGAATTATATATGGATATATATTATTTCAAAAGTAGGATTTTTTTTTTATAAAATAACATTCTGAATAAAAATATGATTTTTATAATATTGTCATTGTTTTGGAAAATAAAAATGTCTTTGTTTTAGAAAAAAATAAAATACATTGTTTTGAAAACAAAATACATACCTTGCTTTGAAAATAAAATACAAACCTTGCTTTGAAAATATAATACATACCTTGTTTTGAAAGAGAATATACATTGAATTTTAAAAATAGAAAATTGATTGGATTTTTAAAACAGAATGATTTTTAAAATATAAAAATATGATATATATATAGCAGAAATAAAAATGTGATTTTTAACATATGTATGTTATTTATGAAATAGATGTGCTAGAGTTCTAGGAAAAATCTAAATTGACAACCAAAGAATGACGGAGTGGATCCCAAAGGTGAGAACTTCTCACTCTTTAATTTTATTTTCTAGTTATATAAATATATACTAGGATGCAGACGGTGTTTAGTAGCACCCGACACCCGTCATCCACAGACCATGGATGGCTTGTTTGTTAAATTGTTTGGTTGCGTTGGTTAGATTATTTGGTTGAAATTGATTTGATTAATGTGTGAATGGCGTGGGCCTTCACTAGACTGGGGATAAGGCTAGGCCTTGTCCCGTTTCTAGTATCGTGCCGTTATGCCGCCGAAATTTTCTAAAATATGTTAGAAAAATAAAAATATCATTTTATTGAATAAATGAACCGAATAGAATATTAATAGGTTGAATAAAATGTTTTATCGTTAAAAATATAATTTTTAACGTGAATGTGAATAAATAAATATTCATTTACAAACCGGACGGTTTGTTTATGTACACTTATTTGAAGGACATTGATTGGGACGATAAATTTTACACATCGCCCAACTGCACAAATAAAATATGTGTTTGATTGTTTGAAACCCCACACGGGTGTTAGGATGAAATTTGAAGTTCACTCATCCTGATTGATGAAATATGTCGATCGATCGATTGACAGGCTGTTATAAGCGTTAGATATCTATATTTGATGCTTATACAGTGTAGTGCACTTTGGTTGATGGTTGATTATTTTTCAATGCTATTATACATGTGTTGTATGAAAATCCACATAATTAACTTTATATGGTAATTGATTGGGCCTCATTCCAATTTAGAAAATAAAGAATAATATAAAATAAAGGTTCATGTGTTGACAGTACTCATCCATTGAGATTGTTCATGTGTTGAACGAAATATTTTAGTAATAAAATTTACATCTTTATCAATATAAAATAAAGGTTCATGTGTTGACAGTTCTCATCCATTGAGATTGTTCATGTGTTGAACGAAATATTTTAGTAATAAAATTTACATCTTTATCAATATAAAATAAAGGTTCATGTGTTGACAGTACTCATCCATTAAGATTGGTCATGTGTTGAACGAAATATTTTAGTAATAAAATTTACATCTTTATCAATATAAAATAAAGGTTCATGTGTTGACAGTACTCATCCATTGAGATTGGTCATGTGTTGAACGATATATTTTAGTAATAAAATTTACATCTTTATCAATATAAAATAAAGGTTCATGTGTTGACAGTACTCATCCATTGAGATTGGTCATGTGTTGAACGAAGTATTTTAGTAATAAAATTTACATCTCTATCAATATAAAATAAAGGTTCATGTGTTGACAGTACTCATCCATTGAGATTGGTCATGTGTTGAACGAAATATTTTGATAATAACAACTATTTTGAAAAAGAAATATTTGAAATAGAATATTTGAAAATAGAAATCTATGAAGCCGTGTTGATTAGATTGACGCCATTTTGACGTGAACGATATTTATATCGATTTGAATGGAAAACGATTTCGAAAGGAAATGAATTGAAAACGATTTCGAAATGAAATGAATTGAAAACGATTTCGAAATGAAATGAATTGAAAACGATTTCGAAATGAATTGAATATAAAATGAATTCAAATTGAATTGAAATTTGAATTGAATAGAAATGAATTTTAAAACGAATTTATAAAGAAGAATTCAATTTTGATTTGAATTGAAATGGAAGTTGAAATTGCTTTTGAAACAAATTTAAAACTATTTATAAAATTCGTTTTAAATAGAAATCGACGAAGTATATATTATATATATTATATATACAATATAATGGCCTGAATAGAACGCGCCGCGCCGCGGCAGTTCGTGAATTTCGACCATTTATTTCAAACGGACATTACGGGAGATCCGACCGTCGGATTCTCCTAAAACCGGAACCTTTGGGTTCGTATCGAAAAGAGTTTTCTAACGAATATTAGAAATTAGAAATCTAACGGTTGGATTTGGAATTATGTCCAAATCAATTTTGAAAAAGGTCGCTGTAAGTGCAGTTCGATGGCCGTTGATGGAAATCGACTGTACGGGCCTTAATAAAATTATTAAAAATAGTAATAATTTGTGTAAAATCATAAGAAATGATTTGAGAAGAATTGGGGTGAAAAACTCCATATTTGAAAAGATAAAAATAGATTTTTATCGAAATGAACTAGTTTTGAACTAGAAATATAATTCTATTTATTTTTAAATAAATAAATTGAATTTGAAAAGGGTTCTAAAAATAACCAGAATTTCCAATGATTGCATTGGAGTGGATTTGAATCGAAATTGTCTTCGGAATATTTCGATGTTGGAATTCGTGATTATGCAGATGCTGTTATGGAAATTTGAAAGATATATATCTATATCGTTATTTCCAATACGACATTTGTTAATCGTAGAATTTGATATTGAATATAAGCCGATATATTTTCTATTCAGAGCCTTATATTGAATATCAAATGTGATTTGGGTTTGTCGTGAATGGTGTCTTCACTAACACTGTTCTTGAACCCAGTTGAGAAAAGATTAAATCTTTTTATTTAGATTTAATGAAGTGTACCAATTAAATAATATTTAATTGGAATTGAATTGATATTGATTTTTGGGTTTATCGTGAACAGTGTTTTAAACAACACTCGTTCTTTAACCCGATAATTAATGAATGTGATTTTGGGTTTATCGTGAACTGTGTTTTTAAATGACACTGATTCTTTAACCCAGTTAAAGATTAAAACTAAGTGGAGTTTTAATGAATCTTTAATTAGATTGAAAAGATCGAAAATGGAGTACCACCAGTTTTGCTCCAGGCGATAGTTAAATCTTTAATTAGATTTGAACGTGAAATGGTAATTGAATTTACCGATAACACCGTGGTGTTAGATATGAAGTATTACCAGTTTTACTTCATGGGATGAATAGGTTGGGATTGGGAAATTAAAACCAATGATTGCTACGGTAAGGTTCGCTAATTCCGACTAGTTGAATCGAAATTCAAAGGAAGATTAGAGAATAAATTCAAGAAATTATCTTGGATAAAATTAATGGGAACGCTTCCCTATGAATGTGAAATTTAGAAACTAACTGTCGGTTAGCTAAGCAGAATGGTTTTCTGGATATTGATCTGATGTTGGTTTCGGCATTCGGGGTTAATATTTGGAGAATTATTCTCTTGATTAATTTACGGTTAGTGACTGATGAATTGGAATGAGGCGTATGTTGTGTTTGTGTAACACTTATTTAAAATATACGCGAGTTATTCGGGAAGACCGGGTTTATCCCATTCTGAATAACTGATACGACGATAAGTCGAAGATGAAGACGGTGGTCGAAGACCGGAAGTCTTCACGTCGTTTGGGTGATTACTGATGATCTTGATTGGGCTGTACACCCAAGAAGATGGAAACAGTTGGTGATCGTCCAGACGTACTTGGAAATCGATGGATATGCGAGGTACTAGGTGCCTCCGGTTTCGTTCAGACCCAGAACGGACTTGTAAATGGACTGTGTGTCTGACATTGGATTTTAGTCCGTGTGATTGATCTCTATTAAATATATATCTGTTTGGCGGCGGAGAATTTATTCTCTTGCTTAACGCCCTTCTCTGAGATGTACGAGCTCAGGGGTTATATATTGATGGATATCAATCGCATGGAGTGAATTGCCTGTGTGGCATGCTAAGATGCAAATGATCAAGGCTTCTGTTGAAAAGCAAAGTCTTGTGGTTGATGATCGAAGCACGGCCTTTGTGGCGTAACTTTGTGTAACGTTGATTCGCGAGTATCACACCCGGTATGAATCAAAAACGGGAGACGGACATCAGGGAGGACATGCGTTTCTTTCTAGTTAGGAGTGGCGTCAGTGCTTGAACTGGCTGACGAGTTTGACTCATGTGGATGTTTACTTATTATTACTTGCTGAAAAGCGAGGCGCCTCGTGATATCGGTTGACGGGCCAGGCTTACGCCCCAAAGGGTGGGGAAACGCATGTTCAGGCATTTTAATCCACATCGGTGGACCGGCCCTGACGATCCAAGGGTCACTCGAGCTCTGATCCTGAGGGGCGGACTAGAGCGTCTCGAATCGGTGAGGATCTTGCCCCTAGCCTCGGTTCATACCATAAATGATAACCCAACTTCCAATACGACGTCTTGCGGTTTTGATTGTAAACTTATATATGGCGACATAGTGTTATGGGGCATTCATGCCGCCTATGATTGATACTTATGATTTGAAGTTGTTTTATACACTATGCACTTATAATAGTATCAAATGATTTGTTTTAAACGTATCAAGCATTCTTTGGCTGTTATATGGGAAAACCCTATCCTCGGCTGCGTTGCATTGTGTGATGGGACTTGGGTCTTATAACAGCTTCATTTTTCTTTATTTAGCATTGCGCTGTTTGTTTTATGCACTGGTATTCTTGGGAGGAAACCCGTTCCGTGTTATACGGCGTGGTCCCTTGATTTACCTAACTTTAAAAATAAAGATTAATAACTGTTTTCAGTTCTCACACCAGTCACATGACTGACCTGGAGTTTATTGTTTTAACCTAAACTCTGGGTGCCCCTATTTTCGACACAGGCAGCTAGTAGTTTTGGTTTTGCAGATTTATATTCACAGGATCCTGGTTTACAGCTGGAACGATATTCAGAAAGCTTTGTATCTGTATATCTCTTCTAGTTGTGTATCGTATTATTTTCCCCTGTGATGTATTTAAATGTAATTTAAATATCTGATATTTCTGTGTAATATTCATTTATACTCTGTATATTCTTGTAATCTGATGCATTGTTGTAATATACAATGAAATGTTCTTCTGTTTGCGTTCTGTTTTGTCTTGTTCTCAAACGATAGGGCGTTTCGAACGGTTTGGGTCGGTTTAGCAACTGGTTCGAACCGAGCGAAATTCCTTTTCGTCACAGCTAAGATGTACGCCTAAAAGTTTATTAGATTTTCTTACTGTTTTTGTCAAATATGATATGATAGCTGGTTTGAATATTGAGTTTGTAAGCTTTTTGGTTAATTAGATTATATTGCCTATAATTGTTCACAAAATTGTTTGTGGTTATTGTACACACCATAGATCTGGAAATCAGTCCCAAAACCATTGTCAAAATTGTAATTTTATTCCAGATCCTTAGTTTTGGTGTTAATTTGAGATTTATGTAAAATTAAAAAACAAGATTATGCCTGTTTATGTTTGATGTTGTTAGGGTTTTTACTTGGTTATTGTAAAAATTCCCTTTATGTTCTTTTTGATAAAAAGGACACAGTTTCAAATCAGCAAGAAATATGCACAAAACAATTAGGAAAGAATGTGCAAATTTACGTATATTTGTATGAGGTTTACAACAAATGTTCCGAAAACATATATTTCTTATTTCTTTTGATTTGAAATATATTTGTATTGTCTTTGTAATTATTTTGGGCAATTTTACAATCACTACAGTTATTAACCTTCTTATAAGATTTTGAATCTTAAACAATATTAAACATAAAAAGGTTTGTTTAGTCATTTGTTTAGACCAAAACATAAATTGTTAATAATAATAAAATAAAGTAACTATGTTAAATGCGCTTAAATAAAAAAATATCATATCCGTCGAAATCCACATAAATAGTGCAAATATATTATTATAATAAACATTTGTTATTGTTGTATGTTTGTATAGTTTTCGATTTTGTGGAAATGTGTATGGAAATATAATCCATAATAAAGAGAAATAAGTATTATGACCGTTAGAGAAAAGAATGGATTTGATTTGATATAAATAAGGTCATAAACAAAATAAGGAATGTTGTAACCAAATTTGATTGGGGAATAAATTGAACAGGATGAACATGCCTATGTTGGATCTAGATTAACCCTAGAGGAGGGAGGGGGGTGAATAGGGTTTATCATAGTTTTTCACTGAATTAAAATATAGGATATTAAAATAATAAACAGATCAAGAATGCAGCAAAAATAAAAGTGCAGAAAATAAATCACACATAGATATACCCAGCTTCGGCGAAACCCTGCCTACTGTTGCATTCCTAAGGTTTCTACTAGGTAAAAGAACAGATCCCGCATACAAGACCATGTACACTTGCGAATCCCTCTGTAACGACCCGCATTCTACGCATTATAGGATCGTAGAATATTTATTTCTTTCACATACGAAGTCGTATGGTCATGTAACTTTGGGGAACGACTATTGGGGACATTTCCCATGTTCATGATTTTTCCCGATTTTTAAATGACCATTTTACCCCTAGTTGGCACTGTTTTGGCCATAACTTTTGACTGGAAAGGAATTTTGACCTGAAACCATTTCCATTGGCTCCGGATGATGGTTTCTCTTTCCGTAGAGTGGTCACAATAGCCAAACGGACTCACCGTTTGGGAGATATGGCTGAAACAAGTTTCAGATGGTGAAAAACAGCTTAATTGGGCTTAACCGGGTGATTAACAGCTAGGCCCAAAGGGGAATTTCGGGTTTAGGAGTATATAGGGGCTGATTAGGGTTAGAAAACATTTCTTTAGACATTTTCCAGCCGCCACTTTCATTCCCCTTAACCTAGCCATGGCCTCCACTCTCTAAATCTCTCTAAAACACCCAAAATCACTTCCTAATCAAGGATTAAGGCTTAGAGGCATCAAATCAAGGAGGATTAGCACAAGGACCGAGGTAGAGCTGCTGTTATATATTGGAATTCGTGCAAATCAGAGGTTCACTTCAGATTTGGAAGTTTTATTGTGGCAAAGGTGAGTGATTTGCATAGTTTTTGCACTAATTACGGTAAATAAGGGGTAATTAGTGAAGATTAGCGAATTTGTACACTAATAAATTCTGGAAAAATGATTAGAAATTCTTAAATAATATTTTATGCCTCTGTTAGAAATTTGGTTCGATTTGATTAAGTTTTGTTAACCTTATGATTAGTTTTACTTAAACATGCTTAGGGGAAATTAAGGAGTTTTGGCCACTTTTGATCCATTTTGCTTCATTAGAATTGTTGTTTGTTGTTTGTTGTTTGTAGTTGTTATTACATGTTGCTATGACTGTATGATATGTCTTGTGATTGTCTGGAAGTGTTAGTTTGGTCAAAAACGCCGTCGAATGGCGAAAAACAGTTGCTGGAACGAAGTGCAGGAAATACACCGGATCGGATCGCCCGTTATGCTATGCGAACCGACCCGATCACAGCTCCGATCGCCACGTACTGATGAACCACGAACCGATCCGCCTATGGATGGTGACCATGAACCGATCCACTTCTGAAGTTCACGATCCGATCCGATGGAAACTGGAGACCACGATCCAAATAGAAGGCACGAACTGAACTGGCTTTCCGACCCGATCCACTTCAGAAGCACGACCCGAACCAGTGGGAGTGCCTCGACCCGATCCGACCTGGTGAAGGCGATGCGATCCGCGAACTGATCCGAGGTGGAGCACGATCCGATGATGGCGACCCGACCTGGAGAGTATGCCACGATCCGAGCAGGGGGAGGAGGTTACTCACGATCCGACGGTGATGACTACGAACTGAATGAAGACCGATCCGGAAGTGAAGACTATAACCCGAGATGCAAAGGAAGTCCAAATGAGAAGTTAGAGCTCAAGATTCAGATGGGAATCAACGAGTTCGCTTCATGGTTGGGCTTTGCTGCGGGACGCGTGCAAAGGAGTTATCGACGTCTATAGCTTTGGACCACTATGGTAGGAGGTACGAAGGCGGATTCAGGGCCATTATGGCATCAGTAGAACCAAGGGCTACGACCAATGAAGTGGGTCATTGAAATGTTTGGTCATGACTCCAAGTGTTTGGCTTGGTCACAGCAGGGTTTCTACAAGTCGGGATTCGTCGTTACCTCAGTTTGTCTAGTGTTCCAAAGTGGTAGATGTCGTATGCTTTACGCACTGAGTGAGAGATGTGAGGATGGTTGCTATGGATGGTTTGTTTGCTATCATTATGACATACACACCCCACCCCCGTATTCTTTACACTATTCATTATGACACCTTGGAGTATTGTACGGTATGTGGTACTAACTCTTTGGTTGCAGGTCCAGGTTCAGGTATGGTTTAGTATACCTGTTATCATTCTGTTTAGATGCTTATCGCTCACACCAGGCTTTATGTCTGACCCAGAGTTTTATGTCTCTTCTTATTACTCTGGGTGCTCACACGAGCAGACTAGAGACAGGTTAGCTGGTGATGCACGGGTAGATGATCCGGAGACGAGCAGGAGGCTTCCACGTAATATATATATAGTATTCTCCCTGTGTTGTCGAAGATCACTGCTTGGGCATTGGTGGTGCATCTTCCACTTTAGCTTTCTTTTGTTTAGAGACAGTAGATTTTGAAAAGTTGTAATAAGCTGTATTTGGATTTCCGCTGCTCTGATGTTGACATTTATTATTAGTTATCAGCTTATGCACTGTCTCACCTGTTTTATGTCAAGTATGTTATTATTATATTTTATTCCATGCGCTGTGAGACATTCTACAGGTTCCTTTGTATGTTCATTTCCTTCTTTTTTTCTTCCTTCTGGCGACCCGTTCCGTGCTAACTGGACATGTGTACAGCGCACTTTTGGAGTAAATGTCGGTTGGTGCGGGGCGGGCCGTCACACATGGTATCAGAGCTCTAGGTTGCGTAGTTAACCTAGGGAAGTTATCAGGGAGAAATAATATACGTATACGAGAGAGCGTATTTGTGATTACTTTGCTTTTAAAAGCTATATATATATACTATTACTATTATAAGGGTGAAGTCGTACTGCACTAGCACCACTATGGAGTCGTTAATCGTTTCCTTTTTCAGATTGACGATGAGCCGATATACTAGAGGTGCTGGTAGGGGAGCCAATAATGGGAGTGCTGCTGACATGAGGACGATGTTTACTGACCTCATGAGAGAGATGCTTAGAGATGTACAGAGGGCAGCTCCCAATGGTGGAAATGATGGTGGTCCAATAGTGCAGGCGCCAAGAGTCGACTTCGCCAAGTTGAATAAGGATTATACTAGCCTTGGTGGAAAGCCGTTCCATGGAACGGAGTCGGCCACGGATGTTCAGGATTGGTTGGATAGTTGCGAACGTATCTTCGAGGATTTGGGTATCGAGGATGCAATGAAGAGAAAGCTAGCGTCCCGTCAGCTGCAAGGGCGGGCAATGAATTGGTGGAATGCTATAAAGGCAGCTACTCCCGAAGATCAGATTACTTGGGAGCAGTTTAAAGCTCGCTTTAGCGAGAAGTTCATTCCAGCTGCTCAGAAGTCAGTGCTGTTTAAGAAATTCTTGGAGCTCAAGCAGAATGGCAGAGCTGTCTCCGAGTATATTGCCGAATTTGACACTTTGTCAAAATATGGGTTATCTCTTATTGATACTGCTGAGAAAAAGAATGAGAAATTCATAACCGGTTTGGACCAATACTTGGGGGAAAGACTTATTAACCACATCGATGAGTCGTTTGAGTCGATTGTAGGGAAAGCATTGAGGTCAGAAAGTCTCTACCCTAAGCCGAAGACTGAGGTTGCATCCGCAGATGAGCCAAAGCCACAAGCAAGTGGTGGAGGCAAGGGTGGTTCCCAGAATAAGAGAAAGCAGAACCAAGCTAAGGATGGCCAGAAGAAAAAGAATAAGCAAGATGTGGAGTGCTTCAGCTGTGGTAAGAAGGGCCATTATGCTAGTAATTGTCGGGCCAAGCCAGCGGATAGGAAGTGCTTCAACTGTGGCCAAATGGGACATCACAAGGACAAGTGTCCACAGCCTCCTAAGGAAAAGCAAATGGTGAAAGCATATGCCCTTAATGCTATTCCTTCTTCGTCGAATGCCCCAACTGCGGCGGAGAAGGGAAAGAATGTCATCATTCAAGGTATGCTTTCTGTTTATGATGTTCCTGTTAGAGTTTTGTTTGATACCGGAGCTTCCAGTTCTTTCATATCTAGTGACCTGGTAGATAGGTTGGGATTGGAGCCCGAGATTGTCGATAGACCTTTAGTAGTGACGAACCCGGTTGGTGGTTCGACTAGCCTTAGCATGATTTGTCGTAATGTGGTCTTATCGAGTCATGGATGCATGTTTGTTTGTGATTGCTTTGTTTTGGGCTTTACTGGGTTTGGCATTATTTTGGGAGTAGATTGGCTCCAAAGATACGGGGTGGTGGTAGACTGTGAGGGCTTGTTGGTGACAGCTAGAGCGGATGATGGACGGAGGATAGTGTTTGGTGGTCTACCCAGTAAGGGGGTATTGGCTAGTTTTCTAAACTCCCTCAACATTCCGCATAGTGAGTTGTCAGGTTTGCCCGTGGTTGACCAGTATCCGGATGTTTTCAAAGAAGTGACCGGACTTCCACCACACCGAGAGATTGAGTTCCGTATTGATTTGGTAAAAGATGCCAGGCCTATAGTGATGCCACTTCGTCGTATGGCACCAAGGGAGCAGCGAGAGCTCGAGGTGCAAGTCAGCGATCTTTTGAAGAAGGGATTTATCAGAAGGAGTGTTTCTGAATGGGGAGCACCAGTTGTGTTTGCTACCAAGGCGGATGGTTCCCTTCGTTTGTGTGTAGACTACTGCGAGTTGAATAAAGTTACGAGGAAGAACAAGTATCCTCTACCGTGGATAGATGATTTGTTTGATCAGTTGAGTGGCGCGAGAGTATTTTCTCAGTTGGATCTCGCGACAGGTTTCCATCAGCTTAGAGTGGAAGCTGAGAGTATAGCTAAAACGGCATTTCGGACGCCGTCTGGGTTTTATGAGTGGTTGGTCATGCCATTCGGGCTGACCAATGCCCCAGCATATTTTGTGGATCTTATGAATAGGGTATTCATAGATCAGTTGAATAAGTTTGTCCTTGTGTTCGTTGATGATATTTTGGTCTACTCGAGGACAGAGGAAGAACACAAGGGACATTTAAGAATAGTGATGGAGGTGTTGAGAAAACACCAATTGAGAGCAAAGTTTTCTAAGTGCCACTTCTGGAAGAGGGAAGTGAGGTTCTTGGGCCATGTTGTATCAGAGAATGGTATTGCCGTGGACCCAGCAAAGGTGGCTGCGGTACAAGATTGGCCTATGCCCAAGAATGCAACAGATGTAAGAAGTTTCTTGGGATTAGCGGGATATTATCGTAAGTTTATCCAAGGCTTCTCCAAGATAGCAGCACCATTGACCCAGTTGACCAAGAAGAATCAAGCTTTTGTCTGGGATGAAAGGTGCGAGAATGCATTCAAAAGTCTAAAGGACAAGTTGACAAGCGCACCAGTGTTAGTCATTCCTAAGGGGGGTGAAGAGATGACGGTATACACGGATGCCTGTGGTACCGGACTGGGTGCTGTATTGATGCAAGGCGGTAGGGTTATAGCTTACGCAAGTCGGCAATTGAAACCGCACGAGAGAAGATACCCTACCCATGATTTAGAATTGGCAGCGATCGTGTTCGCGTTAAAGATGTGGAGACACTATCTCTTGGGAGAAAGATTTGAGCTGTTTACAGATCATAAGTCGTTAAAGTATCTCTTCTCTCAGAAAGACCTGAATCTCCGTCAGCAGAGATGGTTAGAGTTCTTAGCTTCCTATGATTTTGACATCGCATACACACCAGGAAAGGGCAATGCGGTGGCTGATGCATTGAGTAGAAGACATGCCAGCTTAGGGGCTATGTTCCTTGAATGGAAGCAACTGGAGTTTATCGCGGGGTTTGATTTCAGACCAAAGTGCGAATTGGATCCAGAAATGTTAGCAAGTTTGACGATCAGACCCACTTTGATTGAGCGGATCGGCTCTAGTCAGAGGGACGATCCTAACCTATTGGAAATCATCTCCAAGTTAGAGATGGGTATCGATGAGGAGATGAACAAGTATGGGCTTGATCGAGATAGATGGCTTAGAAAGAATGGAAAGCTTGTTGTACCCAATGTCAATGGATTGAGGGATGAAGTGCTTAGAGAATGTCATCACTCAAAACTGACTATACACCCCGGTGGTAATAAGATGTATAGAGACATGAAACAGACTTACTACTGGGAAGGAATGAAAAGAGACGTTGGGAAGTTTATATCCAAATGCATGAATTGCCAGCTAGTTAAAGCCGAGCAAAAGAAGCCTAGTGGATTGTTACAGCCATTGGAAATTCCCGAATGGAAATGGGAGCAAGTCTCGATGGATTTCATCGATGGTTTACCAAGGACTAGATCGGGACATGATAGCATTTGGGTGATTGTGGATCGATTGACTAAAAGCGCAAGGTTTATACCAGTCAAATCGACCAGAACGGCAGCTAAGTTAGCAGAGTTGTATATGAAGTGGGTAGTGAGATTTCATGGAGTACCTAAAGGCATTGTGAGCGACCGAGACCCGTTGTTCACTAGTGGGTTTTGGAAGAGCTTACAAGAGGCTCTAGGGTCAGAGTTACATCTCAGTACCGCATATCATCCTCAGACCGACGGTCAGACGGAGAGGGCGAACCGTATTTTGGAAGATCTCTTGAGAGCATGCATATTGGATTTTGGTGGATCATGGGATGACCATTTGCATCTAGTAGAGTTTGCATATAATAATAGCTACCAATCCAGTATCGGTATGGCTCCGTTTGAAGCTTTGTACGGAAGACCGTGCAACTCACCATCATGTTGGATAGAGACTGGCGAGAAGTTTATGCTTGGACCAGATGTGGTGAGGGAAACTTCAGATAAGATTAAGATCATTCAACAACGAATGAAGGCTGCCCAAGATAGGCAGAAGAGTTATGCTGATAAGAGGAGAAGAGACTTAAAATTCTCCGTTGGCGACTTGGTGTTTGTCAAGATTTCTCCGTTGAAGAGCGTAATACGATTTGGCAGGAGAGGCAAGTTGGCACTAAGATTTGTTGGCCCATTCCTTGTTCTTGAACTAGTCAGGGATTTAGCATACAGAATTGACTTACCGGAGAAGATGGCGGGAGTTCACAACGTATTTCATGTTTCCCAACTAAGGAAGTTCGTTCATGACTCAGATATGACTATTTCACCTGATCAGTTAGAGGACTTCGAAGTAGAACCCGAGGCGGTTGGGAACCGCAAGCCGGCCCGTATTGTCGAGCACGACATGAAGCAACTTCGAAGGAAGGCGGTGAAGCTAGTCAAGGTACAGTGGAGCGAGGACGAGAATGATTGTACTTGGGAGACAGAGGAAAACATTAGGAAGTCACACCCAGAACTCTTTGCCTGGTAAGATTTTGACTTCGATTTAGTTTTCCGCATGCTAGGATAGGCTTGTTCGCTTGTTTTGCATGATTGATTGTTGTATGTGGTTGTTAGGCATGCGGGATCCTTTGTATGTTTTGGGTTAAGGAATTTCGGGGGCGAAATTTCTTAAGGGGGGGAGAGTGTAACGACCCGCATTCTGCGCATCATAGGATCGTAGAATATTTATTTCTTTCACATACGAAGTCGTATGGTCATGTAACTTTGGGGAACGACTATTGGGGACATTTCCCATGTTCATGATTTTTCCCGATTTTTAAATGACCATTTTACCCCTAGTTGGCACTGTTTTGGCCATAACTTTTGACTGGAAAGGAATTTTGACCTGAAACCACTTCCATTGGCTCCGGATGATGGTTTCTCTTTCCGTAGAGTGGTCACATTAACCAAACGGACTCACCGTTTGGGAGATATGGCTGAAACAAGTTTCAGATGGTGAAAAACAGCTTAATTGGGCTTAACCGGGTGATTAACAGCTAGGCCCAAAGGGGAATTTCGGGTTTAGGAGTATATAGGGGCTGATTAGGGTTAGAAAACATTTCTTTAGACATTTTCCAGCCGCCACTTTCATTCCCCTTAACCTAGCCATGGCCTCCACTCTCTAAATCTCTCTAAAACACCCAAAATCACTTCCTAATCAAGGATTAAGGCTTAGAGGCATCAAATCAAGGAGGATTAGCACAAGGACCGAGGTAGAGCTGCTGTTATATATTGGAATTCGTGCAAATCAGAGGTTCACTTCAGATTTGGAAGTTTTATTGTGGCAAAGGTGAGTGATTTGCATAGTTTTTGCACTAATTACGGTAATTAAGGGGTAATTAGTGAAGATTAGCGAATTTGTACACTAATAAATTCTGGAAAAATGATTAGAAATTCTTAAATAATATTTTATGCCTCTGTTAGAAATTTGGTTCGATTTGATTAAGTTTTGTTAACCTTATGATTAGTTTTACTTAAACATGCTTAGGGGAAATTAAGGAGTTTTGGCCACTTTTGATCCATTTTGCTTCATTAGAATTGTTGTTTGCTGTTTGTGGTTGTTATTACATGTTGCTATGACTGTATGATATGTCTTGTGATTGTCTGGAAGTGTTAGTTTGGTCAAAAACACCGTCGAATGGCGAAAAACAGTTGCTGGAACGAAGTGCAGGAAATACACCGGATCGGATCGCCCATTATGCTATGCGAACCGACCCGATCACAGCTCCGATCGCCACGTACTGATGAACCACGAACCGATCCGCCTATGGATGGTGACCACGAACCGATCCACTTCTGAAGTTCACGATCTGATCCGATGGAAACTGGAGACCACGATCCAAATAGAAGGCACGAACTGAACTGGCTTTCCGACCCGATCCACTTCAGAAGCACGACCCGAACCAGTGGGAGTGCCTCGACCCGATCCGACCTGGTGAAGGCGATGCGATCCGCGAACCGATCCGAGGTGGAGCACGATCCGACGATGGCGACCCGACCTGGAGAGTATGCCACGATCCGAGCAGGGGGAGGAGGTTACTCACGATCCGACGGTGATGACTACGAACTGAATGAAGACCGATCCGGAAGTGAAGACTATAACCCGAGATGCAAAGGAAGTCCAAATGAGAAGTTAGAGCTCAAGATTCAGATGGGAATCAACGAGTTCGCTTCATGGTTGGGCTTTGCTGCGGGACGCGTGCAAAGGAGTTATCAACGTCTATAGCTTTGGACCACTATGGTAGGAGGTACGAAGGCGGATTCAGGGCCATTATGGCATCGGTAGAACCAAGGGCTACGACCAATGAAGTGGGTCATTGAAATGTTTGGTCATGACTCCAAGTGTTTGGCTTGGTCACAGCAGGGTTTCTACAAGTCGGGATTCGTCGTTACCTCAGTTTGTCTAGTGTTCCAAAGTGGTAGATGTCGTATGCTTTAAGCACTGAGTGAGAGATGTGAGGATGGTTGCTATGGATGGTTTGTTTGCTATCATTATGACATACACACCCCACCCCCGTATTCTTTACACTATTCATTATGACACCTTGGAGTATTGTACGGTATGTGGTACTAACTCTTTGGTTGCAGGTCCAGGTTCAGGTATGGTTTAGTATACCTGTTATCATTCTGTTTAGATGCTTATCGCTCACACCAGGCTTTATGTCTGACCCAGAGTTTTATGTCTCTTCTTATTACTCTGGGTGCTCACACGAGCAGACTAGAGACAGGTTAGCTGGTGATGCACGGGTAGATGATCCGGAGACGAGCAGGAGGCTTCCACGTAATATATATATAGTATTCTCCCTGTGTTGTCGAAGATCACTGCTTGGGCATTGGTGGTGCATCTTCCACTTTAGCTTTCTTTTGTTTAGAGACAGTAGATTTTGAAAAGTTGTAATAAGCTGTATTTGGATTTCCGCTGCTCTGATGTTGACATTTATTATTAGTTATCAGCTTATGCACTGTCTCACCTGTTTTATGTCAAGTATGTTATTATTATATTTTATTCCATGCGCTGTGAGACATTCTACAGGTTCCTTTGTATGTTCATTTCCTTCTTTTTTTCTTCCTTCTGGCGACCCGTTCCGTGCTAACTGGACATGTGTACAGCGCACTTTTGGAGTAAATGTCGGTTGGTGCGGGGCGGGCCGTCACACCCTCGCTCCTATTCTAATCCTACGCTCAAAACCCTAGACTGATCTATATCCCATAGATCAGATTTTTCCCTAGCTACAAACCCGTAGCTAGTAACCCCTAATTTTTACAGGAAAACCAGTAAACCTATGAGTTGGTTACAAATGAAAATTAAAAAAAATACAATAAAATAACTCAAAACAAAACCCCCTTTGTCTAAAGTAATATAGGACAGCCACTTTGCTTTGTCAAAAGATATATTTGCTCTCCTCTTTGTTGATGGCGGCTGAGAAATGGAAAATATGGTTTTGCCCCAAATCAATTTGACTTCAAAAAGGTTGGCTCTGAATTATACTCTGATGCCCCGATTAGTTGATGCTCCTTCGTCGATTGATTTGGCCACTCTTTGGCGATCGAAAATGGTGAAGTAATTTTGTGAGTTTCTCTGAATTTGATTTTTCAATTTTGTTCTAGTTTTTGATAGACTACCTGTGATGAGGATGGTGATATATATAGGATTAAGAAATCCTATAATTACTCTGATTTCATTCAGTGCCTTGATTTGATTTGTGTGTGTGTTTCCACTTTTAATCTACCTTGAATGAAATGGATTTCCTCGGCTTTAAATTCTCTGATTTATTGCGTGATAAATCCCCCTTTGCTCCATGGTATTGAATGAATTGTCTGCTGTTGATTGAATGCCATGTATGATTTGTTGAATTCAGGAAACTATTCAAATTGTTTTCAGGGTGCTTGCATATTTCTGGAATCAATAAAGATCCTTTCTTGCCTAAAACAGAACTGTAGTTTTCTAGAAATGCATGAATAAATTCTTGCCCAAAATTTGCATGAAATGTAGTCTTGTGTAACGGCGGGAATTTTCGACCCAGAAAATCAACACAAAAAATACACTGTTGACTATTCAAGCATCGAAAACACCAGGACATTAATATAAGAATTTAGAGGGTGAGAAAGAAAAGATAGAACTAATAGAATAGAAGAAGAAGAAGATCACAACTGAACAGAATCAGAGTAACACGAAACTCGCAGCGGAACAAAATAAGATGTATTATATAACATAACTTTGAATACAAAAACTGTATTGTATATACATACCATTATCAGAGTACAATACATCATATCACAGCGGAAATAACTCTACATAACTAATGGTGAAGCTTCCTGCTTTTGAGCTCCTCCAAGTGAATCTGCAAAGCCTGAAACACTTGACTGCCCGTACAAATTTGGGCACCCAAGAGTTTAGGGAAAACAAACAAAATAAACTCTGGGTCAGTCATGGGACTGGTGTGAGTAAATTCCAACTATACGGTTTTACTTTGAAGAAAATCCTTTTGAAACAAAAGGATAATAGTAAGACCAGCCCACACGTAAACATGGACGGCTTTTACCTTATTATAACCCAAATTACTTTGATATCAAAAACAGTGATATTATGATAATGTCTAAACAAATAATTATCCAAGTAGCAGAACGCTTGCATCTCACGTTCCACATATATATAGTATAAAATCATAAACCGCAGGGCGCTTATCGGAGAATGGATTCCAACAGACAAGGTATAGGAGCACCTTCTGAATAGTGTACTCTAGAGGGGATACACTCAGGGCTCAACAAGAACGTCTTGCAACCCGGCCACACATGACCGCTCACTCATTTCGCTTGAGTGTCGCGAATATATTGCCACCACGGTTGTAGGCCATCCAACCGTCATCCGAAGATACAGAATCGAAAAGAAGTATAAATATGAATTTTCTCTAGATCGATGACAATACACCCTGCTTGGGGATGACCCAACTAGCCATGCTGCCTAGCCCAACTTCTGTCATTCCTGGTTGTGAGGCTAGAGGCTACGTCTATCTTCAGAACATCTGATCACCATTCACTTTGAATGTCACATCGTCAAATCCGTAATCACATATTGATTACACAAATGCACACTGGGTGTAGAATAAAGAGAAGTTACCTTCTCCCCACCAACTTGGTATATTCATAAAATTAACGGCGTGACCGTTGGAAATACTCTGTCAGACACTCGTCCATACAAGTTGCCCTGGGACTGGACAAACAAATAAACATCATTCTAGAACTGGACGACCCTTGCATTTAACTCCGTCTTCAATTATCTTCAGCATATCTAATTCGCAGCGCTTATGCCTATACGGAGTGGTTTTCGGATAACGTATCCAACCGGTCTCTCCATATTGACAACGATGGTCAAAACACTTCGATAGTCGGTTATTTCTATCGAAGTAAAAACAACATTCATTCAATGTACAACTAACATCATACAACCACGGGCACTTTTATTTAACATTCGTTTTATTATTCGAATTCCCATATCTTACCAGATATTTCTCAAATCCCGTTTAAGGCTTTTCATACTTCTTGGAAAACATTTCCAGTTATTTTAAACTCTTATTCTTTCATGTTTCAGAAACATACGTTATTAACGTTCGACTATTTCCATTAATTTCCCATTCTTTATTTCTATACTTGGATAATCACCCTATTTATATTGGAAAATATTCCCAATTTCCTTTTAACCCTTTAATCAGCCCCACGCTTACTTTTAAAACATTATTCACTTTAAAAGGTGAATATCATACTATTATAGAAATATGAACACCTTTATCAAATAACTTCTTTATTTAGAAAATCAATATCATTATCTCGTTTACCGAAATCTCTTTCACACTTTATATTACAATCCACTTTATAAACTCTGTTTCTAAGTCGATTTCTTACCAAATAAATATCAAGTTTATAACTTAATAATGAATCCTATCCTATTAACATTTATTGTTTACAACTAAATGTTAATTATTCTATCAGATTATAATCCCTAAATTAGTTTACTTTTAATACATTCGACATCGTCGAATTCTAGTTACAAATCCTAACGGTTTAATTCTAATCACATTTCGAACATCGAAATGCTGTCATTGTTTTCTAACACGATTCTCCAATTTCTCTTTCTAAAACTGATTCTTATATTTTCTTACGACATCGTTATTTCTCACTTTCAAATAAGTGTATTTAAACTAAACTGCTTCATTTCCTAGGAAGTGCTGCTATATATAAAAGTCACGCTTAAGTCTAATCAACAGCAGTTAATTTGTTGCTATAGTTCTAAACTTGTCATACGCTGTAATATTCCCTTTATAACTAATCTCAACATTACAGTCACCCTTACCTTATCAACAGCGTTATTTTATCGCTATAGTTCAAACTTGTCATACGCTGTAATATTCCCTATATAACTAATCTCAACATAACAGTTACGCTTAAGCCTAATCAACAGCGTTTATTTTATCGCTATAGTTCTAAACTTGCATATGCTGTAATATTCTATGTTATAACTAGTCTCGACATAACAGTTACGCTTAAGCCCAATCAACAACGTTTATTTTATCGCTATAGTTCTAAACTTGCATATGCTGCCATATTCCTTTTCTACTAATCTTAACATCTATCTCCGTCACAAACTGATATCGTTCCTCGATAATAGTGAAGCTGTTCAAGTTGGGGTATTTTAATTACCTCTCAGAACTTGATCGACAACGTTCTTGCCTTAGAACAGATATACGTTCATAACTCTAAACTCCTTATTTCTTATAATATACATCAAATCGTATTTCCTTGTTTTATTTTGGAATATGGTTTTATAATACCACATCTTTATTTTGAACTCGGTTGTTTACGATTATTTATATTCCACATTAACTTTTTCGCTTTCTCTATTCCACAGTTCTATTGATAACTTCTTAAATTAGAAGGTAATTAAATCTCATTTATTTCTAAACTGTTTTCATTAGATTAATTAAAGGCCAATTAAACTAATAATCATTTTCCCAATAACAGTTGATTAAATCAACTTCATTTCATCAGTAAATTCGTTAACTGATCTTAATTACTTCTCATTAGATTAATATAATAAATCTAATAATATTTCTAAAATTGTTTATCTTAAATATAACTATCCAAATATTTAATCATCGGATAATTTCTGCTTTATAAACTTATTTAAATATCAACAAATCGTTTTTATTTATTTTATAAAAACGAACTCTAAAATACTGGTTTATAATAGAACTTCTATTATAAATTTAAATCTTCTTTTTAATTATAAAAATAAAAATTTTATAATTATCCTCGTTGATTTGCCTGACGGCCAATCAACTCCTTAACAAAACGATGGTTATACGGTCGACTGTTATCACTTTCTAAATTGATATCGTTTATTGATTTATCGAAACAGATATTGAATTTTCCGTTCAACATCAATATTCACATGGGGTTTTAAATATAATTCGGGTTCATACAAAACAAACAGTACATATAATTATCAAGGAATCCGGTCGGATTCCTCCAACCGGTTTCCGCATCCACAGATGTCAGTCCACACAATTTACACTAACTCTATACTAGGGGGTATTCTAATCGGTGGAATCAGTGTCCAACTGATGATGTGTACATATATATAACGGTATATAATATTCAACCGAATTAATTGTAATCAACCTAATCAACTATCACACAGCATTCAAACAACATTAAAATATAACTGCAATATTTTAAAATAGATCAGAGTTAGTGATTTTACTCACATTGCGCGTTAACCGTTAAATAACGATTTGCGTCAGTTCGGATCCGCTCCCGTTAGAAGCCCCTCCTCCGAAACCAAGAAGAACATCCCATCCGCATACCATTCCACTATTACCTTATTCCGGCTCATATTCTCGCGTCCACATTTCCCATCCCATTTCTTTTGTATAACCAGATGAACCCTCCAACGCATTTACACAGTTAATCACCCTCCTACTTTCATGTTTTGACCATACCGTAACACATCAACTACATCATGACAAAACAAAACTTGCCCAAAGCTTCTCAAACCATCTCCTGTACATGCCTTCCCAACTAAACACTACTCCCCGAAAAACCAACTCCCCATTCATGCTTTAGACTAGGACTGGTGCGCATGCTCCCTCCTCACAAATGATAAAACCGCACCAATTCTTCTAAAATACATACCCACTTCCTGTATGTATACTCCAGCACTCAACCGCATTTCCCCTTCATGCATGTACACTCTGTACACGTCCCTTCCTTATATATTTTTGAACTAACTACAAACAAACCCCCACCGAACTTGCCAACAAACGCACTATTCTCATCTCCGTTAAAACAGCTCTCGCACAAGCCATGCACCTTGCATGCTTCTTCATTCACAAGTTCACCTTAAATCCCACGTTTAAACTCCCTTTACCTTGTCTATGTTGGCGCCTCACCTTAGGATGCACAGAAAACCGCACACCGCTATAAGTACCTAAAGATATACCCATAACCATGATGAAACTCAGTTCCCCGCCTGCTGCTCGCTCCGTCCAACATCCAAGTGCGCAACTTCATCTCCCAAACCCCCCATTACAAAACGCAGGCACCAAAAACAGACCTCCATTGCCGTTACTCCCATCTTGTACACCTCCTATCTTCACGTTTTCTCTCTCCTCTAAGTCCTTCCATGCAACTAACAATAAGTTGGTTATATATGTCCCAAAAGAGAAAGCTCCTCTCAGCCCGCACACCCAGGCGAAACTGCAACTTTCTAATGTTCACGTTTCCTGATTGAACACCACTTGCACCAAATCCCTACGCAACTTCCTTCATTTTAAAACCCATGCAGCAACTCTTGTGTACCCATACAAACATGAACTCCTCATTCCCACAACACCTACTTGCGTTAGCCTCCCTTTCCTTCACTTAGATCGTCGCACAAAGTCTCACCACCACGGGCAATCAGCTCCGAGAACTCTCCTCGCAACACCCCTCAATGATTCACCACTCCCCCTTTATTTATCTATCTGCCCTGAAACCTGGATAAGTGGTTTCTTCTTCGTTGTGGCTTGTGGAGAAAATGATGGATGCTGAGGGTATTTATATTATGCGAACGCTTAAACCTTAAGCAATAGGGGTATGTGTTAGGTAAATGGTCTCTTCTAGATTAGGGCACTGCACAAGTATGGTTCACTAAATGTAATTAGAAAGGGTATGGTTTGGTGCCATGCTTTATTAATTTGAGAGTATGGTTGCGATGTGATAATACAGGCAGACCATACCTTAGAGCAAATAGGATAGGATATTTAAGAGATAGGCCTTAGGGGTTGAAAAATGAAGCGGTACTCCAAAACTTAGGAACTAAGGAATTCAAATATCTCTTTTTATGTTTTGTTTTAGTTATAAATTCTGTTCACGTACGGACAGAAGTAAGAGTACAGTCGTGCTTAACGAGGTGTCACGATCCCAAAAATATAATAATACCAGTAGATTGACTCATATTTTGAAATCCCGAAATACCGATACGGGGTACACAATACTCCAAATAAAAAGTTGCATATTTAATTAATTAAAAATTACAGTAAAATTCTAAAAATTAAATTATCGCTGCGTCTCAAAAGAACCTTGTCCCGATTTGCAACCGATATCAAGTTATATTCAAATAACTGTTACGGTCGATATATGATTTCACAACGACTTTTCGAATATTTGATTTGGACATATCTTGCAATCTATACGCCGAAATCTTGATTTTTCACTTCTATTAGAAAGATACAGTTCAACAGATTCTAACGTTTCTTGTTTCGAAGAAATTCGATTCAAAATGAGTCCGGTACACTCAGTTGAAGTTCAGAACGTTAAATTACGAACTGCAGGTTCGTTCTGAGCTTGATTATAATTATTATATATTTTAATTCGTTCAACTTCGTTTTTAATTAATTTATAAATCCATTTATATTCTGAATTCAATATTTAAACTGATTTAAATATTCAAATACCAACCGACAAAAATGCGGGACGTTACAGACCTTCCCCCTTAAAATAATTTCGTCCTCGAAATTGCTAAGATAGGGAAAATGCTACAATCTCTGTTATAACATGGTTAAAAATCTTTTTGGTTTACTTCATAATTCCAGTTTCCACTGAACTGATTATTCCCGATTAAAATATTAATTCCTTATTATTTCGAATATTTTCAAAATTTCTGAAAATTTCCTAACAGCTTAAATTTTCAGAGAATCTCGCCAGCATCTCCTCTGCACGGCTCACTCGGTACTACAACAACTTACCACTCCGGGCCTTCTCCAATCCAAAAGAAAATCAAACAGCCAAACGGCTTACCCAAACTGACTCATAAAAAATCTCATACTCGTATATAAACGTGTACCTTCTCTGTTGGGCATTCAACTTTATCTCTGCCATCTGCTATCAAACCAGCATATCCAAGCATCCTTGGTTGATCTCCCATCAATCCGTTCTCAAACCAGTCTTTCTCTTTTACTAAGCCAAATTTCTATTTCAACTCTGATTCCACTCTCAGTTCTTAACCTTGTTAAGTTTTATTATGACATTCCATTTACTGATTTATTTCTCAAATCAGTTATCTCCATCTCTAATTCAAAATTCGATTCTTATTCTCCAAGAATCAATTCATTTTTAATAACTCGAATCTCCAATATTTTTCTTTTATAATTTTCATTCTGGATCTTTCCAAATTCAGTCCAGTTTTGTTATCTTTGTTTAAATTCCATTTTTACCATTTTAACTCCATAAGTTAAATTTTTATTTCAGAATTCAAATTCCTGGGATTTGTTTCAAATCAGTTTGAAATCATATATAATTCAAAACATTTGAATTTCTGACAACTTGTTTCTCAAACAATACAAAACAAAATCTTTGGTAGTAATCCGTCACTTACCAGCTCGAAAATGAACATCGATAATGTCGCGATCATCATCGGAATTTATTTTCCAACCATCGAAGTGAGTTCAATACTATATTGCTTTAAAAACTCATTAATAATCACTCTATTTTTGAAATTACTTCAAAATATCTTTCATAGCACTTGGAAAACAAATTTTCAAATCTCCCAGGATTTTAAAATTCCCTTATATTTAATTCAAATTCATTTTCAATTCTTTTCCAAGTTTCTAGAGTTTTATTTCAATTCTGGTTTTTAATTCAGATTCAGCTCATCTGATTTTGCATATCATACTTATATAATATTTCGATTGGTAGTTTATATAACCAACTCAATTATAATCCTGTTCGATCATAATAATGATCACATATCCAATATATTATATTAATATCAAGATATACACTTCTTTTTATATCAAAATATACTTTGGGTAAAATTATTTCATTTACCCTCTTTTCAAAACATACTGTGTCGAATTACTCTGTTCAAGAGTTTAGAAACACCTATCGCTCAGTTTGCATTACTGTTTCGACCAGAATTCATAAACCACTCGACTGACCAGTCAACACAATATAAAACGGTTTTATATTGATTCACAAATACGCGCTCATATATATACACTCATACTCAATATAGAGTATTACTAACTCCATCTCTATTGAGTCACGCCACAGAGCCAAGGTAATCACTTAACCTTATGCTCTGATACCATGTGTAACGGCGGGAATTTTCGGTAGGCTTTTCAACCATCCCTCCAACCCTAACGCAGTGGGCTAACCTCCCACCGTGGCTTACAGAGGTAACCCAGCACCTTGTTTTACGGCCAGCCTCTCGACTCGACCAACCCACATTGTCGGGACATGTAGAGGTAAGAGTCTCCCGTTCGCCACCAAACCGCGAAGCGAGAACCCTCTATCATGCGTACCAAGCGCACAAGCAACAAGGACTGGTGTGAGTAAATTCCAACTATACGGTTTTACTTTGAAGAAAATCCTTTTGAAACAAAAGGATAATAGTAAGACCAGCCCACACATAAACATGGACGGCTTTTACCTTACTATAACCCAAATTACTTTGATATCAAAAACAGTGATATTATGATAATGTCTAAACAAATAATTATCCAAGTAGCAGAACGCTTGCATCTCACGTTCCACATATATATAGTATAAAATCATAAACCGCAGGGCGCTTATCGGAGAATGGATTCCAACAGACAAGGTATAGGAGCACCTTCTGAATAGTGTACTCTAGAGGGGATACACTCAGGGTTCAACAAGAACGTCTTGCAACCCGGCCACACATGACCGCTCACTCATTTAGCTTGAGTGTCGCGAATATATTGCCACCACGGTTGTAGGCCATCCAACCGTCATCCGAAGATACAGAATCGAAAAGAAGTATAAATATGAATTTTCTCTAGATCGATGACAATACACCCTGCTTGGGGATGACCCAACTAGCCATGCTGCCTAGCCCAACTTCTGTCATTCCTGGTTGTGAGGCTAGAGGCTACGTCTATCTTCAGAACATCTGATCACCATTCACTTTGAATGTCACATCGTCAAATCCGTAATCACATATTTATTACACAAATGCACACTGGGTGTAGAATAAAGAGAATTTACCTTCTCCCCACCAACTTGGTATATTCATAAAATCAACGGCGTGACCGTTGGAAATACTCTGTCAGACACTCGTCCATACAAGTTGCCTTGGGACTGGACAAACAAATAAACATCATTCTAGAACTGGACGACCCTTGCATTTAACTCCGTCTTCAATTATCTTCAGCATATCTAATTCGCAGCGCTTATGCCTATACGGAGTGGTTTTCGGATAACATATCCAACCGGTCTCTCCATATTGACAACGATGGTCAAAACACTTCGATAGTCAGTTATTTCTATCGAAGTAAAAACAACATTCATTCAATGTACAACTAACATCATACAACCACGGGCACTTTTATTTAACATTCGTTTTATTATTCGAATTCCCATATCTTACCAGATATTTCTCAAATCCCGTTTAAGGCTTTTCATACTTCTTGGAAAACATTTCCAGTTATTTTAAACTCTTATTCTTTCATGTTTCAGAAACATACGTTATTAACGTTCGACTATTTCCATTAATTTCCCATTCTTTATTTCTATACTTGGATAATCACCCTATTTATATTGGAAAATATTCCCAATTTCCTTTTAACCCTTTAATCAGCCCCACGCTTACTTTTAAAACATTATTCACTTTAAAAGGTGAATATCATACTATTATAGAAATCTGAACACCTTTATCAAATAACTTCTTTATTTAGAAAATCAATATCATTATCTCGTTTACCGAAATCTCTTTCACACTTTATATTACAATCCACTTTATAAACTCTATTTCTAAGTCGATTTCTTACCAAATAAATATCGAGTTTATAACTTAATACTGAATCCTATCCTATTAACATTTATTGTTTACAACTAAATGTTAATTATTCTATCAGATTATAATCCCTAAATTAGCTTACTTTTAATACATTCGACATCGTCGAATTCTAGTTACAAATCCTAACGGTTTAATTCTAATCACATTTCGAACATCGAAATGCTGTCATTGTTTTCTAACACGATTCTCCAATTTCTCTTTCTAAAACTGATTCTTATATTTTCTTACGACATCGTTATTTCTCACTTTCAAATAAGTGGATTTAAACTAAACTGCTTCATTTCCTAGGAAGTGCTGCTATATATAAAAGTCACGCTTAAGTCTAATCAACAGCAGTTAATTTGTTGCTATAGTTCTAAACTTGTCATACGCTGTAATATTCCCTTTATAACTAATCTCAACATTACAGTCACCCTTACCTTATCAACAGCGTTATTTTATCGCTATAGTTCAAACTTGTCATACGCTGTAATATTCCCTATATAACTAATCTCAACATAACAGTTACGCTTAAGCCTAATCAACAGCGTTTATTTTATCGCTATAGTTCTAAACTTGCATATGCTGTAATATTCTATGTTATAACTAGTCTCGACATAACAGTTACGCTTAAGCCCAATCAACAACGTTTATTTTATCGCTATAGTTCTAAACTTGCATATGCTGCCATATTCCTTTTCTACTAATCTTAACATCTATCTCCGTCACAAACTGATATCGTTCCTCGATAATAGTGAAGCTGCTCAAGTTGGGGTATTTTAATTACCTCTCAGACCTTGATTGACAACGTTCTTGCCTTAGAACAGATATACGTTCATAACTCTAAACTCCTTATTTCTTATAATATACATCAAATCGTATTTCCTTGTTTTATTTTGGAATATGGTTTTATAATACCACATCTTTATTTTGAACTCGGTTGTTTACGATTATTTATATTCCACATTAACTTTTTCGCTTTCTCTATTCCACAGTTCTATTGATAACTTCTTAAATTAGAAGGTAATTAAATCTCATTTATTTCTAAACTGTTTTCATTAGATTAATTAAAGGCCAATTAAACTAATAATCATTTTCCCAATAACAGTTGATTAAATCAACTTCATTTCATCAGTAAATTCGTTAACTGATCTTAATTTCTTCTCATTAGATTAATATAATAAATCTAATAATATTTCTAAAATTGTTTATCTTAAATATAATTATCCAAATATTTAATCATCGGATAATTTCTGCTTTATAAACTTATTTAAATATCAACAAATCGTTTTTATTTATTTTATAAAAACGAACTCTAAAATACTGGTTTATAATAGAACTTCTATTATAAATTTAAATCTTCTTTTTAATTATAAAAATAAAAATTTTATAATTATCCTCGTTGATTTGCCTGACGGCCAATCAACTCCTTAACAAAACGATGGTTATACGGTCGACTGTTATCACTTTCTAAATTGATATTGTTTATTGATTTATCGAAACAGATATTGAATTTTCCGTTCAACATTAATATTCACATGGGGTTTTAAATATAATTCGGGTTCATACAAAACAAACAGTACATATAATTATCAAGGAATCCGGTCGGATTCCTCCAACCGGTTTCCGCATCCACAGATGTCAGTCCACACAATTTACACTAACTCTATACTAGGGGTATTCTAATCGGTGGAATCAGTGTCCAACTGATGATGTGTACATATATATAATGGTATATAATATTCAATCGAATTAATTGTAATCAACCTAATCATCCATCACACAGCATTCAAACAACATTAAAATATAACTGCAATATTTTAAAATAGATCAGAGTTAGTGATTTTACTCACATTGCGCGTTAACCGTTAAATAACGATTTGCGTCAGTTCAGATCCGCTCCCGTTAGAAGCCCCTCCTCCGAAACCAAGAAGAACATCCCATCCGCATACCATTCCACTATTACCTTATTCCGGCTCATAATCTCGCGTCCACATTTCCCATCCCATTTCTTTTGTATAACCAGATGAACCCTCCAATGCATTTACACAGTTAATCACCCTCCTACTTTCATGTTTTGACTATACCGTAACACATCAACTACATCATGACAAAACAAAACTTGCCCAAAGCTTCTCAAACCATCTCCTGTACATGCCTTCCCAACTAAACACTACTCCCCGAAAAACCAACTCCCCATTCATGCTTTAGACTAGGACTGGTGCGCATGCTCCCTCCTCACAAATGATAAAACCGCACCAATTCTTCTAAAATACATACCCACTTCCTGTATGTATACTCCAGCACTCAACCGCATTTCCCCTTCATGCATGTACACTCTGTACACGTCCCTTCCTTATATATTTTTGAACTAACTACAAACAAACCCCCACCGAACTTGCCAACAAACGCACTATTCTCATCTCCGTTAAAACAGCTCTCGCACAAGCCATGCACCTTGCATGCTTCTTCATTCACAAGTTCACCTTAAATCCCACGTTTAAACTCCCTTTACCTTGTCTATGTTGGCGCCTCACCTTAGGATGCACAGAAAACCGCACACCGCTATAAGTACCCAAAGATATACCCATAACCGTGATGAAACTCAGTTCCCTGCCTGCTGCTCGCTCCGTCCAGCATCCAAGTGCGCAACTTCATCTCCCAAACCCCCCATTACAAAACGCAGGCACCAAAAACAGACCTCCATTGCCGTTACTCCCATCTTGTACACCTCCTGTCTTCACGTTTTCTCTCTCCTCTAAATCCTTCCATGCAACTAACAATAAGTTGGTTATATATGTCCCAAAAGAGAAAGCTCCTCTCAGCCCGCACACCCAGGCGAAACTGCAACTTTCTAATGTTCACGTTTCCTGATTGAACACCACTTGCACCAAATCCCTACGCAACTTCCTTCATTTTAAAACCCATGCAGCAACTCTTGTGTACCCATACAAACATGAACTCCTCATTCCCACAACACCTACTTGCGTTGGCCTCCCTTTCCTTCACTTAGATCGTCGCACAAAGTCTCACCACCACGGGCAATCAGCTCCGAGAACTCTCCTCGCAACACCCCTTAATGATTCACCACTCCCCCTTTATTTATCTATCTGCCCTGAAACCTGGATAAGTGGTTTCTTCTTCGTTGTGGCTTGTGGAGAAAATGATGGATGCTGAGGGTATTTATATTGTGCGAACGCTTAAACCTTAAGCAATAGGGGTATGTGTTAGGTAAATGGTCTCTTCTAGATTAGGGCACTGCACAAGTATGGTTCACTAAATGTAATTAGAAAAGGTATGGTTTGGTGCCATGCTTTATTAATTTGAGAGTATGGTTGCGATGTGATAATACAGGCAGACCATACCTTAGAGCAAATAGGATAGGATATTTAAGAGATAGGCCTTAGGGGTTGAAAAATGAAGCGGTACTCCAAAACTTAGGAACTAAGGAATTCAAATATCTCTTTTTATGTTTTGTTTTAGTTATAAATTCTGTTCACGTACGGACAGAAGTAAGAGTACAGTCGTGCTTAACGAGGTGTCACGATCCCAAAAATATAATAATACCGGTAGATTGACTCATATTTTGAAATCCCGAAATACCGATACGGGGTACACAATACTCCAAATAAAAAGTTGCATATTTAATTAATTAAAAATTACAGTAAAATTCTAAAAATTAAATTATCGCTGCGTCTCAAAAGAACCTTGTCCCGTTTTGCAACCGATATCAAGTTATATTCAAATAACTGTTACGGTCGATATATAATTTCACAACGACTTTTCGAATATTTGATTTGGACATATCTTGCAATCTATACGCCGAAATCTTGATTTTTCACTTCTGTTAGAAAGATACAGTTCAACAGATTCTAACGTTTCTTGTTTCGAAGAAATTCGATTCAAAATGAGTCCGGTACACTCATTTGAAGTTCAGAACGTTAAATTACGAACTGCAGGGTCGTTCTGAGCTTGATTATAATTATTATATATTTTAATTCGTTCAACTTCGTTTTTAATTAATTTATAAATCCATTTATATTCTGAATTCAATATTTAAACTGATTTGAATATTCAAATACCAACCGACAAAAATGCGGGACGTTACATCTTGCCAAAAATAAACGATCCACTGATTTTAAAAATGAATGTACCTGGTCGATTTTTCTCCCTCTTTGAATTTTGAGAACAAAAAAATCCAATTGCCAAAAATATTTTATGCCACAAATGCACATTTAAATACTTTCCATTCATTTATGTATTGCTTTAAAGTAAGTCCTGCACCATTTCTTGCATGCCACTTCTATTACTTGCCTTTTACTGTGGACATTCAGTTGCAATCAAAACATCATGCATCTGCTGATTTTTGAATTGTTGCCTTGATTAAATTAGCTGAGAAATCTAGAAGTAAATTTTTGCCCCTTCAAAAAAAACTTTTGCCAAAAACAGAGACCATGAATGAAACTTATTTGTGACCCCGTAAAATAAATACTCATATCTGGAAACAATTGATCTCTTGGCAACATGATTTCAGGAAACAATAAACATTGATTTCATGCCAAAAATGATTTCCAAAAGTGTGATTGAATGTCTGTTAAAGACCATGATTTATTACGAGAAATAACTTGATGATATTTGGAAAGAATTTGAAACATGAAATAATTTTCCTTCATAAGACATTCTCTTGGTATTTCTGGAAATATTCAAAAAAATGTTCTTGTCCAAAATGAATTCCTTGAATAGAAAGGTATTTCTGAAATCATTTTAAAAGTGTTGCCAAAAAGGATTGTGGAAACTTTCTTCTGAAAACAATACTTGTGAAAACTTTCATTCTGTCTTTATTCCCTGAAATAGTATTCGAGTTGCCTTATATGTAAAAATGAATACTTGCCAGATCTTCTGGTTTTACCATTAACCTATTACCACAATTTAACCTACATTGATTTGTTGCCATAAGAATTTGCTGATGTGTGCTTGGTAAATATTGTGTTTGCCATCATTAATACTGTCCAGATTTGAATCTTTCTTCATTTTGGCATTCATGCTAAATTGGTTTATTTCATAAAGGCTCTTGTCTGACTTGTAACTTCCCTTGTGTATGCATGTGCATGCATATGCAGTTTCAAGTAATCTGCCATGTTGTGTTATTTGAGCATGAGCATTTTCATGTTACCATTCATGCTACATGCTTCAATTTCTGCTGCACCATTTGTGTTGCACTTGCCACTGAATTTTTTCATTACCCTTGTAAATGCTTTGTGTCACCCTCTATGTATGTTCCTGAAAAATAAAAAAATTTCTAAGTTAAATTCTGCATGTGTTGGATTTTTCAAACCAAGAAACTACTTCTTGATTGTGTATCATTGCACCATGCAATTATGAATACATGCATGATAAAAAATGTTTTATCCAAATCTTTTCTTGCCAAATTTTACATTTTCCAAGATTGCAAGTTTAATCTCTTTCCTGCTTTTGAACCAATTACTTTTCTTTTCAAATTTCAAAAGAGAATCCCTTTTTTTATACCCATTTGAACATGAAAACAATTCTTTGCTGCTCCACCGAACCTCTGCATGCATATTTTCATCAATTCGTTCAATTGAGCCTTGCATGTTGATGCATGTTGTACACTGTTGCATTTGGCCCTTTTTTTAACATCTTGCTTGAAATGAAGATTGCTTTGTAGTTGCCAAATTTTCACATGTTCAAAAAAAATATGAATTGAAACATGTCCTTTTTCACTGTTGTACACTTGTGAACATCACCTGCTTGCATACCTGGTTTCTTGCTATGTTCTTTGGCATGCTGATTTGTATTAGTATCACTGTGGGCTATTGGGCAGAAAAAAAATGTTGTTCCTTTTTTTTTTGTGTTCCGTAATTGCAATGTGAATGAATGAAATGCTATAGTAAGGCAATGACTATATACTAGAGTGATGAGCATTGTAGTGTGGAACAAATGTACAGAATGAGAATTTTTTTTACAGATATTTGTAATAAACAAATTTGATTGAAATAAAATATTATTTTATTGTATTCAAAACAAATTTGACTATCGTATTCAGTTTATGTACAAGTACAATGTCATGTGAAGAATATTTGTGAATTTGTACAAATAGTGGAGTTGTAAAAGTTGTACTGTTTGAGATAAAAATTTATATTTGAATAAAATACGGTGTGAATATTTGCATTTCTATACAGTCGTATTCTATTTAAATATAAATATTATATTCTTGTATGTGATGTATATATGAAACAATACAATAACAAATATATTTATAATAATGTATATTTGGTTGTTATCGTCAAACAAAAATCATATAATTGTGTATACAACAACGTTATATACAACAATCTCCCCCTTTTGATGATGACAAACAAATATTAAGATTTTGAACATAATAAATGTGTTTGATACTGAAGAACTGAACCCCCCCCTTTGAATGCTCCCCCTACAACAGAAACTCCCCCTATAATTGTGCATGAGTGAAAACAATGAAAAAAATAAAATGGAATTTTCAATATTAAAATATTTATAAAATATTCACTCATAAATCAAAATCTTTAACTTATTCTCCCCCTTTTGTTATCATCAAAAGGATACAAAATTTAAAATATAGATGAAAAACGACTAAAAATATAATTTTAGCTTAAGAGGAAGAACAGTCATCATAAATCTCAATTAGTCAAACAAAAATCATAATATTCTGAGAACTAGTGGCATATTTCACATTGTAGAATGATAGATTTACGATGAAATTTATATAAATGGAGAGAGTTTTAAAAACAAATCATTTCCAATTATTTTCAAAAGATTTTTTATAAAAATAAAGCAAAAAAACAGTGATGGATTTGGACTAATTATAAATTCAACTTAAATGACAAAATCAAATAATCTCAAATCCCAATAGCTATCAATCAACAAATCATAATATTTCATAAAATTTTAACACATTTCACAAATTAGAAAATGGATTGATAGGCTGTTTTTTACGCACCAAGGAGAATTTCATATAAAAAATTATTTATTGCAAATTATTTTCTTTTCTTTTTCTTTTGATTTAAGAGCACACTGACCACGCATAACCAGATCTTGGATTTTTAAATGAGATCAGTTGCAGCTTAAATATAAGTAATCTCATAACCATGCATGACCAGAGCTTGGATTTTTAAATGAGATTAGAGACACACTTATGTATTAATTATATTTATTATTTTTAGCTTTAAAAAAGAAAGACTCCTCAATATATAAAACCAATATGGATGATAGAAATGTGGTAGGTACAGAAATGGTTTGTGAAATAAATTTCTAAATTAATTATATTATGAAATATGCTCGACTGTACCGGAATCATTGAAAATTTTCAATTATCTCTAATTCTGAATAATGACATAGTCCAATTTCTATCACAAGTATTTCCACTGTTTATTCAAAAAGATTTTTAACAAGTATTAAACTCTCCACATTAATATAAAAAACATGATGGATGGCAAAATAATGGTAGATAAAGAAGATGGTCGTGAAGCAATCACCAATTCAAAGATATTATATTAATTATTCAACCATCATGAAAATCTAAATAAAGTCTCCTCTTGTTGTGAAATATATTGCAGTCATAATTCATCACAATTTCAAAATCTAATAATAATTTTGATGAATTATAAATACTATTCAATTTGGATATTGATTTCAATTTTTGAATGAATAATCAATAAATAATTTTAAAATTGAAAATAAATTACAAGAGAAAATTGAAAAGATCTATACAAAGAAAGAGGGGATATAAATATATACAAAAATTCAGCACTTCTGATACCAATTGGTGTCCCTATTAATGAGGATTGTAACAAGGCACATGAGACAAAACAAGAGTATCACAGATGAAAGAATTTTAAGTCCAAAGCCCAAGCAGACAATTAACAAATCATGCATAATAATTTCATCTATCAGAGCAGTAGTCACAAACAGGCAGTTATTTGAAAACATTTTTCAAAGACAGTATCAGAGCAGCACAGAAACCAATATCACAGCAGACTTGTAAGAGGATGTTTCTGAAGGTCACTAAAAAATATATTCCATGATCCAAGATTATATAATTCAGTTTATTTTAAATCATTTGAAGAAATGTGAAAATATCAGGATTTAATGAATCAGTCACACCAGATTATATATTTGAGATCTAAGACATGTGTGTGATTAAATAAATCAATAATTTCAAATGGTTTTAAACAAACATAAATTCGAATCAAATAATCATGAAATAACAGTGAGTTTTAAGACCAGATTTTCAAAGAATTTTTTACAAGTATCTCTGACAAGTACAAGAGTAATTTCAGATCATCTACATCAGGCTTGAGAGATATTCATGATCCAGAAAATTAAAAATAGTTTATTTGAAATCACTTGAATCAATGTCAAGTTTGAGATATAATGAATTATTCACACAAGATTGATAATTTCAAATTTAAGTGGTGTGTTATATTCAAAATATCTAGAATTTCAGATGATTTCAAACAAAACTAATTTCAACCATAATAATCATGAATAAAAATGAATTTCAAGATGTATCACTGATCCAAGACAATTTAAAATATTCAAGCCAATCTGAAAATTTCTGAAATTATCACAACTGATAAATAACAGAGTGTTGTAATGAGTATAAATTTTCAAGACTTTCCAAAATGAATTAGAAGAGACTCAAAACAACAAAGGTATGTGAAATTCCACATAACTTTTAGATCTTCAAAAATTTAGAATTTGAATCAATAGTGTTCAAGATATGACAAGAATACATCAACACTGTTATGAATTCATAAAACAGAAAATAAACTTCAAAATAGTTGCACATATTTAAAAAAAAAAAAAATTCAAGATCTGGAAAAGATTAAAACATCAGAGTTTTATTCAAATTGAAGCGAATTTCCAGAAAAATATGAATCCTGCAATTGGAAGTTAATGAAGCCCAAAAAGAATATGACATTGTCAAATCAAACAAAGAAAATAAACAAAAGAGATAGAAGGAGGGAAAACATAAAAAGAAATATTTACAAAGATGAGTTTAGAGGTTATATCTGAAATTGATGTGAGTAAATAAATCTCTAACTCAATCCATCTTGGCTAAGGAACTCTGAATGATACAGAAAATTGGAATGGCTTAAATTCAATTTCCTTTTAGCAACGCAGTTCTTCAGCCTCCTCTGGTACCTAACAATTTATAGGATGAAGTGGTCTAACAAAATTTGTAAAACCACTCACATTTTTGTTTACACGTTTTGGTACCCAGACCTGTTTATATAACAAACCATTCAAATCTATCTTTGTGTCTTTAGGAACCCAGATCTGTTTGAATTTAACTGAATTCATTTCATTTTCTTTTGGGATCCAAATTTTTTTAAATGGTTTATTATAAAACAAGTTTTCATTTTGATTTTGTTTCAAAAATCCTTCGGAATTTTTAGAGTTTAAATTTTCAAAATGATCTTTTCTAAAACAATTTGAGGGATTTTTAAAACCATTTAATTTTTTCTTTTGAGCAAATTTATCAAGTTTTCCAAAGCCAAGGCCACTTTTATTTCTTACAGAAAATTGGTTTTGCAACAAAATGTTTAACGACTTCTCCCCATTAGAAAATTTATCTAAGTTGATTTAAGTTGTTGAATTTGGGATTTAAGATCACTGTTTTCTTTATTAAATTTGAACAACGATTTATAGCATTCTTACTCTTTTCAACATCATTTTGTTTCAAAACCAAGAGTTCGTTTTCAAGCTTTTCAATTTTGGCCTTGGACTCAGAAATCTCATTTTCAAAACGATTTTGTTTCTCAGCAATTACACAATTGGAATTTTTTGAAATCTTAAAAGTTTCCAATTCTTTTCGCAAGGAATTGTTTATACAGATTAGCTCATCTTCTTTTTCTTTTGAACTCATATTTTGCTTTTCAAGCTTTTGGATATTTACATTTAGATGAGCTAAATTGTTTTTCGAGTTGAAACAATTCTTGCAATCAAAGTTTGAAACTTTCGTGATATTTTCAAGTTTTAATTCCGAAATATTATTTTTGGTGATCAACTCAAGTTTTTCAGATTTCATAGTTTTATTTTTCGATTTGAGACTATCAACAGCATTTGTTAACTCAGTACAAAAATAAACCAAATCTTCATATGAAAGATCTTTAGTTTCACCATCTGTTGAGCCTCCATCGACAGATCCATCTGGATTATCATTTGTAAAACCTGTTAAGCATTGATCTAAACTTGAGTTGACATTCAAGGGTTTTGAGCAATTGTTGTCAATTTGTCCATACTTCGTATTGAGAGTTTTCCAAATTTCCTGCACAGTCAAACAATGGGAGATATGATCAAGTTGGTTATTACTAAGATGAGAATAAAGAATATGCATAGCACGAGCATTAATATTCCTATCTATTATATCACCTCCACTTTTAACAACATCCTAATATTTAATAGATTTCAAATAGGATTTCATTTCTGATTTCCAATTCAAAAAATCTGTACCATAAAAAATGTTTGGAATGTGACTGGACTGACTCTCAATGTACTGACAACTAGGAATCACCATTACTTTAGAATTAATAAAAATACCTACTCTGATACCACTTGTTGGATCTAGATTAACCCTAGAAGGGGGGTGAATATGGTTTATCACAGTTTTTCACTAAATTAAAATTCTAACAGAATATTAAAATAATAAACAGATCAAGAATGCAACAAAAATAAAAGTGCAGAAAATGAGTCACACACAGATATACCCAGCTTCGGCGAAACCCTGCCTACTGCTGCATTCCTAAGGTTTCTACTAGGTAAAAGAACAGATCCCGCATACAAGACCATGTACACTTGCAAACCCCTCACTCCTATTCTAATCCAACGCTCAAAACCCTAGACTAATCTATATCCCCTAGATCAGATTTTTCCCTAGCTACAAACCCATAGCTAGTAACCCCTAATTTTTACAGGAAAACCAATAAACCTATGAGTTGGTTACAAATGAAAATTAAAAAACAATAAAATAAAATAACTCAAAACAAAAACCCCCTTTGTCTAAAGTAATATAGGACAGCCACTTTGCTTTGTCAAAAGATATATTTTCTCTCCTCTTTGTTGATGGCGGCTGAGAAATGGAAAATAGGGTTTTGCCCCAAATCAATTTGACTTCAAAAAGGTTGACTCTGAATTATACTCTGATGCCCCGATTAGTTGATGCTCCTTCGTCGATTGATTTGGCCACTCTTTGGCGATAAAAAATGATGAAGTAATTTTGTGTGTTTCTCTGAATTAGATTTTTCAATTTTGTTCTGGTTTTCGACACACTACCTGTGATGAGGATTGTGATATATATAGGATTAAGAAATCCTATAATTACTCTGATTTCATTCAGTGCCTTGATTTGATTTGCGTGTGTGTTTCCCCTTTTGTTCTGCCTTGAATGAAATGGATTTCCTCGGCTTTTAATTCTCTGATTTATTGCGTGATAAATCCCCCTTTGCTCCATGGTATTGAATGAATTGTTTGCTGTTGATTTGTATGATTTGTATGATTTGAATGAATTGTCTGCTGCTGATTTGCGTGATAAATGCCATGTATGATTTGTTGAATTTAGGAAACTATTCAAATTGTTTTCATGGTGCTTGCATATTTCTGGAATCAACAAAGATCCTTTCTTGCCTAAAACAGAACTGTATTTTTTTAGAAATGCATGAATAAATTCTTGCCCAAAATTTGCATGAAATGTAATCTTGCCAAAAATAAAAGATCCCCTGATTTTTAAAATGAATGCACCTTGTCGATTTTTGTCCCTTTTTGAATTTTGAGAACAAAAAAATCCAATTGCCAAAAATATTTTATGCCACAAATGCACATTTAAATACTTTCCATTCATTTATGTGCTGCTTTAAAATAAGTCCTACACCATTTCTTGCATGCCACTTCTATTACTGGCCTTTTGCTGTGGACATTCAATTGTAATCAAAACATCATGCATCAGCTGATTTTTGAATTGTTGCCTTGATTAAATTAGCTGAGAAATCTAAAAGTAAATTTTTGCCCCTTCAAAAAAAACTTTTGCCAAAAACGTAGACCATGAATGAAACTTATTTGTGACCCCGTAAAATAAATACTCATATCTGGAAACAATTGATCTCTTGGCAACATGATTTCAGGAAACAATAAACATTGATTTCATGCCAAAAATTATTTCCAAAAGTGTGATTGAATGTCTGTGAAAGACCATTATTTATTACGAGAAATAACTTGATGATATTTGGAAAGAATTTGAAACATGAAATAATTTTCCTCCATAAGACATTCTCTTGGTATTTCTGGAAATATTCAAAAAATGTTCTTGCCCAAAATGAATTCCTTGAATAGAAAGGTATTTCTAAAATCATTTTAAAAGTGTTGCCAAAAAGGATTGTGGAAACTTTTTTCTGAAAACAATACTTGTGAAAACTTTCATTCTGTCTTTATTCCCTGAAATAGTATTCGAGTTGCCTTATATGTAAAAATGGATACTTGCCAGATCTTCTAGTTTTACCATTAACCGGTTGCCACAATTTAACCTGCATTGATTTGTTGCCATAAGAATTTGCTGATGTGTGCTTGATAAATATTGTGCTTGCCATCATTAATACTGTCCAGATTTGAATCTTTCTTCATTTTGGCATTCATGATAAATTTGTTTATTTCATAAAGGCTCTTGTCTGACTTGTAACTTCCCTTGTGTATGCATGTGCATGCATATGCAGTTTCAAGTAATCTGCCATGTTATGTTATTTGAGCGTGAGCATTTTCATGTTACCATTCATGCTACATGCTTCTATTTCTGTTGCACCATGTGTGTTGCATTTGCTACTGAATATTTTCATTACCCTTGTAAATGCTTTGTGTCACCCTCTATGTATGTACCTGAAAAATAAAAATGTTTTCTAAGTTAAATTCTGCATGTGTTGGATTTTTCAAACCAAGAAACTACTTCTTGATTGTGTATCATTGCACCATGCAATTATGAATACATGCATGATAAAAAATGTTTTATCCAAATCTTTTCTTGCCAAATTTTACATTTTCCAAGATTGCAAGTTTAATCTCTTTCCTGCTTTTGAACCAATGACTTTTCTTTTCAAATTTAAAAAGAGAATCCCTTTTTTATACCCATTTGAACATGAAAACAATTCTTTGCTGCTCCACCGAACCTCTACATGCATATTTTCATAAAATTAGTTCACTTGAGCCTTGCATGTTGATGCATGTTGTACACTGTTGCTTTTGGCCCTTTTTTTAACATCTTGCTTGAAATGAAGATTGCTTTGTAGTTGCCAAATTTTCACATGTTAAAAAAAATGAATTGAAACATGTCCTTTTTCACTGTTGTACACTTGTGAACATCACCTGCTTGCATACCTGGTTTCTTGCTATGTTCTTTGGCATGCTGATTTGTATTAGTATCATTGTGGGCTATTGGGCAGAAAAAAAATGTTGTTCCTCCTTTTTTTGTGTGTTCCGTAATTGCAATGTGAATGAATGAAATGCTATAGTAAGGCAATGACTATATACTAGCGTGATGAGCATTGTAGTGAGGAACAAATGTTCAGAATGAGAAAAATTATACTGATATTTGTAATAACAAGTTTGATTGAAATAAAATATTATTTTATTGTATTCAAAACAAATTTGTCTATTGTAACACCCCGTATTTCTGTTAATACTAATATTCACAAATTAAAAGAATTAATATTGAGAATTTGCACGAAATAGCCTTAAAAAGGCATATAACAAATTTGAGATATGTGAATTGCCTTAAAAGGCGAAAAATGGAATTAAGACATTAATTGGAAAATTAATGTATAGATATGGTCATAAGTTAATTATGGATTAATTTGAATTCATGAATAGGTGCGTGTGTATATATATATATATATTTATATATATATGGGCAGTTAATGTAAACATGAATAGAAGTTTATTAATTTGCTGAGTGTTTGCTGAGTCACTTCTGACTCATTGCTGAGTCAATAAGATAAACCCCATCTGGTCTGAATGGCTGCAGTTATTTCTAGGTTAAATCTAATGGCCTAAATGAATCCTAACATCTATAAATAAGTGGATAGACTCTAACCCTAAATCACTTGAAAAATTGGAGAGCTACCGACATGCCGTTGCCATGGAGTTCAGCATAGCCGTCACAAACTAAAGAAGAAGAAGGCCTAATCTTCAAACTAAATCTACTCAAATCAAATCAAAAGCTCTCTCTCTCTTTCTATTTCTCTTCTTTAAAATTGTGAGTATGATGAATCTCACAATATTATTATAAAATAATTTGATTAAGTTATGAATGGATCACAAGAAAGTGATATGAATTGTTATGTATTTGTAAATTATGTTGTGGATCTCTTGTTATGCTATTATGTTATCATATATATATGTTGTTATGTTGTAGTGATTATGTTGTAAATAATCCTATGCTATGTCATATGTGATTAATCATGTTATGCTATGTTGTAAATCATATCATGCTATGTTGCAAATTATGATATGCTATGTTGTAAATCTTATATATGTTGTAGATCTCATATTATCACATATGTTGAAATAATTATGTTATATGATAATGATGTCATGTTAAGTTGTGTTGAATCATACAAGTTGTAAAATCATGATGTTAGTATTTATGCGAATTGGATCATGTTTAAAGTTTATGTTTTTTTTTATAATAGATCTTGATTATGGGAATTTGCCTATTGGGTTAGGTGTATCTATATACATGAATCTACAAATTAATTGGATCTTGAATATGGGAATTTGCCTATTAAGTTAGGTGTACCCATATACATGAATCTATGATTAAATGAATTTTGATTTTTGGGAATTTGCCTATTGAGTTAGGTGTACCCATATAAAACCATATTGTTAATGATGTTGATTCACACATGTCCTATAAAAGTTTATGAAATTTGATCAAAATCATATTATGTGAATTATGAATAAGTTGACACCCTTAGATCCATGACATGTATAACCTTATGCAAGTTGTAATGTATGCAAGTTTTACCCCTTGTTATGATTTATTTAGTCACATATATATGTTGTTGTTGTGAATATTTTCTTTTATGCTATGAGTTATACTAATCGGGTCTAGCATACATTTTGCGAATAAACGTTCAAACGTGGGGCAGGGGTAATATTAGGAAATTAATAAATTGGGGTGCAATTGATATGATTTTGCATGCCTTAAATGGATGTCCATAATTGAGTCAATTATGGACATTGTTAAATTTGGAATTAATTAATAATTCAAGTAGGGAATTATTAAAATTGGGGAAAGTGGATTATTAATAATAATCAATGCTTAGGACACGAGGTTGGACCCGTTTGTGACGTAAACCCGCCCGGACCCGCCCGGCAAATCCAGTAGTCACAAATGTCGGCCTAATGTGAGAGGTCCTAGGCCCAAACTAAAGCATAACAGTTGTAAAGACACGAGGTTAGACTCTTTTATGGTGTAAGACTGCCCGAACCCGCCCGGCAAATCCAGCTGCCATAAATGTCAGTCTAATGTGAGAGGTCTTTATGAGGTTATGGCCTTAATGAATTAAGAAATACTTAGCCAGATAATCATGTAAGGTGGGGCATGGGGGTTAAGTAGGTGCCTTGGGTGGCATGAGGAATCTAGTGGTTGCCTTTAGAGGCATTTGAAATACGATTAGACTTAACCAAATACACATGTAAATGAACATGACTAAGTGGGTTAAGTGGATGGACTAATGGGACAAGCTTAGGTGGAATGCTTATGGGAAATAATGGGGCCCCATTTCAACCAGTATCCCAAAACGTATCTTTGTGGGCTCGACCCAAGTCGAGGACGGGACACGCATACTGGGTTGACTATAAGAGGCCAAAACAGGGAGCGGTGGCAACGCAAGTCCAACGGGTTTCATATGCGTGTGTGGACCCGGGCTGGTAGGTAAGACGTTGTTGCATCGTGTAGGTATAAGCTGTGCATCTCCGTTATATCGGGTTGCCACTTTAGGGGAATGATACACCCCACTGTGGGGCCAGCACGGGTATTTAAGAGTAGGGAGCCGATCGAAAAATGGAAAGTGGGGTACACCTAGTGGAGATAGGGGAAGGCGGCACCTATGTAGTTAGCTAGGAGTACGTAAAGCCATTAAGAAAGTTTCTAAGTGAAGCTAAGTGGAATCAATCTTTAGGGTGACTGGTGTGATGCAGTATAGTGTTTATCCTTTAGTATTTAGGAGCGCCTATAACGTTTCCTTTAGCGATTGTCTATGTCCTTAATCTGCTCTTTCATAGACATTTCCTTGTTTTCCAGCTTATGCCTTAGTCCAGTTATTTTGATAATAGTATTGTAGAATTATCATACTCGCCAGACTTTATGTCTGACCCCCCTCTTTTTCATCTTTTTCTCCCTTCAGGTCCTCAGGTTGGGCCAAGTTCCAGTGGAGTCTGATTGGATTGCTTATCTCTTGGAAAGCTTGGACTGTTGAAGTAAAGTTCAGCTTGTTATCTTTCTTTTTAATGGCTATTTATGTAATGTGATTATGTACTTGTTTTATCAAGATAGATATTGTACTTGACTTTGATTATGGTGTTATGATGTAATCAAACATGTTTTGACTTCTGCTGCAATTGAAATAAAGTTTTTAAATTTCCAAGTACTATTTTATATCTGTCTTGTTGAAATTTTACTGTTCTATATTCACCTAAAACCTCCATAGAAGTTAATGCATTCCCTTTGTGAGTGACATTAATGGACGTGGGGTGTTACATCTATCGTATTCAGTTTATGTACAAGTACAATATCATGTGAAGAATATTTGTGAATTTTACAAATAGTGGAGTTGTAAAAGTTGTACTGTTTGAGATAAAATTTTATATTTAAGTAAAATACGGTGTGAATATTTGCATTTCTGTACAGTCGTATTCTATTTAAATATAAATATTGTATTCTTGTATATGATGTATATATGAAACAATACAATAACAAACACATTTATAATAATGTATATTTGGTTGTTATCATCAAACAAAAATCATATAATTTTGTATACAACAACATTATATACAACAGCCTAAATGGTTACAATTTCAGTTCGGTTTAGGAATAGGAAATGTAACTCTATCAGAGGAGTAAATAAATAACATCGATAAACATACACACACACACACACACATATATATATATGCAATCAAGGATTTAATCAAACTAAAGTAATATAGAAAAATTTTAAGGGGTCGCACTAAATAGATTAGAATTTAAAATGGGACTGATATAGAAAAGACATTTAATGCCTTAGGAAATATGACTGTGAGGTTCACAAAATGGCATTAATTCTAATTAATGGAAATAATTGGCATTTAATGGGTTAATTAGTGGCTTGGGAAAATATGACCGTTAGATTCATAAATGGAAGGAACCCTAATTAATAATAGTAAAGGGAAATTACATAGGGATTAATGGGTTGTGATCGTCGTAGTAAATATTAAGTCTAATAAGGAAATTAATAAATAAACATCCTAAGATATTAGGTTATAAGTTTTCCTTATCTAATTCTAGTTAATATAGAATTAATATAATTAAGAATCAAGATTGGACATAGTAGGTTAATGATGTGAGGCCAGTTGCCTTATCTAATAGAAATCTGCACTTTCCAGCAGTCAGGTATATGTACAACTGATGTGAGATATCATTAACCATATGAACTCATGAAGATAGTTACTTGTGTAGTGAGGATTATTTCCTAAAATAATGTTTAACTCAAGTGTGAGGTATTAAGTGGATGTAGGACCCTCCCCCGTCCCAAAAGAGGAAACCTTAGAAAGGAAATAATTTATAAGCGTAAGCCTTCTTCGGGATAGGGGCATTAAGTAGTTACATCCACCCTTAAAAGGATATTAAGTAATCATATAGCTCACTCCCTATAATCGAGAAGTATTAAATGGCTATTAGGTACGAACTTGGTAATTCCCTCGCCAGTTCGCTTCCTTGAGGTAGTAAGAGTGTAACGACCCACTTTTTCCATACAGTTTAACCCGACATTTATGAACTCATGTCAACTCAAATCGCATAGAAAAGCAGATAGTTGGGAGAAATAAAATACAAAGTGAGAAAAGAAAGAAAGAGATATTAGAATAGAAGAAGAAGAAGATTAACAGCGCAAATGTAACGACCCGACAGAAATTTAATGCTTGAATTTCGACAATAATACAATGCCCTGCATTACTTGCCAAAACCCAAGTATCAAAATCCCGGATTGTTAATAGAAAGAAGTCAGAGGATGAGAAAAGAAATAAATATTAGAATAAAAGAATAAAATCAGAATCTCACAACGAAATGAACAAAATATAATATAACAAAATGCTTTATTAAAAAAGAACTGTATATATATATATATATGTGTGTGTGTGTGCTTACAACATCAGAGTACACATACATCTCAATACATCACACATAGCGGAATATAATCTATTACCAGAAAATATGGATATACGTCTCGACTCCAACTTCTCTCCTAAAGCTCCAAGCACAACCTAACCTGGAAATATACTCGGTATAACCTAAGCACATTTGAAGCAAAGAAAAATTCACCTTGGTCAGACTGGAATACTTTCAGTGATAAATTCATATTGCAAACAACTTGTTTAACCTTAGAAAATCCTTTTAAAAGAAAAGGATAATCGTAAGACCAGTCCATATATAAATATAGTTGGTTTTTGTCTTACATAACCCAAAATATTTTTAATATATCAAATCCGATATTATTATTATAATGTCTATCAAACCACAAATAAATAACCATCTAGCAGAATGCTTGCATTTCATGCTCTACATACTTAATATATAATCGAAAACCGCACGGCTCGTATTGGAGTTTGGATTGCCAATATGACAAGGTATGGTACCACCTTCCGATCAATGTACTCTAGAGAGGATACATTAGGGTTCAACAAGAACATCTTGCAACCTGGCCACACATGACCAACCACTCATTCAACTTGAGTGTATCGAATATATTGTCACCCACAGTTGGTACCAACATAACCGTTCTGTGGAGATACGGAAGTGATAGAAGAAACAAAATGAATTTTCTCTAGACACTGACAATATACCCTAATGGGAATGACCCACATAGCCATGCTGCCTGCCCGATTTATGTCATTTCCCAGTTGATGAGGGTTGAAATCACGATTTACCTTTTTAGAACATCACATCATCATTCACTTTGAATGCCACATCATCGTATTCATCAAATCACTAATTGACGTCCACAAATATACTCTGCGTGTTAATCTAAGAGAAGGTGTCTTCTCCGCCACCAAACTTGGTATATTTGTAAAAATCAACGTACGTGGTCCTCAAGAAATACTTTGTCAGACATTCGTACATACAAGTCATCCAAGAACAGGATAAACCGAAGGCACCCTTCAACATCATCCTTTATAAGAGTCACCCTTAGGATCAATAGCAAGAAGTTCTTACAATTCGAAGATTTCAATCACGATAGAATCACTGTCGAAATAACTCTCATTGCAAGACACATAAATTCAACGAGTAGTTCTTCCACTCATGAAGATCCACGATCTTCAATGCTCCATCTTTATATGTTTCTCTGTTTGTTAGATTCGAACACATAGTTGGTTCGAAGTGGTTTTGGGTCTAGTTCCCATCCCGGTCTCTTCGAACTAACTCGTCAAAGGTCCAACAATATTCATTGGTACTCGATTCTTTAACTACCAATTTAAACAGTATAGATTAGTACTTCGGGAGCTCGGGCTCTTTCAATAAAAAAGCATTTACTTAAACCATTTTCTTGAATGGAAAATCGATTAGATAAGTTATCACAACACTTCTCCTTTTGTTTTCGTTACTTGAAACATTAATCGATATTTTTACCCAACTCCTTCCTTATTTCCTATATCTCCAAATATTACTATATTTCATGAAAATTCTTTTATTTCCTTTGTCTTGGAAATATTGTTTTATACATTCTTTTAATCAACTGGTATAATTAAATTACCAAATCTTATCTGAGCCAAAATAAGTCAAGCGACATATTTACAATATAACCTGAAACGGCTTCATTAACTTTAATACTTGTCAATTCTAGTTTATAATCTTATGTAAATTATAATTTCATTTCTAATTTTGTTTCAAAACAAGCAAAATCTCTTATTCTCATTTTTCAGAATCCAAAATCATTTGAACCAAAACTATAACTTATACGTTCTATAATAGGCATATTCCAACATCGCTGTTTTATATTTTCTCACTACAATCACTATATTTCCCAACCCATTTTATACTTCCTTACATTGGAAATATTGTTCTATCTATCTCAAATTCTTTTGTATTTCCTTTACTTCAGAAATATTTTTATTCAAAAAACCCTCTTTACCATTACAAACTAACACCATCTCTCGATAATAGTGAAATCGTTCAAGTTGGGGTATTCTAATTATCTCTCAGACCTTAATCGACAACTTCTTATCTCAAGATGGATAATAGTTTATGTAACATTCCATAGTTTCGGTATATTTAAATTTCGATTTAAATTAACTGAAATAGAATAAAATTGGATAAAAATCAAATTTTTGTCAATTATAATAATGATGATTTGTTTAAATTGAGCTTAATGGATTTCAAATCCAGTTTTATTAGAAATGTTGAAAATTTGGGATTTAATATATATATATATATATATGATTAAATAAAAATTTGAGTTGTGGGTAAGAACTGAAATTCAAAATAATCGAATTCGAGAACTTTAAGTAGCTGAAATCCATTTATAAAATTTATTTAAGTTGAAATTTGATTTTAATGGAATTTTATTAATATTTAATTTGAATTAAAGCAGTTAAGTGAATATTTGAATATTTTATTTATTAATTAACTGTGAAATTTAACTGTTTTGGCGACTGTCTCGGAATTCGACGAAACCAGTCTAATTAGAACCAGAACGGTGAATTATGATAGAATTTCAATTTGCATTACAATCTGACTTACCGTTTGATGTACAGGAGAAAATGTGAATGGAATCAACGTAATAAGATAATTGGTTGTTTCTTATAGTGGACCTTATATATACATATATAAACCAACTCTATTTCCACCCATCAGCCCACTTCCATTATGCGTACAAAATTTCTCAACCAAGCTTTTCTTTAATGGTTGAAACCATTTCTAAACCCTAGATCTAAAAATAAAATATAAGCTAAAAATAAAATCTCTCCAAAACCTATCGTATTATATATCAGAATGAAGCTCTCGACGACTGGAAGCTACGGGTACTGTTCGTTTCGACATGAAGTGAGAGGATTGGCCGGAAATTGAGGTCAAAGCCTTTGAAATCGAAACCCATACATGCAAGATTTGGGGGTTTTTGATTCGGAGTTTAATTGGAGATTTGGGGATATGGGTTTGGTAGAGAAGACTCATATGAGCAGGTTGGCGGTGGTGGTTCGTCATATGGTGGCCTGACGTGGTTAAATTTATCGAGTTAAGGTTCAGAGACGTTTCCGGTTAGAGGCTCGGTAACGGCAAGGGGGGCCACCGGAGGTGGTGGCGCCGCCATGGCGAGATGCGCCTCAGGTCAGGCGTCAGAACGCCGAGGGTCTCAGTCAGGATGGTGGTCGGAGTGGTGAGATGTGGATGGTCAAAATTGAACGGGTTTTGGGTTTTCTGCGATGGAGGCCTGTAGCATCGAGCGGGAAAGAAGAGGGAGTGTTCAAAAGGGGCGCTGACGTGTCACAATCTGGTTGGGTGAGGAAGTATTTATTTTTATATATTTTGAAATTCTAATGGTAAAACAAGCATAACATCTTCATACGACCTCGGATTGACGCGCGGTTTGTTGCGTTAGGATCATGGCGAAATTGCGGACAATCTGAGTCTAGTTTGGTTGCGTTTAGAGACAGGAAAATTTTGGCCTTCAGTTGGGCGTGCGATCAACTAAGGAAGCAAAGGTGAGTGATTTTATCGCTCATAATGAACTGAATTATTCCCATATTTATTGAATTAAATTATGTAATAAGTTTGGTTGCATGGTTGTGTTTGACTGTTGAATTGGTTGCTTAAATTTGACATACAAGCGTGTTAACATTCAAATTAGATCGATAATTAGTTATTTAATTTAATTAGATTTCTAATTGGAAATTTTGATCCCTGATAATCCGTGAAACGGTTTAATACTGATTAATTGGATGGAATGGTTGTGATGGATTATTAGTTGAAATTTATTTTCTGAATTGATGTTGACACTGCTAATGCTTTATATTCAGTATATTGTATTGCATGTTTATTGTGATGATTAATCCCTTTTCACCCTTGATGTTACGGGCATCGAATCAACCCGGGATTCAATCGACAGAAATAAATTAAGAACACAGAGTGAAATGATAAATCTCTGTGACCTTGATTTGGATTGAAATGATAGATCCATCCCTGAAATATCGAGAAATTAAATTTAATATCACTTGGCCGTAGGATAGAAAATTGTATACAGACATCGGTTGGTTAAATGATTTTCAAATAATTGGAGATTTTATTTGATAGAAATTTCATTTTAAAAAAAATGAGCCAATACTCGATAAACTTGTTTCTGTGAAGACCTGGATCGCGAATGTTATTTGAAGTGGTTAAGAAATTTTCCAACGAAGTGGACATTTTTAAATTGGGATTTGAATAAAATTTGAGATTTTCAAATTAAGGCTGTGGAGTTGAATGTAATAAATTCTTATTGAATTTAATTTTTGAAAAATGGGAATCGATGGTATTCTAAGTTGTTTTAACTCAGTTTGAATATAGATTTGAACTCTTGAAATCGAATGGTTATCTTGAACGATGTTGAAAATGAGATATGGAACTAAATGAACTCCATTGAGACTGGAGTATAAATTCAAGTATTTGAAATTCGGAAGAACGGAACGATTATGGTTAAAGAAATTTATTATATATATATATTCACATTTGATTTCAAATAATTATTCTTTCCTTAAATTTATTATATAACCTTTACCTATAAACTATTGTATTATAAATTAATTTTTCCTCATAATTTATGATTCAAAATTTATCTAGCAAACCTTTAATTTACGTATATACATAATATTTAAATTATTTATTTATTTTAATTATTATATTCTATATATATATATATATATATTTATATAAAATTATTCTTTTATAAACATTTATTTTTACAAGTATTTTTGAAATTATAAATTTCTTTCAAATAGAGAATATTTGAATTTGAACCGCTGGTTCAAATGGAGTTGAGATAAGAATTCATCCTATTCGAATATGAACCGATTTAAAACGAATTTTATATGGAAATATGAATTATGTTCTTCTCGAATATGAATGGATCTCCTAAGAGATTTAAAATGGGTGGTTATGAAATATATATTCTAGTTGAATATGAATGGATTTCGAACATAAATCGATTGAGATAATTATAATCTTTGATATGGAATATATTCTACTTGAATATAAATCGATTTGGTAAAATATTATATGAGTATAATATAATGATATGGAGATATATTCTGATGTAGAATATAATTGGTTTTGAATGATTTGATATCTTGATATGAAATTATAGTCTATGTTGAATATAAATGGAGTTCTAACAGAATATGATATTTTGATATGAAACGATTCTTTGAGAAATGTGAAAGAACCAACCGATGTGGAAAATGTAAGCGTTGGTTGTTAAAGAGACCAGAGTCGACATAAGGCATACTCTCTGTCAGTGTCGATACCACTTTGACAACTGTGAACGTTATGACGTATCTAGAATGAGTACGATGACTTGGAGGCGATTATTGAATCGAAGAAGATGAACGATAACGAAATAGCCCTGACCTTCGGGTCAGAATTGAAATGACTAAAACAGGAGCGATACCATGACTAATTGAGGTAGCACCTTTGATCGGACACACTTCTTCGATACTATTTATATGACTATGATGATGACGACGATGATTTGGGCCCATTTATGATTTTGGGAGTGTGATCCGAGGTGGGCGGTAGTGGCTGTTGTTGACACACTTTTTGGTAAAAGATGTCACACTGAATATCTGGATAGCATCGCGCTCGGATACGGAGAACAACTTCAGAAGACAGGAAGCGATTTGGTCAAAGTCTTATCATCAACAAAGAATTGCCCGGAACTCCTACTAGATGACCTTTTCTAGGCCTGAAAACAGCAATTACGGAGCTTCAGTTTGAGCTTTCGTTTGGCTCAATCGGACTTACGGTTTGAAAGTTATGCCTGTTTCCGCGAACTGGTGTAAATTGGGATCGACCGACGAACACTTTGATGAAGTGACGAAGCATCATTGGCTCGGATCGTGGGACCGGCTCGTGGGATCCACCTTGGCTCATGGATCACCATCTCCTCCCGGCTCGTGACGCACCTCATCTCGCGCACCCTCCCCGGCTCGTGGAACACATGTAGACCACAACCCGACCACTCCAGCTCGTCACCACTTCACATCTCACCATCATGAACCACCGGCTCGGCTCGCCCTATGTGACCACGACCCGACCCCCGAACCTGCTCTTACGCAGCTTGTTCTGACCTATTCTCAAGGCTATTCACACTCCTATTTTCCTGGATCGGGTGCCACGTACCCCATCACGAACCGGTCTTCCCAGAAGCTCTCCTACAGCTATAAATACACCTCTACATGGAATTTTAGGGGGATTCTCTTTGACTTTTTGGCTGAGACTTTCTCCTACATCTAGACAGCCTCTGCCATTACCGATTGCAAGGACTTTGCACCTTTCTTCACATAAATTCTCCTCTTGTAATCTCAATTAACACACGGATTGTGTGTCTGCATATAACTGATTCTTGTAATCTGTCAGTACAACAATAAGATTATAAAGTGGACGTAGGCTACATCTACAGCCGAACCACTATAAAAACCTCGTGTGTCTCCTCTTTATTTACGTTTTTTCTTCATTTTGTGATTTGTGATCTGCATTTGGGTGTTAGGCCCAATTTTTGGTCTAACATTTTGGCGCGCCAGGTAGGGGGCACACGACAACTTCAACTTCTGCTTGGATAATTTGGCTATTGGATCAATGTCAATCAAAAGGGAGAAGACTGGAACTTCCACTCATGCTGATGATGCTGACGCTGAAGATACAAGGAACGAGGCAAGCCAGGAAGCTTCCTCTCATGGAGATCCTTCTGCATACTTGACCAGAGATGAGATGGACGGAGTTCTCACTGAACTGAGAGATCAGATGACACGATAAGATGATCTCCTCCAGAAACAACAGGAAATGATCAACCAATTCTTCGCTCGGATGGATGGAAGGCAGAGTAACGCTCAAGTCATTGGAAATAAGGCCACAGAAAGCGGCTCATGCATCATTAGGACTCGGGGGCAACCCACTCGCTCTTGGAAATGCACTGCGATCTACTTCAGCTCCAGATCAGATGAACACCAGATTACAAGCCCCCGTTCAACAACATCAACCATCTTGTGATACACCTCTAGATCGCGATCCGAATCGTGGTACACCACCAGGTTCAAGAGCCGATCCCAGCAACTCGCTCCTGTTTGCTCAACAACAACCGGTTCGTGACCTAACTCCAGGACCCAGTCGGATCGCCCCCCTGCTTCACGAACCTGGCTCACGAACCGACCCCCTCGAACCGGGTCGGGTCGCCACCCTCGATCCGCGAGCCGCGATCCCCAGGCAACAACTCACCAACAGCTTCCATCTACTCTTGCATTCAACGCTGGGGGCACCAGCTCTGATCTTGGTAACTGGCAATAACTTTTTGAGGGCGATCGGCTCGCCAATCTCATTCAATGCCTCATGAGAGGCCGCACTTATCAGAACGACGTGGACGACGTCAACCACACTACTTTCACTCAGGAAATCAGAAATTCCCGCAATCCTCCGGATTTCAAACTTCCACAACTGGAGCCCTACAACGGCCACCTGATGCGCTACAAACGGCATATGGAAGTTCAATCAGCATCAGAAAACGTCATGGCAAAGTGCTTTCCTCTCTTTCTGACCGATATAGCTGCTATGTGGATTCTGTAGCTAGAAACTGAATCGATCAACAGCTAGAACGTGTTGGTTGCACGCTTCATTGAACAATTTCTGGTTCACATTGCATGACCCAAGAACGTCATGTCACTTACTACAATCAAGCAGAGACCCAAAGAAACTCTGCGTTCATTCCTAGAAAGATTCAACGTTGCAGCAGCATCAGTTGATTGCCCTGAACCATCCATGGTACTGATGGCAGCAGTATCCGGCGTTCTAGAAAACTCGGGGTTCAAAAAGTCCTTGTACCGAGACCCACCGCGAAACCTCGACGAATTTTATCTTGAAGCAGACAGATTTCTGTGGGAAGAAGATGCAACCTCCGAGAAGAAAGTTCTCGATGTCAACATGCTTAAAGACGGAGAACCATCCAATTCTGGAAATGGCAAAGGAAAAGCTACCGTCAGGAATAACCGCATCACTCAGCCCCGGAGAGGGCCCAGATATGAAAAGTACACTGAACTCAATGCCCCACTCTCAGACATCTATCTAGACACGAACGCTGCTATCTCCTACCCAAAGCCTCCCAGGAGGGAGCCATCACAAAGAGAACACAATTCTGGAAAGCACTGCATATTCCACGATATGGACGGACATGACACAAATGACTGCAGGCATCTTCGTGATTTGATTGAGGAACGGGTTAGACGTGGAGAGCTTCCCGAGTATGTGAAACTACCGACAACGCCTACACCTGCGTTGCAACCTCCTGCTCCCCGGAGAGGGAATGACCCTGGATCGAGCTCTCGTGGGCTCATCATCAACTGATCTGGATGAGATTAGCTTTCATTTTCTACATTTCTTAGGCTTTAAGATTTGTTTTTTTCTTTCACTAGGTTTTCCGATTGGTTGAATCGGAGTACACACGTTCGGGGTTAGGATGTAGCCCCAAAGCGTGCTCTGGACTCGGTGCCAAACCAATCAGGATTTGCTTTGGCTTTGCATTTTGAATTGAATAAGGACTTTCCAAGCATGGATTATGTTTGGAGAATTTGAGTATCTTGTCAGGATGTGGCAGGATCCTCAACTTCGGTTAAAGTAGGGCTTATTCTTATTATGAAACTCTAGGTATGGATTATACCTAGGGATGGACTATCTTGTTAGGTTGTGGCAAGCGTAGCTCTACTTCAGGTCTGAGTATGGTTTATACTCACTTTGGAATCTTAAGTATGGATTATACTTAGGAACGACAAATGGTCTTGTCAGGATGTGACAAAAGAAATCGGGTATGGATTATACTTGGTTTGAACTTTTGGGTATGGATTATGCCCTGCAAACGGTCTTATCAGGATGTGACAAAAGAAAGCGGGTATGGATTATACTCGATTTGGACTTCTGGGTATGGATTATGCCTGGAAATGTTGGCCCTTGCCAGGATTTGGCAGGATGATTCAAACGTCCCCTGATTATAGTTTGTGCTCATTAGCTGTTGAAGCATGGTTTATGCTCATAAAATTTGAACAATACCGCCAGGATTTGGCACATTTGCTTTACCTTTATCTCTTTACAGATATGGATTATATTTGTAGCTGGCAGACCCAGCACGGTCATGGCATTATCGGATTTCTATGGCTTATTGATTTTCGGGACTATCCAGAACACATCTTCTCCAACCAGCAAGATATGTTCCGGGGGGGCAAACTTGTTGACACACTTTTCGGTAAAAGCTGTCACACTGAATATCTGGATAGCATTGCGCTCGGATATGGAGAACATCTTCAGAAGACAGGAAGCGATTTGGTCAAAGTCGCATCATCAACAAAGAACTACCCGGAACTCCTACTAGATGACCTTTTCTGGGCCCGAAAACAGCAATTACTGAGCTGAGCTCTGTAACTCTTGTAGATCTCTGAATTAGCTTCAGTTTGAGCTTTCGTTTTGCTCAATCGGACTTATGGTTTGAAAGTTACGCCCGTTTCCGCGAACTGGTGTAAATTGGCATCGACCGACGAACACTTGGGTGAAGTGACGAAGCATCATTGGCTCGGCTCGTGGATCACCATCTCCTCCTGGCTCGTGATGCACCTCAGTTCGCGCACCCTCCCCGGCTCGTGGAACACATGTAGACCACGACCCGACCACTCCAGCTCGTCACCACTTCACATCTCACCATCATGAACCACCGGCTCGGCTCGCCCTATATGACCACGACCCGACCCCCGAACCTGCTCTTACGCAGCTTGTTCTGACCTATTCTCAAGACTATTCACACTCCTATTTTCCCGGATCGGGTGCCACGTACCCCATCACGAACCGATCTACCCAGAAGCTGTCCTAAAGCTATAAATACACCTCTACATGGAATTTTAGGGGGATTCTCTCTGACTTTTTTGGCTGAGACTTTCTCCTACATCTAGACAGCCTCTGCCATTACTAATTGCAAGGACTTTGCACCTTTCTACACATAAATTCTCCTCTTGTAATCTCAATTAACACACGGATTGTGTGTCTGCATATAACTGATTCTTGTAATCTATTAGTATAACAATAAGATTATAAAGTGGACGTAGGCTACATCTACAGCCAAACCACTAAAAAAACCTCGTGTGTCTCCTCTTTATTTACTTTTTTTCTGCATTCTGTGATTTGTGATCTGCATTTGGGTGTTAGGCCCAATTTTTGGTCAAATAGCTGCTATGCATTACCACCGGTCCGGGAGTGCAATTGGTAGAATCCTACCCTGGGCATTGCCTCGAGTGCCATGTCATATTTATCATTATCGAGCCCCATACGATTTTGATTTGGTGTTGCTTTCTATGGAGTGCCCTCTGATAAGACCCGTACGGTGAATTTACGGTACTGTATAGACTGTCGATGCCTGTAAACGATGTAAGGGTAATATGGTAATCCCGCTTAAGCTATTTTTGTGATATTTACTTTACTGGATAGACATTATCATAATAGCTTATTATACTATGTATGTATTAGTTTAACGGATCCTCGAGAGATGGAATATCCCGTAACATCTCTTGAGTTACTACACCATGACATTCATGTTATTTCATAATTTGATTTGACTAATATGAGAATGATTTAGTGCTGATCCGAGTGTTTGTTGTGTTTTCTTTTTATGCAATACGCTCGGGTCAGCAGACGTTGCAGTTACCGAAGATGACTATGCCTTGGAGATCGAAGACGAAGATCGGGTATACATCTATTATATATATGATGAATTTCTGTTGCACTGTGTTTCCGCTGCTTGTTATGTATATCTGTAAATGTGTAACCCTTATAATCGCTGTATATTTCTAGTCAATGTATATATTTCAACTGTTTTAAAAACTGATAGTTATTTATTGTATGTTGTCCTTCCGCTGTGAGAGCTCTATTATTGATTTTTTGTCCTTTCTTCTTTTTTCTAATAACTGCCTGTATTTATGATTTGTTTGGGTCGACATGTGTGGTTTACTGTCGACTTGAACGGTAAAAAATGTGGGTCGTTACATTTTAGTATCAGAGCAATGGTTAGCGATGACCTTGGCTCTGTTTGGGAATTAACTCATTAGAGATAGGGTTAGTAGTGCCCTAGAATGAGTTGAGTGATATGAGAGAGCATACTTGTATTTTTGATATAAATTGGTTTAATATTGTGTTGATTTGTTCTGATGAATATTTATGGGTTCTGGTCGATATATGGGACGCCATAGAATCGAGAGGATTTTATAAACAGTCGAACAGAATGGATCGACATAATATGGCTTTCGATTATATTTTAATTATATTAAATATATTATGGGGTTTGAAGTGTATATGCGTTTGTCATTAGTAGGTGGTAATATTAAGTTATTACCTATTATGGTTGATTTGATAATAAATCTAAATTGGAAATTTAAAGGGTTCAGAAAGGTTTAAGAATGAAATCCTTTAAGTATAATGGGTGGCATAATATATTTTGGCAAATAAAATAGAATTGAACTTGGAAACTCGATTCTGGCGCTTTTGAAAGTAGCTTTGCCAAGACTTTGAAAATATAGTATTATAAGTATGTTTGAAAAGGAAATGGTTTTAAGAGATTTTAAGCAAAATGAGTGTAATCCCTTCTTGGACCTTAAGATAACTTCGGTAATGAGTGCATGCATTATCGACGTTTATTTTGAAGAGCTTAAGTGGGGGAGACCACTCAATGGTTATTATAACTTGTTTGACAAAGGATTTTTGGATTTAATTTCATATGGTATAATATTATATAAGGGTACTGGTATATGTTATTCAAAGTTTAATTTAAATTTAACCAGAATCGAAGTTTCCTATGTTCTTTGTTAATCGAAGGTTTGGATTTAAAATTTTATGGCTTGTTTTCTATAAATTGTATAAATACACTGGCTATTTTTTAGATTAATTTATCAATCCTAAATCAAGCCTTTAAATTCATCTTAACTCATAATATTAGTTAAGTACGGAAGTGGCTCGAAGAATTTAGATTTTTGGAAAACATGAATTGGACTTAAGTATTAAAGATGAAGAGAAGTGGTCATTGACATGCTTAAACATGTGCGATAATAAGTTAAAGAAATTATAAGTTGGTCGATAAAAAGGGTTAGAAAAATTCAAATCAACCAGGAAATGAAATTCAACTATAGTTAATTAATATAAATGGGAAGATTAGGTTATGTAATAAGGTGATAACCTATGACTTGACTAATTTATAGGTAAATTAAGTTAGTTGAGAAAGAGTTGAAGGGTAAAGATGTTGTTAATAAAGTATGAACAATGTAGTATGTGGAATGTAAATCCTTAGTCGAATGAAACATAACTTAATTTGTAAAGGAATCGAGTTAAGTAAAAATTTAACTTAAGAAATCGAATAATAAAGAGTTGGAAGAAAGGGTATAAAATTGAGTTAAGGGAATAAGCTTTATTGAAATTTAGTAAGCGATATAAGGGTAAGTAAATTAAGGAAGTTAAATAAACGAGAAAAATAGAATGGTTTATATAAAAGCATAACTGACCTTAGCCATGGATGTAGATTCGAAGTTAACTAAATAGAAGAGGAGGTAAGATAAACTTGAAACGGAATATGGATTAAGGTATGGGAAATATAAAAATCGAAGCCTGATTCAGTAAATTAGAATAGCGGAAGAATTAAAAACTGAGGGGACTCAATTAAGTCAAATGAATTTAAATAAATGAAAGTAAACTCGATTTTTTTTTAAATTGTCAATGTAAAACCAAACATGAATGAAACAAAGTATGAGCAAACTTGGATAATTAGAATGAATAAAACTGAAATCAATTCTAATGAATGACTAATCGAATATGGAAAGAAGCAAAATTTAGTCGAGTCAAAGGAAATTGGACCAATAAGAGAAATTAGAAGATCGGATAAAGTTGATTTAAAATTTAGTACTTAGGAAAGAAATGAGTTGCAAATATTTGGCAAATCGACCCATATAAATGAATTAAAGATTTAATATGAGGCGTGTTAGTTGGAAAGGTAAGGTGAATTCAAGATTTAATTAAAATTAAGGCTTGGAATGTAACGGGAAGAATATAGAAATTATACTAGAACGAAGTAAAGCAATTGAAGGAAAATCCATTTCTTATATTATGAAGTAAGTGTGAATGATGAAGTGATAACAAATTTAAGTGTTAAAGATTTGCAAAGTATTAGAAGCGAAAGTTTGAAACTCTAAAATAAAATAAATTAGCATTTATGAGGAAAATATGAAATATTCGATAGGCTGAACTAAAATGACCATAACTTTTGATGGGATAATCGGAATTCGATGACTCCGGACTTTTCGGCAACCTCGTAAACTGAACTAAAACTTTTGTTAATGGAGCCCTATCTAGTTTTTATGTGCATTAGGTTGAAATTCAAGAGTTAGTTGTAGTTCAACGCGCAGAAAATAAAAATCTGAAGCGTATACCTATATTATTTTGACCATAACTTCCCAACGGAGCATCGGATTTCGATGTGCGAGTACAATTCAGAAAGCCCAAGATCTGAACTAAAACTTTCACTTAAGATGATTTGTAAAATTTTGAGATTTAAAGGGGTAATGTTTGCGAACAAATTATACAACTGTAAACAATTGTTTAATCTGTTCGGATTTCCTAAACAACAAGGATTGTTGTAGAGGGTGTCGAACTCTGGGACCAAAAATATTTTAATTAATGAATCCAATCAAGTTATTCCATAATTTTGATTGTTTGAAAACACATAAAATAACAGCAATTAAATAAAAAAGAGAGATTTATCTAATAAGAGAAAGCAATTAGGGGATAATGACATAGATTAGATTCACACTCATCAATAGCCAACAAATAAATATAGATCTAATTCATGTTTCTGTCACAAACATGAATCAACAATAAATAGATTCTTAGAAACAAATAAGTAAATAACGACAAGCATAGCCTATGCAGGAGCTGAGCTCTTAAACAACCATAGACTATCAGGACAGATTCACAAATTAATTTCTAAAACCCTAAAATTAGATCTAAATCTGATAATTGTTAGATCGAACACGAATATACCCTGTGAAGGAGCATAGCTCTTAAACGACACAGAATATGAAGGTTCAGATCTAACCCTTGATTCAGATCTAGATCTACATATATAAAGTTCTCATCTATTGGCTATGTGATTCATGTTGAATCATATCTATTAGCATCATCACCCACTAATTAAAGGGGATTAGCTAGACATAGCTAAAGAAGAAGAAAAACAGAAATTAAATAACATGAACATAAATAAAACTAAAGCTAAATAGAACAGAGGAAGAAGAGTTTTATTCCAAGAGAAAGATTACAGAATAAAACTAAGTGTGTTTTACAATGAATGAGATAAGTGTATTTATAGCTGATATGACAAAGGCTACTTGGCAAATTCCATAATGTGGGACTAAAGAATTAGCCCAACTAACACATAAGCTAGTGTGAACGCAGCTGTAGAGTGAGAGGCCTTGCAAATGAGCAAATGTGAGCGCGTACAGTGCGTGAATGAGAAGCCTTGCAAAGGAGCTAAAGTGAACGCAATATGAGTCTTTAGTGAGCCAAATCTAGCCAACTGAACTCTATTTGGAACCATTCTTAAAGCTTTAAACTCTTCAAGCTTTAGTAATTTCAACTTCACTCTTTTTAAGCAAATTCTTCATGCTTTATCCATCAAATGCTCTAAACCAAGCATTTTATCAACAATCTGAAAACATAGCTATAAATACACAATATTAATTATTTTAAATAGAAAACTAGATAAATAAGCGGATAAAATATACACATTTACGTGTATATCAAATACCCCCACACTTATCTTTTTATTCGTCCTCGAATAAACTAAACTAAGATATGTCACATTTTCGTAGGAAACACGATTGCATTTAGCGTATGCAACAAGCCGTTAAACCCCTAGGTGTCCCTAGTAGGACGAGTGTTGTCTCGTGAGGGTTTTCAGCGGATACTACCCACAAAATCCAAAGCGTCTTAAGTACGATGATTAATCAAATGATATATTTAAGGTTTTTCAAATTCCAAGGATTTCACCTAACTTCAATAATAACGGTTTAGCCCCAAATTGTCCATCCCATACTTGGTGCAAAAATGAATAAAAAATTTCAAGCTGAATCGTAATTCCTTGATAACACTGTAATTGTCTTGAAGGTTAAGAGCGTGGTGTCAACCAAAGTTCTACACATCGATAATGTGCACCCAATCATTTCTTTATTCTTTTTTTTTTGAATAACTTTGCACCAATGTAACTGCAATGTATTTGATGTGAGTTATGCATAGATGAAGGAAAATTTTGTAAGTTCTAAAAATGTTATAGATAAGAGGGCAAGTGTATTAGTTGAACTTCAAGCCACAAAAGATAAAGTAATACTAAGGCACATATAGACATTTTGTTTCCTTTCATCTCCTCTACTACAATCCTCACTTCCAAGTACGGTGTGGTGGATATGGATGGAATGGAAATGAATGCTTTATAGTCAAGAATGATGAATGACTATTTTATACTGAGAGACTCTCTCTTTATTTCATTTTTTATTCTTTTTTCTTCTTCTTCTTCTTTTTTTTTCTTCTTTTTTTCACATTTTTTTTCCTTCATATTTGCATGATGAATGATGAGTGGAAATGGAATGGAATGACACCGTAATTTATTTCATTTGATTCCTCCTCTACTAAACGAATCATAACCAACACTTCATGAAAGGAAAGTTTTGTGCCCTAGTTACTCTATTTCTATAACCATGGTTCAACACACAAGTCTAGATTGATGTTATATGAAAAGCTGAAAGGAAAGATAAGCAAAGTTTTGTAAGATAGATAACCCATATAAAATAAGATGTGGTATATGGTTATCCTACCTTAAAACAAGTACGGAGTGGGTAGTGTATTATTGGTATAAAAAGTGATGTTTTTAACCTTTGAAAATAAAAGGTTCTTAAGTATACCAATATAAGAAAAACTTGTCGAAACATGGATGTAAATCGGCTAAAACCTGGGTTTGAATAATGTGGGGGTATCGAAGAAGAATGCTACAATGAGTCATTTCTCCTTAATTGGGCCAAGTGGATTTTAGAACTTACGATTTTGAAAATTTGAGTGGAAAAGAAAATATTATGCATGAAAACGAACTCAGAAAATCCAACAAATGTAAGTGCAAAATCATTTTTATTTCATGATTTTTTTTGATTATTTTTACTTGCACATTTTACATGTATAACAAGGGTTGACACGCTTACTCCAGAACACGACTAACATCTGCACAGTCTCAAGCTAGCATCTTAAAAAGACACATTACGATTCAATGAATAAATAATGTTCATTTCCATCACCCAACAATTCAACTTATCAAACAAGAACCAAGGTGTTATTTATGAATTTAAGTTAATCCTTGTTCAATGAATGACCTACTTCATAAAATTTGATTACTGATGTAATGTAAATTCCCCCACACACTTGAGTGTGACTGTGTCCCTACAGTCGTTAATCAGACATATCTTAGTGAAAGGGAAATAAAATAAGAGGGTCAGCACGGCTTACCGGGTACACATGCAGAAAATACGCAGTCATCGAATAGATGAACCGATCCACAATGGACCAATGAATCAGCCTCATTAAGATTATGATATACAGCTGAAGTACTGAAAACCAAATCATAAAGGATTTTATGTTACGTGTCAAATTTGGAAAACCAAATTTTGTTTTTTCAAAAGTTTGAGTTGCTAATTTTAAAATTTTGAGCTTACACTTGATCCTAAAATCAAATTGAATTCCTATAGCAACTAAAGTGAGGTCATCGAGCTGGGGTTCAGTAAAAGTTTCAAAAACAAAATTTGATTTGTTCTGATGATGTATAAATTGAGAGACGTGTGCATCATTCTCACCCCCGCACTTGTTTTGAGAAATATTGTTCGGTTTTGCTTTGATATTTGAAATTTTGTTAACTAAAGGTTCATTCGTAAACCTAAAGTTAAAACCAAACAAATGAATTTTCAGTAAATTTCGAAATCGTGTTTTCTCAAAAACAGTGTTATTCCAAAAGGAGTTCATATACTGCAGAAATTTATCAGTGAAAAACGAGTGATCACAGTGTGGTTCGGTTGAAATGATCAAGTTGCTAGGATTTTCAATAATTTTAGAAAAATCGTCAATGTGTTTAAGATCACATTTAGCAGTTTCGTTGTTTTCAACATCAAGAATTTCAAAGTTTTCAAAAGTTTCATTTTTAGTTTTAGACCCAACAACATTATCGTCAATTAATTCAAGAAGTTTTCGCTCATCAAAGTTGTCCTCACTCAAACAGTTGTTACTAACTTCGTCATTTCGTTCAAGTTGACAATCTAAAGTTGTTAAATTTTCAAAATTTTCAGAATTCGAGAGAGGAAGATCAAATTGAAGATTGACGTCTTTGTTTTTGAGAGAATTTAAATTCAAATCAATTACGGAGATTTCAACAACTTCATTAAGATTTTCATCAATTTCAAAAGTTGTTAGTTGAAAATTTTCGATTTCAGTAAGAGTTGAATTTTCAGCAGAAGCATCAGTTTGAGTTTGAATTTCAGTTTCGTAGAAATCAGAGTTTTGCACCAGAGATTTTTCAAAATTTTCATTTTCATCAACAATCACATCGTTAGAATCATCAATAATCGTTATGTACTACTGTGATGAAGTTAATGGCTGACTATTTGTTTCAAAAGAAACATTGACAGAAAGTCGTTTGTCACTAGATTGGGATTTGTAGTTGTTGTACAAGTTCGTAACTTCAGTTTGAAGAAGAGAAATGTGATAAACTATCCTAGTGCAACTTTGTTTGCTGTCTGTTATTCTTTGAGCTAGTTCTTCGATGTAAGTCAAGCCAAGTTTCATTAAATCCTCAAATTCATCAACATCATCAATTCCCTCAAGTAATAACTTCTCTAGATTTTGCCAAAGTTCAATAGTGTATTGAGCCAGTTGTTCAATGTTACGCATGTTTTCGATATATTTATTTTCAGAATCTTGTTTTTCATCTAAAATTTGTGCCCATTCCTTGATGTCCTCGCGACAATTCCAAATGTCATGCATTAGTTGATCAATTTCACTCAGGCTCTCTTCTATCAAATTGGTAAACACACAAGACTTCAAAATGTTTTTTTAGATTCGTCGTTTCTATGTGTTCCTCACTGGTTGACCTTAAAAATTCATCCACCTCATCTCTTAGAATTCGTCCATTATTTATTTTCCAAAGCAAACCTCGCCAAAAATTTAGCTTGTTCGCAACACATTTTTCATATTCGATAACCAACATTTGACATTCACACGTATTATGAAAATCATTTTGGTTTTCAAAAATTTCGTTAAAACCCGTGTTGCAATTGTTTTGATTTTCAGCACTTTGCTTAGCCATTTGCGCTAATAGTCGTCTCGCCTCAGATAAATTCTCATTAATCATAGAATGACAGTTTTCATATTGGGGTACAACCGTTTGATGAGATTGGTGGAAATTATTTGAAAAAATTTCATCTTGAAATTCAGTCTGATTTGAATTGAAACCAAAATCATTTAAAGTTTGAAAAGAATTGCAATTTTGGTTGTACATGGGGCAAGTGCGCATGTACTAGAAGTAGAGAGTTTTTCGTCGAAAAATCAGTTGCAAAGTTGTGGCCCTAAAGAAGCTCCTAAAAGATATTTTAAAATTAACAACTTTGGATTATATAAATACAAGTCTAGGCCAGGTTCGGACAGGGATTATCAGTGTGCCACGAATCACCGTAGAAACACGACTGAAGGTTTAAGAACCTGTTTGAGTTCTAGACTCTACCGTTCCTTAGACACCTCAGAGAGTATCAATCCTAATTGTCAATTTAACGAATATTTTGTCCTATGAGCTTTAGAGAATCCTCGATTCGATTTCAAAAATAAACTTTTCAATTAATCCCACGTTCGTTTTAAAATTTTAAACCACACCTCAATAAGCAAAATATTCAGTCACAGAATGAACAATCTCAGAACAGTCACAGAACAGGAAATTGCAGAAATAATTTTTTTTACAAGCAAGCCAATGTCCTACAGAAGATTTTTACAAGCGATTCCTATATACTTTTCTTTGCAGCAGCAGTCCCTGTAGAGTTAGAAAATACTTACCTAGATCGGCGGTCCGTCCAGTGCAATTGAGTCGCGCTAGCGCGTTCACACCCCATTTGGTGTGCAACCGCTCGAACCCTGAGTAGTCCGCTGTTATTTTGTTGTTGTCGCCTCCTATTAATTGCTTGACTGCGCTGCGGCACGGGTTCGGGCTAGGAGCCCAATTTTTTTTTTAAGACCTTTTTCAAATTGCCGTTGTAACTATTTTCAAAAAATCCTCTCCCTTTTTTTGAGAGAGAAAAAATTCAAGCCTAACACAAAATAGACTGGTCAAGCCACAAACTAAACAAACAAAGCAACATTTTTTTTCTTTTTTTTATAAAGGATATCAAAGGAGTTGTACTAAAGAAAAGGAACAAAACTAAAAGAATTAAACCAGACAAGACTGAAAAGAAAGAACAAAATCTTAAAAAAACTTGGCCCAAAACCCTAATAGCCCAACAAAAGCAACTAAGCCCCTTTTTTTTATATTATAACTAAACACCTTGATTGTCGGCCCATATCAAAATCACCCAAATAGATAAAGCCAGATCCCCGATTCCCTTTTTTTAATCCCAAAATCCAAGTCTTAAAAAAAATGGAAGGAAGAATTGTAATCGAAAATCACTATGGAAATCCACTTTTGGTCTCTGTTCGGGTTAGAGGTGATCGGAGCAAGATTTTTGGGTACCTTAGCAGTTCGGTTTTGGGCTTGAACGTGAGGGATGCTGCGATTATCGGTAATGAATCGGAGCTGGGTTCCGATGGTGAGGCTTTGGTTTGAATTGGGGACGTCGATTGGTGAAATCAGTATTAAAAGGAGGTTGTAGCTGTGGTGGTTTGTGGGCAGTATTGGAAGAAGCTGAAAGGAGTTACTACAGTGGAAATATGGCTGTCGTTTTATTTTCCGGTTGTATTAAATGACTGGTTTCGGAATTGCTATGTGGGGTTTTATGGGTTTGTGAATCTGATTTTTGGGGTGACTGGAAGAAGTTATGGCGTTTGTATGGCTTGAAGAAGATGGAATTTGGATCTTTCACCATCAGGTATTGATAGAGTTTGAATTTTTGGTTGATGAAAATAGATAAAGAAGGATTGGGGTAGTGAGAAATGGTAAGAGCAGTGGAGCGTTGTGAAGCAGTATGTGATGTTTCTACTAGTGGTAGTTTTTGGAGAGATAACGGTAGGGAAATTGAGGAAGTTGGTTTGTGTTGCTGTATGGAGGAGTTGATTGGCTTGCTGTAGGTGAATGTTTGGAGGATGTGATGAAAGTAGAAGGAGAATGGATGGTGAATGAAAGGTGATAGCTGACTGGTTTTCGGATGGTATTCTTGGCTGTGGAGAAGATTGTTATAGGGTCAGAAGTGGAGGCAGATGTCGGTGTTGTGAACAGAGGTAAGGTTGTGCGTTTTGGGCTTGACGGACGAATTGAATGTTGGTTTGGTGATCGGTTTTGGAGGATTGCGAGGTAGTGTTATGTCAGGTGAAGGGAGACAGGGGCGTGAAAGTTGGTAAGGGCGTGAAAGGGAGACAGGGGCGTGAAAGTTGGTAAGGGCGTGAAAGGGAGACAGGGGCGCGGATGTTTTGGAATTTGTGTGATGCTGTTGATTGAAGGGGGTCTTGTGAGGTAGGAGACTGATCAGAAAATCATTGTGTAGACGTGATGGAGATGGTCTGTTTGTCAAGTAGAAGAAGAACATGATGATTTTGGGTCTGTGTAGATTCGGTGATGATGACAAAACGTGATGCTGTTGATTGTAGTGGTTTTCTGAATTGTGTGGATTTGGTAAAAATTGTATGATTTTCTTGGGTTGATAATGGAGGCTGGTGGTAATGTTGAAGGGCAATGAATGGTCGGAATTTGATGTTCACGGCAGTGAAGGGGAACGCTGGTAATGGACCCAGGAATTTGGCTTGTGACGAGAAGCGTGGATGATGGAGGGTTTAGGTGGTGTGAATGGCAGTATGGTTGAAACACTCCACCTCCGTTAGGGTCACTCTCAAAGGGAATGCCCTAATTTTGGTGGAGGTTTTATAAGTACAAGTCACAGATATACAAGACAGATATAAGAACACATATTTTTGAACAGCGGAAAACAACATCTTTTATTTCATCAAAATACGTGTTACACAAACCATGCCATAATTGTCTTACAATACTTCCAAAATCATAACTGTCTTGATTACATTATTTAAAGAAGCATAAAGAAAACATAAATAAACTGCAAAAGTCCCATAATTGCTGTCCAAAGCCATAGTCCAAAACGAAAAGATCCAAGCAATACATTCTTTCTCTTCAAGCTGGATATGAAGGCTGGTCAAGCTGCGGTATTCCCTCCCTGTGGACCTGGGGGGAAAACGGAAGAAAAGAAGACGAAAGAAAAGTAGAGTCAGACATAAAGGCTGAGTAAGTCTAGGACTATTCAGTCTATGAATAAAGAACTGGGTATGATAACATAAACTAGAAATGGGAAAGCACCATAAACTAAGCTAAGTTGTCTAGGGTCGAATATACTATCGTACCCCATATTAATCTCTGTACCCATATAAACTAGTTCCCAACAGGCACCCCATAATCAAGGTGAAGTGATCCATTTATGATGATCGGCTCCTACTCGCATAGTTACATGTGTCTTACGGCCCCCGATGTTGTAGTTACCTATGCTGGTCCCACCATGGGGTGTATCAAGTCCCATGGTGGCGGCCCGACACAACCTTAGAATACACAGGTATGCTACTGTTGCCCAGTGCCTTATTTTTCTGCGCCGGAGTGTGTGCACGCCCACACCCCGTTAGAACCTACACTGCTACACCACCGCCGTCGATTTGACCTCTTACAGGCATCCCAGTAATCGTGCCCCACCCTGCCTAGTTTCAGGGTATCATGATACGCCTTGTAGGGTTACTGCTGAAAAGGGCCCCCCCGCTACTAGGTTTTCTATTTCTAGCCAACATGCTAAGTTGGTTAAGTGTTTTATAAACCTAACCCCCAATTAGTCTATTTAGTTTAGCATGTTCTATTTTGATTAAGTCTTAATTCACTTAATCCTATCAATCCTGACTCAGCCTTAATTGTCTTATTAAAGTCTTGACCTCTCACATTAGACAGGTATTGTTGTGGCTGCCTGTTGCCGGTTGGGTCCGGGCAGTCTTACGCCACAACTCAGTCTAACCTCGGGTCCTTATTGGGCTCCGTGTTTAACCACCCACATTGGATAGGTATTGTTGTGACTACTGGACAGCCTGGCGGTTCCGGGCAGGTTTACATCACAACTCAATCCAACCTCGGGTTAAACACATCGTATTTTCTACATTTACATATTTTGTCTCTTTTCTTTTTATATGTAAATATTTGCGGCCCATTATTCAAATTCATCTTTATTGATTAAGATTTATTTATGCCACTTAATTGTTTTTCAAGGTTGTTGGCATGCGTCAAACATGCAACCACATATGTTCTATACTTTTAGCCCAAACGTCATTACCCCCGTTTTATACGTTCATTCCAATGTAAGGTGTGTTGGGTTTAATACTTAAACCCAATTTAGCCAAATGAAAAGGGGAGGCTTATAACATGGTGTTTATAAGTTAACATGAAAAAGGGGGGTGTGAACGCATGAACTTGCAACGAACGATAAAGTAGGCACATGTGAACTTGCAATTATAACATCATATAATATAAGCAATACTTAAACATGAATCATTCTATTCACATAATCATGGTATAAACAAAGCATGAATCATTCTATTCGTGTAGTCATGGCATAAATGATACTTAAACATGAACCATTCTAATCATATAATTATGGCATAATCATAATTGAACATGAGTCCTTCTATTCATATAGTCATGGCATAAACATAATTGAACATGAATCCTACTATTCATATAATCATGGTTTTTATCCTATCTATGTAACTTGTAAGTGGGATGTAATTCTAGTGTAATTCTAATGTAACTTATGTGTCAAATATATTATCATATGATTATGATAACAACATAAGCCTAAAAACATGTTTCAACTAGGCATAATAACAAACATAGTTTAGTCATGTTCATAAAATTAATACAAGCTTACAAAGACGCTTGCTTTTGTCACTATCACAAAATCATGATTTTTATACTTGAACTATGATGCCAATTCCAACATAACCTTCATATGAATCATAATACTTAAGTGGATCAAATTACACTAAAGATGACCATAGAATTATACATCATGTTGGCATAACAATAAATCATATACTTGCATGAATTTCAAAAAAACTATTACAACATATAGTTGTTATTTTCAACATGAATCATATACTTGCAATTATCAAATGGGTGTTGTAAATAACTACCACAAACATGTAGTTTTCAATATGAATCATATGCTTGCATGAATCCCAATTAAAATTCCACAACATGTGGTTGTCAACATAAACCATATACTTGTATGAATCAAATCGTACACCATAGCATTGTCAAATCAAAATAACATACAAACATAAGTTATTATCGCCACAATTCCATTTCGCTGTTAACTTCCAACGCAAATCGCGTGCTTGCAAATATCCAATCGTATACCATAATATTCCCAAATCGTTTAGCATCAAAGCAACATACAAATATAGATTATTATCGCCACAATTCCATTTCTTACTTTACACAAATCAACACAATTATTTAATTCACATCGGAATAGCACTCTACTTACAACTTGTGACGAATCTTCAATTCAGGAATCTGAATTCTGAATTTGGAGATGCTATCCTTTGTTGTAGGCGTTGCTTTGATTTGATTAACGTTGCTTTAAGCTTTGAATTATCTCCTAATTGTCTCTCTATTTCTGACGGCTATCCTCAGTCTCTCCTCAGCAGCATGACGGTCTCATCTCCATTTTAGTTTGTGTAAATTAGGGTTAGTCTTAGGTCCTTTTTATAGAGTTTGTGAGTTGATTTAGAACGTCGATGAAGCTTGGTTTAATAATAGCCGTTCATTTAAAGGAGAGACCAACCAGGAGCTGACACCTAGCCCTAGTGACAAGGCAAGGCTCAGAAAATTGGCCAAACACAGACCAGGCCAGCCAGGGTGGACTGGGTTCGACTTGGCTCAGGGGCCAGGTCGATTCCCCAGTCGACGCCCAGGTCGACTCTATAGTCGACCTGCCTGGGTAGGTCGACCCCTAGGTCGACTCCCAGGTCGACCTGGCCTGGCAGGTCGACCTGGTGGGTTTGGGCGGGAATTTTCCCGCCTACTCTGATTGGGCTAAAATTTAATTCTGTTTTCGAAATTTGAATTTTCTGAAATTTCATCGGGTCATAATTTGGTCATACGGGCTCCATTTTTCGAAAACTCGGACTCTATTTCGCGTATTTTTCCGAGACGAACGCAATGGCATATCCCGTTTCCCTTAATATTTTGATTTGAGATTTACTATATTTTAATTTGTGAATTTCACTGTTATAAAATATACGGGGTGTTACATTCTCCCCCACTTAAAAGGATTTCGTCCCGAAATCTTCAAGTTCAGGAAGAATGTACATCCTAACATCCAAACATCCAAACATCCATCTACTCATCCATCAAACACGAGCATCCATTGTCCTTAAAAGACTTCTAATGCTTCATGATAATATGCGAAGTGTGTGTGTACATGTACTTATCTAATGCAAAATCAGGCGGTCTACTGATTCAGTTGACCTCCTTAATGCGAATTATGTAAGTGTTATGAATCCATTATGTATGCAAATCCTCCTATTCATGATTCTACATGAGTGCACAATCATTCATACAAATGCAACATCCATATGACACATATTAAAGTTCAACCATATACGAATGCAAACATGTATGCATATGCAATATGAAGTGATTGAGCCGATCTAAAACCTAGATTGTGTGTGTATATGCAACCACGAGCAACCACTAGAAATCACTTGCAACCACTTGCAATCATCATCCATAACATGTTTCAATTACATGTTTTCATCCAAAGGGTCTCTACCTAAAAGATAGGGTCGAGGAGATATACCTAAAAAGATAGATAAAAGCGCAACTTAAGGAAAAAGGAAAGATCAAAGATGTACCCTCGAAAAGAAAAGAGTAGGCTGCGTGTATTTTAGCTTCAGTTTCCCAAGTTGCATCTCCTTCGGCGTCGCTCCACTGAACTTTGACGAGCTGGACTTCGCGGTTGCGTAGCTTCTTCACTTCCGTTCCTAATATGCGGGTTGGAACTTTCCTTATGGTTGCTTCGCATTCCACTTCAGCTTCTTCTAGGATATTTGGCTCTACCACTTCAGCAGACTCATGTGGACATTTTCGGAGATGTGAAACGTGAAAGACGTTGTGAACTCCAGCCAATTTTTCGGGTAGCTCTAATCTATAGGCCATTTTCCCAATTTTCTCAATGATAGGGAATGGCCCTACGAACCTTGGTGCTAGCTTTCCTGTGGTTCCAAAACGAACAACGTTCCTTAGCAGAGATACCTTAAGAAAAACTCTGTCCCCAACCTCAAATTCAAGGTCAGTCCTCCTCTTGTCGGCGTAGGACTTTTGTCTGTCTTGGGCCGTCTTCATCCTTCTTCGTATTAAGTCCACTTTCTCTGAAGTCTCTCGGATCATATCTGGTCCAAGTATGAGCTTATCAGTAGACTCCCACCAACAAGTGGGCGATCGGCACGGTCTTCCATATAAAGCTTCGAAGGGCGCCATTCCGATGGTTGCTTGATAGCTGTTGTTATAGGCAAACTCTACCAAAGGAAGATGGTCTTCCCATGTCCCTCCGAAGTCAAGGACGCACAGTCTTAGAAGGTCCTCCAAAACTCTGTTCACTCTTTCTGTTTGGCCGTCGGTTTGGGGATGATAGGCTGTGCTCAAGCATAACTGTGTGCCTATCGCTTCTTGCAGACTCCGCCAAAACTCACTTGTGAAGATAGGGTCTCGGTCACTAACAATGCTGGATGGTATTCCATGAAGTCGAACGATTTCCTTGAGGTAAAGAGATGCTAGGGATGCGGCAGTTCTTTTACTTTTGACAGGTAAAAAGTGGGCGCTTTTAGTAAGCCTATCCACTATTACCCAAATGCTAGTGTTGCCTCTCCTAGACCTAGGCAGCCTATCGATGAAGTCCATTGAGATGCTATCCCATTTCCACTGCGGGACCTCTAGAGGATGTAGCAGACCGCCAGGCTTTTTCTGTTCCGCCTTAACCTATTGGCACACCATACACTTAGAAACGAATTATGCCACGTCCTTCTTCATGCCATTCCAAAAGAAAGTTCTTTTTATGTCCTTGTACATTTTATCTTCGCCTGGGTGTATCGTCATCTTGGAGTGATGTGCTTCCTCGAGAACCTTCTTTACTAAATCCCTTGTTTGTGGGACGCATAGTCTTCCGTCTCGCCTTAGCCAACCCTTATCGTCGATGGAGTGTCTGTTGAGGTGGCTTGAAGTCTCACCCCTAATTAGCCTATCAATTGTCTCCACAAGCTGAGGGTCCTCGCGTTGTGTTGTCCCTATCGAGTCCACTAAAGTCGGGCGTACTTCGAGAGATGCTAGCAAGCCTGGTACAAAATCGGAGGAAGGCCTAAAGTCGAAGCTGGCTATAAACTCTAGGCTTTGTCTTTCAACAAACAGCGGGCTTAGGGTCAGTTTCGTTCGGCTCAACGCGTCTGCCACTACGTTGCCTTTGCCCGGAGTATAGGAGATCTCGAAATCATACGAGGCAAGAAACTCCATCCACCTCTGTTGCCTCAAGTTAAGATCTTTCTGCGAGAAAAGATATTTCAACGAGTTATGGTCAGTGTAAAGTTCAAACTTCTCACCTAGGAGATAGTGTCGCCAAGACTTGAGTGCAAAGACGATGGCGGCTAATTCAAGATCGTTGGTCGGGTAGTTCTTTTCGTGCACTTTCAACTGTCTCCCGCCATAAGCTACTACCCTTCCTTCTTGCATTAAGACGGCGCCTAACCCTGTCCCACATGCATCTGTATAAACGGTGAACATCTTGCTTCCATCTGGCAACGTCAAAACTGGGGCTGTTGTAAGAGCCCTTTTCAGTCGCTGGAAAGCAAACTCGCAATCCAAGTCCCAACTGAACACTAGATTCTTCTTGGTCAACTTTGTGAGTGGAGCTGAGATTTTCGCAAAATCCCTTATGAACTTTCGATAGAAACCTGCTAGTCCTAGAAAACTTCGGACCTCAGTTGCATTCCTTGGTGTCTTCCAATCCTGTATCGCCACTACCTTAGCAGGGTCCACTGCTAACCTTTGTTTGGATACTATGTGCCCAAGGAACCTCACTTCTTCTCTCCAAAAGTGGCATTTGGAGAATTTGGCTTTTAGCTGATGGACTCGCAGAGTTTCCATGATTGCCCTTAAGTGCTGAGCATGTTCCTCTTCACTCTTTGAGAAGATAAGGATATCGTCTACGAAGACCACTACGAACTTATTGAGGAAATCTCTGAATACCCTACTCATCAGGTCCATGAAGTAAGCAGGTGCATTTGTCAAGCCGAAAGGCATGACAAGCCATTCAAAGAAGCCGTCTAGGGTTCTGAATGCCGTTTTATCGATACTATCCTCAGCCACCCTTAGCTGATGAAAACCGGTCGCTAAATCGAGTTGGGAGAAAACAGACGCTCCTACAAGCTGATCAAACAAATCGTCAATTCTGGGGAGAGGGTGCCTATTCTTTTTCGTTAGCTTTTTGAGCTCCCTATAATCAACACATAGACGGAGTGAACCATCCGCCTTTGTAGCGAACACCACTAGAGCGCCCCATTCTGAAATGCTCCTCCTAATGAACCCCTTTTCTAGAAGCTCTTTAATCTGTTTACTGAGCTCTTTCCTTTCCCGTGGAGCCATGTGTCTAACGGGCAACGCAACGGTCTTTGCATTATCTACAAGATATATGCGGAAGTCTATCTCCCGCTTCGGAGGCAAGCCCTTCACCTCTTCGAAGACATCCGGATATTCCCGGACCACTCTAACCGATTGCAAATTTTCAACGGAGGCATCTAGCGATTCAAGGTAACTAAGCATAACCGCATACGAGGGATTACAAGAAATTTCCAAAGTATTACCGAGCTGGGTTAAGAGCCTAACAACCCTTTTCTCACAATCAAGGATGGCCCCATTACCGGATAGCCAATCCATGCCCAAAATCAAACCATATCCCGAAGAGCCCAAAACAAAGGCACTACACTTAAATTCTATGCTTAGAATAGAAATTTTCAATCCCAAACAGATCATAGACAAATGAGCTGGGCCCCCAATTGGGTTTGAAACAATTAAGGGGTCCTTTACCATACTAGTTTTTAGGTGCAGAGATTCTACTAAAGCAGACGAGATAAAGGAGTGTGATGCGCCAGAATCAAATAAAGTGCGAACGGGGTGATCATAAAGATAAACTACACTTTCTACAGAAGTATTTATACCTCGCTGTTGCAAAGGTGGCGCCTCTAGCACATGAACTTGTGCCCCTGAGGTGGATCCAGCCCTTTGCCCCTGTCCTCGTTTCTTTGGGCAGTCCTTAGCCATGTGGCATGTCTCACCGCAAGAAAAGCACCCACTATTCATCTTGGCCTTCTTTTTCCGGCAATCTTTTACTAAGTGCCCCACTTTGCCATAGAAATTACACTTCCTCTTCTCTTTGTTGCCTTTCCCTCCCTTCTTAAAGTCTGTCTTCTTAGGCTGCAAACCCTCTTTCTTCCCTTGAGAGTTCTCTGCCTTTGTCTCCTTCTTGCCCTTATCCTCTTCGTTCAGCAACGCCATCTGTACCAACCTTTCATACGTAGCTCCCATGGGTATATGGGTAATGGCCAAACTGTGTAATGGCTCATTCAACCCTTTGACAAAACGAAGAGCCTTCTTGTGCGGGGTGTTGATTAGGTCCAGTCCGAACCTAGCCAGCTCATCGAACTGATTAACATACTCTTTGACTGTCTTGTTCCCTTGCTTAAGAAATAAGAATTTTTCCAACTGCAAACTCCTTTCCGCATTTGAGAGAAATTTAGCTTCAAACCTTGCCCTAAATTCCTCCCATGTTTCCACTGGTCTTTCTGCATTAGTGACTTCCCACCAGTAGGAAGCCTCGCCCTTTAGTAGCCACACTGCCAGTTGTACTTTCTGCCTATCTTCTACCTCAAAGATGATGAATAAGTCCTCGGTTTCTTTCAGCCAATTTCTAGCTGCCACGAAGGACTCAGTTCCATGAAAATCCTTTCCTCCCATAGCTTTAAAATCTTTACATATCTTAGCAAAGGTGTTTCCCCGCGGAGGAGGTGGTGGAAGAGGTGCTGCTGCAGCTGGATGATTTCCTACAGCTGGGGGAGGAGGAACGGTAGGACCTGGATGAGTGGCCCTTGCTTCTAATAACCGTCTAAACCAACCAGGTATTGGTACACCCTCTGGCAAGTTAAGTTCTTCGGACATGCTGAAACAAAAAGGATAGATTCAAAACGAAGGATAAGAGATAGTTCCTATGGCTTTGGGGGGGACTTTGCCTTTTAAAATAAAATAATATTTTATCTTTTAATAATGCTTCTTTAAATTTCCGTTTTGAAAATAAATTTTCAAAACCTTTTATCTTATCTGGTAAACCTATGCTCTGATACCAAGTGAAACACTCCACCTCCGTTAGGGTCACTCTCAAAGGGAATGCCCTAATTTTGGTGGAGGTTTTATAAGTACAAGTCACAGATATACAAGACAGATATAAGAACACATATTTTTGAACAGCGGAAAACAACATCTTTTATTTCATCAAAATACGTGTTACACAAACCATGCCATACTTGTCTTACAATACTTCCAAAATCATAACTGTCTTGATTACATTATTTAAAGAAGCATAAAGAAAACATAAATAAACTGCAAAAGTCCCATAATTGCTATCCAAAGCCATAGTCCAAAACGAAAAGATCCAAGCAATACATTCTTTCTCTTCAAGCTGGATATGAAGGCTGGTCAAGCTGCGGTATTCCCTCCCTGTGGACTTGGGGGAAAACGGAAGAAAAGAAGACGAAAGAAAAGTAGAGTCAGACATAAAGCCTGAGTAAGTCTAGGACTATTCAGTCTATGAATAAAGAACTGGGTATGATAGCATAAACTAGAAATGGGAAAGCACCATAAACTAAGTTAAGTTGTCTAGGGTCGAATATACTATCGTACCCCATATTAATCTATGTACCCATATAAACTAGTTCCCAACAGGCACCCCATAATCAGGGTGAAGTGATCCATTTATGATGATCAGCTCCTACTCGCATAGTTACATGTGTCTTACGGCCCCCGATGTTGTAGTTACCTATGCTGGTCCCACCATGGGGTGTATCAAGTCCCATGGTGGCGGCCCGACACAACCTTAGAATGCACAGGTATGCTACTGGTGCCCAGTGCCTTATTTTTCTACGCCGGAGTGTGTGCACGCCCACACCCCGTTAGAACCTACACTGCTACACCACCGCCGTCGATTTGACGTCTTACAGTCATCCCAGTAATCGTGCCCCACCCTGCCTAGTTTCAGGGTATCATGATACACCTTGTAGGGTTACTGCTGAAAAGGGTCCCCCCGCTACTAGGTTTTCTATTTCTAGCCAACATGCTAAGTTGGTTAAGTGTTTTCTAAACCTAAACCCCAATCAGTCTATTTAGTTTAGCATGTTCTATTTTGATTAAGTCTTAATTCAGTTAATCCTATCAATCCTGACTCAGCCTTAATTGTCTTATTAAAGCCTTGACCTCTCACATTAGACAGGTATTGTTGTGGCTGCCTGTTGCCGGTTGGGTCCGGGCAGTCTTACGCCACAACTCAGTCTAACCTCGGGTCCTTATTGGGCTCCGTGTTTAACCACCCACATTGGATATGTATTGTTGTGACTACTGGACAGCCGGGCGGTTCCGGGCAGGTTTACATCACAACTCAATCCAACCTCGGGTTAAACACATCGTATTTTCTACATTTACATATTTTGTCTCTTTTCTTTTTATATGTAAATATTTGCGGCCCATTATTCAAATTCATCTTTATTGATTAAGATTTATTTATGCCACTTAATTGTTTTTCAAGGTTGTTGGCATGCGTCAAACATGCCAACACATATGTTCTATACTTTTAGCCCAAACGTCAATACCCCCGTTTTATACGTTCGTTCCAATGTAAGGTGTGTTGGGTTTAATACTTAAACCCAATTTATCCAAATGAAAAGGGGAGGCTTATAACATGGTGTTTATAAGTTAACATGAAAAAGGGGAGTGTGAACGCATGAACTTGCAACGAACGATAAAGTAGGCACATGTGAACTTGCAATTATAACATCATATAATATAAGCAATACTTAAACATGAATTATTCTATTCACATAATCATGGTATAAACAAAGCATGAATCATTCTATTCGTGTAGTCATGGCATAGATGATACTTAAACATGAACCATTCTAATCATATAATTATGGCATAATCATAATTGAACATGAGTCCTTCTATTCATATAGTCATGGCATAAACATAATTGAACATGAATCCTACTATTCATATAATCATGGTTTTTATCCTATCTATGTAACTTGTAAGTGGGATGTAATTCTAGTGTAATTCTAATGTAACTTATGTGTCAAATATATTATCATATGATTATGATAACAACATAAGCCTAAAAACATGTTTCAACTAGGCATAATAACAAACATAGTTTAGTCATGTTCATAAAATTAATACAAGCTTACAAAGACGCTTGCTTTTGTCACTATCACAAAATCATGATTTTTATACTTGAACTATGATGCCAATTCCAACATAACCTTCATATGAATCATAATACTTAAGTGGATCAAATTACACTAAAGATGACCATAGAATTATACATCATGTTGGCATAACAATAAATCATATACTTGCATGAATTTCAAACAAACTATTACAACATATAGTTGTTATTTTCAACATGAATCATATACTTGCAATTATCAAATGGGTGTTGTAAATAACTGCCACAAACATGTAGTTTTCAATATGAATCATATGCTTGCATGAATCCCAATTAAAATTCCACAACATGTGGTTGTCAACATAAACCATATACTTGTATGAATCAAATCGTACACCATAGCATTGTCAAATCAAAATAACATACAAACATAAGTTATTATCGCCACAATTCCATTTCGTTGTTAACTTCCAACGCAAATCGCGTGCTTGCAAATATCCAATCGTATACCATAATATTCCCAAATCGTTTAGCATCAAAGCAACATACAAATATAGATTATTATCGCCACAATTCCATTTCTTACTTTACACAAATCAACACAATTATTTAATTCACATCGGAATAGCACTCTACTTACAACGTGTGACGAATCTTCAATTCAGGAATCTGAATTCTGAATTTGGAGATGCTATCCTTTGTTGTAGGCGTTGGTTTGATTTGATTAACGTTGCTTTAAGCTTTGAATTATCTCCTAATTGTCTCTCTATTTCTGACGGCAATCCTCAGTCTCTCCTCAGCAGCATGACGGTCTCATCTCCATTTTAGTTTGTGTAAATTAGGGTTAGTCTTAGGTCCTTTTTATAGAGTTTGTGAGTTGATTTAGACAGTCGATGAAGCTTGGTTTAATAATAGCCGTTCGTTCAAAGGAGAGACCAACCAGGAGCTGACACCTAGCCCTAGTGACAAGGCAAGGCTCAGAAAATCGGCCAAACACAGACCAGGCCAGCCAGGGTGGACTGGGTTCGACCTGGCTCAGGGGCCAGGTCGACTCCCCAGTCGACCCCCAGGTCGACTCTAGAGTCGACTCCCAAGTCGACCTGGCCTGGCAGGTCGACCCTAGGGTCGACCCCCAGGTCGACCTGATGGGTTTGGGCGGGAATTTTCCCGCCTACTCTGATTGGGCTGAAATTTAATTCTGTTTTGGAAATTTGAATTTTCTGAAACTTCATCGGGTCATAATTTGGTCATACGGGCTCCGTTTTTCGAAAACTCGGACTCTATTTCGCGTATTTTTCCGAGACGAACGCAATGGCATATCCCGTTTCCCTTAATACTTTGATTTGAGATTTACTATATTTTAATTTGTGAATTTCACTGTTATAAAATATACGGGGTGTTACAATGGTGATGATTTTGTGAAGTGGAGAAGGACCGGTGAACGGTGGTTTGATCGTTAATGGCTGGAAGGTGACTGAAAGATTAGATCTGGATTTCCGATTGGTAATTGATGGCGGTTTGCACAGGAATTATTGTGGCAGCAAGATGGATGGATTATGTTGCGGTTGGCACTTGTAAACGGATGGTGAATTATTTGTAGGCGTGAGAAGGAATAAAAGGAAAACAAGAGTTTTGTTCTTTTTTTTTTTTGAAATGTGTAAAAGGAAAGTATTTGAGTAGGGAATTTGGAAAAGAAATCAGAAATAGGAAGGAAATAAATGAGACAAAAGGGAAAGAAATTTGTAGAAAAGCGGAAAGAAGTAAATGAAAGAAACGGGAAGAAATTGTACTAAAAATAGGAAATAAATCAAACAAAATTTGCAAGTTAATTTTTTTTCTCCTATTTGGTAGATTACGGTATCACAGATCAAATACCAAATCACCTAACAAGAAAATTTTTCCTATCTATAATAAAAAATAAAAAAAAATTGTGTTTTTTTTATGAAGGAAAACTAAAGAGTAAAAAAAAATTATAACCCGAAGGATTTAAAAATAAAAATTATTTTGGTCCCCGGCAACGGCGCCAAAATTTGTTTGCGAACAAATTATACAACTGTAAACAATTGTTTAATCTGTTCGGCTTTCCTAAACAACAAGGATTGTTGTAGAGGGTGTCGAACTCTGGGACCAAAAATATTTTAATTAATAAATCCAATCAAGTTATTCCAGAATTTTGATTGATTGAAAACACAGAAAATAACAGCAATTAAATAAAAAAGAGAGATTTATCTAATAAGAGAAAGCAATTAAGGGATAATGACATAGATTAGATTCACACTCATCAATAGCCAACAAATAAATATAGATCTAATTCATGTTTCTGTCACAAACACGAATCAACAATAAATAGATTCTTAGAAACAAATAAGTAAATAACGACAAGCATAGCCTATGCAGGAGCTGAGCTCTTAAACAACCATAGACTATCAGGACAGATTCACAAATTAATTTCTAAAACCCTAAAATTAGATCTAAATCTGATAATTGTTAGATCGAACACGAATATACCCTGTGAAGCTCTTAAACGACACAGAATATGAAGGTTCAGATCTAACCCTTGATTCAGATCTAGATCTACATATATAAAGTCCTCATCTATTGGCTATGTGATTCATGTTGAATCATATCTATTAGCGTCATCACCCACTAATTAAAGGGGATTAGCTAGACATAGCTAAAGAAGAAGAAAAACAGAAATTAAATAACATGAACATAAATAAAACTAAAGCTAAATAGAATAGAGGAAGAAGAGTTTTATTCCAGGAGAAAGATTACAGAATAAAACTAAGTGTGTTTTACAATGAATGAGATAAAGTGTATTTATAGCTGATATGACAAAGGCTACTTGGCAAATTCCATAATGTGGGACTAAAGAATTAGCCCAACTAACACATAAGCTAGTGTGAACGCAGCTGTAGAGTGAGAGGCCTTGCAAATGAGCTAATGTGAATGCGTACAGTGCGTGAATGAGAAGCCTTGCAAAGGAGCTAAAGTGAACGCAATATGAGTCTTTAGTGAGCCAAATCTAGCCAACTGAACTCTATTTGCAACCGTTCTTCAAGCTTTAAACTCTTCAAGCTTTAACAATTTCAACTTCACTCTTTTTAAGCAAATTCTTCATGCTTTATCCATCAAATGCTCTAAACCAAGCATTTAATCAACAATCTGAAAACACAGCTATAAATACACAATATTAATTATTTTAAATAGAAAACTAGATAAATAAGCGGATAAAATATACACATTTACGTGTATATCAGGTAAAAACTGGGTTGAACAACTCAGACCTGCATTTTTCAGTGTACGGGCTGAGGTGTTCGGCTTCACTAAAACGGTCATAAATTTTGAATGAATTATCCGAATTCGACGAATCCGGACAATTCGGAAAGCCTGAAAATGAATGCAACAACTTTAGCCAAGTGTGCTTCAGTCAAATTCCAACTTTCCGTGGGTGATAATCGATGATTTGTTATTGTCCTGTTATGAAAAATCTTTCTTTCGTGATTTTATTGCTTTGTATATGTTGTGTAAGCTATATAAATTTGCCATGGATTGTTATATGTTTGATTCTTATGCATGTTTGAGTGTTTTAGTAGGTGCAAGGATTGGTATTACGCGTGGAGCTCGCTTGCGCTAAATACTAAAATGCTAAGGTAAATAAAATTGCATATAAATGCTAAAGAGGTACGCTTTTTGTTACAAGGTTTCGGGGTTTTGGTTTTTGTGTTTTCCCCTCATTTCTGGGATGCCTCATCCTGTGATGAGATGATATTTGAGTTATATGTATGTAGGGATTTTTCCTGGACGTCTCCGTACAAAGGAGATGCTGCCGAAATTTTCCGTGATTTCGGAAGTTAGAAATATTTATGAGTTTTACAACTATATACTTATTTTGTAAATACTATTTTAAGTATGGATTTGAAATAGATATGTGCTTAATATCGTTTTGTTCTCTTTTCGAGGACGAAAAGCTTTTAAGTAGGGGAGAATGTAACATACCATAGTTTCGGTATATTTAAATTTCGATTTAAATTAACTGAAATAGAATAAAATTGGATAAAAATCAATTTTTTGCCAATTATAATAATGATGATTTGTTTAAATTGATTTTAATGGACTTCAAATCTAGTTTTAATAGAAATGTTGAAAATTTAGGATTTAATATATATATGATTTAATAAAAATTTGAGTTGTGGGTAAGAACTGAAATTCAAAATTTAAATTCGAAATAATCGAATTCGAGAACTTTAAATAGCTGAAATCCATTTATAAAATTTATTTAAGTTGAAATTTGATTTAAATGGATTTTATTAATATTTAATTTGAATTAAAGCAGTTAAGTGAATATTTGAATATTTTATTTATTAATTAACTGTGAAATTTAACTATTTTGGCAACTGTCTCGGAATTCGACGAAACCGGTCTCATTAGAACCGGAACCGTGAATTATGATAGAATTTCAATTTGCGTTACAATCTGACTTACCGTTTGATCGTACAGGAGAAAATGTGAATGGAATCAATGTAATAAGATAATTGGTTGTTTCTTATAGTGGACCTTATATATACATATATAAACCAACTCTATTTCCACCCATCAGCCCACTTCCATTATACGTACAAAATTTCTCAACCAAGCTTTTCTTTAATGGCTGAAACCATTTCTAAACCCTAGATCTAAAAATAAAATACAAGCTAAAAATAAAATCTCTCCAAAACCTATCGTATTATATATCAGAATGAAGCTCTCGACGACTGGAAGCTACGGGTACTGTTCGTTTCGACATGCAGTGAGAGGATTGGCCATAAATTACGGTCAAAGCCTCTGAAATCGAAACCCATACATGCAAGATTTGGGGGTTTTTGATTCGGAGTTTAATTGGAGATTTTGGGATATGGGTTTGGTAAAGGAGACTCATATGAGCAGGTTGGTGGTGGTGGTTCGTCATATGGTGGCCTGAGGTGGTTGAATTTCTCGAGTTAGGGTACAGAGACGTTTCCGGTTAGAGGCTCAGTAACGGCAAGGGGGCCCACCAGAGGTGGTGGCGCCGCCATGGCGAGATGCGCCTCATGTCAGGCGTCAGAACGCCGAGGGTCTCGGTCAGGATGGTGGTCGGAGTGGCGAGCTGCGGATGGTCAAAGTTGAACGGTTTTTGGGTTTTCTGTGATGGAGGCCTGTAGCAGCAAGCGGGAAAGAAGAGGGAGTGTTCAAAAGGGGCGTTGACGTGTCACAATCTGGTTGGGTGAGGAAGTATTTATTTATTTTTATATATTTTGAAATTCAAACGGTAAAACAAGCATAACTTCTTCATACGACCTCGGATTGACGCACGGTTTGTTGCGTTAGGATCGTGGAGAAATTGCGGACAATCTGAGACTAGTTTGGTTGTGTTTGGAGACAGGAAAATTTTGGCCTTCAGTTGGGCGTACGATCAACTAAGGAAGCAAAGGTAAGTGATTTTATCGCTCACAATGAACTAAATTATTCCCATATTTATTGAATTAAATTATGAAATAAGTTTGGTTGCATGGTTGTGTTTGACTGTTGAATTGGTTGCTTAAATTTGACATACAAGCGCGTTAACATTCAAATTAGATCGATAATTAGTTATTTAATTTAATTAGATTTCTAATTGGAAATCTTGATCCCTGATAATCCGCAAAATGGTTTATACTGATTAATTGGATGGAATGGTTGTGATGGATTGTTGGTTGAAATTTATTTTTTGAATTGATGTTGACACTGTTAATGCTTCATATTCAGTATATTGTATTGCATGTTTATTGTGACGATTAATCCCTTTTCACCCTTGATGTTACAGGCATCGAATCAACCCGGGATTCAATCAATAGAAATAAATTAAGAACACAGAGTGAAATGATAAATTTCTGTGACCTTGATTTGGATTGAAATGATAGATACATCCCTGAGATATCGAGAAATTAAATTTAATATCACTTGGCCATAGGATAGAAAATTGCATACAGACATCGGTTGGTTAAATGATTTTCAAATAATTGGAGATTTTATTTGATAGAAATTTCATTTTAAAAAAAATGATCCGATACTCGATAAACTTGTTTCTGTGAAGACCTGGATCGCGAATGTTATTTGAAGTGGTTAAGAAATTTTCCAACGAAGTGGAAAATTTTAAATTGGGATTTGAATAAAATTTGAGATTTTCAAATTAAGGCTGTGGAGTTGAATATAATAAATTCTTATTGAATTTAATTTTTGAAAAATGGGAATCGAGGGTATTCTGAGTTGTTTTAACTCAGTTTGAATATAGATTTGAACTCTTGAAATCAAATGGTTATCTTGAACGATGTTGAAAACGAGATATGGAACTAAATGAACTCCATTGAGACTGGAGCATAAATTCAAGTATTTGAAATTCAGAAGAAAGGAACGATTATGGTTAAAGAAATTTATTATATATATATATATATATTCACATTTGATATCAAATAATTATTCTTTCATTAAATAAATCACATTTGATTTCAAATAATTATTCTTTCCTTAAATTTATTATTTAACTTTTACCTATAAACTATTGTATTATAAATAAAATTTTCCTCATAATTTATGATTCAAAATTTATCTAGTAAACCTTTAATTTAGGTATATACATAATATTTAAATTATTTATTTATTTTAATTATTATATTATATTCTATATATATATTTATTTATATAAAATTATTCTTTTATAAACATTTATTTTTACAAGTATTTTTGAAATTATAAATTCTTTCCGAATGGAGAATGTTTGAATTTGAACCGCTGGTTCAAGTGGAGTTGAGATAAGAATTCCTCCTATTCGAATATGAACCGATTTAAAATGACTTTTATATGGAAATATGAATTATATTCTTCTCGAATATGAATGGATCTCCTAAGAGATTTAAAATTAGTGGTTATGAAATATATATTCTAGTTGAATATGAATGGATTTCGAACATAAATCGATTGAGATAATTATAATCTTTGATATGGAATATATTCTACTTGAATATAAATCGATTTGGTAAAATATTATTTAAGTATAATATAATGATATGGAAATATATCTGATGTAGAATATAATTGGTTTTGAATAATTTGATATCTTGATATGAAATTATAGTCTATGTTGAATATAAATGGGGTTCTAACAGAATATGATATTTTAATATGAAACAAACCTTTGAGAAATGTAAAAGAACCAACTGATGTGGAAAATGTAAGCGTTGGCTGTCAAAGAGACCAGAGTCGACATAAGGCATACTCTCTTTCAGTGTCGATACCACTTTGATAACTGTGAACGTTATGACGTATCCAGAATGAGTATGATGACTTGGAGGCGATTATTGAATAGAATAAGATGAACGATAACGAAATAGCCCTGACCTTCGGGTCAGAATTGAAATGACTAAAACAGGAGCTATACCGTGACTAATTGAGGTAGCACCTTTGATCGAACACACTTCTTCGATACTATTTATATGACTTTGATGATGATGATGATGATGATGATGATTTGGGCCCATTTATGATTTTGCGAGTGTGATCCGAGGTGGGCAGTAGTGGCTGTTATGCGTTACCACCGGTCCGGGAGTGCAATTGGTAGAATCCTACCCTGGGCATTGCCTCGAGTGCCATGTCATATTTATCGTTATCGAGCCCCATACGATTTTGATTTGGTGTTGCTTTCTATGGAGTGCCCTCTGATAACCCCAGTACGGTGAATTTACGGTACTGTATAGACCGTCGATGCCTGTAAACGGTGTAAGGGTAATATGGTAATCGTGCTTATGCTATTTTTATGATATTTACTTTACTGGATATACATTATCATAATGGCGTATTAAACTATGTATGTATTAGTTTAACGGATCCTCGAGAGATGGAAAATCCTGTAACATCTCTTGAGTTACTACACCATGACATTCATGTTATTTCATATTTTGATTTGACTACTATGAGAATGATTTAGTGTTGATCCGAGTGTTTGTTGTATTTTCTTTTTATGCAATACGCTCGGGTCACCAGACGTTGCAGTTACCGAAGATGACTATGCCTTGGAGATCGAAGGCGAAGATCAGATATACATTTATTATATATATGATGAATTTCCGTTGCACTGTGTTTCCGCTGCTTGTTATGTATATATGTAAATGTGTAACCCTGATAATCGCTGTATATTTGTAACACCCCACGTCCATTAATGTCACTCATAAAGGGAATGCATTAACTTCCATGGAGGTTATAAGTGAATATAGAACAGAAAAATTACAACAAGACAGATAATAAATAGTACTTGGAGATCTAAAACTTCATTTTATTGCAGCGGAAATTAAACATGTTTGTTACATCATAAAACCATAGATCATAACCAAGTACATTATCCATCTTCATAAAAAAAATACATAATCCCATTACATAAATAGCCATTAAAAAGATAACAAGCTGGACTTTACTTCAACGGTCCAAGCTTTCCAAAGAGAGATGAAGCAATTCAATCAAACTCCACTAGAGCTGGGCCCAACCTGAGGACCTGGAGGGGGAAAAAGGATAGAAATAGAGGGGGTCAGACATAAAGTCTGGCGAGTATGATAATTCTAACAATACTATTATCAAAATAACTAGACTAAGGCATAAGCTGGAAGACAAGTAAATGTCTATGAACTATTAGGAAGATAAAGATAGCGTTTAAGATAACGGTAAAGGCACACCTAATTTCTAACGAATAATTACTACACTGCACCGCACATTACTACACTGCACCGCGCCAATCACCCTAAAGGTTGATCACGCATGCTTCACATAGAAACTATATAAATAGCCTTGCGTACCCCTAGCTGACTACATAGGTGCCGTCTGCCCCTATCTCCACTAGGTGTACCCCACTACCCCCTTAGAAATTTTATAAGTAACTCTGTGTACTCCTAGCTAACTATATAGGTGCCGTTTGCCCCTATCTCCACTAGGTGTACCCCACTACCCACTTTCGATCGGCTCCCTACTCGTAGATACCCGTGCTGGCCCCACAGTGGGGTGTATCACTCCCCTAAAGTGGCAACTCGATACAACTGGGAATGCACGGCTTATACCTACACGATGCAACAACGTCTTACCTACCAGCCCGGGTCCACACACGCATATGAAACCCGTTGGACTTGCGTTGCCACCGCTCCCCGTTTTGGCCTCTTATAGTCAAGCCCAGTATGCGTGTCCCGTCCTCGACTTGGGTCGTGCCCATAAAGATACGTTTGGGATACTGGTTGAAACAGGCCCCCACAAGCTACCCACCTAAGCTTGTCACCACTAGTATATCCCACTTAACCCTCTTAGTCATGTTTCATTTATATGTGTGTTTGGTTAAGTCTTACTAATCGTATTTCACATGACACTAAGGGCACCCACTAGATTCCTCATGCCACCCAAGGCACCTACTTAACCCCCATGTCCCACTTTACATGTTTTATCTGGTTAAGTATTTCTTAATTCATTCAGGCCATAACCTCGTAAAGACCTCTCACATTAGACTGGCATTTATGGCGGCTGGATTTGCCGGGCGGGTCCGGGCAGTCTTACACCATAAAAGAGTCTAACCTCGTGTCTTTACAACTGTTATGCTTTAGTTTAGGCCTAGGACCTCTCACATTGGGCTGACATTTGTGACCACTGGATTTACCGGGCGGGTACGGGCAGGTTTACGTCACAAACGAGTCCAACCTCGTGTCCTAAGCATTGATTGACAACTTTCGATCTTTTACCCCAGTTTTAATAATTCCCTATTCACATTATTAATTAATTCCAATTTTTAATGATGTCCATAATTGACTCAATTAGGGCCATCCACTCATGGAATGAAAAATCATATCAATTGCACCCCAACATCTTAATATTAAATCCTTAATATTACCCCTACCCCACGTTTATACGTTCGCTTATTCAACGCATAATATAGGCTAGACTTGAATAGTCTAACGCATAGCACAAAGATAAATTATCATAACATATAGACGATTAAAATAAATCTAATCATGATAGGGGTGAAACCTGCATAAATTACACATGTTAAGGATCAAAAGGTGTCAACTTGTTAAATGTCACAATTCACATGATATGATCATAGCCAAAATCTATACATAAACTTGCATATGGGGTTTATAGGCAACATAATGATGGTGTGAACTAGCATAGGATATCACATATGTCATAGCATAGTTCTAGATGTCATAATAAATGTCATAGCATATGTTCATAACTTTTCTAATCAATTTAACTTGCATATGTAACTTGTCATATAGATCAACATAGCCCAAACATGATGATTTAGTTAATATGAACTAACTAACATAGATAGTAACATCATGGCTTTTTTCGTGTATGATTCATCGCAACTTAGCATAGAACTTTCAACATACATAACATCATCATAGCATGATTTACAACATATAGTATATCATCACCACATAGCATAGGATTAATAACATACATGATAGCATATGTCAATTCACATCATCTACTCACAATCCATTCATGACTTAACCTAATTAAAATGATAATAATCTTGTTAAGACTATCATACTCACAATTATAGAAGAAAGAGAGTCGAATTAGCTCTCTTTTGATGAAGAATCGCTGTTAGGGTTGGGTAGTTCTGATTTGGTTGCTGTTCTTTATCTTTGATTTGATGGCGGCTGCTCTAGGTCTCAAAATATCAGCATGACGGCCATGGTGTTTGTTTATTTTCTGATTTAGGGTTTATGTATAGGGGTCTTTTTATAGAGTTATAAATTAATTTAAGCCGTCGGATGTTCTTAGGGTTAATCAAAACCATTTAATTATGATAGGGGGATGAGTCAGCCCTAATGACTCAGCAAGGAGTCAGAATGGACTCAACAACACGGGTCAGCCTGAACCAGAAAGCTGTGCAGGCTCCAGCCTCGGCCTGGGCGCACTTGGCAGGTGCGCCAGTGTAAATATGTACTGGCGCACTTCCCAAGTGCGCCAGTGCATTTTTTTTTCTCTTTGCCACCAAACTTCGTTCGTCTATAACTTTTTCATCCGGTACTCGTTTCCCGCAAACTCGGACTCTATCTCCACTAGAATTCCGAGACGAACACAATGGCGCAACCCATTTCCCACAATTCTCACGTCTGAGATAAGTTATTCTTTAATTTGTAAATATTAATATTAACAGAATTACGGGGTGTTACAATATTTCCAGTCAATGTATATATTTCAACTGTTTTAAAAACTGGTAGTTATTTATTATGTGTTGTCCTTCCGCTATGAGAGCTCTGTTATTAATTTTCTCTCCTTTCTTCTTTCTTCTTTTTTTATAATAACTGCCTGTATTTATGATTTGTTTGGGTCGACATGTGTGGTTTACTGTCGATTTGAACGGTCAAAAATGTGGGTCGTTACAGTTTATTTATCAAATCCAATATCACTTAAAATATCAACCAACTCTTATCTTATATTTTATTCAAAATGTGGTTTTATAAACCGTATTCTTACATTTTGAAAAGCTATTTCAGTTATACCATCTTTACTTAATTCATTGATTAAGTAAAACACTTACTTTTTGCTTTAAAATTTCTTATTACGGTTCCATTTATAATTCGGATTATAATAATCCATTTACCAAATTCTTCGCCAAATTCATTTCATATCTTAATTTGGATTCTTTTACAAAATCCAAACACATCCTTTCTTTTAACCATAATGGCTACTTAACTTAAAGTAGAATACTTAATTTCTTCTCAAAAGATCATCAAAATAATAATTAATTTTATTAATAACAAAAAAATTGATAGTCATTTTAAAATACAGTTAATTAAAGGATTAATTAACCCTTAAGAATATTCGTTAAGTTTAACGGTTACTCGTAAAACTATTTCCAATAGATTAATTGAAAACCAAATACTCTAATAATCCCCTTCAATTAAAACAGTTGACTTCGTCAACTAGTAAATATCAGTTAACTTGTTAACTGATTTCCAATAATCCTTTATATTTAATTAATTAATAATTTAATTAATTTAATAATACCTCTTAATTGTTTTATCAAAAAATTGTTTTCAAACCATTAACCGTCAGGTTAATTCTGGCTTCATTTTTTATAAAACTTAATAAACGTCAAAACGGATTATTTATAACTATAAAACAAAGTTTATTAACAAACTTCTATTTTTATATAAAATATTGTCAAAAACTTTGCCTCGGTTATAAAAATAAATTTTATAACTTCAATTGCGTCAATTAGCCTGATGCCAAAATCAACGTCTAAAAAATGAGGTTTAAGCCATTCACTACTAACCACTTAATCAGTACTGTCTATTGATTAAAACATAACGATCGTTGAAATCAAAATTCAATGATCAATGTCTAATCAACAATTTACATGCAAACAGGATATAACATTACTTGTGATAAACAATGCATAAATGAAATATAGAAACCAAGCAATATACAATATATTTGAGGAATCCAGTCGGATCCCTCCAATCTGTTCTTCCCTATATCGCAGTTTGTAATATTATAATTTAATAGCATACGAATAAATTTTTTAATTAAAAACATTTAATCGACGAAATTATAAATATTGACTAGTCGATCAATAACAACCTATAATCATCCATAACATCCCATCATCTGATTAATATTATCAACGATAAATTTTAATTATATGAATTAAATCACATCATAGAATTTCAAAAATCATGACAGTTAACTCACATTTTCATTTCGATTGACGATTATCGTGTTATTTCGTTTAATTTTAAATAGGCGTTTAAAATTAAATGAAATTTCCAACACATGCAACACTAAATAAATCAACACGTACATGTCGCCTTCGTCTTTTTGATTCTAACGGATCCTGTTTCGCTCGAATCTCATAACGTATGAACAAATTACATGCGCTATAAGTTTTAAATTGTTTATATAATAACATAATTAACTAATTTTATTTAATCCCTTAATTACCATCTCCTAATCCCTTCCTCAACTTAAGAACTCTCGATATCACCATATATCAGAAACCTAATTTCTCCCCTTCAACCTCGATGCCGCCTGAAGCACCAGAGAATAACCCGACCTACTGTAACGCCCCGCCTCTATACTCACCGTAGTCAAGTTCATTTCGTGTGAAATGTCATCGGCCACAGCGGAGAATAAGGTTGGTTAGGAGCGACCGTTAATATATTTACTCTTGCTTGGAAAGAAACGTCGAATTGCACGACCGTACCAAAAATTTCGACATGACCATTCCAGGTGAAGAGCATCTACACAACAACATAATAGCCTCAGAACACATACAAAATAAGATAACACAGATAGTCACAGATATTCACATCATAAACAAATAAACTGATATGAATATAACACCATAAGTGTTTACATCAACTAGAGGTCATACACGACACTCTAACTCCAAAATAATAATTACATGTACCAAATCCCGTACTAATAATGATACATGTCATAACGGTAGTCAACTACATATATCCAAAAGGACTGCAACTATAAAGCAGTTAAGCTAAGAGTCATCATAAGGTCCCAGCAGGAATGTCACCTAAGCACTTGTAACACTTGGATCTGACTCGAGTATTATTTAAGAAATAAACAATAAACGGATCAGTCAAACCATTCTTATCCATAACATGAGACAATATGAAGAGATGTAACATAAATGACATGAAAAGAATAAACAGGATGATTCATAAATATCATGAAATGCGTGATGTCAACATATATGAAATCTCAATTAATCTCATGACAAGCAAAGAACATATAACAATAAGAATTGACAAATAAATGCCAAACATAAATCAAATTGACGTGCATCGCATCAAAGTAATCATAGAAAATCATAGAAAACATCATAAAAAGGGCCTACAGGTTCATAGAAGATGAGATACAATCCCTATGTAGCTAACCCATTTGTTTGAGCTGGAGCTCCCCAAGAATCCGAGTCGTGACCCCGGTAGAGGAAAACATAGTTCATAGAAAATCATAAAAGGGTTGGACCGAAGTCCCATAGATAAAGGTCCCAACGTAAAGTCCCACTAGGCGATTGTGAACCAAAAAACTATGTTGGGAGGCGGATATTAACGATCCAGGTGAATAGAAATCACTCCGAGCTAGTAATTATAAGGGAATGGCAACATGTCCCATAACCACATGCCATTCTTGAATATTTACGAACCCGTAATTGATTTCTATTCCAAACAGACAAAATCACCACATAGGATCAAACGAACGAGTCCGGTAGTTATTCAACGAAATAAACATATAAGGGGTCATAGTCCTCAGTTTTATTAAGGTGAATAAACTAAATTTCTCGTCCGATCGATAGGATAAGGAATCGTATATAAATCAATAGTATCAGAACCAGATTTTAGAAATAAAATTTATTTTAAAGGGGTTTGTATTTAAAAACTGATTTAAATGTTGTTTCGATTCCCATTGACAATATAGAATCCACTAATCCATTGTGGTTCAATATTCATAAAAGCCCATCGCCGTAGCTAATGGGACACAAAGAAATCGTAGCACACAATTCCACAATTCATGGTTTAAAAATGATTTGAAAACCAAATTAGATGGCGCGACAACGACGATCCGAACGATCTCAAGATCGCCATGGTACGCGAGGGGGAGGGTCAAGGAAGAAGGTCGGAAGAACACGGAGTCGTGCGCTTCGGCGCACGACAAAAAAAATAGGGGGTGTGACCAAACCTGGGCAACGCCCAGGTTGGTCACCGGTCGACCGGTCCAGGGGGGTCGGTCGACTGGTTTGAGACAGAGACTCAAACGGTCGACCGGCCCCCCCAGGGCCAGTCGACTGGCTTGTGCCTGGGCATAAGCCCAGGCACAGCCCGGACTTGTCGACCGACCCACTTTGGCCGGTCGACCGATTTTGCCTGGGCGTGAGCCCAGGCACCGGGGATGGGGGCTTCGATCCTCTGTCTCGACCATTCCTTTTTCCTCGCTCCTCTCCGGCTTTGTGATGGTACTTTACAGTACGTGTACAACTCCCAATCAAGCCGGAGACGAGTGTGATTCAACTTATATTCACATGAATATTTTCAAACCAAATTTCAACAAAATTTGAAATAAATCATACATTCAAGAATAAACCATGAATCAAACTACTTCAAGCAAATATGAACATCATGAATAGCCTACAATTACACTTGTACAAGCTTAAAGCTTGTGGCATTGATGTGAGTTCACAAAGAACTCACCTTAGTGTTAATGAAGCAATCAACAAGAAGGAACCCAAGCTAAAGGTACTATCTTCTCACAAGAATCAACAAAGCACAACCTACACACATCAACCCAATAATTCTATGTATTAGGAACATAGAAATTCTGAGGTAGCATAGAGAGGGTGATGGAGAAGATAAAGATTAACTTACCTAGGCTAGGAGATGAAGAACACAACAAAGATTGGGCTTTTCTAAGATTCTAGGGATTAGGATTTTAATTTTCCCATTCTCTTAAGTTAAAGAAGTAAGAGGGAAAGCAAATGAAGAAGTAAATGAGAGATGAGGAGGTTGGGTGCCTATTTGTGCTGTCCAAATAGGTTAGGGTGCACAAATTTGCACTCTAGCCCCTCCAAACAACTCCAATTTTCCCGGATTCGAAATGTATCGATGCTTATACTCATAAAGATTGAAAACGACGTTCCGGAACCAATGGAGGTGGTCCTGAGCCATAATTCAATCGTTTACAAAAATTCACCTTTTCGGGGATAAAACTAATACATCGATTCGATATTCGAATATTCACTTAAATGAACTATTTTGAATTTTACGGGTTGTTACAGACTTCCCCCCTTAAAGAAATTGCGTCCTCGCAATTATTCAAAATATATTACAAGAGTAACAACCGAAAATTTTAAATTCTCAACAATTGCGTGTAAAGAAAATCTCACCTTATGAGAATAGGTCCAGATGAGAATGCTTAATGGACTCCTTAGTTTCCCATGAGCAATCCTTTGGGTTAGCGGACCATTGGACTTTAACAAGGGGAGTTTCTTTATTACGGAGGCGTTTTACTTCCGTGGCAACAATTCGGAGGGGTTGTTTCTCGTAGGTAAGATTCGGTGAAATTTCTATCTCTTCAAGAACATGGGGCTCAATAGCAATGTGGGATTTCCCCAATTTCTTCCGGAGTTGAGAAACATGGAACACATTATGAATGGAAGAAAATCGATCCGGTAGCTTCACGCGATATGAAACAACCCCAACGCACTCGATGATGGGAAATGGACCAATAAACCTTGGCGCTAATTTTCCCGATTTGCTAAATCGCATAACACCCTTCATGGGTAATACACGAATAAAAACCGAGTCCCCCACGGAAAATTCTAACTTTATTTTCTTGCTATCGGCATAGGACTTTTGCCGACTTTGAGCTTCTTTTATGCGGTGACGTATAAGCTCAACCTTCTCCGTGGCATCCTGAACAAGATCGGGGCCTATAATCAATTTCTCTCCAGTTTCGATCCAACAAGAAGGAGATCGGCATGGCCTTCCGTAAAGGGCTTCAAAAGGTTGCATGCCAATACCCGATTGATAACTATTATTGTATGAGAATTCCACAAGGGGAATGTGGTCTTCCCAACTTCCTCCAAACTCAAGAATGCAAGCGCGGAGGAGATCCTCAAGAACTTGATTTACCCGCTCCGTTTGCCCATCGGTCTGCGGATGATAGGCGGTACTAAGGTCAATCCTTGTTTCCAAAGCTACTTGGAGACTCCTCCAAAATCCGCTAGTAAACAACGGATAACAATCGCTTACAATGGAAAGAGGGATTCCATGAAGTCGAGCGATCTCTTCAACATAAAGCTTAGCTAAAAGTGGAGCGGTGCGATTAGATCGAACGGGTAAAAAGTGTGCGGATTTGGTGAGGCGATCCACAATTACCCATATACTATCATGGCCTTGATGAGAACGGGACAATCTGTCGATAAAATCCATGGAAACATTCTCCCACTTCCATACGGGAATTTCTAGTGGTTGCAACAACCCGTCGGGTCTTTGATGTTCCGCTTCCACAAGTTGGCAAGCTGTGCAACAACTAACAAAGTTAGCAACATCTCGTTTCATACCCTCCCAATAATAGAGTCGCTTCATGTCTGCATACATTTTGCTACTCCCGGGATGGATAGAAAATTTAGAATGATGAGAATCCTCCAAAACAGTTTTGCGCAAATCATCTTGATTTGGAACGATAAGCTGTCTGAACTTTCGAACGGCTCCTCTTGAATCGAGGATATAATCACCATTTCTTTCAACATAAGATTCATTTCGAAGATCATGACTGATGCGGGCCAATTCGGGATCTTGCTTTTGTGCTTCATAGATGCGGTCAAAAAGGGATGGATGAGCCATGAGGCTACATACTATGGGAGTGGAACCTGGGTTGGAGTAACAACTCCTGATCTCGCACGAAGATAATAATTCAAGATCCTTCCACTCCGATAGCATCATAGAAAAGACCACATGTTGCTTCCGACTAAGGGCATCGGTGACACAATTTCCTTTACCGGGCGTGTAAAGAATATCTAGATCATAAGAAGCAAGAAACTCCATCCACCGCTGTTGTCGTAGATTGAGTTCCTTTTGAGAAAATAAATACTTGAGTGACTTATGATCCATGTAAACACAAATTTCACCCCTAAAAGATAATGGCGCCAAATTCGGAGAGTGAAAACAACTGCGGCGAGCTCTAAATCATGGGTTGCATAGCGAGTCTCGGCCGGTTTTAATTGCCTAGAAGCATAGGCAATTACACACTCTCGTTGCATGAGAACGGATCCTAATCCAACGTGGCTAGCGTTGGTATAAACAACAAGATCTTGATTTCCCTCGGGGATAACAAGAATGGGAGCATTAGAAATAAGTTCTTTAAGCTTTTGAAACGCGACCTCACACTTGTCCGACCAAGTGTATTTTACTTCCTTCTTTGTAAAATGAGTGAGTGGAACGGCGATTTTAGAAAAATCTTTAATGAACCGATGGTAATAACCCGCCAACCCAAGAAAGCTACAAATCTCTGTCACACTCTCCGATCTCTTCCAATCTTGAATGGCTTCAATCTTAGATGGATCGACGGAGATTCCGGATTCGAAAATAATATGCCCCAAAACTCTCACGCTTGATCGCCAAAAGTTGCATTTGGAAAACTTAGCTTTTAATTTGTGGTTTCTAAGTGTTTCCAAAACGACACGAAGGTGGTTCTCATGTTCCTCCTCAATTTTAGAATAAATGAGGATGTCATCAATAAATACAAGCACGAACCGATCAAGAAAATCCCTAAAAACACGGTTCATGAGATCAACAAAATAAGCCGGGGCATTTGTTAATCCAAACGGCATTACTAACCATTCATAAGAACCAAATCGGGTTCGAAAGGAAATCAATGGAATGCTATCCTCCGCGATGCGCAATTGGTGAAATCCGGTAGCTAAATCCAATCGGGAGAAGACTTTAGCACTACCAAGTTGATCAAAAAGATCGTCTATGCACGAAAGAGGATATCTATTTTTGATGGTGAGATCATTAAGCTTGCAGTAATCCACGCAAAGCCTAAGGGTTCCATCCGACTTTTTCACAAAGATTGCTGAGGCTCCCCATGGTGAGGAACTTGAGTGTATAAACTGTTTCTTCTCTAATTCGGATAGTTGCTTGCGCATTTCTTCATTTTCCTTGTTAGATAATCGATACGCGGGACGAGTGACAGGGAGGGATCCGGGAATTATATTAATCTGGAATTCAATAGCCCAGTTTGGAGGGATACCAAACACGGGCGCAAATACATTAGGAAATTCTCGAACAACTACGATTCAAGATATTACATCCTCCTCATCATCGTTATCCACATCCCGAGAATTGGGAGAAAATAACAAAGCCATAACCCCCATGTCTGGATTCGGAAGCACCAGTCCTACCCAGTCTTTGGATTGAGGGTGTCGAAGATAAATTGTCCGCTCTGGACATAATATGTGGGCTTCATAACGGAGAAGCCAATCCATTCCCAGAATAACCCGAAAACCCAAATAGCGCATAACATGCAAGTCCGCTAGGAAAGGGTGACCACTCAAAATGATTTCAACGGTCGCGACATAACAAACTAAGAGTAGTTGATCCCCCTATGGGGTTAGTAACCGATAAAGAAGTCATCAAACAAACAGTTTTCAAAGAATTAGCATGCACAAGTTCTTGTGAAATAAAAGAATGAGATGCGGCCGTATCAAAAAGAACTCATGTAGGGTGTCCATAAAAATCAATTATGTCATCGAGAATAGAATTTAATGTACCTTGGCCCGAAGTAGTGTTGGGAGGAGCTTGCATGACATTGAGCTTTCCACTCTTATTTGGAGGACGAGTGGGACATGTGTTTATCATATGGCCTTGTTTCTTGCAATAGCGGCAAGTAAGAGGCTTGGTGCAAGCAGAGGCTATATGGCCCTTTTCTCCTCAATTGTAGCATTCGCCGTTGCGGAATTTAGAGGTTCCGGCCTCCGAAGTCACTTGCCTTGCCTTCTTATTGGGTTGAAACCAAGGCTTCTTCCAGGGTCCTCCCTTGTTGCCAGTGTTTCCCTTGTTTTGAGAACCCCCAGCTTCGTCGCCATTGGGGCGTTTCTGGACCACTTCAAGTTGTAGCGCGATATTAACCAACTCATCAAATGTTTCAGATAACTTAAGAGTCAATGGCTCCTCAAGGCATTTCTTGAGTCCATGAATAAAGCGCAAATTCTTCTTCTTCGGGGTGTTAATATACTCGAGTCCATACTTGGATAACGAGTCAAAGGAGGCTGCATACTCTGCCATAGTAGAGGTGCCTTGAACAAGGTCTTGGAAGCGACGTGACAGCGCTATTCTCTCCCCATCCGGTATGAATTTTGTTTCGAACCTTTCCATAAGCAAGTTCCAAGTAAGGTTCGCTTCGGGGGTATCAATGGTGAGCAATTCATACCAGTTCAACGCTCGCTCTTCGAGCACGCTAGAAATAACTTGCACCCTATATAAATCATTGAGATCCATGTGAGTAAAGATGCGCTCACATGTTCTGAACCAATTCTGGACTTCGATTACGCTTTCAGAGCCTTTAAACGGCTTTCCACCAAGCTTTGCAAAATCACTGCATAAGGTCGCAAACCCAGATTTAGGATGCGTAGGAGGTGGGGGAGCACCTGCCGCATGGGCATTTGCAATAATATCAAGGAGTTGTTAAGTGGTCATTGTGACCACTCCAACCACAGGAGGTGGAACTATAGGCGGTGGAGCTACAGGAGGTGGAGCTTCGGGCCTGACATTTGCCCTAGCAGGATATCGACGAGGACGTCCAGCCATTTCCCTTCTTTAAGAAAGAAAGAAAAGGAAAATGTCACTCAAAAATTAAGGATCATAGCTCTATTCTAGGATGGATAAGCAACCATGACTCAATCTAACCCTAAGCCTCAAACTCCTAAAAGATGTACGAGACATGATCCTTGCTACAAAATTCTATATTGTTCTGAAGATTGGCTCTGATACCAACTGTAACGCCCCTCCTCTATACCCGTCGTAGTCAAGTTCATTTCGTGTGAAATGTCGTCAGCCACAGCGGAGAATAAGGTTGGTTAGGAGCGACCGTTAATATATTTACTCTTGCTTGGAAAGTAACGTCGAATGGCACGGCCGTACCAAAAATTTCGACATGACCATTCCAGGCGTAGAGCATCTACACAACAGCATAATAGCCTCAGAACACATACAGAATAAGATAACACAGATAGTCACAGATATTCACATCATAAACAAATAAACTGATACGAATATAACACCATAAGTGTTTACATCAACTAGAGGTCATACACGATGCTCTAACTCCAAAATAATAATTACATGTACCAAATCCCGTACTAATAATGATACATGTCATAACGGTAGTCAACTACGTATATCCAAAAGGACTGCAACTATAAAACAGTTGAGCTAAGAGTCATCATAAGGTCCCAGCAGGAATGTCACCTAAGCACCTGTAACACTTGGGTCTGACCCAAGTATTATTTAAGAAATAAACAATAAATGGATCAGTCAAACCATTCTTATCCATAACATGAGACAATATGAAGAGATGTAACATAAATGACATGAAAAGAATAAACAGGATGATTCATAAATATTATGAAATGCGTGATGTCAACATATATGAAATCTCAATTAATCTCATGATAAGCAAAGAACATATAACAATAAGAATTGACAAATAAATGCCAAACATAAATCAAATTGACGCGCATCGCGTCAAAGTAATCATAGAAAATCAAAGAAAACATCATAAAAAGGGCCTGCAGGTTCATAGAAGATGAGATACGATCCATAGGTAGCTAACCCATTTGTTTGAGCCGGAGCTCCCCAAGAACCCGGGTCGTGACCCCGGTAGAGGAAAACATAGTTCATAGAAAATCATAAAAGGGTTGGACCGAAGTCCCATAGATGAAGGTCCCAATCGTAAAGTCCCACTAGGCGATTGCGAACCAAACAACTATGTTGGGAGGCGGATATTAACAATCCGGGTGAATAGAAATCACTCCGAGCTAGTAATTATAAGGGAATGGCAACATGTCCCATAACCACATGCCATTCTCGAATGTTTACGAACCCGTAATTGATTTCTATTCCAAACAGAGAAAATCACCACATAGGTTCAAACAAACGAGTCTGGTAGTTATTCGCCGAAATAAACATATAATGGGTCATAGTCCTCAGTTTTATTAAGGTGAATAAACTAAATTTCTCGTCCGATCTATTGGATAAGGAATCGTATATAAATCAATAATATCAGAACAGGATTTTAGAAATAAAATTTATTTTAAAGGGGTTTGAATTTAAAAACCGATTTAAACATTGGTTCGATTCCCATTGACAATATAGAATCCACTAATCCATTGTGGTTCAGTATTCATAAAAGCCCATCGCCGTAGCGAATGGGACACAAAGAAATCGTAGCACACAATTCCACAATTCATGGTTTAAAAATGATTTGAAAGCCAAATGAGACGGTGCGACAACGACGATCCGAACGATCTCAAGATCTCCATGGTACGCGAGGGGGAGGGTCAAGGATAAAGGTCGGATGAACACGGAGTCGCGCGCTTCGGCGCGCGACAAAAAAAATGGGGGTGTGACCAAACCTGGGCAACGCCCAGGTTGGTCACCGGTCGACCGGTCTAGGGGGGTAGGTCGACTGGTTTGAGACAGAGACTCAAACGGTCGACCGCCCCCCTAGGGCCAGTCGGCCGGCTTGTGCCAGGGAATAAGCCCAGGCACAACCCGGACCTGTCGACCGACCCACTTTGGCCGGTCGATCGGGTTTGCCTGGGCGTGAGTCCAGGCATCGGGGACGGGGGCTTCGATCCTCCATCTCGACCATTCCTTTTTCCTCGCTCCTCTCCGGCTCTGTGACGGTACTTTACAGTACGTGTACAACTCCCATTCAAGCCGGAGATGAGTGTGATTCAACTTATATTCACATGAAGATTTTCAAACCAAATTTCAAAAAAACTTGAAATCAATCATACATTCAAGAATAAACCATGAATCAAACTAATTCAAGCAAACATGAACATCATGAATAGCCTACAATTACACTTGTACAAGCTTAAAGCTTGTGGCATTGATGTGAGTTCACGTAGAACTCACCTTAGTGTTAATGAAGCAATCAACAAGAAGGAACCCAAGCTAAAGGTACTATCTTCTACAAGAATCAACAAAGCACAACCTATACACATCAACCCAATAATTCTATGTATTAGGAACATAGAAATTCTGAGGTAGCATAGAGAAGGTGATGGAGAAGAAAGAGATCAACTTACCTAAGCTAGGAGATGAAGAACACAACAAAGATTGGGCTTTTCTAAGATTCTAGGGCTTAGGATTTTAATTTTCCCATTCTCTTAAGTTAAGGAAGTAAGAGGGAAAGTAAATGAAGAAGTAAATGAGAGATGAGGAGGTTGGGTGTCTATTTGTGCTGTCCAAATAGGTTTAGGTGCACAAATTTGCACTCTAGCCCCTCCAAACGACTCCAATTTTCCCGAATTCGAAATGTATCGATGCTTATACTAAAAAAGATTGTAAACGACGTTCCGGAACCAGTGGAGATGGTCCTGAGCCATAATTCAATCGTTTACAAAAATTCACCTTTTCGGGGACAAAACTAATACATCGATTCGATATTCGAGTATTCACTTAAATGAACTATTGTGAATTTTACGGGTTGTTACACCTACCGTCATCACCCCCTATGCCTCATCTATGACCATTGGCGAGCCTAACCACCGAGGTGCATCTAATCTCCGTGAATACCCATTTGAACGAAATCCAAGCAAACCGCAAATTCAATCACCATCGATCATCATTGGCTACGCCACCACCACGCCTAGAACCGCCTGGTCCACGCTGACATTTTCCCTTCAGTGACCCTAACCTGAAACGCCACCCATCGCCATCAAATTAAAGAAAAACTGATCGAACTACCCCATATCAACCAACTCCGATCAACTAACCACAACGCTGCACTTCAGGCCACCCGAACAACATGAAAGTTGTAGCCCTTCCTCCCCTCTGCAACTTTCCTTCAAACCACATTGACTAATACTCCACCAAATCGCTACAATCAGCCATAAACCAAAAATCGTTTCTTATGATTTTTGCCCAGCTTGGCCACCAGTGGCCATCTTAAACCATCAAATTTTAGCTATAGGTTGGCCTCGTGATACCCTACAAATTTCCAGTTATAAGTGTCCTCCATTTCGCTATATATTTTGTGATATAAATTAAAATATGAAGGAAGGTTTACCTGCAAAATAGACGGCTCAAAAAGATTGGGAATTTGGGTTTGGTGAATTTGATATTTATATATGAAGTTTATACTATAATATCTTGAGGTAACTAGCGATATTTTATTGAAAACGACGAATAATAATTTATTCATGCCATCACCATTTTCAATCGATGTATTTTGATTCTTATGATCACGTACGAACCCCAATCGCGTTGAAAATGGACCTCATAGTATAATTCAATATTCCGGACGCAATAAAACTTGTTTCATTGAAATCTGAATCCATTCGCTTAAATGGCACCAGTTTGAGTTCAAATTATTCGGTAATTTAACGGTTTATAATGAATCCATAGCGACCTTTTGAAAATTTTATTTGGACATAACTAACAATATAAAAGATGAAATCCCCATTTTTCTCTTTCATTAGAAAATTATTATCTAATGGATCCGAACGTTTCTTATTTCAAAAAAATCCGACTTATATTGGATCATGTACGTCGATTTGAAGTTCAAAACGTAAAACTATGAACTACCATGATGCTGCAACTCGGTTTATAATTAAATTATTAATTATATGCTCAAACATCATTTAATAAACGAATTCGTTAATATAATTCAAAACCAAATTCAACTAAATATTTCCATATTGTCCAATTCATCCAATATTGCAAATTCAACATATTTTGACTACATCAGGATTAAATTATTATTTATATTAATAAAATATTCAAAACCATGGAATTCAAGCTATTAAATTCCAAATAGTCATTTAAAACCAATTTTAAATGTTCAATTAAATGGTTAAAAGTCCAAGTCGTTGTATTCTTCCCCCTTAAAAGAATTTTGTCCCCGAAATTACTAAGACAGTAAAAATGTTACAAACCCATTATCTTTCAAAAATTAACATAGTTAAAAATTTTACTTCCACTTTCTAAGCCTTCAGTTTTCGCTAATCCAGTTTTAATCGAAAAACCAATTCATTATCGTTAAAAAAAATTCCAAAAAATTTATAACACTCAAATTTTGATTTTTTTGGTAAAGTCTCCCCTATAAGAAGGGACTTCTGTTATATTGCAGGAACAACAAAAATATATACATCGACCCACACAGTCGGAAAAATCCAATTGACAACCCAAAATTTTATATTTTGCATAGACATACCTTATATGAGCGTTATTAAGTGATATGCAATAAGCTGTACTTGGGCTTGTTTAATTAACATGCAGCTACAGTTAAGCTAGATCTAATCAACTCCAGAACTTAATTGAAAATATGATCAAAAAATGAATTAACACCTGCACTTCTTCTTCACTCGGATGAAAATTAATTAATTCTATAATCAAGCAAATTGCAAAATTCCACATACATCACATAAACATTTTTTTCAAACATTCAAAATATCTACCTCAATATGTTATCCAACTCATATGAGGTTTAAAATCAATTTCTCTAATAATCCATTCCTTAGCATTCTATTCAGATTTATTACAAGTTTAATTTATTCATTTAATATATTTATTACCAAAATATTCCACTTGAATTCATTAACTTGGATTTATTTCTTAAGTCAAATTCATATAAACTAGTGTTCAGTTTTATTTCAAAGCTCAAATCGAATATGTATGATTCATTTTAACTCAATATATTTAACCACACAGGTTAAATTAAATATTAAACTTCTCGTTTCACTTTTTAATCCAATTTGAATCCAATCTTAATCAACACTGGTATACTTGGTTGATTATCAATAATAATTTGAGAAATTTATTTCTCAGTAAATTCTGAAAATTTGGAAAAGCATAATATAAAAATAATTTTATATTTAATTACAAATACGTTCTCTCATATATATACACTGAAACTCAATCTAGGGTATTACTAACCCCATCTTTATTGAGTTACGCTACAGTGCCAAGATTATCACTAAACCTTATGCTCTGATACCACTGTAATGACCCAGTGGAAATTCGACGCTCGAATTTCGGCAATAATGCATTACCCTGTATTACATGCCAAAACCCAGGTAACAAAATTTCGGATTGTTAATAGAAAAAAGTTAGAAGATGAGAGAAGAAAGAAAGAAATATTAGAATAAAAGAATAAGAAGATCAAAGTCTAACAACGAAATGGAAAAATTATAATTAAAAAAAATACTTTATTAAAAAAACTATATACATATATATGTTTTCAGCATCAGAGTACACACACATCTCAATACAACACACATAGTGGAATATAATCTATTACCAGAAAACAGATATACGTCTCGACTCCAACTTCTCTCCAAACCTTACTTGGTCTGATCCGAGCACATTCGAAACAAAGCAAAATTCATATAGATCAGTCTGGAATACATTCAGTGATAAATTTATATTGAAAACAACTTGTACAACTTTACAAAATCCTTTCGAAAGAAAAAAACATTTGTATGACTAGTCCATACATAAACACGGATGATTTTTACCTTACGATAAAAAAAAAATATTCGATATATCAAATCCGGTGATATTATAATAATGTCTATCAAACCACAAATAAATGACCATCTAGTAGAACGCTTGCATCTCACGCTCTACATACTTAGTATATAATCAGAAATCACACGACTCGTATTGGAGCATGGGTTTCCAACATGACAATGTATGGGACCACCTTTCTATCAGTGTACTCTAGAGAGGGTACACTGGGGTTCAACAAGAACTCCTTGCAACCCGACCACACATGATCGACCATCTTTCAACTTGATCGTATCAAATATATTGTCACCCACAGTTGGTACCAACATAACCGTTCCCGGAAGATACAAAAGTGATAGAAGAAAGAAAATGATTTTTCTTTAGACAGTGACAATATACCCTAATGGGAATGACCTGCATAGCCATGCTACCTACCCGATTTTTGTCATTCCCCGGTTTATGAGGCTTGAGGTCATGATTTACCTTTTTAGAACATCAAATCATCATTCACTTTGAATGCCACAACATCAGATCCATTAAATCACTAATTGACGACCATAAATATACTCTGGGTATTAAACTAAGAGAAGGTGCCTTCTCTGCCACTAAACTTGGTATATTTGTAAAAATCAACATGCGTTATCCTTAAGAAATATTCTATCAGACATTCATCCATAAAGTCATCTACGAATAGGATGAATCGAAGGCACCCTCCTACCTCATTATGTATAGGAATCACCTTTAGGGTCAGTTGCAAGAAGTCCTTGCAATTCGAAGATTGCAATCAAGACAGAATCACTTACGAAATAACTCTTGTCGCAAGTCAGAGAAATTCAGCAAGTATTTCTTACACTCATGAAGATCTACGGTCTTCAATGCTCCATCCTTATATGTTTCTCTGTAAGTTATATTCGAACACATAGTTCGAAGTGATTTTAGGCTAGTTCCTATCCCGGTCTCTTCGAACTAACTCGTCAAAGATCCAACAATATTCATTAGTACTCAGGTTTTTAACTACCAATTTAAACAGTATAGATTAGTACTTCAAAAGCTCGGGCTCTTTCCATAAAAAAACCATTTATTCAAACCATTTTATTGATTTAAAATCAATTATACAACTTATCTCAACACTTCTCCTTTTCTTTTAGTTACTTGAAACATTAATCAATATTTTTACCAAGCTCCTTCCTTATTTCCTTTATCTCGAAATATTGCTATGTTTCACAAAACTTCTTTTATTTCCATTATCTTGGAAATATCGTTATATGCGTCCTTTTAACCAATCTGTATAACTAAATTACCAAATCTGATCTAGGCCAAAATAACGTCAAGCGATGTATTTATAATATAACCTGAAACGACTTCATTAACTTTAGAACTTATCAATTCTAGTTTATAATCTTATGGAAATTTTATTCCATTTCCAATTTTGTTTCAAAACCAACAAAATCTATTATTCTCATTTTTCGAAATCCAAAACCATTTGAACCAAAACTATAACTTATACTTTTTATAATAGGAGTATTCCAACATCTCCCTTTTATATTTTCTCACTACAAAAATATCACACTACAAGAAAAAGTGCTTTTAAGAGCAATATAGGACAGCGTTTATAAGTTAAATGCGGTCATCCAATCTTTTATAAATACCAAAAAACAAATACAGCTATCCAAAACGCTGAGCTTCTTATTCCACTATGTCCCAAAGGGACGCTTCCTCTGAAAAATTCATTGCCGCGTAAAATATAATTTCCCTCCTCAACCCAAAATAAACAACCTTAATTTTCCCAATCATTGCGTGTTGGTTTTCTTTTCATATCTTTCAAGCATCCCTCCTGTTAATTTGGGTTAATTCGTTTCTCAATCAAAAATCATGCTCTTTTCTCTATTCGGTATTCTTCTTCCTCTGCGCAGTGTGATTTTGTGTGCTTGCTGGCGATTAGTTTTCCCTGACCTAGCTTTTATTGCAAGTTCAGACTTGCAAATTCATTATTGTAAGATCTTTCGCGTAACCTTCGATAGAAATTAAAACTCGAGCTCCGATGCTTCACATGCTTTGCAAATTGCGAGCCCTGTGTTCGTATTCTTGTGGTTTAGTACGAAATCAAAAGAAAGTAAAGTTCAACTTTATTTTGTTAATTTTTTTGGAGTTTCAATCTTAGTAGTGTTTTCATGCTTGTGATTTGTGTGTTTTGGATGTTCATTTGGCTCTCTATGTGTTTGGGTTTTCTCTATTGTGTTATGCTGTCTGCATATGTAATCTTTAGCTATCAACAGTTAAATGGACTTTATTGCCTTTTACGGTTCTGTTAGATGCGAAACTGATGATGATTATCAGGTGAGTATTCACTCCTTTTGGCCTTACTATTGAATTGAATGGCCTACTTATATTCGTTGCTATATAAAAAGTTAAATAACAAGTTTTTCATTCACGTATAAGGATACTACATGATAAATACATAAGGGGGGCTTGGTTATACATGTGCTTGAACCATAATGTTCACCTATGATGTGATCTAAGATATACATGTGCTTGAACCATTTTCAAATTTTTGATGCTTGGTTATGAAATATAAGTTCACCTACGGTTTTTATCGTGCCTGTAAACTATTGTTTCTGTCAGTTCACCTGGCAAATGCAAAATGACCAAATATGACTCCTATTTCAAACATTCCGCCTGCATATTTTGTATATTATAGCTGAATGAATTTTTTTACATAAATAATTAAAGCAGAGTGTATATTTATTTATCAATCTTGTCTATTTCTTTGTGCTGATTTGTCCATATTACTGAATTATAACATAGTATACTCTTCCAGTTGAAATATACTAATAAAAAGAGTTCCTATCTAATTTATAAACATGATTGGTTGCTATTTCCTTTTTTGCTAACCATTGGCATTTGTAAATCAAACTGACACAGATGACAAGGCCGAATATATTAGATGTCCAAGGAACATAATTAACCAAATGAACTCATTGCTCATATGAGTAATTCTGAAGTGGAAATAAAATGCTAAATAGTATAGTAAGTCAGTTATAAACAATATGTTAAATAGCTGGGAGGGAGGGGAAGACAAAAACATTGGTAAAATTTCAAAACAACGAATTTTACAAGTCAACACTGAATTTTGATTTACAAATGGAGTTAAGATTCGTGAAGATGATTATAAACCGTTTAGGAATCTAAGCATACTGCCATAAACTTATAATCGAATTTTCGTTGTTGCTTTGTAAAATAGTAACATATATTGTACAAATTTTATACTCATGCAAATGTTACAACGTTGTCATGATTCGGAATAAACATAAGTTTCTGAAGAACAGATGCACGCGAATATAGACCCGTCCATAGCTGAAACTTAAGGGGTCTGAACTATGCTATGTTACTTCTTTTCAAGGAAAGCACAAACATTTGAAGTAAATTAAAATTTTATATACTATATGTTATGTTATAATAAATATTATCATAATTATCATTATATTTATAATAATAACAGTACTAAGTTAACCAAGGTTTATAAATATTGAATAAGTTTATAAAAAATGGACAAGAGTTAACGTGATTGTATACTATTTTTTTTAACAAGTAAAAAAGAAATATGTATGCAGCAGCATCAACCAAGCCTGCTCTATCTCCCAGCATTGCTTTAGTTACATTCTTTAATGCTTGTCAAAAATGGCTCATATCCATTTTGTTGTTCCAAAAACGTACAAAAAATCATAATAAACAAAAATGCACATTATGTTGCTACAGTTACATTCTTTAATGCCTGTCAAAAATGCACATTATGTTCAGGATTATTATACAACTGCATTGTGAATATAGAAGAGATGGGTCTGTGATCCGAAAATTTGAATTCTCCTCTCATACTATTTTCTCATGATCCATATACTATTTGATATATGGCTAGTGCTTCATACAGTATCTCTTTTTTATTTCGTCTACTCTTTCCCTTTTGCTATGTCCAATCTTTCGATTAAGGTTTGAACCAATACCGTCGATGTCTGCTTTTTTTTTTTATGCTGGGAAATACACTTTGTAATCCATGAAAAATAATTTTGACTAGGTTTCATCATGATCTTGGTTTTCAGAATATTTCTTGGTTGTATATACAAGTGCAATCAACCATTTTGATTAAGGTTCATGTAATCAGTTAAAAACAAAACAAAATAAATTTATGTCTTCTATTTGCGGAGTAGCTGAAAGTGGAAAAGGATATGTTTTATTTATCAAATGCAGTCAAAGATCCACCTATAATCACAAGCAATAACATAAACAATTAATTAACAAGGGAGGATGAATGGATCCTTTTTTCTTTTAGTTGCTTTTTTAGATGATTGCAGTCAATTACAATTTATGTATGTCGTTTCCATCTAGTCCTAACCGTATTGTTTCTATTCCTTGCATCAACAAAAAAAAAACATGTTGTACATCTTCAATTAATCCGGTAAATTCTACTTGCTTTGCTTTGAAAATTTGTCCATCGCTTATTCTGTATATAGCTTAGTTACACGTGGCATCTGTGTTTTAGCATCCTTCATATATCTACATCTTTGTTTGATTGTTTCACTTTCAATTTATACTGAAGCACTAAAATATCATACTGCAAAATGACTAGTGCTGAATAAATGGAATTGTTTACAATATAAATGAATATGTGTTCTCTGTTGAATCAGGGTTCATTCTTTATTTTTCTATCAACATTTCTACAACATTCAATTATAGTGTGCTAAACATCAAGCACTAGTTGGTGCTCATATTTCATGGGTCTGTTTTTTTTCATGCTACCTTAATTTGGGGGTCAATAAATATCTGCATTCCATTGTTTGGGGTTAGTGCCAGTAATTCAAATTTTACCTGTGACAATGCAGGTAATGCTTGATCAGATGGCACCAGTAATGAATGCAAGTTGGCCGGTAATGCAATTTTGATCCGTGACATGTAATCCCGGTCATCTCAACATATCCAGGGAATGTAGGTATGTTACTTGATTTAACTTTATTATTAAGAAATTAATGCTTACATTGTTTTACATAAGAAGATAACGGCTTATGCCATTTTACGAAGATATATAAAATCATTATCATTTTACATCAAATGGTAAAAAACTTCATTTTGTACATAGTTATAGGTGATTTTATGTATTCATATTCCTTGTTGGAAGATGGAAAAATCATGACAGCTTGCTGCCTGATTAGATATTTACTTGTAAACTCGTTGAAAAATGTACTTTCAGTATATGTTTTAAAACAAAAGGCTAAGTGTTAAGTTAGAAACATATAGAGTTGGTAGTAACGAGATATCACATCATTTCAGTTTGCGTATTATTCCACAGTCTGTTTCAGATTGTGTGGATACTCGTGCTACAACTCAAGCTGCATCCCTTGTTGAAACATTTTTTGTACACATCCATCCCCCACCAGAAGTTACGCCTACTGCTCTAGCTTTGGTTGGTCAGTCTGAATTTTTTGTTCGCACCAATTACTATCTGGATCAAGGATTACTCACCTCCATCTATGCTGCAGTTGACACTCGGTTTTAGTAGTCCTGCCATGTTCTATTTCCAATGCTTCTAAGCATCCTTATGTTGTCTCAGCTTCTACAATTCCTACACATAATTCTTTGGATGCTCAAAACTTTTTCATGCTTCCGTGCACAAACATGTTGTACCCAGCCAAGATTTCCTCACAATGCAAACGATGTCATGCCTAGTGTTCTGTGTTTTTGATTCACAACAGCTTAGTTGCGGTGGATCAGGTTCCACTCAGATTTATGCACAGACGTTTTCAGATTCAGGTTTGCACTGAGGCACAACCATGCGTCCATCATCGAGCATAGCGTGCACATTTTTCTCCTGCACATCAATTGCAATCACATGCTTTAATTAAGTGCTGCTTTTCAATGGAACTTGTAGAATCTAGTTGCTTAGAATGTAAATTCTCATCTTAGTTTGGGTTTGTCCATGCCAAGTGATGAAGCTAACATTTTTCTAACTTTTACTTCACTTGATGTTCATTCCTTGAATGAATATGCTTAAGAACTATTACAAATTGATTTATTTTTGCAATCTGAAGCCATTTCCATTTCCGCTAATGCAGGTCCTATACTTCTCTCGTTTATTTCATATAAAATGATGAATTTTATTAACTAACTATAACATAGTGAATATTATTTGTTTACTTATACCTATCTAATTCATTTCCTTAAATATTTTTGAAGGGAACGACTAACGTTATGTCTAAAGGTAGTGAGCATAGTGATAACAGTATAGTAGAGGTGGAAGATGAATCCAGGTAGCAGCAAAAGTGGCCAAAATTTGTTGGTTGTTACTCAGTCGAAGTTGATGCAAGCAGGTTGTTTTTCAATTTCCAGGTATGAGTAAAGGCAGTAGTAGCAGAAGTTATTGTGAGCAGAGCAGTTTTGACCAAAAGGCTACTGAACAAAAATGATTCAGGAAAAAATAATGCATCTTGCAGTGAATTAATGCATCATTCATTTAGCTATGGGTTTCTTTGAATTGTATAGCAAGGCTGTCTAACGTTGCCATCTACAAAGGTAAAATTGCATAATACTCTCATACTATAACTGATTTTTGGATGTACTCGTAATTAGTCAAATAATATTCCACATGCATTGGCTTAAAGAACGGTGCTACATGCGAAATTCCAATTCTCATATTCGAGTGTATTGACTTAAAGTTCATCGGGTAAAGCAAGCCTGATTAGTTGAATAGTTTATCAATAGACACAAAGAAATTCAACTTTAATCCTAGTATAAAGACACTCTATTAGTGCATCCACACCTGCAGAAGAGTTTGATTAGTTGAAACAGGGCGAGCTTGTTGTTTGGACAACAAGCCTGAGCTTGCTATCCGAATAGCGCATGCTTGTTGTTTGGATAAGCCTGAGCTTGCTGTCTCGAATAGCAAGCGTGCGCTTCCCTCAGTTGAGCAAAAGAATTCAATTATAGACTACTTATGAGCATTTTTATTTATATAGCTAGAGATTCCAGTGAATGTGTATCAAAATTTTATTTTCTTTACTTTATAATTTACATTTTCTTATTATAACCTATGGACAGTTTCAATGCACTGGCTAATGCAATGTGAACGTCATATGTTGGAACTAAAGAAAAGTAAAGTGTTTGCAATTTCTCGTTATAACCTTTTCTTTTTCTTTTTTTCCCTCGCCACTTATGTACACTATTGTTAAACAATCTGTTTGATATTTATACAACTTTTATAAGAAAAGGGAATGAAAAACTCAAGGCTTGCTAGTGCTGATATATAACAAGTAAATTGTTTGCATCACCAATCCAGTTTTTCATAATAATGTCATTGTATCCATACATGTTCACATTATTATATCTAAATATATTTTTCATACATGTTTGACTAGTATCAACATTTAGTTGTTCCCAGAGATCTATCTTAATGTGTATAGAAAAATCTTTACCCCCGCGCCACGTGAATTTATTTCTTGTCCCATGTATTTCAGTGAGTCCGACATTCGCCACAGTCAATAAGAAGTCGGCGTCAGCATTATTGAAATTGGTCGATGAACCGCCTCTATCGCCTTCATACAGAACTGCGTTGAAATCCCCCGACACTATCCACTGGCATGAAGCATATTTGGATACTTCTCTAATATGCTTCCAAAGCGAGAGTCTTTGGTACGGAGTGTGTATCCCATACACAGCTGTATATAATAACTTGAGACCACCCTTATTAATCAAAAATCCTGATATCGCTTGTGTATCCATAGCCACTATATTAAACTGCCAAAATTGTTGATGCCACATGACACATATGCGAGCTTTAGCATTTGTCAGTTCATTAATGCAGTATGACCATTCTTGATAAAACATCTTTACAAAAGAATTGATATCAGCTTGAACCATCTTATGCTCTAACAAAGCCACTACCGATAACTTATATTTAGAGATATGATCCATAATATCTAACTGTCGTGTCGGGGAGTTCATACCCCTCACATTCCAAAACATAAAGGCCATTAATTTGGGTATACTGTAATGTCCCCACAAGTAGAGCTACTGGGGTTAGCACAAGTCTTATTTCGCTTGCTGCGTCGTTGTTTCCCTTTTTCCTTATTAACCCTTTCATCCCATGCAGGATTATCAATTACTGTGTCGTGTGGTTGCTCTGCTTGAAAAGTAAAGGACTCCTCCTCCCTTTTACTACGACGAGTTAGAGGGAGGCTCGAGCTGGCAAAGCCAGGTGAGTACATGTCGTTATTTAAGTTTTTGGGCACCAAATTTGTTCTATTTAGCATTGTTGTAGCATTTACATCTTCATTGTCCATATTTATCTCACTTTCTGTATGTGCAACGTCCAAATGCATAATGTCTCCTCCCTGCTCCTTTGCACTTGTAAGAGATACTTCTATGGAAGTTGCTAATGGAATTAAGGTAGAAATCAGTAATGGTAATGGTGTATTGGAAATAAAGCAAATGGCATTTGAATTGCATTCTAATGTAAAGTGTGAACAAGGAAGTTGAAGTTAGGGATAATGAAGTTGATGTCCTGCCAGCAAATAATGATCCTGAAGAAGGTATGTTACAACTGACGAAGTTGTTTCTTCCATAAATGAAGTAACCACTCCAGTCTCTCCTAAAATCAATATCGCTACTAAGGTACCACTGTACTATTACTATATCATTATTATACGCTTGGAGAAGTTATAATTTATAATCTCCTAGCAAGTTTAATAATTTATACATTTTGTATAAAGTTGGACCTTCAAAAGCACTAAAAGCCAGGGTAGAGCGAAATGGGAACAAGAAAAATCAAAAAGCAAGGCTCACTCAGACTATGTCATTACCTGCTAGAGGTACTCCTAGTAGTACCATAAAGAAGAACACATCTAGTAAGCACTCTTTAAGTAACACATCTAATATATATGCTAAGAACTCACAAACAACTGACCCAAAATGAATTAATGGTTAGTTATTGCATTGTAATACTAGTTTAATCCTTTTTCCACACCAGTATTTTCAATTGGTTGATTAAAAAATTGATTCCATGAATAGGTGGCATAGGTGATAAACTGACTACTGTAGCAAAGAAGGCAATAGTAAGTATAACTTTTATTTTTTTTATATTAAGTAGAATTTTATAATGTTGCAAGCTTTTCTTCCCTATATTTTGCTGATTCTTATGTTCATTGTCATTCTTGTGACCAGCCAATAAAGCCTAGCTCGATGCACCATAAATCTCGTTCAAATCATATGAAGTGAGTATCATTACTGATATAAGCTTTAATTTCTCCCTGTAAATATTAACTTTGATAAGCTAAAGTTATTCTTACATGCAAAAAATGGAGTAGATGACTATTAGCATTGTAGAATGAGTATGGAATGGAAATACCAAATAAGAACATTATTCAGTATATTGTTAGTTTCCACAAATACAATCTTGGAAACTATGGTCTCAGTTGTGGTGGTTGATTAAGAGGGTATGGTCCAATTATGCTTTGGTCATTTTCTATACCTTATTGATGATGCATGCTTACTAATTGTGTTTATATTACAATTTGTTACTGTATCTACCCTGATTCAAGAAATAATGTGCTAAACCAGGTGCAGCAATGATGACACATACTATTTTGTACATACGTATTTACATATATAGGCATATACAAATGTGTATTCCTATGCATGCGCGCGCGCACACACACACGTATACACATACGCTTGTGCACACATAGATAAGTAAGTATACAAAATTAAGTAAATTTGTCAAAAATAACAAGTATAAAAATTAACTTAATATATGAAAATTAACCAAGTTTTATGGAAATTAAGTTGAGAAAAAATGACTAAGTTTATAAAATTTAGTTAAGATTTTAAAATAGAGTAAGTTTATAAAGATAACGATGGTAATAAAAATTAGTTAGGTTTTATAAACTTTTGACAAAATTAATTAAGTTTGTAAGATGTAACCAAGTTTTGGAAAACTTAAACAATTTGTAAAACTAACCAAATTATATTAAATTTTAAATAAGATAAAAAAAATTGTTACAAATTAAATAATTATCTAAATATTAACCAATTTTTAGGAATAGTAAATAAATTTATAAAAAATAATAAAATTAATAAAAATTTAATTACCTAAGTTTTATAGAAAATAAATAATTTTATAAAAATTAATCTAATTTATGAAAAGTAATGTGTTTTGTAAAAGTTAAATAAGTTATATAGAAATTAAGTAAGTTTACGAAAAATAACAAAGTTTATAAAATTAAATTAAGGTTTGAAAATAATCTAAGTTTATAAAAATAACAAACTTAATAAAGTACAACTAATTTGTGTAAAAGTTGACTGAGTTTGATCAAAGTTATATAATTTCCTAAATTTGACTAAATTTTTGAAAATTTAAATAAATTTACCAAAATTAACTAAGTTGTATAAAATGTTAAATAAGATAAACAAGTTTTATATAAATCAAATAATTATCTAAATATTGAGGAATAGTAAATAAATTTATGAAAATTTAACAAAGTCATCTAAGTTATATGAAAATGAAATAATTTTCAAAAAATTATCCTAATTTTAAGTTAACTAATTTTTATGGAAGTTAACTAAGTTTTATAGAAATTACGTAAGTTTATATAAATAATAGTGTATAAAATTTAATTAAGGTTTGAAAATAAATTAAGTTTGTAAAAATAATAAAGCTAATAAAGTTTAACTGCTTTTTGAATAAGTTCACCATGTTGGCTGCGGTGCAACTCCACTCTTGGCCTTGAGACTAGTTCCTCTATGCATAAAAGAAAAAATAGAGTGAAAATTTAAGGTCAGTGAGCAGTGAATATATATTTACTGTGCGTGTGTTATTTGTATTGCATGTGTTTGGGAAGAGTATTTATAAGTGAATAAATGACATGTTCTCATGCATTTTGGAAGCTACTTATTGTTTTGGGTGATTAACGTTGCTTCTGAATGTACTAACAATAGTGAATTTTTTTTATTTTTGCTTTGCAGATACATAGATGACGCTGATGGAAAACATTATTACGATTAGTTATTGGTTGAAGTTATTCTTACTGCTAAGACTATATTTTGGTTCGTAACAATGTATGAACTACTATTTTTATTCGCTACTACTTTGTGTATGTGTACGTTTGATGTCTCACTACTATTGTATGAAATATCATGTATGTTTCATGTAAGAATATTGCATATTTTGATTATATAATTTTACTTGTTGGTTATGAATTATGTGATCAATATAAAATGTGTTATTAATATGATGCATTGATTATGAAATGTGGTATTGATATAATATATTGATTTTAAACAGCCACAAAAAGATTGAGATTGATTTTGGACTTTTTGACGGCGTTTTTAAAATGCTATTGAAAATTTCATGGTGATTTTTTCAATGGCGTTTTTAAGATGCTATAAATAGTTTATTTAAAAATTGACATACAAACACTTACAACAATTCATAAATGCTGTAAATAGATATCACAACTGAAAATAAAAGCTATAAACAAATCAAGCTAAATGCCATGGAATGTTTTTACAGCACAAATGAAATGCTGTTGGATAATACTTTTCACAGCGTTTCACTACCGCTATAGTACGATTTGGACTTTTAACTGCATGTTGATACACAGCGGTTGTAAAAATGCTGTTAATACCTTTCATGGCATTTTTTAAACGTTGTAAAAAGTCATATTTGTTGTAGTGTCACTATATTTCGCAACCCATTTTATACTTCCCTACTTTGGAAATATTGTTTTATCTATCTCAAATTATTTTGTATTTCCTTTACTTTGGAAATATTTTTATTCTCAAAATATCCTTTACCATTACAAACTAACACCAACTCTTGATAATTGTGAAATCGTTCAAGTTGGGGTATCCTAATTATCTCTAAGACCTTGATCGACAACATTTTAACCTCAAGATAGATAATAGTTTATAACTCAAAACCGATTTCGCTTATATTATCAACCAACTCTTATCTTCTATTTTGTTCAAAATATGGTTTAATGAACAATATTCTTACTTTTTGAAAAGCTCTTTCAATTATACTATCTTTACTTAATTCGTTGATTAAGTAAAACATTTACCTTTTGCTTAAAATTTCTTATTATGATTCCATTTATAACTCGGATTATAATAATCCATTTACCAAATTCTTCTCCAAATTTATTTCATATCTTAATTTGGACTCTTTTACAAAATCTAAACGCATCCTTTCTTTTAGCCATAATGGTTACTTAACTTAAAATAGAATATTAATTTATTCTCAAAAGATTACCAAAATAATAATTAATTTTATCAATAACAAACCTTTGGACAATCATTTTAAAATACAGTTAATTAAAGGATGAATTAGCCCTTAATTCTTAAGTTTAACGATTATTCGTAAAACTATTTCCAATAGGTTAATTGAAAACAAATTAATCTAATAATCCCCTTCAATTAAGACTGTTGACTTCGCTAACTAGTAAACATCAGTTAACTTATTAATCGATTTCCATTAATCTTTTCCATTAAATTATTATTAATTTAATAATACCTCTAAATTGTTCTATCAAAATAATTGTTTTCGAACCACTAACCATTAGGTTAATTCTGTCTTCATTCTTCATAAAACTTAATAAATGTAAAAACGGATTATTTATAACTATAAAATATAGTTTATCAATAAACTTCTATTTTTATATAAAATAAAGTTTAAAACTTTGCCTCGGTTACAAAAATGAATTTTATAACTTCAATTGTGTCAATTAGTCTAACGGCAAAATCAACGTCTAAAAAGATGGTTTTTAGGCCATTCGCTGCCAACCACTTAATCAATATTGTCTACTAATTAAAACATAATGATCGTTAAAATTAAAATTCAACGTTCAACATCCAGTCAATAATTAACATCCAAACAGGATATAACATTACTTGTGATAAACAATTCATAAATGAAATATAGAAACTAAGCAATATACAATATAATTGAGAAATCCGGCTGGATCCCTCCAACCTGTACTTACGTGCATCACAGTTCATAATATTATTTTATAATAGCATACAAATAAGATTTCTAATTCAAAACATCTAGTCGACTTAATTAGAAATATCGACTAACGTCGATCAATAACAGCCAATAATCATCCACAAGATACAATTTATATTATCAACGATAAATTTTAATTATATGAATTAAACCACATCATAGAATTCTAGAAAACATGAGAGTTAACTCACATGTTCAATTTGATTGACGATTTCGCATTATTTCATTTAATTTTAAACAGGTGTTTAAAGTTAAACAAAATTTCCAGTAGATGTAACGCTAACCAAATCAACACGTACATGTAGTATTCGTCTCAGTGATTCCAATGAATCATGTTTCACTCGAATCTGGTAACATATGAATAAATAATGCGCATTATAAGTTTAAATCGTTTATATAATAAAATAATTAACTAATTTTATTAAATCTCTTAATTCCCTTTTTAATGTTAATTACCATTTGGTAATCTGTTCCTCAACTCAAGAAATCCTAACATCACCATATATCAAAAACCCGACTCCTCCCCTTCAACCTCGACGCTGCTGAAGCCACCCGAGACCGACACTGACCTACTTCCGTCACCCCCTATGCCTCAGCTACGACCATCGGCAATCCTGACAACTCAGATGCACCTAGACGCCTTGAATACCCATTTAAACGAACCCTGATCAAACCGCAAATTCAACCACCACCAATCATCATAAGCTTTGCCACCACCACGCCTAGAACTACCTCGTCCACATTGACCTTCATCCTTCAGTGACACTGACCTGAAACACCGCCCATCGCCATCAAATCAAAGAAAAACCGATCGAACTATCCCATATCAACCAACTTCGATCAAATAACCGCCACGGGACCAAGCTCCACTGCAGGCCACCTGACTAAAATGAAATTTGTAGCCCTTCCTTCCCTCTAAAAATTTCCTTTAGACCACATCGACTGATACTCCACCAAATCGCCACAATCGGCCATAAACCGAAACTCATTTCTTACGGTTTTGCCTCGATTCGGCCACCGTAGATCATCTCCAACACCAAATTTTAGCTTTAGATCGGCCTCGTCATAACCTACGACTTTCCACTTATGAAGTTCCTTGATTTCGCTTTAGATTTTGTGCTATAAATTAAAATGTGAAGGCGTTTTTACCTGCAAAATGGACGACTCAAAAAGATTGGTAATTTGGGTCTGGTGAATTTGATATTTATGGATGAAGTTTATATTATAATATCTTGAGGTGACTAGTATTATTTTATTTTAAACGACTAACGATATTTTATTCGTGCCTATTGCCATTTTCTATCGATTTTTATTGATTCGTATGATCATATTTGAAGCTCATTCACGATGAAAATGGACTCATGGTATAATTCAATATTCTAAACCCAATGAAACTTGTTTCGTCAATCCGTTTGCTCAAATGGTGCTAGTTTGAGTTCAAATTATCAAGTTATTTATATTTTAATTTTTGTATGCTGACAAAATATCTTTGATTGACGCGAAACTTGAAATCTAGCAAGCCATTACGGGTTTAATAAAACTTGTTTCATTGAAATCAGAGATCATTTGAATAAAAGCACTTTTTAAAGGTCTAATTTAAATCAAAATAAATCAATTTCAAATACCTCAATATAATAATAATAAGTTATTATTATAAGATATATTAAAAAAGCATTCCATATACTTCAAAATAAACCACTTCCGGTTTCAAATATTCAAATTTCGAGTTAATACCATATTAAATTTATAATAAACTCCTTTATTATATATATATATATATATATATATATATATCTTTATGGTTTTTAACAAATCCACAGTGACCTTTTGAAAATTTGATTTTGACATAACTAACAATCTACAAGATGAAATCTACAATTTTCTCTTTCATTAGAAAATTATAATCCAATAGATCTGGACATTCCTTATTTCAAAGAAATCCGACTTAACTGGATCATGTACATCCATTTGAAGTTCAAAATGTAAAACTATGAACTACCGCGATGCTGTATCTCGTTTTATAATTGAATTATAAATTATATGCTCAAACATCGTTTAATAAACGAATTGATTAATATAATTCAGAACCAAATTCAATTAAATATTTCTGTGTTTTCCAATTCATCCAATGTTGCAAATTCAACGTATTTTGACTATATCATAATTAAATTATTCTTTTACTATTTATATTAATAAAATATTCAAAACTATGGAATTCGAGTTATTAAATTCCAAATAGCCATTTTAAACCAATTTTAAATATTCAATTAAAAAGTTAAAAATCCAAGTCGTTACAATAGAATAAGAGTAGGAATGGAACCTCACAACGGAATAGACAAAATATAATATATCAAAAGCACTTTACTTGAAAAGAGACTGTAACAAACCGGGAAATCGGGACTAATTTAAAATTTTTATTTTGGCTAATTTAATGGATTTTTAATATTCGAAATGATTTATTTTAAATAATAACAACTAAAAATTTATTTAAATCGAAGTTAGAACAAATATTTTTATTTTAATTATATAACAAGGATGAAATGGCGCGGTAGTTTGAAAATTCTATTTCAAATTTCAAAGGAATGTACAGGATTCAAATAAATCGGATTTTAGTGAAACAAGAAATATTTGAATCTGTTTGAAAATATCTTTCCAACGAATGTGAAAAATCCAGATTTCATAACGAGAATAAAACGTAATGTCCAGTTGAAAATTCAGAATAGTCGCTACGGAATATATATATATAGCCCTTAAAAATAGCGATTTTGCAAACGACCTCCGTTTTCAACGAGACCACTTTTGTTGGATCCGGAATGTCAAATTATTCCTAGATTCAAATTTTCATAATTTTTGGAATTAATATGTGAGCGTGGTGAATTTAAACTTGTTTGGTCAATTTAGTTTGAATTTAATCGACTAGAAAATGACCTTTTCGAACGGTCTCCAAATTCGATGAAATTGATTTTGTTAGGACCGTATCGTCAAAACATAGCTGGATTTATTTTTTTGGAATTTTTGGAGTCAGTATGTGGCCCCAGTAAATTAAAATGTGCGTTAAAATCAATTTTTAATTTTATATTAATTTATATTTTAATTTAAACGAAAACTGATCGTAACAGCCGAATTGGCTTACGAAGCATATCCCATTGTGTTCAAAATGGGGGTAATTAGCTAGGGGCGACAGTCGTTGGGTTCGATTCGGAGTTCGAAAGAAAAAGTTACTTTTTGGATTTAAAATAAAATATATAATTATATAACTCCTTCCTCTCTCGTATACACGGTCAGACCCCCTTCCCCAAATCAATCGTTCAAACCCGTAGAAAATAAAAAAAGAGAAAAAGAAAGGAGGGAGCGACGGAACCCTCCAGCAGCCATCGGAGTTCTGCAGCGCCACTAGCCCCCCTTTTACTAGCACCTCACGCGACCTCCCCCTCTTCTCCCCCAGTCGAACGCAAAGAAACCCAGTCACCGCTGACAGTCGACACTCCGGCGCGAGCTCGAGCCGCTTGCCACCACCGCAGCTCCACCTCCACTCACCAGAGAGCACACCTCCCTCCTTCTCCAACGACTGAAACCCTAAAAATGGTAAGCTTTTTTATTTTTATTTCGTTTATATGTGGTATCAATAGTATCCTAGAACGAGTGTAAAGAGTGTATTTTTAAAATAGAAATGAAAACAAATTTTGTTTTGAAAATTTAAACCATTTTATATGTGGTTGAATATTTATTTTATATTGAATTTGGACAACCGAGTTTATAAAGATTTTGCATATACGCCTTGCAATCGTATATTCGAAGTCTCAAATATACTGGATAGATATAGAATCACACTATAGTCGCCTAGAGATGATTCTGATCATAGCAGCTGCATAATCAGAATTTATGTTTGAGTTTCGAAGGTGGGATATCTATATATTCCCAATTGACTGGTGCGAGAACTAAAACTAGATAGGGTTATTGTTGTGATTTGGCATCAAAAATATGATTTTTGAGTATATAAAAATTATGAATTTGAAAAGCTAATTCACAAATTAATTGCTGGTTATGTTGTTTGATTAATAAAAATATTGGATTGATAATACCAATAAGAGGAATATAGACAAATAAGTCAAATAATGAACTGAATTGAAATTTGTTTGAAATTGCATATATGTACATGCATATGTATTGGACAGGTCATAGCAAGGAGGCTAGAGAAGAGGAATAAAATTGTATGCCCGACAAATAGGTACATGTTTACTAATTTATTGGGTTTGGATGATTTTATGAGCCGATTGGCTAGCTGTTGGCCTTTTCTTTTTCTTTTGGATTGGTGAGGGGCCTGCGTGGCTAGTACGGTTTTAAATGTCTCCCCGTACAAAGGAGGTTATGGCGAAATTTTTCGAAAATTTAGGATGTTAGCCAAATTTTTGAAGAATTTGAAAGTTCTTAGAATCTGAAAAATTGAAGAATGAAAGCCGGAATGAAAGTTGAGTTGATTAGTTAAACAACTTTCAACTTCGTTCCTTTTCGAGGACGAAAAGATTTTAAGTGGGAGAGATTGTAACAATTCGGGAAATCGGAACCAACTAAAAAAATTTATTTTGGCTAATTTAATGGATTTTGAATATTGAAAATGATTTATTTTAAATAATAATGACTAAAAATTTATTTAAATCGACGTTTGGACGAATAATTTTATTTTAATTATATAACGAGCCTGAAATGGCGCGGTAGTCTGAAAAATCGATTTCAAATTTCAAAGGAATGTACAGGATTCAAAATAACCGGATTTTAGTGAAACAAGAAATATTTGAATTTGTTTAAAAATATCTTTCCAAAAATGTGAAAAATCCAAATTTTATAACGAGAGTAAAAAGTTATGTCCAGTTGAAAATTCAGAATAGTCGCTACGGAATTTATATATATATATATATATATAGCCCTTAAAAATAGCGATTTTCCAAATGACCTCCATTTTCGATGAGACCACTTTTGTTGGATCTGGAATATCAAATTATTGCTAGATTCAAATTTTCATGATTTTTGGAATTAATATGTGAGCGTGGTACATTTAAACGTGTTTGGTCAATTTAGTTTGAATTTAATCGACTGGAAAATGACCTTTTTTTAAACGATCTCCAAATTCAATGAAATTAATTTTGTTAGGACCGTATTGTCAAAACATAGCGAGATTTATTTTTTTGGAACTTTTGGAGTCAGTATGTGGCCCCAGTAAATTAAAATGTGCGTTAAAATCAATTTTTAACGTTATATTAATTTATATTTTAATTTAAACAAAAACTGATCATAACGGCCGAACTGGATTACGAAACATATCCCATTGTGTTCGTAATGGGGTAATTAGCTAGGGGCGACAAACGTTGGGTTCGATTCGGAGTTCGAAAGAAAAAGTTGCTTTTTGGATTTAAAATAAAATATATAATTATATAACTCCTTCCTCTCTCCTATACACGGTCAAACCCCCTTCCCCAAATCAATCGTTCAAACCCATAGAAAAAAAGAAAAGAAAAGAGGGAGCGACGGAACCCTCCAGCCGCCACCGGAGCTCCGCAGCGCCACCAGCCCCCCTTTGCTAGCACCTCGCGTGACCTCCCCCTCTTCTCCCCCAGTCGAACGCAAAGAAACCCAATCGCCGCCGATACTCGACGCTCGGGCGCGAGCTCGAGCCACCTGCCACCACCGCGGCTCCACCCCTGCGCCCCAACGAGCACGCCTCCCCCTTCTCCGACGACTGAAACCCTAAAAATGGTAAGCTTTATGATTTTTATTTCGTTTATAAAAATCCGATTTTTAGCGTTTATAAAATATGATTTTTAAACATTGTTTTAAAAAGGTAATTGATATAAATAGATTAGTATAAAAAATGTGATTTTTATTCATATGTAAATAGAAAAGCTAGGATTTTTAAAATAGAAAAGCTAGGATTTTTAAAATAGAAAAGCTAGGATCTTTAAACCAGAAAAGCTAGGATTTTTAAAATAGAAAAGCAAGGATTTTTAAAACAGAAAAGCTAGGATTTTTATTATAGAAAGATTAGATTTTTATTATAGAAAGTTTAGATTTTTAATAGCGAAAAGATATGACTTTTAAAAATATAAAGGTGAGATTTTTAAAAATATAAAGATATGATTTTTAAAAAAATATAAAGATGAGATTTTTAAAAATATAAAAATGAGATTTTTATCGTATGAATCATAATGTTTTTAGTTATATAAAAATTCGATTTTTAGTTAGATAAAAATTCTATTTTTATTTATATAAAAATATGATTTTTATTATATATATAGTGATATAAAAACGTGATCTTATATATATATAGCGATATAAAATGTGATTTTTAAATATATAAACATCTTAATAAAAATGTGATTTTTACTATGAACAGCGTGGAAAAGATTGCATTGGAATTTCCGGCAAATCCAAACGGTTCAGAAATTCAGAAATAAAACTGGAGGAGTGAATCCCATAGGTGAGAACTTCTCACTCTAATCTTGGTTCTAGTTATATATATATATATATATATATATATATATATATATATATATATATATATATATATATATATACTAGGATGCAGACGGTGCTTCGTAGCACTCGACACATTTATTTGAAACCATGGTTGTTTGCTTTGATTGTTTTGTTTGTTTGAATTTGATTTGGGCTATAAATTGAATTGATTAGAATTGGTATGTGTATGGCGCGAGCCATTATTAGGCGAGCGATAAAGCTAGACCTTATTCCGTATCTAGCATCGCGCCGTTATGCTGCCGAAATTTTCTAAAAAAATGTTAGAACAATAAAAATATCATTTTTATTGTATAAATGAACTGTATAAAATATTCATGAGTTGAAGTAAATAGTTTATCGTTAAAAATATAATTTTTAACATGTATATGAATAAAATAAATATTCATTTACAAATCGGACGATTTGTTTATGTACACACATTTAACTGATATGGATTAGGACGATATATTTTACACATCGCCCAACTACACAAATATAATTGGCGTGTGTTGATTGAAACCCCACACGGGAATTGGGATGATATTTGACGTACACTAATCCCAATTATTTAGTTGCATGTCAATCGATTGGTTGGCAGGTTGTTATAAGCGTTATTTATTTATATTTAATGCTTACGCAGTTGTGTAATGCACCCTGGATAATGGTTGACTGTGTTTGATTAGTGTTGTGTACATGTGTGTATGAAATCCATATAAATAAAATTATATGGTAATTGACAGTGTCTGGTTCCAATTCGGAAAGAACTAATATTTTAAATTAACAAATATTTTAAAATGACGAGTAATGAATATTTTAAAATAACTAATATTTCAAAATAATATTCAGTAATGGACCAAAATATGATTTTGATGTCCGATTTGGGATGTACACGAAAATATTTAAATATATAAAGCTGCGTTGATTAGTTATGCGCCGTTTTGACGCGAACGATATTTATATCTATTTTATTCATTCTTATATTGAATATCTAAAAGGATATGATTTCAAAATCTGATATTTTGAAAATATTGTCATTTATATATTATAATGATGTGGAATATTCAGTTTTGATTTAAAACTGAAAATGAAGTTGGAATCGATTTTAAAACGATTTATAAAATACGTTTTAAATGGAAATCGAAGAAATATATATATTATATATATTTAATGGCCTGAGTAGAGCGCGCCGCGACCATTCGTGAATTTCGACCATTGACTTCGAATTGTTATTATGGGAGATCCGACCATTGGATTCTCCTAAAACCAGAACCGTTGGGTTCGTATCGAAAAGTGCTTTCCAACGAATATAAGAGATTTGAAATCTAATGGTTGGATTTGGAATTATGGCCAAATCAAATTTGGAAAAGGTCGTTGTAAGTGCAGTTCGATGACCGTTAATGGAAATCGACTGAAAGGGCCTTAATAAAATTATTAAAAATATCAATAATTTGTGTAAAATCATAATATATGATTTGGAAAGATTGGGATGAAAAATTCCATATCTGAAAAGATAAAAATATATTTTTATCAAAATGAACTAGTTGTTAACTAGAATTATAATCCCGTTTATTTTTAAATAAATAAATTGGATTGAGAAAATGGTTTTAAAATAACCAGAATTTTTCCAATAAATAAATTGGAATGGTTTGGAATGGAATATTCTTCGGAATATTTCGGTATTGGATTCCGTGATTATACGGATATCGTTGAGGAATTCGGAAGATATATTTATTGTTATTCCGAGTACGATATTTGTTGATTTCAGAATTTGATATTGAATATAAGCCGATATTATTTTCTATTCAAAGCCTTGTATTTAATATCAAATTGGATTTTTGGGTTCGTCGTGAATGGTGTCTTCATTAACACTGTTCGTATACCCAGTTGAGAAAAGAAAAAATCTTTTAATTAAGATTTAGAGAAATTTACCAATTAATTAATATTTAATTGGGATTAAGTTAAGAATTGAATTTTGGGTTTGTCGTGAATGGTGTTTTCAGTAACACTGTTCTTAAACCCCATTTGAAAGGAATAAATCTTTTAATTAAGATTATTAGAGTTTCCAGTTACATTTAGTAATTGGAATAAAATGGAATGTGGATCAGGTTTATCGTGAACTGTGTTTTTAACGACATTCGTTCTTTAACCCGATTTACAGTGAAATGTGATTTGGAATTTATTAATATTTTATTAAGATTTAAAGGAAAATTTCCAAAGTAAGGTTTTCCAATTTAATACAATAAATTGGAATGGAATGGATTTCGATTGGATAATAATTGAAGTGAGCTTCTGTGGAGGAAGACTGTTAATATATATGGAATTTAAAAGGCTTTGTCGTTATTCCAATTATATTATTAGTCAGACACGGAAATTGATATCGATTATATATTGATTTGTTTTCCATGAAGATTCCATAAATAATGGAATGTGATTTGGGTTTATCGTGAACTATGTTTTAAATGACATTAGTTCTTTAACCCAGTTAAAGATAAGATTAATTTCTTAACTTTAAATAATCATTAAGTAATGATTTTTGAGATCAAATCTGAATTAGAATTTTAATGAATCTTTAATTTGATTAGAATGTGATTGAGATAATTAAATTTATTGACTTCATGAAACGATCGAGAATGGAATATCACCAGTTTTGCTTCAAGCAATAGTTAAATCTTTAATTAGATTTGAACGTGAAATGGTAAATAATTTTACCGATAACACCATGGTGTTAGATATGGAGTGCTACCAGTTTTGCTCCATGGGATGAATAGGTTGGGATTGGGAAATATAATAAATGATTACTTCGGTAAGGATCGCTAATCCCGACTAGTTTGGATAAACCTTATTTTGGTTTAGAATTGATATCCAAAGGAAGATTAAAGAATAAATTTAAAGAACTTATCTTTGATAAAATTAATGGGAACCTTTCCCAAAGAATATGAATATTTAAATAAAAGAATATTCAGAATTGGAATGAGGCGTATGCTGTGTTTTTATAGCACTTGTTTATTAGATACACGAGTTATTCGGAAAGATCGGGTTTATACCCATTCTGAATAACTGATTCGACGATAAGTCGACGATGAAGATGGTGGTTGAAGACCGGAGGTCTTCACTTCGTTTGGATGATTAGTGATGTCTTGATTGGGCTGTACACCCAAGACAAGGTAATAAGTGGTGATCGTCCAGACGTATTCGGAGATCAACCGGATATGCGAGGACCTCTCTCCTATATTGGACATATGGAACGAGGAATAAGGTGCCTCCGGTTTCGTTCAGACCCAAAACGAACTTGTAAATGGATGTGTGTCTAACATTGGATTTTATTTTGTGTTGATTGATATCTATCAAATATATATTTGTTTGGTGGCGGAGAATTTATTCTCTTGCTTAACACCCTTCTCCAAGACGTACGAGCTCAGAGGTTATATATCGGTAGACATCAGTTGCATGGCGTGAATTGCCTGTGTGGCATGCTGAGATGTAAATGATCAAGCCTTCTGTTGAAAAGCAGAGTCATGTGGTTGTTGATCAAGGAACGACTTTAATATAGCGTAGCTTTGTGTATAGCAATAATTCGCGAGCCTCACACCCAGTGTGAACCAGAAATGGGAGAGGACCTCAGGGAGGACATGCGTTTCCTTCTAGATAGGAGTGGTGTCATGGTATGGAGCCCAGTCATTTTTACTTATGTGGATGATGGAAAGCGAGGCGCCTCGGTTATATCGGTCACTACGGGGACGATAGATGATATATTCGACATACTGACCACACTAACGCCCCATAGGGCGGGGAAACGCATTGTTCAGGGATTATAATCCTCTATGTGTGGACCGACCCTGTCACTCCAGGTGCAGTTGCGACTGAATCCTGAGACATGGGTTAGATTGTCTCGAATCCGGTAAGGACGATCCCTTGCCTTGGTTCGAAGATGGAAATCCAATTTCCAATACATGACAGTCGGTTTTATTTGTAGAGCCTAGTATGGCGACATAGTTGGATGGGGCACTATGCCGTCTATGATTAATACATTTATATTTGAAGTTGTTTTCATACACTTTACACTATAGTTGTATCAAAATGATTTGTTTTAAATGTACCAATCATGTTTGGCTATTATAAGGTAAAACTCTATCCTCCGGCTTGCGTTGCATTGTGTGATGTGACCTAAGTCTTATAATAGCTTCAATTTTTCCAAAAAGCATTGCGCTGTTTGTTTTATGCACGAGTATTCTTGGGAGGAAACCCGTTCCGTGTTATACGGCGTGGTCCCTTGATTTACTCCATTTTAAAGTAAAGTTTTAAATAACTGTTTTAGTTCTCACACTAGTCACATGACTGACCTGGAGTTTATTGTTTTAACCTAAACTCTGGGTGCCTTTTTTCCACACGGGCAGCTAGTAGTTTTGGTTTTGCAAATATTATATTCATAGGATCCTGGTTTACAGCTGGTGCTATATTCGGAACGCTCTGTATCCGTGTATTCCTTTCAGTTGTGTTTTGTATTGTTTTCCGCTGCATTGTAATTTGTAAATATTTGATATTTATCAAATGTATATTATTTGTTCATACTCCGACTCTGATGTAAATTGTTGTAATAGCAATGAAATGTTCTTTCATTTGTGTTCTGATTTGTCGTGTTCTCAACTCAATCCGGGCTTTCCCGTAAGGGCGAGTTTGAGTCGTGTCAGCTTGGTATCAGAGCTTTGATTTACAGAGCTCGAGAATAAGACACATTAGAACCGAACAAAAGGATCCATTAGAGATTGGATTAGTAATTCCAATAAGAATGACTCGTTAGAGATAGGATCAATAGTATCCTAGAACGAGTGTAAAGAGTGTATTTTTAAAATAGAAATGAAAACAAATTTTGTTTTGAAAATTTAAACCATTTTATATGTGGTTGAATATTTATTTTATATTGAATTTGGACAACCGAGTATATAAAGATTTTGTATATACGCCTTGCAAACGTTTATTCGAAGTCTCAAATATACTGGATAGATATAGAATCACACTCTAGTCGCCCAGAGATGATTCTGATCGTAGCAGCTGCATAATCAGAATTTATGTTCGAGTTTCGAAGGTGGGATATCTATATATTTCCAATTGACTGGTGTGAGAACTAAAACTAGATAGGGTTATTGTTGTGATTTGGCATCAAAAATATAATTTTTGAGTATATAAAAATTATGAATTTGAAAAGCTAATTCATAAATTAATTGCTGGTTATGTTGTTTGATTAATAAAAATATTGGATTGATAATACCAATAAGAGGAATATAGACAAATAAGTCAAATAATGAACTGAATTGAAATTTGTTTGAAATTGCATATATGTACATGCATATGTATTGGACAGGTCATAGCAAGGAGGCTAGAGAAGAGGAATAAAATTGTATGCCCGACAAATAGGTACATGTTTACTAATTTATTGGGTTTGGATGATTTTATGAGCCGATTGGCTAGCTGTTGGCCTTTTCTTTTTCTTTTGAATTGGTGAGATCCCTGCGTGGCTAGTACGGTTTTAAATGTCTCCCCGTACAAAGGAGGTTTTGGCGAAATTTTTCGAAAATTTAGGATGTTAGCCAAATTTTTGAAGAATTTGAAAATTCTTAGAATCTGAAAAATTGAAGAATGAAAGCCGGAATGAAAGTTGAGTTGATTAGTTAAACAACTTTCAACTTCGTTCCTTTTCGAGGACGAAAAGATTTTAAGTGGGAGAGATTGTAACAATTCGGGAAATCGAAACCAATTAAAAAAATTTATTTTGGCTAATTTAATGGATTTTGAATATTGAAAATGATTTATTTTAAATAATAACGACTAAAAATTTATTTAAATCGACGTTAGGACGAATAATTTTATTTTAATTATATAACGAGCCTGAAATGGCGCGGTAGTCTGAAAAATCGATTTCAAATTTCAAAGGAATGTACAGGATTCAAAATAACTGGATTTTAGTGAAACAATAAATATTTGAATCTGTTTAAAAATATCTTTCGAAAAAATGTGAAAAATCCAGATTTTATAACGAGAGTAAAAAGTTATGTCCAGTTGAAAATTCAGAATAGTCGCTACGGAATTTATATATATATATAGCCCTTAAAAATAGCAATTTTTCAAATGACCTCCATTTTCGATGAGACCACTTTTGTTGGATCTGGAATATCAAATTATTGCTAGATTCAAATTTTCATAATTTTTGGAATTAATATGTGAGCGTGGTACATTTAAACGTGTTTGTTCAATTTAGTTTGAATTTAATCGACTGGAAAATGACCTTTTTTTTAAATGATCTCCAAATTCAATGAAATTAATTTTGTTAGGACCGTATCGTCAAAACATAGCGGGATTTATTTTTTTGGAACTTTTGGAGTCAGTATGTGGCCCCAGTAAATTAAAATGTGCGTTAAAATCAATTTTTAACGTTATATTAATTTATATTTTAATTTAAACAAAAACTGATCGTAACGGCCGAACTGGATTACGAAACATATCCCATTGTGTTCGTAATGGGGTAATTAGCTAGGGGCGACAAACGTTCGGTTCGATTCGGAGTTCGAAAGAAAAAGTTACTTTCGGGATTTAAAATAAAATAAAATATATAATTATATAACTCCTTCCTCTCTCCTATACACGGTCAAACCCCCTTCCCCAAATCAATCGTTCAAACCCATAGAAAAAAAGAAAAGAAAAGAGGGAGCGACGGAACCCTCCAGCCACCACCGGAGCTCCGCAGCGCCACCAGCCCCTCCTTTGCTAGCACCTCGCGCGACCTCCCCCTCTTCTCCCCCAGTCGAACGCAAAGAAACCCAATCGCCGCCGATAGTCGACGCTCGGGCGCGAGCTCGAGCCACCTGCCACCAACGCGGCTCCACCCCTGCGCACCAGCGAGCACGCCTCCCCCTTCTCCGACGAATGAAACCCTAAAAATGGTAAGCTTTATGATTTTTATTTCGTTTATAAAAATCCGATTTTTAGCGTTTATAAAATATGATTTTTAAACATTGTTTTAAAAAGGTAATTGATATAAATAGATTAGTATAAAAAATGTGATTTTTATTCATATGTAAATAGAAAAGCTAGGATTTTTAAAATAGAAAAGCTAAGATTTTTAAAAAAGGAAAGCTAGGATTTTAAAAATAGAAAATCTAGGATTTATAAAATAAAAAAGCTAGGATTTTTAAAATAGAAAAGATAGGATTTTTATTATAGAAAGATTAGATTTTTATTATAGAAAGATTAGATTTTTAATAGCGAAAAGATATGATTTTTAAAAATATAAAGTTGAGATTTTAAAAAATATAAAGATATGATTTTTAAAAAATATAAAGATCAGATTTTAAAAAATATAAAAATGAGATTTTTATCGTATGAATCATAATGTTTTTAGTTATATAAAAATTTGATTTTTAGTTAGATAAAAATTCTATTTTTAGTTATATAAAAATATGATTTTTATTATATATATAACGATATAAAAATGTGATCTTTTATATATATATATATATACACATCGATATAAAAATGCTATTTTTAAATATATAAACATCATATTAAAAATGTGCTTTTTTACTATGAATAGCGTGGAAAAGATTGCGTTGGAATTTCGGGCAAATCCAAACGGTTCGGAAATTCAGAAATAAAACTGGAGGAGTGGATCCCAAAGGTGAGAACTTATCACTCTAATCTTGTTTCTAGTTATATATATACTAGGATGCAGACGATGCTTAGTAGCACCTGACACCTTTGTTTGAAACAATGGTTGTTTGGTTGTTTGCTTTGATTGTTTTGTTTGTTTGAATTTGATTTGGGGTGTAAATTGAATTGATTAGAATTGGTATGTGTATGGCACGAGCCATTATTAGGCGAGGAATAAGGCTAGACCTAATTCTGGTTCTAGTATCGCGCTGTTATGCTGCTGAAATTTTCTAAAAAAATGTTAGAACAATAAAAATATCATTTTTATTATATAAATGAGCTTTAAAAATATTCATGAGTTGAAATAAATATTTTATCATTAAAAATATAATTTTTAACGTATATATGAATAAAATAAATATTCATTTACAAATCAGATGATTTGTTTATGTACATACATTTAAATGATATGGATTGGGATGATATATTTTACACATCGCCGAACTGCACAAATAAAATTGGTGTGTGTTGATTGAAACCCCACACAGGTATTGGGATGATATGTGACGTACATTAATCCCATAGTTGTATGTCAATCGATTGGTTGACAGGCTGTTGTAAGCGTTAATTATTTATATTTAATGCTTACGCAGTTGTGTAATGCACTCTGGATGATAGTTGGCTGTATTTGATTATTGTTGTGTACATGTGTGTATGAAATCCATATAAATAAAATTATATGGTAATTGACTGTGTCTGGTTCCAATTCGGAAAGAACGAATATTTTAAATTAACAAATATTTAAAAATAACGAGTAACGAATATTTTAAAATAACTAATATTTTAAAATAATATTCAGTAATGGATCAAAATATGATTTTGATGTCCGATTTGGGATGGACACGAAAATATTTAAATATATAAAGGCGTGTTGATTAGTTATGAGCCATTTTGACGTGAACGATATTTATATCGATTTTATTCATTCTTATAACGAATATCGAAAAGGATATGATATCAAAATCTGATATTTTGAAAATATTATCATTTATATATTATAATGATATTGAATATTCCATTTTGATTTAAAATTGAAAATGAAGTTGGAATCATTTTTAAAACGAATTTTAAAATACTTTTTGAATGGAAATCAACAATATATATATATATATAATATATATATATATATATATATTTAATGGCCTAAATAGAACGCGCCGCGATCTTTCGCAAATTTCGACCATTGACTTCAAATTGATATTACGGGAGATCTAACCGTCGGATTCTCCTAAAATGGAAACCATTGGGTTTATATCGAAAAGTGCTTTCCAACAAATATAAGAGATTTAAAATCTAATGGTTGGATTTGGAATTATGTCCAAATCAAATTTGGAAAGGGTCGCTGTAAGTGCAGTTCGATGACAGTTTATGGAAATTGACTGAAAGGGCCTTAATAAAAGTATTAAAAATATCAATAATTTGTGTAAAATCATAATAAATGATTTGGAAAGAATTGGGATGAAAAATTCCATATTTGAAAAGATAAAAATATATTTTTATCGAAATGAACTAGTTATTAACTAGAATTATAATCCCATTTATTTTTAAATAAATAAATAGAATTGAGAAAATGGTTTTAAAATAATCAGGATATTTCCAATAAATAAATTGGAATGGTTTGGAAATGAAATAATCTTCGGAATATTTCGGTATTGGATTCCGTGATTATACAGATATCATTGAGGAATTAGAAAGATATATTTATCGTTATTTCGAATACGATATTTGTTTATTTCAGAATTTGATATTGAATATAAGCCAATATTATTTTCTATTTAGAGCCTTGTATTTAATATCAAATTGGATTTTTGGGTTCGTTGTGAATGATGTCTTCATTAACATTGTTCTTAAACCCAGTTGAGAAAAGAATAAATCTTTTAATTGAGATTTAGAGAAATTCACCAATTAATTAATATTTAATTGGGATTAAGTTAACAATTGAATTTTGGGTTTGTCGTGAATGGTGTTTCCAGTAACACTGTTCTTAAACCCCGTTTGAAAGGAACAAATCTTTTAATTAAGATTATTAGAGTTTCCAGTTACATTTAGTAATTGGAATAAAATGGAATGTGAATCGGGTTTATCGTGAACTGTGTTTTTAACGGTGTTCGTTCTTTAACCCGATTTACAGTGAAATGCGATTTGGAATTTATAAATATTTAAAGGAAAATTTCCAAAGCAAGGTTTTCCAATTTAATACAATAAATTGGAATGGAATTCGATTGGATAATAATCGAAGTGAGCTTCTGTGGAGGAAGGCTGTTAATATATATGGAATTTAAAAGGCTTTGCCGTTATTCCATTTATATTATTAGTCGGACATGGAAATTGATATCGATTATATATTGATCTGTTTTCCGTGAAGATTCCATAAATAATGGAATGTGATTTGGGTTTATCGTGAACTGTGTTTTAAATGACATTAGTTCTTTAACCCAATTAAAGATAAGATTAATTTCTAAACTTTGAATAATCATTAAGTAATGATTTTTGAGATTAAAACTGAATTAGAGTTTTAATGAATCTTTAATTAGATTGGAATGTGAATGAGATAATTAAATTTATCGACTTCATTAAATGATCGAGAATGGAGTATCACCAGTTTTGTTCCAAGCGATAGTTAAATCTTTAATTAGATTTGAACATGAAATGGTAAATACTTTTACTGATAACACCATGGTGTTAGATATGGGGTACTACCAGTCTTCCTCCATGGGATGAATAGGTTGGGATTGGGAAATATAATAAATGATTACTTCGGTAAGGATCGCTAATCCTGACTAGTTTGGATAAACCTTAATTTGGTTTAGAATTGATATCCAAAGGAGGATTAAAGAATAAATTTAAAGAATCTATCTTTGATAAAATTAATGGGAACCTTTCCCAAAGAATATGAATATTTAAATAAAAGAATATTCAGAATTGGAATGAGGCGTATGTTGTGTTTTTATAACACTTGTTTATAAGATACGCGAGTTATTAGGAAAGAAGGGGTTTATACCCATTTTGAATAACTGATTCTACGATAAGTCGACGATGAAGATGGTGGTTGAAGACCGGAGGTCTTCACATCGTTTGGATGATTACCGATGTCTGGATTGGGTTGTACACCCAAGACAAGGTAATAAGTGGTGATCGTCCAGACGTACTTGGAGATCGACCGGATATGTGAGGACCTCTCTCCTGTATTAGACATATGGGACGAGGAATAAGGTGCCTCCGGTTTCGTTCAGACCCAGAACGAACTTGTAAATGGATGTGTGTCCGACGTTGGATTTTATTCTGTGATGATTGATCTCTATTAAATATATATCTATTTGGTGGCGGAGAATTTATTCTCTTTCTTAACACCCTTTTCTGAGACGTACGAGCTCAGAGTTTATATATCGATAGACATCAGTCGCATGACGTGAAGTGCCTATGTGGCATGATAAGATGCAAATGATTAAGGGTTCTGTTGAAAACCAGAGTCTTGTGGTTGATGATCAAAGCACGACTTTAATATAGCATAGCTTTGTGTATAGCGTTAATTCACCAGCCTCACACCCTAGTGTGAACCAAAAACGGGAGAGGACCTCAGGGAGGACATGCGTTTCCTTCTAGCTAGGAGTGGTGTCATGGTATGGAGCCCCGACATTTTTACTTATGTGGATGATGGAAAGCGAGGCGCCTCGGTTATATCGGTCACTACGGGGCCGATGGATGATATGGTCGACATACTAACCAGACTTACGCCCCATAGGGCGGGGAAACGCATTGTTCAGGGATTATAATCCACTACGTGTGGACCGACCCTGTCGCTCCAGGTGCAGTTGCGGCTGAATTCTGAGATATGGGCTAGATTGTCTTGAATCCGGTAAGGACGATCCCTTTCCTTGGTTTATAGATGGAAATCCAATTTCCAATACGTGACAGTCAGTTTTATTTGTAGAGCATAGTATGGTGAAATAGTGGGATGGGGCACTATGTCGTCTATGATTGATACATTTATATTTGAAGTTGTTTTCATACACTTTACACTATAATAGTATCAAAATGATTTGTTTTAAACGTACCAAGCATGTTTGGCTATTATAAGGTAAAACTCTATCCTCCGGCTTGCGTTGCATTGTGTGATGGGACCTGAGTCTTATAATAGCTTCATTTTTCCAAAAAGAATTACGTTGTTTGTTTTATGCACTGGTATTCTTGGGAGGAAACCCATTCCGTGTTATACGGTGTGGCCCCTTGATTTACTCCATTTTAAAGTAAAGTTTTAAATAACTGTTTTAGTTCTCACACCAGTCACATGATTGACCTGGAGTTTATTGTTTTAACATAAACTCAGGGTGCCCCTATTTTCCACATGGGCAGCTAGTAGTTTTGGTTTTGTAGATATTATATTCATAGGATCCTGGTTTACAGCTGGAGCTATATTCGGAACGCTTTGTATCCGTGTATTCCTTTCAGTTGTGTTTTGTATTATTTTCTGCTGCATTGTAATTTGTAAATCTCTGATATTGATCAAATGTATATTATTTGTTCATACTTTGTATATTCTTGTACTCTGATGTAAATTGTTGTAATAGCAATGAAATGTTCTTTCGTTTGTGTTCTGATTTCTCGTGTTCTCAACTCAATCCGGGCTTTCCCGTAAGAGCGAGTTTGGGTCGTGTCAGAGACTATGTTTATATAAATATATATATAAGATTACAATATCAGAGTACAACATAGATCAATACAACTCACATAGTTGAATAACTCATTGCCAGAAAATATTGAATTACTTCTTGACTCCATCTCCTTTCCTAAAGCTCCAAGAAAATCCAAATGTACCGAGAAATGCACTCGGCCTAACCAAGCCCATTTGCAACACACAAATCACACGGATTGTCAGTCTGGAAGACATTCAATGATAAAACTCATAAACAACCAGCTTGATTAACATTAGGAAATCCTTTGAAAGAAAAGGATAATCGTAAGACCATTCCACGCATAAACATGAATGATTTTTACCTTACGATAACCCATCATACTTTTTATATCAAATCTAGTGATATTATAAAAGTGTACATCAAATCACAAATAAATAACCATCTAGCATAAAACTTGCATCTCACGCTCTACATACTTAGTATATAATCAAAAACCACATGGTGCTTATTAGAGATTAGATTTCCGACATGACAAGGTATGGGTCTTGAGACAATACACAAGGATTCAACAAGAACATCTTGCAACTTGACCACACCTGACCGACCACTCATTCAACTTGAATGTATCGAATATATTGTCACTATGGTTGGTATCGACCCAAACCGTATTCCCGCAAGATATAGAAATGACATAAGAAGAACAAATGAAAATTTTCTTGATGGTGACAATATACCGTAATTAGAATAACCTACATAGCCATGTTGTCTACCTAATTTCTGTCATTTTCCAGGTTGATGAGGCTTGAGGTCATGATTACCTTTCAGAGAACATCAGATTAACTTTGAATGTCACATTGTCAGATCCGTCAAATCACTAATTGACGTCCAAAAATATACCATGGGTGTTAAGCTAATAAAAGATGTCTTCCCCGCCACCAAACTCGGTATATTTGTAAAAATCAATGTATGCGACCCTCAGGAAATACTCTGTCATACCTTCGTCCATACAAGTCATTCAGGAACAGGATGAACCGAAGTTACCCACCTACCGCATCCCATATAGGAATCACCCCAAGGATCCGTAGTGAGTAGTCCTTGCAATCCATACATCTCGGTCATGACAGAATCACTGCCAAAATATCTCTAGGGAACAACTAGAGAAATTCAACAAGTAGTTTTTCTACCGAAGAAGATTTTCGGTCTTCAATGCTCCATCTTTATACGTATTCATGCAAATTAGTTTTGAACGCAAGTTGATTTGAAGTGGTTTTGAGTCTAATTCCCATCTCCTCTTTCTGAAACAACACATCAAATGTCCAATAAGATATTTTATTGATAGTCGGGATTTTAACTATCAATTACAGTGGTATAGTCAAGTAAATTGGCAGCTCTGACCTTTTAATTAAAACTAATTGAAAATATTCATCGATTCTTAAAGATTAATTCTTTACTCTTATCTCACATACCCCTTTTGTTTTCATCATTCGAAAACAATAATTCAAACAATAATTCTTCGTAGTTACCAGAACCCGCATTTCCAATATCACCATATTTATATAAAACCCTTTTTATTTCCTTTCCTTGAAAATATTACTTAATATTCTCAAAATCTCCTTATCCTTCCTTTACTTTGGAAAATATCGATTTATATTATCTACCTAATGGTATAAAACCAATTATAAATTCTTATAGGGGCCAAAACAATGTCAACCATCGTATTTATTATATATAAAAATCCAACGACTTTCATTTAACTTCAATTTGAAGATTGAAAATGGATACTTATAGGAATATATTATTAAATTTTCAAATATTTATTTCCAATCCAAACCTAATACAGCCCTTTTCCATTTCATCGGGAAAACCATTGCCCCTTACTTATATATTTGAATAGGTGTATTCCAAAAAAACTATTTCCATTATCTCGAAAATAGTGATACACGCATGCGCGCGCACACACACACACACACACACACACACATTATATATATATATATATATATATATATATATATATATATATATATATACACACACATTTACCCAAATGGTATAAATATAGTCATATTTCAAACTTGAGCCAAACGATGTTAAAATATACACTATATAAATAACCGTCACAACTCCCATCCATCAGCCCGTACATGCAACTAACCTAACGTCGATATCACCCATGCAAATGCAGAAGCTTAATACTTACTCCGATATTACCCCCCCACACAACCTTCAAAAAACCACCACTTGACTCATTTTCTCCTGAACCACCTGACTTATCTGCTACTGGCAAAAGCTACACCACTCCTATACATGCTAAGGAGTATGAGACATCGAGGCATCCTACCCCCCCACTGTTTAATTTATGGTGAAAACAATTTGCACTTGGAACATACGTGGATGCCACGATGATGAAAAACTTGATTAGTGCAAGATATTCATAATAATAAACAACTTTAGTGTTCTAGCTATTCTAGTGACTGAATTGGATCATGCTTTGATAATTAGACAAGCATCATACATCAACCCTTTCTGGTCTCTGCTATGCAACTTACCTGAGGCACCCTATGGTAGAATCCTTGTTTTATATAACCCCGCCCTTATTTCTTTGAACCCGGTTCTCTCCAATGACCAAATAATCCATTGTCATGCTCAAAACCACCTTGACAAAACCTCCTTTTAGTTTCCTTCATTTATGCTTCCAACTCTTTGTTATCAAGACAACCCCTTTTCAAGACCATGCTTTCTTTAAGGCAATCTTCACACCTATGGTTAATTCTTGGAGACTTTAGCTGTTGTTATGACAGTTCTCAATGTTTTGGTGGGAATCCTTTGTCGCTTACAGAAATTAGACCTCTCAAATAGACAATTGATTCCTCTGATCTAATCTCCATTAGATGCTTTGGCATGCCTTTTTCATGGAATAACAAGAAAAGATAAGGCCCTCATACTTTCTCTCTAATACACCCTGCGTTCTCTAATTCCAAATCCTACTCTATTTGGCCTGCCGTGTACTGTAACATGCCACCTCTTATCTTATCCGACCACTCCCCTATCCTATTGCACCTCACTGAGCTTTACATTAAAGGTAAAACAAGTTTTAAAATTTTTAATTCATGGGTTGATGAACCTGACTTCCTTGATCTTGTGAAAGGGGTTTGGGAGGGACCCGCTTTTGGAAACCCTTTGGTTATTTTGCAAACAAAATTCAGGAACATAAATCACAAATTAAGAGACTAGGCTAGACCGAAATTTGGCAACGGAACCAAACAAACCACTTACTAGAGAGGAAAATTGCAGGAAATACAAATTATTATGATGAAGTATCCTTCAAATGAGGTGCATGCGAGTATGGAGACATACATTGCCAAACAGGATCAAGAAGTAATGCAAATTGAAGCATCTATGATCAAATAAAAGGCAAGGATAAAGTGGAGGATTGAAGGCGACAAGAACATCGCTTGTTTTACAAACAGTGCAAGGAGAACATCGTGAGTATCACTGATAACTCTGGTAAGGTTGCTAACTGTCAAAGTGAGGTTAAAGCAGTTTTTTATTACACTTTACTGTGCTCTTCGGAAATAAAGAGAACTTCATTCCTAGTATCGAAATGATAGACCCGTATATTATTCCAAAGATTTCTAGTAATGACTACAATATGTTGTGTCTTGATGTTAGTGATGATGAGGTAAAGCAAGCAATTTTCTCGATTAATGAAAACTCTACAGGAGGGCTTGATGGTCTTAATGTGTTCTTCTTCACTACTTGTTGGAGCTTCATTCAAAGTGATGTATGTGCAGCTAAGTTCAAGAATGCTTCTAAAGTCTCTTAGTTCAGGCCAATCTCTTGTTGTAATTCGATTTATAAGTGTATTTCAAAAATTATTGCAATAAGACTCAAGAATGTGTTGCCTTCTATTGTTTCCTCAAATCAAGCAGCATTTCTTCCAAGAAGAGATGTACTTGACAATGTTCTCATGTCTCATGAACTATTAAATGGATACGCTAGTATAAATGCAACTCCTAGAGCTATGTTTAAGTTGAACATCATGAAAGCATTTGATACCCTTCAATGGGATTCAATAGTCAGAATTATGGGATATATGAATTTTCCAGCACACTTTGTTGCTTGGATTTACGCCTGCATTTCCACGATGCACTTCTCGATAACTATTAATGGTTCTTCTACTGGTTCTTTCCCTAGCAAGCAAGGAATCCGTCAGGGTAACCCAATCTCTGCGTATCTTTTCATAACTATAATAGAGGTTCTCACGCAAGTGCTCAACTGCAAAATTGATACAGGTTTGTTCGAATTGCACCCAATGTAAAGAGAACCCAGGATCTCTTTATTGATGTTTGCTGACGATCTCGTCATCTTTTGTAAACTGAGTGTACAAACTGTTGATACTATTTTTGAGAAGCTAGTGAGCTTCTATCAAATGACAGGCCTCAAAATAAATCTTGACAAATCAGACATGAAGACTTTGGGAATAAATGCTGACATTGCTAATGAGCTTCACGTTAGAACGGGCCTGCTCAATAACAATGAAACTATCTCTTATCTCGGCCTTCCCTTGATAACTGCTAAGATTACTGTTGATCAATGTTTTCCGCTTTTTTCAAAAATAACTGCTAGACTTGAGAACTGGACGTCTTGGCTCCTGAATCAAGCGGGGAGGTTAACTTTGATTAGATCGATAATTTTCTCTATGCAAGTATATTGGTCCAGAATGTTCATTCCCCCTACCAAGCTGATTGTTATGATTAGATCTATAATGATGAGATTCCTATGGAAAGGCAAGAATGAAGGTAGATACCATGCTCCAATCACATTCAAGAAAATTGAGAAACCGCTTGCTAAAGGCGGGCTTGGTCTTCTTAACTTAATGAACTAGATAAGAGCGGCAATGATTAAACATGCGAAAGACTATATTAATAACAAGGACAATATTTGGGTCAATTGGTCTAAGCAAAATGTAATAAAGAACATTAATTTCTGGACTATGAATCAACCCCAAAGAATCTGCTGGACGTAGCGTAGCATCTTCAAGCTAAGGAACGCATTCCTTCCTTTCTGTAAATACAACATAATGCATGGTTCGAGAGTGCTTTTCTAGAATGATCCCTGGCTGGAGAAACGAATGATCTTGTGTAGGGAGTTAAATCATCTTGAGATGATGAGCCTTGGAGTAAACAAACAAGCTAAAGTTAGTGAATATATTCAAGGTGATGTCATATGTCTACCAACATCACACGTTCTCAAGATTACTCAATTATGGAGATGCACAAGCCTTATTCAGGTAAATAATAACCACTCTACAGTTACTTCATGGGGGGAAAAGGGTAAAGAATTTGAAATAAAACTATTATAAAATAGTATGGTAGGTGTTAATGAAATGCAAAAATGTAAGTGGAGTAAAAAGATTTGGGTTGTGGACAACTGTGCATGAGAAAATTTCCTGCTGTGGAAGGTGGTGCATGGTTCACTACTAACTAAAGACAAACTGCAAAGGAGAGGGATACAAACTGACTTGGTTTGTGGTTTCTGTAGACATGCAAATGAGACGTTGGGACATTTTTTTTTGAATGTGATACACTGCATAACATATGGAAGAAGTTAATTATTAATATTGGTAGACCAAATCCATTGAATAACTCTGCTATATAATAGAATAACTTGAAGAATCAGATGCGAAGGAGGAGAATCAAAGGCAGAATTCTTAATTATGTTTTGAAGAAATATGTCAACGCAGTGTGGAGGGAAAGAAATGTGATCATTTTTAATTCCAGTAAAGCTTTGGATACTAATCAGTTGGATAAGAGAATCTGTAATGACCTGTATTTTTACGGTATTATAAATAATTTATTTAATTATTTAAATAATGGTTTGGTCATTTAAAATGAGCAGAATTAAATAATATTGAATATTTAATTAATAAAAGTAATTGAATAATACATTTAATTTCCAAAATAGTCGGAAATAACCGAATTCAGGATATTGTGTGAATAGGATCATTTATAATATATAATTCAATATAGAGTTGAATTATAATAACGAATATATTATATAAATGACAGTTGAACGTATAATTATATTATAATTATAATCGAGCTTGAAATGACACGGTAGTTCGTAATATGGTGATTCGAACTTCAATTGAATATGCAGAATCCGTTTTAAGTCGGATTTCCGTGAAACAAGAAACGTTCAGAGCTGGTGAAGTATATTTTTCTAATGGAAGAGAAAAATCGAGATTTCGTCGTGTAGATTGTGAGATATGTCCAAATCAAATTTTAAAATTGTTGCAATGGAATTCCTTTATAATTTATAACGATTTATCTATATTATAAAAGGATTTTTAATATAAATTGAATACTGCTTTAATCAGGATTTGAAATGTCGAGTTATAAATTCAGACAGGAATATTTCAGAGCTGTATGATATTATATTGTGAATATATACGATAATATTTATTTATAAATATTTAATTTAATTATTTTTAAATATTTAATATTTAAATGGATTTATTCAGAGCTTTAAAAATAGCCAGTTTTGCCAACGCTCTGAATAAAACCAACGCTCTGGTCAAAGAAAAGTAGCCGCAACCCAGAGAAATTAAAACAGTAAAATCATGAGTTTGGAAAATCAATGCAAATGGAATAAAAATCCATAAATCAAAATACATATGTATTCGAGATCCTGGGGGGATTCTCTCCATTCTGATATGCATCATTCTGGGTTCGATGTCTGTTCTAAAGTGTTGGTTTTATGAACCGTGGTCTAGGATTCGATCTGTAGTTGCCTTATACAGTTCAATTTTCAGTTCAAATTAGCTTAATTGATTTATTTGCAATGTTATTTTTGACAATCCATTCTAAGGTGCTAAGATATGCAATGAACATGTTTCTATTCTCCAATCATCTGTAGTTGCCTTATTCTTCAGTTGTGCTTCATATTTCTAACTTAAAGCATATCATATTTAATTTGGCTGATACATGTTCATTGTTTCCTTCAGGGCGGTGGTAGTACTTATGGTGATGGATGCTCAGGCCATTCTGGAAATGTCGGGTTAATATATCATGTGTATGTCGGGTTAATATATCATGTGTTAATTTATACGTGTGTACGTTGAAAGAAAAATAGAATGCAAAAATATCACATTATCTATCACGATAGCATATCTAATCTGCTCAACGTTTGTCAGAAACTTGAGCTGTTTAAAATAATTTTGGAAATGCTTGTAAATGTCATTTGAGCTGTATAAAAGGTCAACGACTAGCAACGTTGGCGGAAACAAAAGCAGCAGCTATAGGAGGAGAGAAACACATGGTAATGCAATTTTGGACATTCATGAATACTGATGCCTAATAGAAAATTAACCAATAATGAATCATGTAGTTAAGTGCATAACAAAAAAATGGCAGAGACGGACCTTCCAGTAAAAACCTCATGTGCATCGCATGTTGATAGCTCGACGCTGCTGTCATTGTATCAAAATGAAGATATACATGTCCACTACTATGCCTGCAGATGAATGTACAAGAGTTGAAAACAATTAAAAGAGGAACTGATTTTAAACCCCAAAAAATATGGAAAAAGGTTTGTCAACTTTAATTGGAATCATTCACATAAGTAAGAACGTTGTCCCAGTTCTAAATACTTGAACATATCAGTATATTTCGAAAAAGAAAAAAAATAGTTTTCTAGCATTGCATACTTCATCCTCCTTCAGTATACATAAAGAACTATGCACAACAATTGCCATAACCCTCACATGCTAGACACTCAATACTACGAACTGAAATAGCATGGACATGCCTAAAATCTTCATTCAAAGATAAGAAATCATTTTTTTTTCTCTAATGCTGCTGCTACTAACAGCAGCAGGAACCTAGTAGCAGTAGGTATGTTGCTGCTTTGTTTTTTTTTTTTTTTAATTCTTGATTTTTTTGGTAACCCAAAATGATATTCATACACAGTATACCTTATATAGGAAACTAGAAACAGAAGGTAAAAAATAAAAGTCATGGGGATAGATTCTCCATTGCAATCTAAAATTAACATGGCAATATACACCATTTCAATGACAACTGAATATTTATTATAAACACTAAAATAGGTATAGACAGTTTATATCGTTACTAAAAGTTCGACTATCAGGTTTAATATTGATGTAATTTGCACTAAAATATGGCTACAAGCATAAGATGATAGGCCTTAGGTTCTGCTTAAGCAAACCACACCTTGCATGATTTTGTTGCACTTATATTATTAATCAGTGGAACCATACCTCAAATTACTAACTTTACTGCAAAAACAGTGAAGACTGCAGAACAAACCTTAGGAAGATAACTCGATATAATTTCCTGGTTAATTTTAAAACAAACTTAATCATAAGACAATATCACTAATAGATCTACCGTAGCAAAATAAAATGGAAGTAATCTGAAGTAGAACGAGAAGAATAAGTACATTGTATTTTTTTTAGTTAGCATCTATAAAAGTAATCCTACATAAACATCAATGTACAAATTTATACATGTAAAAACAGTGAAGACTGCAAAAACAGTGAAGATTGCAGAACAAGCCTAAAGAAAATAACTCATCCTGGTAAACTTAAAGATCAAACTTAATCATAAGATAGTATCACTAATGGATCTATCCTAATCTGAAGTAGAACGAGAAGAATAAGTATGTTTTTTATAGTTAGCATCTATAAGTAATCTTACTTAAACATCAACGTACAAATTCATACATGCAAATCAAATCAATCGACTTGGTGCTTCAATGGTTGCACCAGCATAACATTTTATTAATATGAGGAAATCAAAATTCGGACACTAAAAACATGAACCAATAAATAATAATACCATCATTTATGAATGAATAAGCCAAAACTACAGTTTGTTTAACAATTATGCTGCCAATGTATGCAGGTTTGAAGCAGCACAATCAACATGCAAAGGTAGAACTGATCTGAGTGAAAACACTAACACACAAGTACTAAAGAAAAACTACACTATGCTGCATAAAACTTTGGATTTGCTCAAACTAAGCTCGTTCATTAATTTTTATGAGTCTTATTTTGATTATGCTTATTTCATGCATTATTTCTTTTGTCGTAAGTTATTCATTACACTTTTAAAATTAACCATTAAGGACATAATACTGTAAAACCCCAGTCTTTAACAATTTGAGATATCTAGGTCTTATAAAAATGATATACAAAATATCTCACCTGAAACTCCAAGTCTCACCATTACTATCGAGTTTCGGCATTCCCTCCGTACCGTGCGCGCTTCACCGTGTCTATCGGAGTCAACTGTCGAAGTCTCTCATGCTGGCGTCCCGATTGAACATCCCATTGTCTCCCATCGAGCATATAATTTGGTATTGGTAAGCATTTATTGTAACAAAGGGAATCCCCAATGTTACATGCCACCAATACCATATATATACCACGATCTTTCTTAATATCTTGCGATGTGGGACAATTCTCCTGTTCAATCCACACACCCACTCCATTCCAATGCGAGCCACACCTAACAATTACATCCCTATTAGAGCTCTTGGTTGTTTAAAAGAAATTAGAGATAAAATTATAACAATAACTTGGCACTTTGACCGCACATAAACAAAAATAATCAGTTGTAAACAATAAGGTACTTATGATGCGATCCCACTGATGATGGCTCTTCAAATTAGGGTAATGAGACAAAGTGAGGGTGGTTACTTTTGATCAGTCCCCTTTAGTTGGAAGAAATTTCAGTTCCTAGCTATTCAATGGCTGCAAGCCCGCGTTTGATTATGTAAAGTGTTGATTGAAAAAGATCAAGAGATCTAATAACTTAAATTGAAAATATAAATCAAAACGGGTTAGAATTGTTCATTTGTCATAAAATAAAAACACACTAATTTACCAAATTGAGTCTTCATGAACCATCAAATCATAGTGTACTAGCAACAACAATTATTTGTTAGTTGTGTTTTCTGATGGGGCCATAACATTCGAGATGGCTCAAATTTAAAACATGTCAAAGGTAGTTCCAAAATTCAAATAACTAAGATCGATTGACTTATATTTCAGGTTATATCTTCTAAATAACTGCAATTGGCATCTGTTAAGCGGCAGGACTGCATATTGTCTCACCGATGGAAGGGAACAGTAAGCATTTTTAGGGAAATACTAGAGGCTTAAAGCATATTTCCCAAAATATAAAATGGGTAAATAAGGATAATACAAGTAAACTTAATTATTTGGACTGAATGATCCATAATTCAATATGAATACAAGAAATAAGTAAAACAAACAGATGTGTTAATACTAAAACGAGGAAAAATATATTACATTTGATCCTCGCTTCTCCACTTCTCTAACCATGTGACTCATCCCAGCTTTGTATCTAAGGAAGGCGGTTAGTCTTGGAGGCTTGCTTGGGTCATGCATGGGAAATGACTTCACTGAAACCAAAACATGTTTATGATATTACTAAGATGATTAGGACCATTCAGTATAGTTGCAATAAACTATTTAAATGCATACAAAGGACATTTCGGCAGACAGTCCTACAATCATATTTGGCTGTGTAGTCCACAAGTAATGCTTTACAATCTAATTACTACCATAAATATAAATTTGAAATCCTACATATGTTTTGGTCAGCCAATCTGTTCATTAATCTGCTCTGTTTTACTCTAATCTGTTTAATTTGGTGATACAAAATCACAAATTGATTGGAACAAATTTGCAAAGAATGGAAAGTAAATATTTTTATAATGGGAATGCATTGATTGCATTTGATGAGGTGATAGAGAAATAAATGAAGGGATTAATTTCTTCCATCTATGCTAAAGAAACGGATTGATTTACTTCCTATGTTTGCACATTTGTTTTTTTGAAGGAAAAGGTAGTGAATCAACATGATTCACGCCTAAAATATATAGTATCCATCAAGTAACATAAAGTAGCAGTGTGTGTATGTACAACATATACAACCAAAACAGGTCATCGCTACATATGGCCATACAAAAAGGAACCATATATCATAATTAACATTACATAGCTTTAAACATAATAGTAAAACAGCAAAAGGCCAGTGAACCAGTGAACATCATCGTCAAGCGTGTGGACCAGTGATGCTCCGCCCCCTTTTGCGCACTCGGTCTGCGATGCTTTCAACATGTCTTTTGCGCTCCATGCCTGCCCAGTCATAGACAAAATTAAGGATAGAGTAAATAATACTGTTAGGAGCTTTCAATTTGCGGTTAAATTTTCTGGAGTTACGTTCATGCCAAAGCAACCAAGTGTAAGAAAAGTTCAACAAAGCGAAAAGAAGACTATCATGAGAGGCATGCAAGGTTGGGTAAATTGAATGCCAAAAAACAAATTGGTCAGCAATGAAGTCACTCCAGTGCAAATCAAGATAAAGCGCAGCCAAACATTTTGTCCAAATATAAAAAGCAAAGTCGCACGCCAAAAATAGATGATGATAGTCCTCGTCGTCATGACCACAAAAAACACAGCCATCCATAACATGCACACCTCTCTGACGAATTCTGCTAACCGTGTTCAATCTACCATGTATCACAACCCACATATGAATTTTGACTTTATCAGGGATTTTGAACCGCCACATATGCTCGAACCCCAACCTCCTAACCCCAGCAAAATTGAACAACTTGTAAATGCTAAGAACGCTAAACAACTTCCTCTCCCCCTCCAACATCCAAATAAAATCATCCCTCTCATTATTCAAACTCACCGCTTCAAGCAAATCAAACAAACTGCATAGTTGAACCAATGCATTACCAGCCACTAACCTTGAGAAATTTAATCTCCATTTGAAACCCGCTGCATCATTATCGTACATCTCTCTAACAATGAAGTTTTTGTTGCAAGAAATACCAAAAAGCTCTGGAAACTCCACACTCGAAGGGACATTAGTTAGCCAACTATCCAACCAAAATGATGTGTTGTGTCCATTCTTCACCACAATCTTAGTACCCAACTTCATCCACTGCGCATAAACCATAACATTGCGCCAAAACACAGAGCATCTTGAGAAATCAGTGTTCCAACCAAAATTGCCATTGTAATATGTACTAATGATCCACTCATTCCATAAAGCATGCTTGTCAGAGATCATAAACCACAACCACTTACAAAGAAGAGCAGAATTCATTGTCTTTAAGTTTATAACATCAAGTCCCCCTTGCTCTTTAGATTTGCATACTTGGTTCCAAGATATCAAACAGCTAAGCTTCTTCGTCTCTTTAGAACCAGTCCAGAAAAAGTTACGACGAATTGCGTCAATCTTCTCCAACACCCACCCTGGAAAATGATAGAAGGACATCCAGTACAGTGGAATCGACGAAAGGACAGAATTGACAAGCACAAGACGACCAGCTCTGGATAATGAGTTGCCTTTCCACCTCACCAGTCTAGTGTCCACCTTCTCGATCAAGTGCTGCCAGTCTTTCTTCATTAATTTCTTGGGGCGAATGCACATACCCAGATAATTCAAAGGAAAAACTTCAGCCTTGCAATTAAACATTTCAGCACATGACCTGTGTAAATCATCACTACAACCCAACGTGTAAACACTGCTCTTATGAAAGTTAATTTTTAAGCCAGATAAACTTTCGAAAGCATAGAGAATAAATTTAAGTGCAGCAAGGAATTTACAGTCAGGTTTGCTGAATATGATGGTGTCATCAGCATATTGCAAAGAGTTGATGCCCCCAACCACATGGTCACTGCCAAAACCGCTAATATCCCCTCTGCACAGCCCAGCTTCAGAATTTTTGAAAAAACATCTGCCGCCAAATCGAAAAGGAGAGGGGAAAGTGGATCGCCCTGTCTCAGTCCACGATTAGAATGGATAGTAGAGCCAGCAACTCCATTAACACAAATGTTGGATCTACTCGATGAAAGAATCATGGAAATCCATTCAATCCACTTGGTGGGGGAAGCCTCTTGCCTTTAGCACTTCAATCAAAAATCGCCAGTCAACTGTGTCAAAAGCTTTGGCGAAGTCCAGCTTAAGGATAGCACAAGGGACGTCAAATCTATCACAATGAGAAATCACTTCGCCAACCAATGCAGCACCATCCAGAATGTTTCTTCCTTTAATAAAAGCAGTTTGGGATATATCAATCAGCGAGGCCATCTTAGTTTTCAGCTTATTGGCCAAAACCTTCGTGATTAGTTTGAAACTAGTGTTGAGGAGGCTAATCGGTCTGATATGTTTCCACATTTGTTGTTATGGTAATTTACCTCCATTATATTATTACCATATGTTGGTAATATAATTGATGACTCACATGGATTTGCACTGGCTATATATTGAGAGGTAGACTTTAGTGTAAACCTATCCTGGCTTGGAGCCAGTGATCCCCAATGGCGTCTCTTCTTGTTAAACCTGATTGACGTTTGGATATGTAAACTCTTATTTTGTAATCTCTTGTAATTCTCTCATGTGGAATAAAATCTCTCTCTGTTGGACTGGACGTACACTATCTCGAGGATAGTGGAACCAGTATAAATATTGTGTCTCTTTGTTTCTCTGTTATAGTTATTTACTATTTTGTTGATGTAATAGAATAATTGCTATCAGATTAGATTGATGTTCAATTGGCAAATCTAGATCCTATTTATTGCGTTTCCGTATATGCTCAATTTTCATAACAGATTGGTATCAGAGCAATTTTCGCATAACAAATTGGTATCAGAGCGAGGCGATTTTTTTTAAATTGTGCATCAATTATTTCTACAAAGGTTGGTAGATTCAGTGGTGATTACGCTATTACTATTTTGGAGAAAAGGAGACTTTGGTGGAGGAGATTATGTTGAGAGAAAAGAGCGTTCCAATATGTGAACTTTGACGTGATATGGAGTTTACTGTGTTGAAGGGACTATTGGATTTGGGAAGTTTTGATCATGTTTCTGACAGGGGTCTTCACATTGATGATGCTCGAAGGATCCAAGATGATCAGGAAAGGAGCTCAGGTCAAGTGATAGACGGGTGTCGAGACAGATATCATTGTGGTTTAGACAGGGGTCTTCACGTTGATGATGCTCAAGGGATCCGGGATGATCGAGGAAGGAGCTCAGGTCAAGTGTTAAACGGGTGTCGATGTGTATTGCAAGCTCTTTCAGATCATTGGTTTATGCGTGGTGCAGCTCATGGTGGTAGATGCATCTTTTGCAGGCGGTGGGTGAAGCTTGTAATGGTTTTGATTAAGTGGCAGGAGAGAGATTTTTTGTGAGTACAGAGATTTGTATTTTGGCTTTGTATTTGAATTGGTGATTGGGAGAATTATTTTTGGCTTAATTGGTGGTGTTGAGATTATGTTGGTGTCTGCCTTCTTTGTTATTTTGGATATTTGCAACAGTTTGTTGGCGGGCGGGGACGTAGTCTGAGCTCGTTAACAATTGTGTGATGGGGGTAGCTTTGCTGGAACCCATTAAGCAAATATTCATTTTTTGGTTTCTATCTCATAGTGAGATTTTGATTGAAGGTGGAGTTCTGTTGAAGAGTTATATGATGTGAAGAGAATTTTGATTGGAGATGGGGTGTTGCAGATATGTAATTTTGCATCAAGGTGGAGTGTTAAATTTGGTGATACAAATCACAAATTGATTGGAACAAATTTGCAAAGAATGGAAAGTAAATATTTTTATAATGGGAATGCATTGATTGCATTTGATAAGGTGGTAGAGAAATAAATGAAGGGATTAATTTCTTCCATCTATGCTAAAGAAACGGATTGATTTACTTCCTATGTTTGCACATTTGTTGTTATGGTAATTTACCTCCATTATATTATTACCATATGTTGGTAATATAATTTATGACTCACATGGATTTGCACTGGCTATATATTGAGAGGTAGACTTTAGTGTAAACCTATCCTGGCTTGGAGCCAGTGATCCCCAATGGCGTCTCTTTTTGTTAAACCTGATTGAGGTTTGGATATGTAAACTCTTATTTTGTAATCTCTTGTAATTCTCTCATGTGGAATAAAATCTCTCTCTGTTGGACTGGACGTACACTATCTCGAGGATAGTGGAACCAGTATAAATATTGTGTCTCTTTGTTTCTCTGTTATAGTTATTTACTATTTTGTTGATGTAATAGAATAATTGCTATCAGATTAGATTGATGTTCAATTGGCAAATCTAGATCCTATTTATTACGCTTCCGTATATGCTCAATTTTCATAACATGATCAACTACATATTTACACTGATATCTGCTTATATGCCCGCCTCCTCTGTTGTTATAGACTTCAATGCTTATCTCCATATAAGCTAGCTTACTAGCTCACCCCCATCTAACTTAGACTTTAACGTTTAAAAGACTGATCTTCTCATCCATGCTGACATGCCATCAATGCAAAGTCAATTATCAAACATGCTTATATCTTACCTCCTGCAATCCTCTCTTTTTTACATTGTGTCCTCTCCCTGCATGTCCAATTTCAGGCGTTGTGTATGTCAGTGCCATAAACTTTAACTGACAGCCACAAACTTAAAGTGATCATCATGGCTGAAAGCCATAATTCAACATATTTATGTGATATGATGGGATATAGAAAACAAAGTCAAACTGATTTGTATATTCGCTCACTAATTTACACATCCATCCATTTTATAATTTTGTACTGTGATATCCAAATTTTCTCTTTAACAACAGAAAGAAGAATTGATTTACATCACATTTTCTACTCTACACAATACTATAAGAAAAAACAAATAAATACAGTCTTTAACGGTTAAAAGGATTTAAAAACTAAATACTATTGCTATAGGAGCCATGCTGATATCCACAAATCTGTGTCCTCTATGTTATGGAAAGAGTATGTTCCTATAATTTAATGAAATCAATGAAAATCTGATTTGAAAAGAACTAACTTATTACAATCTAGCTAATGAGATTCCCAAACTGACCAACTAATCCCAAGATTTGGATGAATAAAATATAACGTAGCAGCTGAAATTACTAGCTGAATAAATACCAAACTTAGCATAGGTTGACAAATAATCAAAATCCTGTTGTTTTTAGATGTGAACATCCACCACTAATTTTGAATTTACTAACCCTACATATTTCCTTCCATTTGTATGAAACAATGAAAATTGTTGCATTATTATCCAACCTCAAGTTGTATACTCTTTCCACAGTAAATCATATTTAAATATTCATTCATATCTTCCATTATATTAAGACATAAATTGCATAATTTCATACAAATTACACAACTCATCTTATATAAAATAACAAAAATTATTAACAAATTAGTTTAACAATATGTTTACCTATATGGATTAATCAAAATATATCTAATTTAGACATTCTTAGAATAATTGGCATCCTAATGTTTAACCATATATAAGAAAATATTTAATTTTATGACAATGAATACAACAGAAAATATGGAATTCAAAACAGACTATCATAACTACAATACAAACATCGACCATCAATATCAATTTCCATTACTTTAAGTAATATATCCACCAAGATTGTGCATAATTGTACTAAAAGAGGAAGCGTTTTGTAATTAGAATACAAAATATATCTCTAACTTGATTGTTTTCCTTATGTGTGCGCTTACGACTAGACTATACTGATAGACCTGCATACAAATCAAAATTTACATTATTTCCTATATGTGTATTATTTAAAATTTCTTTCCGTATTATTGGTTTTGTCATTAAAATACAAAATTAATGCATACATTAGATGCTGTATTTAAAAAAACGTACATTATATGTTGTATACAAAAAAATACTACATACACACACACACACACACACACACACATATATATATATATATGTGTGTATCAAATATTAGTATTCATATTCCATCTTCTTACAAATATTGGATGAAAGATGAAGCTAGATTACTGCATACATGGTAGATAATGAGCCAGCATGTTTTATGATATGCTAAACTGCACAAATTTACAATACAAAATTATTACATCAATAGGTAAACTCTTTGTTCAATCTAAATACAAAGTTAATCTTATAATACGCATATTTTGATATGACTTATTAGTGTACAAAATAAACTTGCAATAACCCATTGCCCCCTTATAACTAATTTGGCAACCCGCATTTAGCACCTATATTACCCTACGTCCTCAGTTAGGTATAGCTCTTTTGTAACGAACTGGGATTTTCGACCCAGAAAATCAACGTAAAACCCATGTTAATTATTCAGGTATCGAACATTCCAGATCATTAATAGAAAGAAGTTAGAGGGTGAGAATAGATAAGATAGAAAATTAGAATAGAAGAAGAAGAAGAACACAATTAGAGTAAACACGAATCTCACAGCAGAACGAATAAAATATATTATAACATAACTTTGCAATAAAACAGTGTATATATATAGAATAACGTTATCAGAGTACAACACTTACACACAACGGAAATAATAATAGCTATATAATCCTGAAGCCTCCTGCTTCAAGCTCCTCCAAGCATATCTGTAAAGACCTGAACTACTTGACTGCCCATACAAATTTGGGCACCCAAGAGTTCAGGGAAAAACAAAAACAAAATAAACTCTGGGTAAATCATGGGACTGGTGTGAGTAAACTCAAATCACTTGGTTTAACGTTTCAAAATCCTTTTCAAAAGAAAAGATATCGTAAGACCGATCCACACATAAACACGGACGGTTTTTACCTTACGATAACCCAAAATAGTTTTGTAAATCAATACTTCTCTGATATTATAATAATGTCTAATCACAAGTAATTAACAATCTAGCAGAACGCTTGCATCTCACATTCCACATATATAGTATACAAACAAAATCGCGGGTGCTTATTGGAGATTGGATTCCAACTATGACAAGGTATGGGACCACCTGCCGATAGTGTATCTCTAGAGACGAATACACTGGGTTAAACAAGAACGTCTTGCAACCCGGCCCACACATGACCGACCACTCATTTCGCTTGAGTGTATCGAATGTATACCACCAACGGTTGGGAGCTACCCACCGTTTCCCGAAAAGGGACAGCATCGATAATAGATAAAGAATGAAATGGATTTTCTCTAGATAGGTGATATACACCCTAATGGGAGCGACCCACTTAGCCATGTTGCCTGCCCGATTTCTGTCATTTCTCGGTTGATGAGGCTTGAGGTCATAACGTCTCTTTGGAACACCTGGCCACCATTCACTTTGAATGCCACATTGTCATAACCGCCAAATCACAAATTAATTCCTCCAAAAATACCACGGGTATAAAGCTAAGAGAAACGAATTCCTCCGCCACCAAACATGAGCATGTTTGAAGAGATTAACTTACGCGATCCGTTATATATACTCTGTCAGACATTCGTCCATTCACGTTTGTCCGGGGACTGAACAAACCGAAGGAACTATTCTGTAACAGGATAGCCCTTGCATAACTCCGTCTTCAATATTTGATCGCAACGCTAAAGTCTATACAGAGCGGTTTTCAGATAATGATTCTGATCCCGGTCTCTCCGTATTAACGACGGAAAAATGGTCAAAAACTTCGATAGTCGGTGATTTAACTATCAAAGAAAACAGGTGTTTTTTTATATTATCATTAATTTATCCATTTTCCCTTTCTATATATTCATAAATTCTTAATTTCTAAATTTGAAAAAAAAACATACTTTATAACATTTGGACCACATCACCATATTTACTTCTATTTCTTATTTCCTATATTGGAAAACATTTCTGATCCTCTTTTGGAAAACTTTTCCAAACTCCTTCATTTGGTTTAAACCGATGTTTAAATAAAACATCACTAAGCCAATTCAAACCATTTCATTCATTGGCTCAATTCAATTAACCAATCTTCACTACCGAACTTTACCCATCCCTTAGTTACAACGAAGCCAATCAAGTTGGGGTATAATTACCTCTCAGACCTTAATTGAACAACATTTTCTAACCTTGAAATAGACAAAGTTCACCTTTCAAATCTTTAACAAACTTCCTTACGCAACTCTCGGATTCTATTTACATATCCACTTCTTTATTGAAAACATTGGTTATAACTATAGCGTTATAATCCCTTCCTCTTAAATATCCAACTTCAAAATATAATTTTTATTCCTTAATTTAACTAAATAACTAAACCACTAATTTATTAATAAATAAGTCTTGATTAAACCGGAAAGCAAATATCACTTTCCCGAATTTGATATAATCGAATTCGGTGTATAATTCTCTTTTTCGAATAATCTCTATTCGATAGCTCCTTTCCGAACAAACTATATTCGATAACTCTTTCTTCGAATAACTATATTCGATAATCTCTCTTCGAATGATTTACATTCGATTAACTTTCTACAAATGGTTTACATTCGATTAATCTCCTTTAGAATAAACTATATTCGATTAACTCCTTTGAATTAACTCATTTTGACTAACTCAACTCGATTAACTCAACTTGATTAACTTACTTGATTAACTCAACTTATTTAACTTAACTTATTTAACTCTTATCTAATAACTAATATTCGATTAATTTATATTCAAATAACTATGTCTGTTTTAACATTATTTCGAATGGCTAATATTCTATTTAACACCATTCGCTTGACTCTAGATCGCAGCGATCACAATGGTTACGCAAGATTCCCTCAGGAAACATCCGACTGCCGTAGGCTATCTGCAGCCCTGCGAATTACGCTAGCAGTCGTACGAAATGGCAACACATCCTAAATAACTATGTTTGACTAACTCTATCTCAAATAACTACATTTGATCAACTCTAATTGAATAACTAATATTCAATAAATTCTAATTTGATTAACTCTATCTAATCAACTCTAACTGATTAACTCCTTTGATTAACTCTACATTTATTCAGTTTCAAATATCGATGTTGAAATCGATTCTTACTTCTCTATATAAGTCCCGACTTATATATTCTATTTATCCAATGATAAACATTTTATTTGATTTATAAAATATTATTTAAAAATTTATCTTCTCAATCTATCAGTCAGAGTAGATTCTATTTAAAATCTTTGCTTTAAATCCAGATCATGTTATACCCGTGTGCGAAGCATGGGTCTAATCCTTTCAAATATAAAATTTTCTTTTTATACAATTCTAGTCACTTTTCAAGTATTCCCTTTAAAATCTATTTATTTACCTAATAAACCCCTTTTTGATAATTCTATTTATTTTATAAAATATTTTCTTTTTATATAAAATCCATTGATTTTATAAGTAATTCCTATTATAATCTAATTATTCCCTTTTCTATTTATTTCACATATTTCCTCTTTCTATCTATTTATTTTCAAAAAATTATCCCTTCAATTTTATCTATTTGATTAACAAACAAATATTAACTCCGCCTGTGTAGTTTTCTATGCAGCCTGTCCCAAGCCAGGATAAAGGAGGAGGGTTGTGATAGGCGTGGCGAGCCAACGTAAAAACTTAGCCTCTCTTATGGATATGGAACCTTATGATATTTCGTTGGGGCGTAACCCTCTTAGCGACGCGCTATATCTAGGCTCGGATATGGTGTTAAATATGCGAGAGCTGGGCCGCCATTCTCTTAGTGGCGCGCTACACCGACGTCCCGGTGTGGTGAAAAATGAGCAAGGGTCCTCGCATTTTTCTCGGCGGGTGCGAGGGGTAAGGAAGCTAGTCAAAGATAGTAGGGTTCAGTTAGGTAGTTGGAATGTAGGGTCCTTAACAGGAAAGTTAAGAGAGATAGTGGACACTATGATTAGGAGACGGTTAAACATCTTGTGCGTTCAAGAGACTAAATGGATGGGCCAGAAGGCGATGGAGGTGGAGAACACTGGTTTCAAATTGTGGTACACGGGAGAAGTACGTAACAAGAACGGGGTTGGCATATTGATTGACAAGGACCTTCAGAACAATGTGGTCGACGTCAGAAGACGAGGGGATAGGATCATCCTAGTTAAGCTAGTAGTTGGTAAGACGGTTCTGAATGTCATTAGTGCATATGCCCCACAGGTAGGTCTAAGTGAAGAAGCCAAGAGGAAATTCTGGGAAGACCTGGATGTCATGGTTAGAAATGTGCATAGTAGCGAGAAACTTTTTATAGGAGGAGACTTCAATGGCCATATTGGCTCATCTAGTGGGGGTTTTGAGCGAGTGCATGGTGGTTTTGGCTTCGGCAGTAGGAACCAAGAGGGTGAAGATATATTGAATTTCACTCTCTCTTTTGATCTTATGATTGCTAATACCTTCTTTAGAAAGAGGCAATCACATCTGATCACCTTCAGTAGTGGCCAACAAACTAGTCAGATTGACTTTGTCCTGACTAGAAGAGACAGTAAACGAGATTGTGTTGATTGCAAGGTCATACCTGGAGAATGTGTTGTCTCTCAACACCAGCTCTTGGTATGCGTGTTTCGTCTTCGGGTGGTGAAGGATAAGAGAGCGAAGATTAGTAGGACGAAATGGTGGAAACTCAAAGGAGATGCTTCACGGGAGTTTAAAGATAGAATGATGGGAGAAGGGGCTTGGAATGTAGAAGGAGAAGCAAATGTCGTGTGGAATGCGATGTCAACTTGCATTCGCAGAGTGGCTACTGAGGTATTTGGGATAACAAGAGGAAGCAAGCGAGAACCCAAGGATTCGTGGTGGTGGAATGACGAGGTGCAAAAGGCTATCAAAGAGAAGAAGGAATGCTACAAATGCATGCACCATCATAGGAGCGAAGAGAACATGCATAGATACAAAGTGGCAAAGAAGACTGCAAAGAAAGCAGTGAGTGAAGCAAGGGGATGAGCGTACGAGGGTTTGTATCAAAGGCTAAGTACAAAGGAGGGTGAAAAAGACGTATACAGAATAGCTAGGCTACGCGAGAGGAGGACAAGAGACTTCAATCAGGTTAAATGCATTAAGGACGAGAGTGATAGACTTTTGGTGAATGATGATGAGATAAAGAATAGGTGGAGAGAATACTTTGATAAGCTTTTCAACGAAGAAAGTAATAGCTCCTCGACCGACTTGGAAGACTTTGCCGACAACACCAATAGACATTTTGTGCGGAGATTTCTAGAAGCTGAGGTAAAGGGGGCGTTGAAACGGATGAAATCAGGCAAGTCGGTAGATCCTGATGACATTCCTATTGAGGTGTGGAGATGTTTTGGAGATGCAGGGATAACCTGGCTAACTAAGTTGTTTAATAATATTTTCAAATCAAACAAAATGCCAGATGAGTGGAGGAGAAGCATTTTAGTTCCAATCTTCAAGAATAAAGGAGATATTCAAAGTTGCACAAACTATAGAGGAATTAAGCTTATGAGTCTTACAATGAAGCTTTGGGAGAGAGTTTGCGAGCAACGTTTGAGGAGGTTGACAAGTGTATCTAGGAATCAATTTGGTTTTATGCCTGGAAGGTCAACCACCGAGGCGATTTTCTTGGTTAGGCAACTTATGGAGAGATACAGGGAACAAAAGAAAGATCTTCACATGGTTTTTATTGACTTGGAGAAAGCTTATGGCAGAGTGCCGAGGAAGGTTATGTGGTGGGCGCTAGAAAGGAAGAGAGTGCCATCAAAGTATATTACCCTTATCAAGGATATGTACGAGGGGGTTGTGGCTAGTGTAAGGGCATGCGATGGTGAGACCAGAGACTTCCCAATTAACATAGGGTTACATCAAGGTTCGGCTTTGAGCCCCTATATTTTTGCATTAGTGATGGATGAAATCACGAAAGATATACAAAAGGAGATCCCTTGGTGTATGCTCTTTGCCGATGATGTTGTGCTGATTGATGAAAGTAGAATAGGGGTCAATAGACAACTGGAGTTGTGGAGGGAGACCTTGGAATCAAAGGGTTTCAGGCTTAGCAGAACTAAAACTGAGTATATGAAGTGTGAGTTTAGCGGTGCTAGGTCAGATGACGGAGAGGTCACCTTGGCTGGTAGCGTAGTACCCAAGAAGGAATCGTTTCGATACTTAGGATCTATGTTGCAGTTTGATGGAGAGATTGATAAGGATGTTAGTTTTAGAATTCAAGCAGGATGGGTGAAATGGCGGCTAGCATCTGGCATTCTCTGTGATAGGAAGATTCCTCAGAAGCTTAAAGGAAAGTTCTATAGGACAGCAATCAGGCCTGCAATGTTATATGGTGCAGAATGTTGGCCTACTAAGAGGCAACACGTGCAGAAGATAAGTGTAGCAGAGATGCGGATGCTGTGTTGGAGCTGTGGGCATACCAGACGAGATCGGATTATAAATGAGGATATTCGGGAAAAACTTGGAGTTGCACCTATTGAAGAGAAGTTAGTCCAACACCGCTTGAGATGGTTTGGACATATCCAACGTAGACCACGCGATGCTCCTGTGCACGTTGGAGTTATAGGTCGTGCCGAAGGCCCAAAGAGAGGTAGAGGTCAACCTAAAATGACATGGGAAGAGATAATAAAGAGAGATCTAAGAAATTGGAGTATATCTGAAGAGCTTGTGGTAGATAGAAGTGCATGGAAGTTGGCAATCCATGTACCAGAACCTTAGGATTTTTTTTTAAATATATATATATATGTTAATTATTATTATTTTTAGATCTGTTTAATTATTTTAATTTTAATTTTTTTTAGTACTTTATTTCACTTTTGTTGAACCTTTTTACTTTAATCTGTTTGGTTATTTTAAACTCTTTTTATATATTATTATTAGTTATTTTACCTTAATTTTGGGTTTCATATCTAGCCAACCCCAACTTGTTTGGGATATATGGCTTTGTTGTTGTTGTTGTTGTTGTTGATTAACAAACAAATATTCCTTTTTAATCTATTTATTTTCTAAATAAATATTTTCTTCTTATGAAATCTTTTGATTTTATAAATATTTCTTTTTCAATATAACATTGAAAATTTCCTTTTTAACATTCGAGTATTCTTTATGGTATTTAACATACCATATAACAATGATCAATATCATTCCAACATACAAAATCAACAACAGATTTCATATCACATCATATAACACAATTTATGAAAAAAACAGTAAAATAAATGTTGAGGAACCTAGTTGAGTCCCTCCGACATGTTTCCCTGCATCCACAGATGTTAAACAATAAAATTAACATCAATTTCATTTTACTATGAAATATTCTGCTAAACAGAATCAATATTTGATTAACGATTTATATCTATATTTTCAATCAACTGACTAGCAGTTCAACCAAACAGCCAACACACATCAAACAACCATTGTTTATAAATTCTAAAAATATTTTATGAAAATATAAATTGAGTAGAGTTAGTGAGATTTACTCACATTGGACAGTTATCGTTAAATAACGATAATTGGTCATTGATTCGATTCAGGCATTTAATTTCACCATAAATTGTAACGAGCTTCAATTCACTTACGGTCAATTTCATTGGGTAGCCACCGTCCCTACGATCCCAACGCAACTTACGGTTCGTCAATCTAATATTGTATGTAGAAGATACGTATTTTAGAAGTTAACACTATTTTAAATTAAAATAACTTGAATTTTCTTTAATAAAACTCTTGGGCTTAACCTTTCCATTTCGGCCCAATGCCACTTCATAAAGCCCAGGCCCACTCCGCTTTGTCTTCCCCAATCTCAGTAAAACCTGTCGCTCCCTTGAATACACCATTCCCGGTCTTCTTCATTCCTCATTTCCTCATTCTTCCCTTCATTATAAATCACACAAAATCCACCAAAATTCCTCTCATCCACTACTCCTTCTCCTCATACCAAAATTACCAAACTCGATGGCAAAAATAGGCTTCGCGTTGGCAGGACTGTAGAGAACCCGCGTCACTTTCTGATGATCGAATTCCACCGGAATCACCCACAAGGAGCGCCTCACCTCGACAGAGCCAACGCCACCCTTCATTTTCCCTAACTCCCCTCCCCTTGACCTCCCATCGAAACCCTAGGCAACGACAGTGTACAGGCAACGAACCCAACTAACATCGCGAACCACAAAATGCATATGGGAAGAAAGAGAAAGATCTCACGAATCATAATATATAGGTTTTACGATTTATGGGATTTTGTTTAATTTGATTTGATTTTTCAAAGAAGGGATTCTCAAATTGATATGAGAATTTGATGGCGGCGGATTTAATGTTTGACCGAGGAATGATTTTGTTTAGGGTTAGAGTGGTTTCTGTGTTTATATAGGATAGTTATAATATTTTTTTTATTCGATTATTTTATTTTAATTTAATCAATCGCTACTTGTATACGCTGTTTAAAAATTCCTGTGATCACACACAAAACCCAAAAATCACGAAAATGGGCATGCAGCTATAGTTTGACATTGCGGACCCAACGAAACTGGTTTCGTCGAATTCCGACTCTGTTTGCTCACACAGCGTATTTTTAACCATCAAAATACTGACTGGTTTTCACATAAAAAATCCGTATGGCCACATACTTACTTCAAAAACCACGAAAATTGAAATCTAACAATAATTTATTATTGCGGATCCAACAAAATTAGTTTCGTCGAAAACAGAGGTCGTTTGTAAAACTGGCTATTTTAAAAGCTCAAAATAAATCATTTAAATATATAAATATATTTTAAAACAATTAAATTAAATAAAAATAATTTAATATTATCGTATATATTCACACTAGAATATCATACAGCTCCAATGGGACTTATAACTCGATATTTCAAATCCAGTGTTACATCGATATTCGATTTATATTTAAAAATCCACTTTAAAAATATAAATAAATCGATATAAATTATAAAGGAATTCCATATCGACTTTTCGAAAATTTGATTTGGACATAAATATAAATCTATACAATGAAATCCCGATTTTTCTCTTCCATTAGAAAAATATACTTCACCAGCTCCCAGCGTTTCTTGTTTCACAGAAATCCAATTTAAAACGAATCCTATGCATTCAGTTGAAGTTCAAACCGCCAAATTACGAATTGCAGCGCCATTTCGGACTCGATTATAATTATAATATAAATTATACGTTCAACTGTCGTTAAAATAATATATTCGTTATTCTAATTCAGTTCTAAACTGAATTAAATATCACAGTTGATCCAATTCACACCATTTTGTGAATTCCACTATTTCTGACTATTTCAGCAATTAAATATATTATTATATTATTTATTTTAATTAAATATTATTTAATTCAACGACCATTTAAATCTCTCAATCCCTATTTATATAATTAAATTAAATAATTATTATATGGTAAAATACGGGTCGTTACATTCTTCCCCCCTTAAAATAATTTCGTCCTCGAAATTGCTAAGGTAGAGAACAAACCCTATTGACTAGTAAAAATTTATTTGTTTACTTACCAACCTTATTTTCAACTGAACCAATTTAATTTCAACTAAAATATTAATTAATTATTATCAACGAAAATTTCCTAAAATCCTGAAAATTTTCTAACACCCGAAATTTCTGAAAAATTTCGCCAGCACCTCCTTTGTACCGGTCAATAGTTCAAACTCCAACTCGCCTCTCTAGGCCTTCTCCAATCCAAAAGAAAATCAAACAGCCAAGCGGCTTGCCAAATCGGCCATAAATCACCAAATCCATAAAAATAAACGTGTACCTTTTTGTCCGGCATATCATTAAATCCTTTCATTCTGCTGCCGATTCAGCATATACCAAAGTCATCCCAATCAATCTCCAATTATCTGTTCTCAAATCCAATCATCCTATTTTCAAATCAAATCTCATTCTCAATCTCAAATTCCATTACCAATTTCAACTCTTACTTACCCGTCCAATATATTTACACAAATTCATAACTCACAACTCCAACTTTATTCGATATCGTTCTACTTCAATTCAATTTCCCCTTACTGGTTTTAATTCAATTCATATTTGCTTTCACTAATCTCTTTAAATTGGTTTTCATTCAAACAATCCTTCCTGGGAGTTTTAAACAGTTTAACTTTGATTTTCACAAAAATCAAATATCTTTTTTCAACAACTTGCTTTTCTCAAAACAATTCAAAAAAAAAAATCTTTGGTAGTAATCCATCACTTACAACTCGAAAATGAACACTGATGATGTGGACAGCATCATCAGAGTTATTTCCCAGCTATCGAAGTGAGTTCAATACTATATCATTTTCAAAACCATATCTAAACATTTCCACTTTGAAATATATTTCAAAATACCATTCCCAAAGCTTGTAAAACAATTTGAAATCTCATAAAATCTTAAAATTTTCTTATACTTAACAAAAATCCACTTACAAACACTTCTCCCAGTTTTCAGAATTTTAATTCCAATTCTACTTTAATTCAGATTTAATTAATCTGCTTTTAAATTATACGAACTCAAATTGGTTATTTATATAACCATTTCAATTATAATCAACCAACACAGCCAATATATGATAATAATCCCAAGATATACCCTTCTTTTATATCAAAATATATTTTGGGTAAAATTATTTCATTTACCCTCTTTCAAAACATACTGTGCCGGTTTATCGTACTTGAGTGTTTGGTAGCCCCTATCGATATAGTGGATTAAACTGATCGACCAGAATTCACAAACAACTCAACCAATAAATCTCCACAATATAAAACAATTTTTATAAAATCTACAAATACGTTCACTCGTATACATACACTCAAACTCAGTCTAGGGTATTACTAACCCCATCTCTATTGAGTCACGCCACAGAGCCAAGGTAATCACTTAACCTTCAGCTCTGATACCACTATAACAAACTGGGATTTTCGACCCAGAAAATCAACGTAAAACCCATGTTAATTATTCAGGTATTGAACATTCCAGATCATTAATAGAAAGAAGTTAAAGGGTGAGAATAAATGAGATAGAAAATTAGAATAGAAGAAGAAGAAGAACACAATCAGAGTAAACACGAATCTCACAGCGGAACGAATAAAATATATTATAACATAACTTTGCAATAAAACAGTGTATATATATAGAATAACGTTAACAGAGTACAACACTTACACACAACGGAAATAACAATAGCTATATAATCCTGAAGCCTCCTGCTTCAAGCTCCTCTAAGCATATCTGTAAAGACCTGAACTACTTGACTGCCCGTACAAATTTGGGCACCCAAGAGTTTAGGGAAAAACAAAACAAAATAAACTCTGGGCCAGTCATGGGACTAGTGTGAGTAAACTCAAATCATTTTGTTTAACTTTTCAAAATCCTTCTCAAAAGAAAAGATAATCGTAAGACCGATCCACACATAAACACGGACGGTTTTTACCTTACGATAACCCAAATAGTTTTGGAAATCAATACTTCTCTGATATTATAATAATGTCTAATCACAAGTAATTAACAATCTAGCAGAACGCTTGCATCTCACGTTCCACATATATAGTAAACAAACAAAACCGCGGCGCTTATTGGAGATTGGATTCCAACTATGACAAGGTATGGGACTACCTGCCGATAGTGTATCTCTAGAGACGAATACACTGGGTTCAACAAGAACGTCTTGCAACCCGGCCCACACATGACCGACCACTCATTTCGCTTGAGTGTATCGAATGTATACCACCAACGGTTGGGAGCTACCCACCGTTTCCCGAAAAGGGACAGCATCGATAATAGATAAAGAATGAAATGGATTTTCTCTAGATAGTTGATATACACCCTAATGGGAGCGGCCCACTTAGCCATGCTGCCTGCCCGATTTCTGTCATTTCCCGGTTGATGAGGCTTGAGGTCATAACGTCTCTTTGGAACACCTGGCCACCATTCACTTTGAATGCCACATTGTCATACCCGCCAAATCACAAATTAATTCCTCTAAAAATACCATGGGTATAAAGCTAAGAGAAACCAATTCCTCCGCCACCAAACGTGAGTACGTTTGAAGAGATCAACTTACGCGATCCGTTGGATATACTCTGTCAGACATTCGTCCATTCACATTTTTCCTGGGACTGAACAAACCGAAGGCACTATTCTGTAACAGGATAGCCCTTGCATAACTCCGACTTCAGTATTTGATCGCAAAGCTAACGTCCATACAGAGTGGTTTTTAGATAATAATTCTGATCCCGGTCTCTCCGTATTGACGACGGAAAAATGGTAAAAAACTTCGATAGTCGGTGATTTAACTATCAAAGAAAACAGGTGTGCAAACAACGTTTTTATTTCCAGATGGTAATTCTATCGATCAATCAACATTCATCTTTTTTTTAACAACGATATTATTTCCAAATGGAAATTCTATCAATCAATCAACATTCATCTTTTTTTTTAAATTATCATTAATTTATCCATTTTCCCTTTCTATATATTCGTAAATTCTTAATTTCTAAATTTGGAAAAAAACATACTTTATAAATCATTTGGACCACATCACCATATTTACTTCTATTTCTTATTTCCTATATTGGAAAACATTTCTGATCCTCTTTTGGAAAACGTTTCCAAACTCCTTCATTTGGTTTAAACCGATGTTTAAATAAAACATCACTAAGCCAATTCAAACCATTTCACTCATTGGCTCAATTCAGTTAACCAATCTTCCCTACCGAATTTTACCCATCCCTTAGTTACAACGAAGCCAATCAAGTTGGGGTATAATTACCTCTCAGACCTTAATTGAACAACATTTCTAACCTCGAAATAGACAAAGTTCACCTTTCAAATCATTAACAAACTACCTTACGCAACTCTCGGATTCTATTTACGTATCCACTTCTATCTTGAAAACATTGGTTATAACTATAGCGTTATAATCCCTTCCTCTTAAATATCCAACTTCAAAATATAATTTTTATTCCTTAATTTAACTAAATAACTAAACCACAAATTTATTAATAAATAAGTCTTGATTAAACCGGAAAGCAAATGTCACTTTCCCGAATTCGATATAATCGAATTCGGTGTATAATTCTCTTTTTCGAATAATCTCTATTCGATAGCTCCTTTCTGAATAAACTATATTCGATAACTCTTTCTTTGAATAACTATATTCGATAATCTCTCTTCGAATGATTTACATTCGATTAACTTTCTACCAATGATTTACATTCGATTAATCTCCTTTTGAATAAACTATATTCGATTAACTCCTTTGAATTAACTCATTTTGACTAACTCAACTCGATTAACTCAACTTGATTAACTTACTTGATTAACTCAACTTATTTAACTTAACTTATTTAACTCCTATCTAATAACTAATATTCGATTAATTTATATTCAAATAACTATGTCTGTTTTAACTTTATTTCGAATGGCTAATATTCAATTTAACACCATTCGCTTGACTCTAGATCGCAGCGATCACAATGGTTACGCCTGATTCCCTCAGGAAACATCCGACCGCCGTAGGCTATCTACAGCTCTGCGAATTACGCTAGCAGTCGTACGAAATGGCAACACATCCTAAATAATTATGTTTGACTAACTCTATCTCAAATAAATGCATTTGATCAACTCTAATTGAATAACTAATATTCAATAAATTCTAATTCGATTAACTCTATCTAATTAACTCTAACTGATTAACTCCTTTGATTAACTCTACGTTTATTCAGTTTCAAATATCGATGTTGAAATTGATTCTTACTTCTCTATACAAGTCCTGATTTATATATTCTATTTATCCAATGATAAACATTTTATTTGATTTATAAAATATTATTTAAAAATTTATCTTCTTAATCTATCGGTCAGAATAGATTCTATTTAAATCTTTGCTTTAAATCCAGATCATGTTATACCCATGTGCGAAGCACGGGTCTAAACCTTTCAAATATAAAATTTTCTTTTTATACAATTCTAGTCACTTTTCAAGTATTCCCTTTAAAATTTATTTATTTACCAAATAAACCCCTTTTTGATAATTCTATTTATTTTACAAAATATTTTCTTTTTATATAAAATCCATTGATTTTATAAGTAATTCATTTTATAATCTAGCTATTCCCTTTTCTATTTGTTTCACATATTTCCTCTTTCTATTCTATTTATTTTCAAATAATTATCCCTTCAATTTTATCTATTTTATTAACAAATAAATATTCCTTTTTAATCTATTTATTTTCTAAATAAATATTATCTTCTTATGAAATCTTTTGATTTTATAAATATTTCTTTTTCAATATAACATTGAAAATTTCCTTTTTAACATTCCAGTATTCTTTATGGTATTTAACATACCATATAACAATGATCAGTATCATTCCAACATACAAAATCAACAAAAGATTTCATATCACATCATATAACACAATATATGAAAAAAACAGTAAAATAAATGTTGGGGAACCCAGTTGGGTCCCTCCGACCTGTTTCCCTGCATCCACAGATGTTAAACAATAAAATTAACATCAATTTCATTTTAATATGAAATATTCTACTAAATAGAATCAATATTTGATTGACGATTTATATCTATATCGTTATCTATATTTCAATCAACTGACTAGCAGTTCAACCAAATAGCCAACACACATCAAACAACCATTATTTATAAATTCTAAAAATATTTTATGAAAATATAAATTGAGTAGAGTTAGTGAGATTTACTCACATTGGACGGTTATCGTTAAATAACGATAATTGGTCATTGATTCGATTCAGGCGTTTAATTTCACCATAAATTGTGACGAGCTTCAATTCACTCCCAGTCAATTTCATTGGGTAGCCACCGTCCCTACGATCCCAACGCAATTTACGGTTCGTCAATCTGATATCGTATGTAGAAGATACGTATTTTAGAAGTTAACACTATTTTAAATTAAAATAACTTGAATTTTCTTTAATAAAACTCTTGGGTTTAACCTTTCCATTTCGCCCCAATGCCACTTCATAAAGCCCAGGCCCACTCTGCTTTGTCTTCCCCAGTCTCAGTAAAACCCGTCGCTTCCTTGAACACACCATTTTCGGTCTTCTTCATTCCTCATTTCCTCATTCTTCCCTTCATTATAAATCACACAAAATCCACCAAAATTACTCTCATCCACTACTCCTTCTCCTCATACCAAAATTACCAAACTCGATGGCAAAAATAGGCTTTATAATTGCAAAGTGTGAATCATACTTGTAACAAACTTTGCAACTCTTATCTAGCATCCAAAAGTTCCTACCCATATTCACAATGACTCAAGTTTCCAAAAAATCCATCTTCTAAGCAAATTCTGTTTGTTCTTTCTGAGTATACGATATTTCTATTGTCCCTAAATTGATTACCTGATTGAGTTTGTTCTTCATTTTTCAGAAAATTATATATAATTTTTACTTTGTTGTTCTATCCTAAATCCTATATGTTTTCAAATATCCCAGACCAGTGACGAGAAAATCAATAATAACTACAAAATTAGACCAGAAAAAAGTTAGGGTTAGGGCTTACAAACAAAAACATAGAATGTGGTGATGGAGGCACTGACAAAAATAGGTAGCTTTACCTAGCATCGAATTTGTTAAGTACAAATTCTCCCTTTTCCTGCGATTGAGGATGATGCTGATGATGCTCGATTGACGATCTACCATGCAATTGACGATGAAACTCACAATGCGAAGAAGTTGGCAATGGGATTATTTTTCACTGAATTCCCTTATAATTGAAAAAATTAAAACAATAGGAAATTAGGGACAATTCTAGGGTTTCAGTGAGAGTGTTAAGAGGGAACGAGGTTTTGACAAAAGCGGGATGAGCGGGACTGAGAAAAATTCACATATAGGAGGAGCGAAATTTCGTTTTACCACTTCTAAGGTGATGACATAGCGTTCTACCCTTTCCGGTGTACATCTTAAAGCGTTTTTAAGTTTACAAATATTACCAGCGATAGAGATTTTTCTCAAACGCTATTCAAATCTGCTATCACAACGTGACTTTGTTGTAGTGCTGGGTCCCGCGAGGAATTTTGGGTAGATGTTTATTGTTTTGACGTTTTTAATTTTTAAACGTTTGACTAGTGTCTTATTATACTTTCCTTGATTTATTTAAATATTATATTTACGTATAATCTTCTTATATGTATACAAAACTTCTAATGACCATTTTACACGTATATATATATATATATATATTTCGTTTTTAAAATTCAAATGGTGTTGTGTCGTTATTTAATTCTTACCGTATTTCTTTGACTGCTGCCTTATTTCGAATTTCTCCCTTGTATGTATATATTTTTGCACATATATATGCATATATTTTCATATACATACATACAAACATATATATACATACATATATATATATATTAGTACTTCCTTATGTGTACAATTTTCCTTTTATGCGCTGGTGGGGATCGAACTCTGTACCTCTCGCATGAAAGCCACATGCTCTAACCAACTGGACTACTTAGGCTTTTGTTAACAAGGCTTAGAACCATAGTGGTCATTTGAGACGACCCCAAACCCCCGCTCCACGGTGGTAAGGGTAGTCTTTGGAATATAACACATAAACAGATAACAGCAGAACATAAATATATAAATACACCAGAAAATGAACAACAGAATACATTAGATAGATATATACATCAGAGTTACATAGTATACAGGATCAGACTTAGTACAAAATACAGTTTCAGTTTTACATAAAATGTCTACAGTGGAATCAAAAACATAATATGTACAACAGGAGCTGAACAGCATAAAAGGAAAGAAATGATAGAATCCATCTTCAGCTCCATAGCTATCCAGAAAGAGCCTGCTAAAACCTTAATACAAGCCCGCCCGTGTAGAAATAGGGACACCCGAGTTTGCAAGTGAAATAAACTACGAGTCAGTCATGGGATTAGTATGAGAAATCTACTTAACTTATTTTATAATAAGGCCAATCACAGGACCATGGCGCTTACGCGGAACGGGTTTACTCCATTGGATTGCCAGTGCTAAAAAAACAAGTAAATCATTTAAACATCGCGATGCTTTTTACAAAAATGAAGCCATTATAAGACTCAGTTCCCATCACACAATGCAACGCAAACCGGAGGATAGAGTTTTACCTTATAATGGCCAAAATATGCTTGATACGAATAAAACAAAACCATTTGATATTATTACTAGTGTTTATATGTTTCAAAAATAATTTCAATCATAACTATCAATCATAGACGGCATAAATGCCCCATACCACTATGTCGCCATATATAGGTATACAATCAAAATCGCACGATGTCGTATTTGGAAATTGGATTTCCATCATGAACCAAGGCAAGGGATCGTCCTTACCGCTTCGAGACGCTCTAACCCGTGTCTCAGGCAAGCGCACAGGCAAGCCTTGGATCGTCAGGGCCGGTCCACACAGGGTGGATTAAAATGCCTGAACACTGCGTTTCTCCGCCGTATGGGGCATCAACTGTTCATATACCGACCAAACCATCGGCCCTGTAGCGACCGATATAACCGAGGCCTCTCGCTATCCATCATCCACATAAGTAAAATGCCCGGGCATGTAAAACCCGAAACACCACTCCTAGCTAGAAGGAAACGCATGTCCTCCCTGATGTCCTCTCCCCTTTCTGGCTTATACCGGGGTGTGAGGCCCGCGAATTAATGTTAAACACAAAGCTAGCTATTTAAAGCCCTTTTTTGATCATCAACCACAAAGCTCTGCTTTTCAACAAAAGCCCTGATCACAGCATCTCCGTATGCCACGTTGTCAATCTACAACGTCAGACACACATCCATTTACAAGTCCGTTCTAGGTCTGAACGAAACCGGAGGCACCTTATTCCTCTCCCGTATGTCCAATACAGGAGAGAGGCCCTTGCACATCCGAACGATCAACAAGTACGTCCGGACAACCACCACTGTAACACCCTTCAGGGTAGCAACTCCCATCAAAGGCATCAGTAGCCATCCATTCGATGTGAAGATCCTCGGTCTTGCACCGTCTTCATATCTTCGACTTCTAACCGTCGATCAATTATTTGAAATGAGAATTAACTCGGCCTTTTCAAATAATTCACGTACATTTAGAATTTCAAATCAATTCATTTCCTTGGTTAAATTATCTGACATCAATAATTCAGTTTATTAATGTAGTTTTCACGTCAAAAACATTCCACCATCAAATATCCAATAAACCAGGTAAATTCGGTTTATTTCCATCCCATATCATTTATAATATTTTATCACGATTCATCGCTATTTTTATTTATTTAACTATAGCCAATTTATTCAAATGACGCTTCAGGCCATAACGCGACCTTAGGGCTTTTTTTCTCCAGATTTGATTTACACATATCTGAAAAATCTAACCATCGGATCTTTATAAATTTTATATCATTGGAAAGATCTTTTCAAAACGGATCCAACGGTTCCAGTTTTGGGAAGATCTGACGGTCAGAACTCCCGGTACAATCGTTTAAAGTTACGATTTCAAAATACGAACTATAACATCGTTATTCAATTTATTTTAATTATATATATATATATATATATATAATCCATTCTGGCGCTGTTTTCATTCAGATTTGAATTAAACATTTCAGACAACCCAACCGTTGGATGTTTACAAATTTGGTGTCGTTGGAAAGATATTTCCAAAGTGAACCCAACGGTTTTGGTTTCGAGAAAATACGATGGTCGGATCTCCCACAAATCACGGTTTCAAAATACGAACTGCAGCCTCATTATTCGATTTATTTTAATTATATTTACATATATATAAATATAATCCGTTCTTCGATTTCTAAACCATTTCATTTCATATATGTGATAAAAATAATATTTTTATCCAACAAATATCTATTTCGACACATGACTATTTTTAACACTTCATATATACAATCAAAATGTGATTTTTATTGTCAAAACAATTTACTTCAAACACGATTATTTTATATACTTCATATAGATGATAAAAATGTGATTTTTATTGTTAAAACAATTTATTTCAAAAATGAAGATTTTTAGCAATTCATATATATTATAAAAATGTGATTTTTATTGTTAAAACAATTTATTTCAAACATAAATATTTTATATACTTCGTACATACAATAAAAATGTTATTTTTATCATTCAAACCATTTTAGTTCATACATTCAATAAAAATGTTATTTTTATCGCTCAAACAATTTTATTTCATACATTCGTTAAAAAAGTTATTTTTATCGTTCAAACAATTTTATTTCATACATTTGATAAAAATGTTATTTTTTTCGTTCAGCAATTCTATTTCATTTCAAAAATGAATATATTTCCAATACATGAATGTAAATCAAACACAGGAATATTTCAGAAAATTTCGACAGCATACCGGTAGGGTAGTTAAAACCGGCACTGTCTGAGTACGGCTCCTCGCTCTACCTTAAAGCCTCGCAGCTTTGACAATGGAGATTTCAATATCTAGTTCGTACGCAGATGAATTTTCCCATAAACTAATCCTATTGGGATTTCACCCACAATCAATCATATCAACCATTCGCATTTATCAACCAAATTTCACATCAACCAAATCCAAACAATCACAACCAATATATATCGTCCATGGTCTATAGACGGGGGGAGTGTGTATATATATATACGTATATAAATATATTTTGATTCCATTTCAATATTATTTCAATTCCATTCAACGTGCATATGATTTTTACAACGCATATATAACTTATACATCGCACATACAACTTATACAGCGCTTATACATGAGGTGTACAATGCTTATATAACTCATACATCGACCGTATAATTTATACATTGCCATTCCATATCATTTATAATTTAGAAATCTCACATTGGGTTCCACTCCTCCAAAAATCATAGGAAGCTCCAAAAATTCTCCGGTCTCTTCTAGAATGTAGAAAATGTCCACACGAGTCCAATGTCTCTTGTTTCACTGGATTTCGACAACATAGCAAAAGGATATGATTTTTACAAGTTTGCAACGCTTTTATTTGTCGAAATCAATTTAAAATAAACAAGCCGTACCTCAACCCTTTTGATTCAAAACTAGGTTTGCAAAAATCTCTCAATCCGTGTAGTGATTCGATGATCAGGTTACACCACGATGTCGGGCTTGGAAAGGCACCCCTGCGCCACCCCTTGATGGCGAACTCGCATGCACATCAATGGAGGAACTGGGGGTTGAACGGCGCAACTTCAAGAGGGTGATTCTCCTTCGATACTCGACGATAATTGGTGAAACCGGTCTTGACTTGAAGCTGACGAGGAGATCTTCAAAAACCCTAACAGGAGCTAGCGATTTTGGTGAGTGGATTAAGCGTTAGAGAGGAGAGAAGGTCGCGTTTTATTTCCGTCGTCGGTTGCGAGGTATCGGGGGGAGAGAAAAGGAAATGGAGAATTATGATTGGCCAATAATATATATTTAATTATTTATTTCCAAAGATACCCCTTTCTCCTTACGAATTCCAATCCAAACCCAATGTCTATCATTCCTAGCTAATTACCCCTATTCTAAACACAATGGAATATGTTTCGTAGGCCCATTCGACTGTTTCAATCAGTTATTCTTCAAATTAAAATATAAAACATTCAATATTTGATTTGAACGTACATTTCAATTTGCTGGGGCCACATACTGATCCCAAAAATTCTAGAAAAATAAATCTAGCTATGTTTGGATGATACGGTCCCAACAAAACTGATTTTGTCAAATTTGGAGACCGTTTGAAAAATGGCCATTTTCTGGTCGATCCAAATTGACTGAAATTAACCAAACACATTTTCCTTTGCCACGCTCACATATTAACTCCAAAAATTATGGAATTTGAAACCTAGTAATAATTTGAAATCCCAGATCCAACAAAAGTGGTTTCGTCGAAAACGAAGGTCATTTGCAAAATGTCCATTTTCAGGGGCTATATTAAATCCATAGCGACCTTTCTGAAAATTCATTTGGCCATAACTTTTGATTCCAGCAATGAAACTTCGATTTTTCAGATTCGTTAGAAAGATACTTGTAAACAGATTTAAATATTTTAAGTTTCACTAAAATCCGTTTTATTTTGCATCCTGTACAGTCAGTCAAAGTTCGAATTCAAGTTTTCAAACTGTCGCGCCATTTCAGGCCTTGTTTTATAATTAAAATAAATATATTTATTTTCCAACATCGATTCAAATAGACTTTTGGTCGTTATTATTTAAAATAATTTATTTTAAATATTCAAAATTCACTAAAATAGCCAAATTAAATTTTTTTAAATTGGTTCAGATTTTCCGGGTTGTTACAATCTCCCCCACTTAAAATCTTTTCGTCCTCGAAAAGGAACGAAGCAGAAAGTTGTTCAACTAACCAACTCCAGTATCATTCTGGCTTTCATTCTTCAACTTTTCAGTTTCTAAGATTTTCCTAATTCTTCAAAAATTTGGCTAACACCCTAAATTTTCGAAAAATTTCGCCATAACCTCCTTTGTATGGGGAGGGGTTTGGAAATTTATTGGGACGTATTAGGTACCCAATAAATCCTAATAAGCATACACATATTTATAGTGATATATTTCGGTATCCACAGGGGAGTGTGTATAGATCATAACTCCAGAGAATAAATTCTCATCACCATATAAATGGTTTTTGTGCCTTAATGACTAGAGAGACGTGTTTATTGTCATCTCCAAACCCGTGTGGGTTTTTTTATTAATCTGGCAATTTACCGTTACATTTTATATAGTCCATGTCCGTCTTCTGTTCAACCTGTAATATAGTCATCGCCATACACGCCTCTTGCTCGTATGGTAAATCCTCAACCTCGTCACACAAGCTCCAAATGCTTATGTGGTATATGATGAAGTATGCTATCTTCAAGAAGTATGCCATGTAGTGTAGTTCAAAATTAATTGTTACTATCCTATGGCGACGTTTATTATTACACACAGAACAACCAGCACTCCGCATCCAATGGCACTCACAGGAGTTGATATAATAATAAATTTTCGCATCCAACTCATTAAGGTTTACCTATTTGTCGGGCATGCAAATAAATTCTTTACTCAACAACAAATCCATTTACCTGTTCAAACATATATAATGTACATGTATATATTTCTATCTAATTTCAAATCAGTTCAATATTTGATTCACTTTGCATAAATTTACTTTTCATTTTCCTATTGATTAGATTAACTATCGTTCCAATAATTTGATTAATCAAATTCTTAATTACACAACACAAACAGCAATCAATTTATTGATTAACTTCTCAAAAATATACTAATTAATTCATATATTCTTTTAAAATCTTTTAGACTATATAATTAAAATTTCATCCATGGAAAGGAAACAACAGCCAAGTAGAAAACAAAACAGAAATGCAAAATATAGTAAATGTACCTTGCACCAGAGTTAATCAGAGATATCCACCCTGCAATTGGGATAGGCTTTCTTAATGCTCTCCTCAGTTTCCCAAGTACAGTCTCGCGGATCTCCACTCCATTGCACTTTGACTAAGTGAACCTTCTTGTTCCTCAGCTCTTTGGTTTCTTTGCCAATAATCTTTATTGGCTCTCTTCTCACAGCCAATTCTGGAGTAATTTCCAAATCTTGTTGCGCGGCTTCTTCCACGACTAAGTCTGGATCATGCACATACTTTCGAAGTTGAGATACGTGAAACACATCATGTACTCTAGGCAACCAATCCGGCAATTGAACCCTATAAGCAAGAGTTCCAATCCGTTCGAGCACAGGAAATGGACCAATAAATATGGGTGACAACTTCCCCGTTTTACCAAATCGGACTACTCCTCTCATCGGAGAAACCCTTAGATACACATAGTCACCAATAGAAAATGATAAATCTATTCTTCTCGAATCTGCATAGCTCTTCTGTCGGCTTTGAGCGGCCAGTAATCGTTTCTTAATGAAATTGACTTTATCTACAGCTTCGCGAATCATATCTGGTCCCAATACAAGTCTATTACAAGGTTCTACCCAACAAGCGGGAGATCTGCACGGTTGACCATACAGTGCTTCGAATGGTGACATTTTCTGGCTCGCTTGGTAGTTGTTCTTGTACGAGAAATCAGCCAAATGCAAGTGCTCTTCCCATGATCCACCAAAATCAATAACACAAGCCCGCAATAAATTTTCTAGAATACGATTCACCCTCTCAGTTTGACCATCTGTTTGAGGATGATAAGCGGTGCTCAAGTTCAGTTTCGTTCCCAATTCTGCTTGGAATGCTTCCCAGAATTTACTAGCAAAAATCGGGTCATGATCACTAACAATCTCAAGGGAACCCCATGAAGTTTAACAATTTCTTTAAAATAAATCTGCCCTAGACTTTGAGTAGTTCTATTCGATCTGACAAGTATAAAATGGGCGGTCTTCGTGAAACGATCTATGATCACCCAAATACTGTCGTTTCCTTTCCGGATTCTGGGAAAACCATCTATGAAATCCATAGAAATCTGTTCCCACTTCCAACCTGGAATTTCCAACAGTTGCAACAATCCGGCGAGTTTCTGTTGATCGCTTTTAACTTGTTCACAAGTAGTACACCGGCTAACGTACAAGGAAATGTCTCGTTTCATACATCTCCACCAGAAAGTGCGTTTGATATCAATATACATCTTGCTCACTCCTGGATGGATACTAAGTTTGGTTTTGTGACATTCATCTAATACTTCTCTCCAAAGCTCAGATATGTTTGGAACACAAATTCGGCCTTCTAACCTCAGAATCCCATCGTTATCAACCTGAAAACTCGAGGACTCGCCTTTCTGAATTCTCTCTCTGATCTTCTGGATGAAGTGATCATCCTTCTGAAGAGAAGATATGTTATCAATCAATGAAGGCGTGATGATAAGACTGGCGATGATTACATTCTTTCTGCTGAGCGCATCAGCCACAACATTGCCTTCCCCGGAGTATATAAAATATCAAGATCATATGCCGCGAGAAATTCCAACCACGCTGATGCCTCATATTCAGATCTTTCTGGGTGAACAAATACTTCAACGATTGATGATCGGTATATAATTCAAATTTATCACCCAATAGATAATGTCTTCAGATTTTCATAGCAAACACGATGGTTAATTATTCAAAATCGTGAGTTGCATAATTCTTCTCATGTGGCTTCAATTGATGGCTAGCATAAGCGGCTACTTGGCCTCTTTGCATGAATACTACACCAAGACCTTCTTTAGAAGCATCTGTCTAGACTTTCAAGTCTTGATTGCCATTGATGATTGTTAACACTGGAGCAGTTGTCAACCTTAACTTCAGCTTTTGGAAAGCTGCCTCACATTCTGGAGTCCAATTGAACCTTGAATGTTTCTTAGTAATCTTCATTAAGGAACTATATATCTTTGAAAAATCCTTAATGAACTTCCGATAATAACTAGCCAACCTGAGAAAACTTCGGACTTCTTTGGCCATAGTCGGTTGTTTCCAATTCTGAATAGCGGTGATCTTACTGGGATCCACAGAAATTCCTTCTTTTGATACAAAGTGGCCAAGGAACTTAACTTCTTCTTGCCAGAATATACATTTGGAAAATTTTGCTTTTAAAACATTCTTTCTGAGAATCTCTAAAACTTGTTCCAAATGTTTTTCATGCACGCTTTCTGACTTAGAGAAGATGAGAGTATCATCAACGAAGACCAATACAAATTTATTCAATACTTCTCTGAATACCCGGTTCATCAGATCGACAAAATAAGCTGGAGCGTTACATAAGCCGGACGACATTACTAACCACTCGTAGAATAAATCTAGACCTCTGAATGCTGTCAAAGGAACACACTCTTCGGCAATACGAAGATGATGGAAACCTGTAGCTAGGTCCATTCGGGAAAATACTTGAGCGCCATTCAATCGATTCAATAAATCATCAATCTGTGGCAATGGATATTTTTTCTTTAATGTCTTCTTATTCAAGTCACGATAATCCACACGTAGTCTAAGAGTACCGTCTGACTTTGGGACAAACACCACTCCTGCTCCCCAATTAGAGAAACTAGGCCTGATAAAACCCTGCCATACAAGTTGTCGAGTCTGATTGTCTAATTCTTCTTTTTCCTTCAAGGGCATTCTTCGAATAGCGTGAACTACTAGCCTTGCATTTGGAATTAAAGAGATTTTGAAATCTATTTCTCGACGCGGAGGTAAGCTAGCAACTTCTTCGAACACATCCGCATAGTTCTTCACGACAGGGATATTTTCAATGTCAACCGGAATATTCTCTGTAACAATAGGAATGTTTTCTTTTTGAGCAGGAGAAACATCTAGAGCTGACCAAAAAACTTTTCTATTAGAATTCGGACCTTTACATGGAATGGTTATATAATTCCCTGATTTAATCTTCGCCCTTATGACTCTGTCGGCGCATTTAACCTTAGCTTCATATTTGGTTAACCAATCCAATCCTAGAATAAGATCAAATTCTGTGAAATTCATGACGATCGAGATGGTATGGAACCGATAACAGGAAAAAGAAATAGGCACCCCACAAATCCAACTAAGATCGAGGGAACCCCCAACCGGATTATGGACAGTCATGGGTGTTTTGAGCTTTTTCAAATTCAAATCCAGTTTCTTAACCGCATTTCTTGCAATAAAGCTTCGCGACGCGCCTGTATCAAACAGCACTTTAACTGGAATGTTTTTTACAGTAAGCGTGCCTTCTAAAACATCTGGCCTCGCTTGACTGACTGAAGGTGCTGGATCCTCTGCCACTTCATTTACATGCACTACTTTGGTCACTTTCAACAGCCGGCAGTCTCGCTTTATATGGCCAGCCTGATGGCAAAGATTGCATTTTCTAGTCTCTTGAAACTTGTCCTTGGATTTAAATCCACTATTTATTCGTTTCTTTAAGGGTCCGCAATTTATCGCCAAATGCCCTTTCTGCTTACAGTTAGAGCAAGTGGAAGTTGTTGCTGGTCCTTTCTCGGACTTAACATTTTTCCTTTTGACTCTAGGCTTCTTTCTGAACCCAGACGTCGTACTTATCTCAGGATGCATACTAGCCTCTGGCTGTGTACTTGTCTCCAGGTTTCAAATTTCCTTTTGTTTCTAGAACTGGCCCCTTCTTCATCGCCCAAAAGACCTTGCTTATCTAGATCATCATACTGATAAGCCATGTATATCATTTCAGAAAAAGGCCGTTGCACATGTGCAGTTACACTACTTTGGTATTTTCTTTGAAGCCCGTTAATAAACTTCAGATTCTTCATCTTTGGATTTTGAATTAGATGCGGGCCAAAACGAGAAAGTTCATTGAATCTCTTATGATATACTGGAATAGTCATATCCCCTTGAATCAGATAGTGGAATTTATCACTTAACCGCTCAGTTGCTTCTGGAGGAATAAATCTTTCATTGAAAATTTCTTTGAATCTATCCCAGGTGATATCACCTTCTGGATTACCTTTAATAACGGTATCCCACTAGATTAAAGCTTCGTCTTTGAGTACCCAAGATGCCAGTAATCTTTTCTGATCATCTCTCAGTTTTGAACCTTCAAAAATTTTCTCAGCAGAGCGCATCCATGCTTGTGTTTGAATAATGGATTCATTGCTCGAGAACAGTACTCCACCCAGATTTCGATACTTAATTAATAGAGCTTCAATATTTGGTTTTGACCTACCTCTTCTACTTCTGCCACTCATTTTTCAATGTCTGCAAATAGTAGACAAAGTGTTAAGCCAACAGAAAAGGTATTTTTTCTAAGCATAGAGACATATACTTGAATGTAAATGTGTCTATCAGGGTGTATTTCATTCTGCTATACTCATTATAGGATATTACTGATCCTATCTTAAATGAGTTATTCGTCATAGAATACTACTGATTCTATTTCTGACGAGTTCGTTAATATGTTATATTCCAGAACTAAGCTTAACCAAAGCTCTGATACCACGTTGAGACGACCCTAACCCCTGTTCCGCAGTGGCAAGGGTAATCTTTGGAATATAACACGTAAATAGATAACAGCAGAACAGAAATATATAAATACACCAGAAAATGAACAACAGAATACACTGGATAGATATAAACATCAGAGTTACACAATATACAAGATCATACTTAGTACAAAAGACAGTTTCAGCTTTACATAAAATGTCTACAGCGGAATCAAAAATATAATATGTAAAACAGAAGCTGAACAGCATAAAAAGAAAGAAATGATAGAATCCATCTTCAGCTCCATAGCTATCCAGAAAGAGCCTACTAAAACCTGAATACAGGGCTGCCCGTGTAGAAATAGGGACACATGAGTTTGCAAGTGAAACAAACTACGAGGCAGTCATGGGACTGGTATGAGAAATCTACTTAGCTTATTTTATAATAAGGCCAATCACATGACCACGCCGCTAACGCGGAACGTGTTTACTCCATTGGATTGCTAGTGCTAAAAAACAAGTAAATCATTTAAACATCGCGATGCTTTTTACAAAAATGAAGCCATTATAAGACTTATTTACCATCACACAATGCAACGCAAACCGGAGGATAGAGTTTTACTTTATAATGACCAAAATATGCCTGATACGAATAAAACAAAAGCATTTGATATTATTACTAGAGTTTATATGTTTCAAAAACAATTTCAATCATAGACGGCATAAATGGCCCATACCACTATGTCGCCATATATTGGTATACAATCAAAACTGCACGATGTCGTATTTGGAAATTGGATTTCCGTCATGAACCAAGGCAAGGGATCGTCCTTACCGCTTCGATACGCTCTAGCCCGTGTCTCAGGAAAGCGCGTAGGCAAGCCTTGGATCGTCAGGGCCGGTCCATATGGAGTGGATTAAAATGCCTGAACACTGCGTTTCCCCGCCCTATAGGGCGTCAACTGGTCATATATCGACCAAACCATCGGCCCTGTAGCGACCGATATAACCGAGGTGCCTCGCTATCCATCATCCACATAAATAAAATGCCCGGGCGTGTAAAACCTAAAACACCACTCCTAGCTAGAAGGAAACGCATGTCCTCCCTGATGTCCTCTTCCGTTTCTGGCTCATACCGGGGAGGCCCGCGAATTAACGCTAAACACAAAACTAGCTATTTAAAGCCCTGCTTTGATCATCAACCACAAAGCTATGCTTTTCAACAAAAGCCCTGATTACAGCATCTCCGTATGCCACGTTGTCAATCTACAACGTTAGACACACATCCATTTACAAGTCCGTTTTGGGTCTGAACGAAGCCGGAGGCACCTTATTCCTCTCCCGTATGTCCAATACAGGAGAGAGGCCCTCGCACATCCGATCAACAAGTACGTCAGGACAACCACCACTGTAATCCCCTTCAGGGCAGCAACTCCCATCAAAGGCATCAGTAGCCATCCATTCGATGTGAAGATCCTCGGTCTTGCACTGTCTTTATATCTTCGACTTCTAACCGTCGATCAATTATTTGAAATGATAATTAACTCGGCCTTTTCAAATAATTCATGTATATTTAGAATTTCAAATCAATTCATTTCAATGGTTAAATTATCTGACATCCATAATTCAGTTTATTAATGTAGTTTTCACGTCAAACACATTCAACCATCAAATATCCAATAAACCGGGTAAATTCATCTTATTTCCATCCCATATCGTTTATAATATTTTATCACGGTTTATCGTTATTTTTATTTATTTAAATACAGCCAATTTATTCAAACGACGCTTCAGGCCATAACGCGGCCATGGCGTTATTTTTCTCCAGATTTGACTTAGACATATCTGAAAATTTAACTGTTGGATCTTTACAAATTTTATATCATTGGAAAGATCTTTTCAAAACGGATCCAACGGTTCCAGTTTTGGGAAGATCTGACGGTCGGATCTCCCAGTACAATCATTTAAAGTTACGATTTCAAAATACGAACTGCAGCATCGTTATTCGATTTATTTTAATTTTATATATATAATCCATTTTGGCGCTTTTTTCATTTAGATTTGAATTAAACATTCTAGACAATCCAACCGTTGGATCTTTACAAATTTGGTGTCGTTGGAAAGATATTTCCAAAGCGAACCCAACGGTTTCAGTTTCGGGAAAATCCGATGGTCGGATCTCCCACAAATCACGGTTTCAAAATAAGAACTGCAGCCTCGTTATTCGATTTATTTTAATTATATATATGTGTATATATATATATATATATATATATATATAATCTGTTCTTCGATTTCTAAACCATTTCATTTCATATATGTGATAAAAATAATATTTTTATCAAACAAATATCTATTTCGACACATGACTATTTTTAACACTTCATATATATAATCAAAATGTGATTTTTATTGTCAAAACAATTTACTTCAAACACGATTATTTTATATACTTCATATAGATGATAAAAATGTGATTTTTATTGTTAAAACAATTTATTTCAAAAATGAAGATTTTTAGCAATTCATATATATTATAAAAATGTGATTTTTATTGTTAAAACAATTTATTTCAAACATGAATAATTTATATACTTCGTACATACAATAAAAATGTTAGTTTTATCGTTCAAACCTTTTTATTTCATACATTCAATAAAAATGTTATTTTTATCGTTCAAACAATTTTATTTCATACATACGATAAAAATGTTATTTTTATTGTTCTAACAATTTTATTTCATACATTCGATAAAAATGTTATTTTTATCGTTCAGCAATTCTATTTCATTTCAAAAATGAATATTTTTCCAACACATGAATATATTTCAATGCATGAATGTAAATCAAACACAAGAATATTTCAGAAAATTTCGGCAGCATAACGGCTGGGTAGTTAAAACCGGCACCGTCCCGAGTACGGCTCCTCGCTCTACCTTAAAGCCTCGCAACTTTTGACAATGGGGATTTCAATATCTAGTTCATACGCAGACGAATTTTCCCATAAACTAATCCTATTGGGATTTCAACCACAATCAATCATATCAACCATTCGCATTTATCAACCAAATTTCACATCAACCAAATCCAAACAATCATAACCAATATATATCGTCCATGGTCTGTAGACGATGGGAGTGTGTGTGTATCTATATGTATATAGATATAGATATACGTATATAAATATATTTTGATTCCATTTCAATATTATTTCAATTCCATTCAACGCACATATGATTTTTACAACGCATATATAACTTATACATCGCACATACAACTTATTCAACGCTTGTACATGAGGTGTACAATGCTTATATAACTCATACATCGACCGTATAATTTATACATCGCCATTCCATATCGTTTATAATTTAGAAATCTCACATTGGGTTTCACTCCTCCAAAAATTGTAGGAAGCTCCAAAAATTCTCCGGTCTCCTCTAGAATGTAGAAGACGTCCACACGAGTCCAATGTCTCTTATTTCACTGGATTTCGACAACATAGCAAAAAGATATGATTTTTACAAGTTTGCAATGCTTTTATTTTTCGAAATCAGTTTAAAATAAACAAGCCGTACCTCAACCCTTTTGATTCAAAACTAGGTTTGCAAAAATCTCTCAATCCGTGTAGCGATTCGACGATCGGGTTACACCACGATGTCGGGCTTGGAAAGGCGCCCCTGAGCCACCCCTTGATGGCGAACTTGCACGCACATCGATGGAGGAACTGGGGGTTGAACGGAACAACTTTAGGAGGGTGATTCTCCTCCGATACTCGACGATAATTGGTGAAACCGGTCTTGACTTGAAGCTGACGAGGAGATCTTCAAAAACCCTAACTGGAGCTAGCGATTTTGGTGAGTGGATTAAGTGTTAGAGAGGAGAGAAGGCCGCATTTCATTTCCATCGTCGGTTGCGAGGTATCGGGGAATGAGAAAAGGAAATGGAGAATTATGATTGTCCAATAATATATATTTAATTATTTATTTCCAAAAATACCCCTTTCTCCTTACGAACTCCAATCCAAACCCAACGACTATCGTTCCTAGCTAATCACCCCCATTCTGAACACAATGGAATATGTTTCGTAGGCCCATTCGACTATTTCAGTCAGTTATTCTTCAAATTAAAATATAAAACATTCAATATTTGATTTGAACGCACATTTCAATTTGCCGGGGCCACATATTGATCCCAAAAATTCCAGAAAAATAAATCGAGCTATGTTTGGACAATACGATCCCAACAAAACTGATTTCGTCAAATTTGGAGACCGTTTGAAAAATGGTCATTTTCTAGTCGATCCAAATTGACTGAAATTAACCAAACACATTTTCCTTTGCCACGCTCACATATTAACTCCAAAAATTATGGAATTTGAAATCTAGCAATAATTTGACATCCCGGATCCAACAAAAGTGGTTTCATCGAAAATGGAGGTCGTTTGCAACACGAGCTGTATTAAATCCATAGCGACCTTTCTGAAAATTAATTTGGCCATAACTTTTGATTCCTGCTATGAAACTTCGATTTTTCAGATTCATTAGAAAGATACTCATAAACAGATTTAAATATTTTTGATTTCACTAAAATCCGTTTTATTTTGCATCCTGTACAGTCATTCAAAGTTCGAATTCAAATTTTCAAACTGTCGCGCCATTTCAGGCCTTGTTTTGTAATTAAAATAAATACATTTATTTTCCAACATCGATTCCAATAGACTTTTGGTCGTTATTATTTAAAATAATTTATTTTAAATATTCAAAATTCACTAAAATAGCCAAATTAAATTTTTTTAAATTGGTTTAGATTTTCCGGGTTGTTACATCATTGTTCTTTTCTTATTCCTCTTTTTCATGTTTGTTACAATATTTCATTTAAACCATTGCACGTAACCTTATCACTTTGCATGCATCTTTTTCTTTCATTTTTCTTTTCTTATTAATGCATAATATTTGTAAATCATTGCATGCAACCTAATTACACTGCATGCAACTGATTTCTTCTTTCTTTTAACGCATGAATTGCATTGTTATTTGCATTAATCTTTTCTTCTTTTTCAATGCACATATTTATTACATGCAATCATATATGATCATTATTTTATTCCTCTTTTATATATTTATGTCTATGCATATATATACACATATGCACTATTAAATATTTAATTATCATAAAATGCGGGGTGTTACATTCTCCCACCCTTAGGAAATTTCGTCCCCGAAATTTGATAAGGGTAAAATAGATAACCTCTCGCATAATATCCATCCATCAAGTGTGCATCCAATTTTTGCAAACATTGTGCACTTATGCAAAGTGTAATACAACATAGTAATACATATATGCCTAAGCAGTACCTCCTATATGTATACTAATTTTTCAAAAATCCTTTTAAAACATGGTGTGCACATCCTAAATATACTGGCAATTGTACATGAATGCAATGTATTGAAAATAAAAGTACATTTTCATCCAAATTTTCCCACACCCTTGCAAAGCAAGAGTGCAGTTCATCCAATTGTTGCATCCAAAATCCTACCAACCAACTTTACTTTTCGAATTTTAGAAAAATCTAATTTTCTAAATTCGATATCTTATGTTACAAAAAGATGGAAAATGGAAATTTTCACATCTTCTGTCTTTCTTTTAGTCACCTTTTTTGTCCGTACATGGAATTTATGAAACTATTTTTAAAGATTCCATATTTTCCTATCCAAGCACAGCCCACATAAGAAAATTGTCTTTGTTACAGATTTTCTTTTTCAACTTATCTTGGAAAAATACTCTTATTCATTTTTTCTCAAAATTTTCCATCTTTCTTTAACTGTCATGTTTGTTGCTTTACTGAATTTGTTGTTCCCTTTTTAGTTGTACCATTACTCTTTTCTTAGATTATTTAACTTAATCCTCGAATCTAAGTTTAGTTTCAAATAAGCCTTCTAGTCCTTCAACAGGAAAATAAACACTCTACACAGCTCCTACTAAGGGCCAAGAATCTCAGGGCTATGTCCCCTTCAGACAGAAAAATTAAAACAACAAGATGTAAACACTTACTTTCCCTCTGCTGTCTAGTAGTCATCACTAGTCTTTGTTGTGTACTAACATAAATTTTTATGCAACAACCTAGGCTTTTCAATGCTTATGCATTATACGAGAACTTACCATTATTCCAAGATAACTCTCGTTATCTGCTTCATAGCCTCAAAACATTTTCAGTCTTGCCTAGACACTAATCCTTACCTACTCCATACTTTTAAAACACGGTTTGGCCTTTTTATTTTTGTTTTCTTCCAAAAGTTAAAAGTATCAAAACTTTATTTCCCTCACTAAAACTTACTTTTGCCAAACCATGCAACATGTCATTTTAAAAGAAATGTAAATCATTTTTTTTTTCAAATCAGAAAAACTGGAGTAGATAAGGACAACTATTTTTCAATCATGTTTACGACTTGTTATTGCCTATAAGGTCGGTTCAGTTACTTGCTACAAGGTGCAAACATCTACTCTATTCTTAATTTCATATTTTTTCCACCCAACAAAATTCTTGTTAAAGCAATTATAAAAAATGATTGACAAAAACTTTCTTTAGTTAAAATTCCAACTATCAACAAAATGCAATAGTTTCTAAGTTTTTCTTTTTAATTCTTTCATTCAATATAACAAGAAAACTAGCGAGCTATACATGCTTTATAATGTGCACCTATTACTAAGATAATTTTATTTTAGACAAAATTTTCACAAGAAATCACTATTTCCAAAATATACCCCATTTTTACATCAAAATTCAATATGTACTTTTCTAATATGTTCTTTATATAATTTAAAACTATAACTTTCAAGATCAAAACTTGAAAACACCATAAGCCTTCTTCCAAAAGCTTTTATAATTTCAAGTTCTTAAAATATATCCATGGGGTTAAACTCAAAGCGGGTTTCCAATTTTCCTAGGAACTCCCACAAAGTCAATTCTCTCAATTATATATATTCCTAATCCATTTTTCTCCTTTTAATCTTTTCCAATTTATAAGGTTTTACCGCTAAAACCACTAACCCGAAATACTAACTGTTGCTACCTAAATTGTCTTAGCACAAAATAGCAGGTGAAGGGATGTCAAGTAAATAGAAGAAGGGAATAAGGAATTTGAAAGCAATTCAAGATGATACCCCCTTTAGAGAAAGAGGGACCTGAAACCTACCAGGTATCAGCAAAGGTCCATCCGACGGAGTCTACCCGCCAAGAATCAACCAATGGACACCAAAACATTAGAAGAGGAAAAGCATTGGGATGCTGCATCAAGATGATTTGGAACCAATCCTCGAAGAAACGACTTCATAGATATAGAAAGGGGTTATTTCCGTAAGTGGCACATGCACCACCGAAGGCTACCCTCCCGAGAGCCAAACCGGGAGGTAAAAGCGAGACTCAAGCAAGGATACGGGCCACTCGTTCTAGTCCACTTAGTACTTGGACCATCAACGGTTCTAAATCGGAAGACATGTACGTACGACATGGGGGTGAGCCCTCCGAGTACCCACAATAAAGCCGAAAGCCTACAACCGAAAGCTTGCAGCAAAACACCGAAACTTAGAGCATTCGCAAAGACATCTGAAATGCCCCCGCGGTCTGCTACAACAATAAGCACTTTCGCCTAGAAGGAAGCCCAATTCATCTGGGACCATCCCATCGAAAGCTATAAATGACACCGCGAGGAGGATCAGCAGGCCGATACACGAAACCAAGGAAAAAGGCGGCCGACAGGGAGCGCCTAGGTGTAACACCACGTGAATTCTATAACGTTAAGCTTCAAAAATTAAAGTATAATTAATTATAAATGATGAAATCAAGGGAAATGGGTTATGCCATTGCGTTCGTCTTGAAATTATGCTTGAGATAGATTCCAAGTTTGCGTAAAACAGATATCGTATGAAGAAGATATGGACGAACGAAGTTGGGCAGAAAAACCAGAAAACGGGTCAGAATGCACTGGCGCACTTGGGAAGTGCGCCAAAACAAAGTTGAACTGGCGCACTTGGGAAGTGCGCCAGTACATTTTTAGCCTGGCGCACCTGCCAAGTGCGCCCAGGTCAGAATGACCTGCTGGTCAGGTCCTGGCTGGCCTGGTCAGGGTCTGGTCGAATTTTGATGCTTGGCTGAGTCACTAGGGCTTACATGTCACCTTTTGATTGGCTCTTTGAATTTTGTATGGTCTAGATTCCTCCTATCTTCATCTGACGGCTCAAAACAATTTAAAATTCTATAAATACAACTCAAGTCTAACCCTAAATTCACACAAATAATAGAATACAAAAGCCGTCATGTTGCAGGATTGGAACTAGGAATGGCCGTCAAATAGAAAGCCTAGAGACAAGCCAACACTAAAGCCTAAGAGACGAATCAAATTAAAGTTTAATCAAAATCAATCAACGCAACGTTAGTCTACCCAAAGGAGCGCATCTCAGTTTCAGAATTCAGAATCCAGAATTCAAGATTCTGCATCCGTTGTAAGTATAGTGACCTTTCAGAATATGAATAAAAACTGTGATGTGATTCGATGTAAATGAAATTAGAATCGTGTTGTTATAATTTTTGTGTATTGTAATGGTTCTATCATGACTTGTGTATTGATGTTTGTGGCATAAATTGATTGATGCAAGCCTATTGAACAATTGTATATGAAAACAATGGCACTTGCAAGTTAGTGGCAAAAACTAGAAATTGATCCCTTTTTTGTATATGTCGATGGCATGGACTATGTATATTCCCTTAGTCTAAATTAGAATTTATGTAAACATGTTATAGACCTTTTATGCCTACATGACCCAAAACCTATGATATCATTCTTATGTTTATTGGCAAGTATAATTAGATCTATGTTGGCAAGTAAAATTAGATCTATGTTTGCAAGTATAATTGGATCTATGTTTCATAAACTATGCAATTTCATGTTTATTTGCAAAATATAATTGGTTCTATGTCAAACATCGTTTGGGTTTCATAAACTATGCAAGTTCATGTTGAAATAGGCTATATGATTAGATGTAAAAATTGTACATTTTGATGAATATATAACATGCTAGTTTTGTGGTTGATATTATGCCAAGTTAAACATGTTTAAACACAAGTTTGTATTAGCCTAAACTATGCCATTTCATATGTCACCTACTTAGTCATACTTTGATTTGAATGCAAGTTCACATGACCCAGGTTATATGTTAGTTGAATCTCCAAATTGCAAGTTCATACCTATGATGTTCATATTGATTATGCCAAAAATGCCAAGTTTACACCTATGTCACGTTTACGTTTATGAATTCCCTTATGCCTATTTGTGTGCGCTAAATTAGGCTAAGTTTTTAGCCTAATATTATATGTTAAAACTATGCGAACGAAGATTAGGCTAAGATTGTTAGCCTAATGTTTAAACGGGGTAACGTTGGGAATATTTGAAATTTTGACATAAAAATATATGAAATTGGCATGTTTGTCACATGCCAAAATTGGTGGCATTTAAACGGTATAAATTCTTATACCAAAAATGTTAAACTTGGAATGTGGGCCATAAAATTTAAGTATTGACAAATTTACATATATTCAGTAATAAAGACAAATATGTAAATTTAGAAAACACGATATGCTTAATCTGAGGTTGGATTGAGTTGTGATGTAAACCTGCCCGGACCCGCCCGGCTGTCCAGTAGTCACAACAATACCTATCCAATGTGGGTGGTTAAGCATTGAGCCCAATAAGGACCCGAGGTTAGACTGAGCTACGGTGTAAACCTGCCCGGAACCAACCGGCACATCCAGTAACCGTAACAATACCTGTCTAATGTGAGTGGTCTAGTGCTCCTAAGAGGCTAAGGACAGATGGTAGGGTTAAGTCAACTATAACACTTAACCAAATTCAACATGTTAACAAGAATTGATGGGTGAGGTTAGGTAAATACAGACACTTAACCACTTAACATGTTTGACTAGGAAATCCTGGTAACGAGGGACCTGTTTCAGCAGTAACCCAAAGTTAGGTATCAACGGTACCCTGAAACTGGGCAGGGTGGGGCAAGATTACTGGGCTGATTGTAAGCGGTCAAACGACGGCGGTGGGTGCACAGTGCAGGTCTAACGGGGTGCGGGCGTGCACACACTCCGGAGTAGACAACCAGGGCACTGGGGACACCAGTAGTATAACCTATGCCTTCTAGGATTTGTGTCGGGGCCGCCACCATGGGTCTTGATGCACCCCATGGTGGGACCAGCATAGGTATCTACAATTCTTGGGGGCCATATGACACATGTTAACGCGAGTAGGAGCCGATCTTTTAACAAGAATGGGGATCACTTCACCCTCACCATAGGGTGCCATTTAGAATAAATTCAAGTAGGTGCAGAGATATAGTACGTTTGCGATAGTACATTCGACACTTCCTTAGCTGGTGACACTTTCCTATTTTTAGTTTACATCCATCATACCCTTTTCTTATTCACATATTGAAGAGTTACTAGATTTACTCAGGCTTTATGTCTGACCCTATTTTCTTTTAGTATTCTTTTCTTTCGTTTCCCCCCCCCCCCCAAGGTCCACAGGGAGGAAACAACTCAACTCAGTCAGACTCTTTACAAGCACCAAGAACGTAGATGTATGATTTGGATCTTTCTTGCTCGGATAATGGCTTTGGATATCACTATGGGGATTTTTGTCACTTTATTTATGTTTTCATGCTTCTTTAATAATCAAGGCAGTTATGAGGTTGTAATGTTGGAAGTATTTTGAGACAATTATGGAAATCTTTTGTTTGATACACGTATTGATGAAATAAAAGTTTATTTGGTTTCCGCTATTTAAAATATGTGTATTTATATCTGTCTTGAGTTTATCTGTGGCTTTTACTTATAAACCTCCACCAAAGTTAAGGCATTCCCTTTGTGAATGACCTTAATGGAGGTGGGGTGTTTCACTTGGTATCAGAGCATAGGTTTACCAGACAAGATAAAAGTTTTTGAAAATTGTTTTCAAAAAGAAAGTTTAAAGAAGCATTTTTTTTTTTTGAAAAGGTGTTATATTTTAAAAGACATAATCCCCCAAATCCATATGCACTATCTCTCCCTATCCTTCGTTTTGAAACTTTCCTTTCTGTTTTAGGATGTCTGGGGACCTTACTCCCCAGCTACAGACGCTTTTACTCCTCCTCCTCCTTTGCGCGAACAGCAAGCGGAAAAATCGCAGAACAAGAAGACGGATAATAGTCAAGGAGGAAAGGACCACAACAATAATAACAAGACACGTGAGAAAAGGAAATGTTATTTCTATGGCATTGTTGGGCATATAGTCCAGGATTGTAGAAAGAAGAAGATGAAGATGGGGGCATGCTTTCAGTGTGGTGATATTGGACATATCAGTAAGAACTGCCCTAAGAAGCAAGGGCAACGCCCGCAAGCAGGACCTTCTGGGGGTACCTCTTTAACTTCTTCTCCTAAACGCTTTGTTTTATCTTGCTTATCTTCTCAATCCTATCTTGAGAACGAGGTAGAAATATTTCTGTAGAAGGCTTAGTTTATCTTTATGATCATCCAGTTCGTACACTTTTTGACTCTGGCGCATCACACTCTTTTATTTCATCTGCCTTAGTAGAATCTCTGCATCTAGACACTGGTATGGTAGAAGATCCCTTAGTAGTTTCAAATCCAATTGGGGGCTCCGCTTATTTGTCAATGGTTTGTTTGGGTTTGAAAATCTCTATTCTCAGCGTTGAGTTTAGTTGTAGTGCCTTTGTTTTGGGCTTCTCGGGAAATGGTTTGATCTTAGGCATGGACTGGTTATCCAGTAATAGTGCCATTCTTGACTGTGAGAAAAGAGTAGTTAGACTCTTGACTCGGCTTGGTAATACTCTAGAAATTTCTTGTAATCTTATGAATGCAGTTATGCTTAGTTATCTAGAGTCGCTTGATGCTTCTGATGAGAATTTGCAATCAGTTAGACTAGTCCGGGAATATCCGGATGTCTTTGAGGAAGTGAAAGGCTTACCTCCGAGGCGGGAAATAGACTTCCGCATATATCTTGTGGATAACGCAAAGCCTGTAGCTTTACCTATCAGACACATGGCTCCAAGGGAGAGGAAGGAGCTCAGTAAGTAGGTTAAAGAACTTCTCGAAAAGGGGTTCATTAGACGGGGCATTTCGGAATAGGGTGCTCCAGTGGTGTTTGCAACCAGAGCAGACGGTTCGCTTCGCCTTTGCGTCAACTATAGGGAGTTAAACAAATTGACCAAGAAAAATAGGCACCCTCTTCCCCGAATCGATGATTTGTTTGATCAGCTTGTAGGTGCGACGGTCTTCTCCCAACTTGATCTGGCAACTGGATTCCATCAGCTAAGAGTAGTTGAAGACAACATTGATAAGACAACGTTCAGAACCCCAGACGGTTTCTTCGAGTGGCTTGTCATGCCTTTCGGCTTGACAAACGCACCCGCTTATTTCGTAGACCTAATGAGCAGGGTGTTCAGAGAATTCCTCAGCAAATTTGTGGTTGTCTTCGTAGATGATATCTTATTCAAAGAGTGAGGAAGAACATGCTCATCATCTGAAAGAAATCATGGATACTCTCCGTGCACATCAACTAAAAGCCAAATTCTCCAAGTGTCACTTCTGGAGAAAAGAAGTAAGGTTTCTTGGGCATATAGTATCCAAAGAAGGGTTGGTTGTGGACCCCGCGAAAGTGGTGGCAGTGCAAGATTGGAAGACACCAAGAAATGCAACCGAAGTTCGAAGCTTTCTTCGGCTAGCCGGTTTTTATCGAAAGTTTATTAGGGATTTTGCGAAAATCTCAGCCCCACTCACAAGGCTAACAAAGAAGAATCTGGCGTTCACTTGGGATTTGGACTGCGAGTTTGCTTTCCAACAATTTAAAAGGGCTCTTACAACAGCCGCAGTTCTAACTCTGCCTGACGGAAGCAAAATGTTCACAGTATACACGGATGCATGTGGAACAGGACTAGGCGATGTTCTAATGCAAGAAGGAAGGGTAGTAGCTTATGGCGGAAGTCAATTGAAAGTTCATGAAAAGAACTACCCAACCCACGATCTTGAGTTAGCCGCCATCGTCTTTGCACTTAAGTCTTGGCGCCATTATCTCCTAGGGGAGAAGTTTTAATTATACACTGACCATAAATCGTTGAAATATCTCTTCTCCCAGAAGGATCTTAACTTGAGGCAGCAAAGATGGATGGAGTTTCTTGCCTCGTATGATTTTGAAATTTCCTATACTCCCGGAAAAGGCAACGTGGTAGCAGACGTGTTGAGCCGAAAGAAACTGACCCAAAGCCCTCTCTTTGTGGAAAGGCAAAACTTGGAGTATATAGCCAGTTTCAACTTTAGGCTCTCCTCGGATTTTGTACCGGGATTGTTAGCATCCCTCGAAGTACGTCCTACTCTCTTAGACTCAATAGGGGCTGCACAATGTGAAGACCCTCAGCTTGTTGATGTGATTGATAAAATCATTAGGGGTGAGACTTCTAATCACCTCAGTAGATACGCCATCGATGATAAGGGTTGGCTGAGGCGAGATGGAAGATTATGCATCCCACAAGCAAGGGAGTTGACAAAGAAGGTTCTCGAGGAAGCGCATCATTCCAAGATGACTATACACCCTGGCGGTGATAAGATGTACAAGGATATAAAAATGACTTTCTTTTGGAGCATCATGAACCAAGACGTGGCAGATTTCGTTTCTAAGTGCATGACCTGCCAACGGGTCAAGGCGGAACGAAACAAGCCTGGAGGACTACTTCACCCTATAGAGGTCCCACAGTGGAAGTGGGATAGCATTTCAATGGACTTCATTGATGGACTGCCTAGGTCGAGAAGAAGCAACACTAGCATTTGGGTAATAGTGGATAGGCTTACTAAAAGCGCCCACTTTATACCTATCAAGAGTAGAAGGACTGCCTCATCTCTAGCATCTCTTTATCTCAAGGAAATAGTGCGACTCCATGGGATACCCTCCAGCATTGTTAGTGACCGAGACCCTATTTTCACAAGTGAGTTTTGGCGGAGTCTGCAAGAAGCTGTAGGCACACAGCTATGTTTGAGCACGGCCTATCACCCCCAAACAGATGGCCAGACGGAAAGGGTGAATATAGTTTTAGAGGATCTTTTAAGACTTTGCGTTCTTGACTTTGGAGGGACGTGGGAGGATCACCTTCCTTTAGTGGAATTTGCCTACAACAACAGCTACCAAGCTACCATCGGCATGGCACCCTTCGAAGCCTTGTATGGAAGACCGTGCAAATCACCAACTTGTTGGTGGGAGTCTACAGATAAGCTTATACTTGGGCCAGACATGATTCGAGAAACTTTGGAGAAAGTGGACTTGATATGTAGGAGAATGAAGACAGCACAAGACAGACAGAAATCCTACGTCGACAAAAGAAGGACTGACCTTGAGTTTGAGGTTGGGGACAGGGTTTTCCTTAAGGTATCACCTTTAAGGAACGTCGTTCGCTTTGGATCCGCAGGAAAGCTAGCACCAAGATTTGTAGGACCATTCCCTATCATTGAGAAGATTGGGAAAATGGCTTATAGAGTAGATCTGCCTGAAAGATTGGCCGGAATTCACAACGTCTTTCACGTTTCTCATCTCCAGAAATGTCTACATGAATCAGCGGAAGTGGTGGAGCCAAGCATTCTAGAAGAAGCCGAAGTGGAACGTGAAGCAACTGTGAGGAGAGTTCCATCTCGAATCGTAGGAACTGAAATCAAAAAACTACGCAACCGCGAAGTGAAGCTCGTTAAGGTTCGGTGGAGCGACGCCGAGGAAGACGCGACTTGGGAAACTGAGGATAGAATATGCGATGCCTACCCTCTTCTTTTTGAGGGTACATCTTTGACCTCTCTTTTTCTTAAGTTGTGCTTGTATCTATCTTTTTAGGTATATCTCCTCGATATTATCTTTATCCTTAGGTAGAAACCCCTTTGGATGTAAACATGTATTTGAAACATGTTATGGTTGATGGCTACAAGTGGCTGCAAGTGGTTGCTCGTGGATGCATACACACACACAACCTAGGTCTTAGATCGGCTCAATCACTTCATACTGCATATGCATATATGTATTCTTATTTGTATATGGTTGAAAACTTGATATGCTGTCATATGGTCGTCGCATTTGTATGAATAGTTGTGCACTCATGTAGAATTATGAGTAGGAAAAATTTGCATACATAATGGATTCATGACACTTACATGTTTCGCATTTAGGAGGTCAACTGAATCAGTAGACCGCCTGATTTCTGCATTAGATAAGGACATGTACACACACTATGCATATGATCATGAAGCATTAGAAGTCTTTTAAGGACAGTGGATGCCTGTGTTTGTTGGTTGAGTAGATGGACTGTTGGATGGTAGGATATACATTCTTCCTAATTTGAAGATTTCGAGGACGAAATCCTTTTAAGGGGGGAGAATGTAACACCCCGTGAATTTATAACATTAAGCTTCACAAATTAAAGTATAATTAATTATAAATGATGAAATCAAGGGAAATGGCTTACGCCATTGTGTTCGTCTCGAAATTCTGCTTGAGATAGAGTCCAAGTTTGCGTAAAACGGATATCGTATGAAGAAGATATGGACGAACGAAGTTGGGCAGAAAAACCAGAAAACGGGTCAGAATGCACTGGCGCACTTGGGAAGTGTGCCAGAACAAAGTTGAACTGGCGCACTTGGGAAGTGCGCCAGTACATTTTTAGCTTGGCACACCTGCCAAGTGCGCCCGGGTCAGATTGACCTGCTGGTCAGGTCCTGGCTGGCCTGGTCAGGGTCTGGTCGAATTCTGATGCTTGGTTGAGTCACTAGGGCTTAGGTGTCACCTTTTGATTGGCTCTTTGAACTTTTTATGGTCTAGATTCCTCCTATCTTCATCTGACAGCTCACAACAATTTAAAATTCTATAAATACAACTCAAGTCTAACCCTAAATTCACACAAATAATAGAATACAAAAGTCGTCATGCTGCTGGAGAGGAACTAGGAATGGCTGTCAATTAGAAAGCCTAGAGACAAGCCAACACTAAAGCCTAAGAGACGAATCAAATTAAAGTTTAATCAAAATCAATCAATGCAACGTTAGTCTACCCAAAGGAGCGCATATCAGTTTCAGAATTCAGAATCCAGAATTCAAGATTCTGCATCCGTTGTAAGTATAGTGACCTTTCAGAATATGAATAAAAACTGTGATGTGATTCGATGTAAATGAAATTAGAATCGTGTTGTTATAATTTTTGTGTATTGTAATGGTTCTATCATGACTTGTGTATTGATGTTTGTGGCATAAATTGATTGATGCAAGCCTATTGAACAATTGTATATCAAAACAATGGCACTTGCAAGCTTGTGGCAAAAACTAGAAATTGATCCCTTTTTGTATATGTCGATGGCACGGACTATGTATATTCCCTTAGTCTAAATTAGAATTTATGTAAACATGTTATAGACCTTTTATGCCTACATGACCCAAAACCTATGATATCATTCTTATGTTTATTGGCAAGTATAATTAGATCTATGTTGGCAAGTAAAATTAGATCTATGTTTGCATGTATAATTGGATCTATGTTTCATAAACTATGCAAGTTCATGTTTATTTGCAAAATATAATTGATTCTATGTCAAACATCGTTTGGGTTTAATAAACTATGCAAGTTCATGTTGAAATAGGCTATATGATTAGATGTAAAAATTGTACATTTTGATGAATATATAACATGCTAGTTTTGTGGTTGATATTATGCCAAGTTAAACATGTTTAAACCCAAGTTTGTATTAGCCTAATCTATGCCATTTCATATGTCACCTACTTAGTCATACTTTGATTTGAATGCAAGTTCACATGACCCATGTTATATGTTAGTTGAATCGCCAAATTGCAAGTTCATACCTATGATGTTCATATTGATTATGCCAAAAATGCCAAGTTTACACCTATGTCACGTTTACGTTTATGAATTCCCTTATGCCTATTTGTGTGCGCTAAATTAGGCTAAGTTTTTAGCCTAATATTATATGTTAAAACTATGCGAATGAAGATTAGGCTAAGATTGTTAGCCTAATGTTTAAACGGGGTAACGTTGGGAATATTTGAAAACTTGACATAAAAATATATGAAATTGGCATGTTTGTCACATGCCAAAATTGGTGGCATTTAAACGGTATAAATTCTTATACCAAAAATGTTAAACTTGGAATGTGGGCCATAATATTTAAGTATAGACAAATTTACATATATTCAGTAATAAAGACAAATATGTAAATTTAGAAAACACGATATGTTTAATCCGAGGTTGGATTGAGTTGTGATGTAAACCTGCCCGGACCCGCCCGGTTGTCCAGTAGTCACAACAATACCTATCCAATGTGCGTGGTTAAGCATTGAGACCAATAAGGACCCAAGGTTAGACTGAGCTACGGTGTAAACCTGCCCGGAACCGACCGGCACATCCAGTAACCGTAGCAATACCTGTCTAATGTGAGTGGTCTGGTGCTCCTAAGAGGCTAAGGACAGATGGTAGGGTTAAGTCAACTATAACACTTAACCAAATTCAACATGTTAACAAGAATTGATGGGTGGGGTTAGGTAAATACAGGCACTTAACCACTTAACATGTTTGACTAGAAAATCCTGGTAACGAGGGACCCGTTTCAGCAGTAACCCAAATTTAGGTATCAACGGTACCCTGAAACTAGGCAGGGTGGGGCACGATTACTGGGCTGATTGTAAACGGTCAAACAACGGCGGTGGGTGCACAGTGCAGGTCTAACGGGGTGTGGGCGTGCACACACTCCGGAGCAGACAACCAGGGCACTGGGGACACCAGTAGTATAACCTATGCCTTCTAGGATTTGTGTCGGGGCCGCCACCATGGGTCTTGATACACCCCATGGTGGGACCAGCATAGGTATCTACAATTCTTGGGGGCCGTATGACACATGTTAACGCGAGTAGGAGCCGATCTTTTAACAAGAATGGGGATCACTTCACCCTCACCATAGGGTGCCAGTTAGAATAAATTCAAGTAGATGCAGAGATACAGTATGGGTGCGATAGTACATTCGACACTTCCTTTGCTGGTGACACTTTCCTATTTTTAGTTTACATCCATCATACCTTTTTCTTATTCACATATTGCAGAGTTACTAGATTTACTCAGGCTTTATGTCTGACCCTATTTTATTTTTCTCTTCTTTTCTTTCGTTCCTCCCCCCCCCCCCCCAGGTCCATAGGGAGGAAACAGCTCAACTGAGTCAGACTCTTTACAAGCACCAAGAACGTAGATGTATGATTTGGATCTTTCTTGATCGGATAATGGCTTTGGATATCACTATGGGGATTTTTGTCACTTTATTTATGTTTTCATGCTTCTTTAATAATCAAGGCAGTTATGAGGTTGTAATGTTGGAAGTATTTTGAGACAATTATGGAAATCTATTGTTTGATACACGTATTGATGAAATAAAAGTTTGTTTGGTTTCCGCTGTTTAAAATATGTGTATTTATATCTGTCTTGAGTTTATCTGTGGCTTTTACTTATAAACCTCCAACAAAGTTAAGGCATTCCCTTTGTGAGTGACCTTAATGGAGGTGGGGTGTTTCACTAGGCCCAACAACCTATCGACGGAAGGATACCGGATTCTTTATAAATAGGACTCCAGACACTCCATAAAAGGGGACGAGCCTTTCATTTCTCAGTTTAGCTTCTCCTTTTTTGGGGAGAGCAAATCATCATTTCTTGTAATTTATCTGCAATTTATAAATGAAGAATTTGGAGTCCCATACATCCTGTGATTTGATAATCTTGTAGTCTCGTAATGATGAAACAGGAAGTTAACACTAATCTTTCCGATGAGGGGATCAATCAAGGTGCTCCAATAGTGGAGGAAGGGGACTTGGTAGAAATATGAAACCCCCTTTCTCCTCGCCTCGCAGAATCGCCATGATTGATCCATGTCCTCATACTGAGCCTAATGTTTCCCCAAGCATCGGTGTGACGAAATCGCGTACAAGTTCCTAGTTTGATCTTTGTTGTAATTCGGATTCCTCCCTCGGAAGGTCTAGTACAAAGGAGTCGTCAAAGTTAGTGAATATTACGCGGCTCTTATCCATGAACTCATGGCAGGCTAACGTTATAAGCTTTTTTCTATATAAAATCTTTGTAACAATAAATGCTTAATCCTTACTTTTAGCAAAATTAGTTTTAACCCTAAATTAAGCGGCTAGACACGATACCCCAATTCAGTTTTATAACAAACAGTGGATTTATGGTTGGGTTAAGCCTCAAACTAAGATAACCACAAGCTTATATCGTCGCTTCACCTAATTAGAGCATAGCAATTGTTCGTTTCCTACACCTTGCGTAATAATTTTACTAGAAAGGTCAGATTATGATTTATAATTTTCAAAGAAATATTTATATAGAAAAACTTATACTCATAACCTAATTATGTCCAAAAGGCTTTTCTAAATGGACAAAAATATGCTTATTGTTCCTGACAAACATAAATGTCATTTCAATTTGGACTCTGAATTATATGACCATGTAATTCATATACCTACCCATGAGAATCCCGAAAATGGTATTTAAAATTTAATAGTCGATTTACTTTAAGAAATAAAATAGACGTTAAAGAGTTAAAACACAAATTGTATAGACAAACTCTTAATGGAGGGTTTGGGCAAAACATGTCAAAAATTCATTGGTTAAACCGAATTAGGATGGTAAAATATACATCAGAAGAAAAAAATAAAATTGATGTTAATGAAATAAATTAAACTTACTATTAGGATTTTCTAAAGCTTTAAGAAAAGGAATTAAACGGAGAAATAGAAAGTGCTGAACTTTATTCATATTATGAACAACATTCAGCTGCAATAAATTATTTCAAGAAAAAAGAAGAAACTTCTTCTGGTAAAGATTCCGTACATGAATCTGAAGACTCCATAGAGTCATGTGATTTATCTGACACTTCAGATAAAATTACTTTCAAAATAAACACAAATGGAGCAGAATCCAGTAGATCAACAATAATGCTTCCCGCACCGGAAGGAGCGTCTAGGGTTTATGTACCAAACCCAGATATAGTAATGGGAGAACAGGATGAAAATACATATAAAAATATTGCTGAGGATCCTTATCTACAAATGCTAAGACATGGTACTAGATCTGATTGGATTAAGTATCATTCTTCTCGAAAACGCTTAAAGAACTTTTACAATGATCAACCAAAAGATACTCTTACTTTCAATATCGATAAAATTCCGCATAAAAAGATTCGAAAGTATATACTAACTTGGATTCAACATATTTCCGGAACTATATATTTATTACCTCCCCAATTAAATATTCCAAAATTTACAAACTATGCAACAAGTTATTGGGAAGGAGATGCTTTAGCTTGGTTAATAAATCTAGAACAAACAAATTCAACTCAATTACAGGGTATTAAAAATAATCAAAATACTCTAGGAGATTTGTGCAAGTTATTACTTGCAGATTGTACTGGAGAAAATTTTCTTGATGATATTGACTATGAGAAAAATTACTAAAGATAATTTTATGTGATATCTGTATGTTAGAAGAATTTACAGCCAAATATATTGGATTACTTTTTCATTTAAAGAATTTTGATCAAAAGATCTTTTGGATTAAAGGATTTTTCACAAAAGTACCATATCCATGCAATAAAATGATCCAAGAAAGATATAACTTTATAAGACAAAGTAATACTGATGAAAATCATGCCACGGGCCTCTTAAAGAAGGCATGCATGGAAACAATGGAAAGAGTTTGCGAACAGACTAGTGCTCAAAAGAAATGAAAAATAAAATCAAACATTCTAAACTAGGATTTAATTGCTGTACAAAATACTCAGAAGACATTAACGCACAGTTTGGATGTGAACCTAAATATGAAAAGCGGTTCAATAACTTTAATAGGAAAAGGAAGCCTAAATACAAAATTACTCGAAGAAAATGGAAACCCGAATATAAGAAAAAATTTCATAGAAACAATAAATTTTCAAAAAAAAATTATTAAAAAGAAAAACTTTAAAAAGGGTTGCAAATGTTTTAAATGCAATCAAGAAGGACATTATGCTAATGAATGCCCGGCAAATGTTAAAAATATTATAATATCAAATATTGAAGAATATGGTATTCATGTTGGCACTATTGAGGATATATCAAGTGATGCTAATTCTTCTATATATGAAATTGAATCATTTTATTCAGATACTACTGAAGAAATTGATGACGTCATTGATGATTTTGACAACTTCAAAGTCAACATGATAACTATAAATCAAACACATAATCAAATAAAAATAATACCATTAACAGTATATGCAATCCTCCCTAAAAAGAGAGAATAAACTGTCCTGGATATACTTTATATGTAGCAAAAAATATTGCTTTAAGAAGATATTATACTACAGAAGTCTTTTTGGACTTATTAATAAAAAATTCTTTGGGATACTATGGAAAAATATATAATATTCCTAAACATACAAAAGAAAATATTTTTATAACACATGGTTTAATTGAACCTCTTTCCAAAAATAATGCTACTATATTATTCAAAAGTACAAGTTTGGAAAATAAAGATTATATTATAGATCAAGGAGACCTAATTAGACTTTTAGTCATTCATAAATATGAAGATCTTCCTATTATAAAGGAAGAAATATATGACTGTGATACACTCACCCCATTGGGAGGCTTTGTATCTCATTCTTCACGAAATAATGAAACTGAAACATACCGTGAATACAGAATATACATAAATACAATTTCATCAGAAGAAACATCAGATTCACAAATTTAAGATTGTGAAGGAGAACAATTTATTATTACAGATGAAGATCTTGAAAACTTAAAAGAGGCAATTCCAAGATCAGATAAAAGGGAAATTTATAAACCTATAACCCTTAAATCTAGATTCCTTAATCAACATACTTATGTATTTGAACGAATGCAAGGAAATGTTGAGCTAAAAGGAGATGAAGATTTTACTTCTATAAGTCTTCTAAACAAAAACAAAATAGAAAGATTAAAGGAAAAATATCCTAAAATGAGATATTTACATATAGGATTGATACAATTAAAAATTACAGCTCTTTTTAGATCTAGAATAGATACTCCTATTATAATAGTATGTATGGATGAAAGAATAATTAACAGTCCTTTAAATAGTATTATAGGGGGAGCTAAATCAAATTTAGCAAATAGATTATTTGGAGTAAATATACATCCTGATTTTATATAAGCCTTGAAGATAAAAATATTGAGAAAGCATGTACTTTATCAGTAAATTTACAGAATATTGAGCTATTAGCAGGCTCTAAGGTCTTAGGAATTCAATGGGAACATTGTATGGATTTAAATGATACAACTACATTTAAATCTATTACTCCAAAACAATTCGTAAAATTATTCGAGGTTGGAATGGGAAAAACAATTCAACCTAGATTAGTAGATATAAGACACTTAAAATTTGATAATGAAATTCAAGTTTTCATAAAATCTCTTAGACCGAAACTACAAATACCTACAGAGTATTTTGTTGCTTCAGGAAATACTATTTCCACTATAGTAAAAAAGAATGAAGAAGATTCAATATCAGATAAACCAAGAAGATCGCTATCTTTATCTGAAGTTGAACTAACATATGACATTCTAAGAGGAATAAATAATCGTATGAGTTTCAAAAAATCTGATCCAATGGAAGGAAAAACCATATGGGTACTTGATAAGCAAAAAGAACAAGAACCTAACCGAATGGTGATAAAGGTTCCCTTTGAAAATATAAAACATTATGATTAGACGTCTTGATCTTAAAAAGAAAGCTCAATTACATATATATCTTCCATTAACAATATGTATTCTTGATTATCAGGAATTCACAATACATGCTTTACTAGATTCTGGTGCAGAAGCCAGTCTATTACAAGAAATATTTATTCCCCAACAATTGTGGGTACCTTTAGACAAAAAAGGTATGCTAAACGATTTTATGGGAAGACAAGTTCCTGTAAATCACAAAGTCAAAAAACTTAAGGTACAAATACCTGATATACATGGAAACAACAAAATTTATAGTTTTGATTTTGCTTTACTTCCAAAAGAATTCGGCGTTGATTGTATTCTTAGAATGGACAATCTTCGTCGTTTTCCTCCATTTGATAAACACTACTTTGAATTTGATGGAGCCTTGATTCCAAGAGTTCCTTTACCTGCAGCAATTGCAGCCCATTATTTACCAGCAGCACAGCGTGGTGATAACCCTATAACTCTGATAGAAAATATAAAAACTCCCATGTTGGTATAACCTAAAGTTTGCACTTACAACATAAAAACATCTAATGAATTCGAGATATTAATTCATAATATGCTTGAACCTTTGTATTCGGAAAATCCATTAAAATGGTTTGATAAAGCACCGAGGTATTGCAAAATTGAATTAATGGAACAATATAAATATGTCAAGGTTCAGGTGAACAGCATTATGGTTTCACCTACGGATAAAGAAGAATTTGCAAAGCAAATAAAGGATATTCTAGATTTAAACTTATACAAAAGAGTTTTAGTACTTATTCATCTCTAGCATTCTTAGTTAGAAATCATGCTGAGATAAAAAGAGGAAAAGCGAGAATGGTAATAAATTATAGAAAACTTAATAGTCATACCAAATTTGATGGGTATTTTATTCCATCTGCGGAACATTTAACCAAGCAAATCCAAGGAGAAAAATATTATAGTAAATTTGACGCTAAATCTGGATTTTGGCAATTAAAACTTTCTGATAAACAATCTATTGAATTAACAGCGTTCAGTTGTCCTTAAGGACATTTTGAATGGCTAGTTATGCCTTTTGGATTAAAAAATGCACCTCAAGTATTTCAAAAATGGATGAATTCTTTGTTTGGACATTTACCTTTTACGCTTGTGTATATAGATGAAATTTTAGTTTTTTCTAATAGTGCTGAAGAACATAAAGAACACCTTTTAGTAGTAGTCCAAATCCTATTACAAAACGGCGTAATACTTAGCCCTAAAAAAATAGAATTATTTAAAAAAGAAATTGATTTTCTTGGAAAGAAAATTAAAAATGGCCAAATTGAACTTCAACAACATATATACACTAAAATAAAAGATTTTCCTAATACTTTTAAAACTTTAAAAGAACTTCAAAGTTTTTTAGGATTATTAAACAATGGTAGAAAATTTATTCCTAATTTATCAGCAATAACACAAAATTTGCAAAAAAAGCTTACCGAAGAACAAGCTAAATATAAACAGCAAAGTGGAGAACAACCAAGAAGGAGGAATACAGATAAAATTAGTATTTTCTTACACTCTAAAGAAGAAGAGGAAGTAAAGAAGATAAAAGAACTAATTAAGGATCAAAAAATCCTTTATTTTCCTTCAGAAGAAGAACTCCTTACACTTCAAACTGATGCTTCTGACAATTATTGGGAAGGAGTATTAATTGCAAAACAGAAAGAGGTTGTAGCATACTCTTCTGGAAGATTTAACAGAACTCAACTCAAATATGCTACTTATGCCAAAGAATTACTAGCTATCAAGATAGCAATCAAACGTTTAAAATTTTACCTTTTGTATAGACAATTTATAATCGAAACAGATAATAATTCTGTTGCTCAGTTTTTGAAAAGAAAAACTGTTAATAACCCTGAAGAAAACCTTAGAAGAATAAGATTAGCAATGTATTTAAAAATCTATAATTATAATGTTAAATACGTTCCTGGCTATACTAATTTTGCAGCCGATCTTCTTACCAGATTATGAGATGGACGAAGAAGACCTTAAAAGGATAAAAGAATTGCTAGAAAATATGAAAAGACAAGAAAATTTTCAGCAAATCAAGTCTTCTAAACAAGAAAAATCTAGAGAAGCTTCTTCTTCTCAAACAGTCTCTCCCAATGTAGAAGACAATGGAAAAGTCCAACAGACTAAACCAATGGCAACAGATAAAGCCAAAGCTACGACTTCCACTGGAGTCTAGAAATTAGTTCCAATGAACAAAGGGAAAGCTACTGCTCCTACAGGAGTACCAAAGCCTTATACCTCTGCAGTCATAAAGGACTGGTATAATCAAGAAATGAGAGAATCTAATCCAGGTCTGTATGAAAACTTTAATGTTGCTTTAAAGCAATACAGTCATCTGACCATAGAGCTGCAAATTACCGGTTGACACAACTAGAGAAAAAATATTTGGGATTAAAAGGTACTATATCCCAAAAGGATAAAAAAATTCAGGACACACAAAGGATAGTACAAAGACTATCTTTATACTCTAGTACTACCAGGTCGGAGGCACTAAATTCAAAAGAAGCAGAGTTGTTCACAGACAATACAGCTGCTCAAAGTGAATTAAAAACCATATTTGCACAAATGCAAACTTCAGATCTTGTAAATTTGAGAATTCAAGATTTTCTTGAATTACTTAAATCTACGGAATTGATAATACAAAAACTAAAGAACTCGAAGCTAAAATGACAGTACAAGACATTATATCCTTGTACCAACAATAACTAATTGAAGAAAGCCAATTTATGTTGTTCTTCAAACAACTAGAAGACACTAAACTAATAACTCTTTTAGAAAAAGAAGAGTTAACAACAATAGAAGACCAAGGTTACTTGCATGCTTTTCAGAAATTCAAAGATACAAAAAGCATATTAGAAAGGGATTAGTTCATGAAATCTATGTCAATACAAGCCACCCTGAAGAATATACAGATTGTATACCAGATATATGCAAAGAGAAGCTTGCTAAGTACTCAAGCAGGGTTTTTACTATGTTCATGTTACGAATATGGAGCATTTGGGAAGAAAGACAGTCTATTCCCTTCCATTCAATTATGGGAAATCCGTAGGGTTATAGATAGCCCACAATACGATACAATCAAATTCTGCAGAAAAGATTTCAATGAAAGTGAAGAGAGAATCAAAGCAGTTGAAGAATTCTTCACTGAAGCTATTAACAAAGCAAAAATTGGAATACACTCAGTTACAGAAGGAAAGACAGTTCTAGTGTTTGACTATTTGTCTGAATTCGAACCGTCTACAGACAGACTCATCAAAGTACAAAGGTTTCTAGACACTCTCAGTGTTGGACCAATAGGAACAATGGCTCAAGAATTATATTTTGAAGAACAAGTCGAAAAAGAAAGAAAGAAGCAGACAAGATTCTGTAATGAGAGATACTTTAGGCACGTACCCGTTTGATGACGAATAGATGGCCAATCTTGATCTACAAGATTAATCAGAAGCATGGTGGACCTAAAACCACTTTTTCAATCAATTACCCAACTCTACCGACACATTATTACCTTTTCAGACACTTTATCCTACCTACACATTATCCTACTGTTTTAGACTTGGACACATATCCAAAAGTTTTAGACACGTAGCAAAAGAGACACATAATTGAGGACACCTCCTCTTCTAGTAATTAACAGATGGATCCTACAAAAGAAGACGTGTTAAACCTACTACTAGGGAGAAGCAGAAAACTCAAGTATAAAAGGAGCACAAGAAATCAGTAGAAGGGAGTTCAAAAAAATATTCTGAGATTCTCTGTAATAATTATCTTTTAATATTCCGAGTGCTTTGTAATATTAAGTTGTATTTTATCAATTTGTAATAATATTAAGTGGAAGTTTGATTTCTATTCTATCTGCTTCAATCTGTTGTTCTATCAGCTTCAATCTGGCTCTGATACCAGATTGAAGCAGATAGAACACCAGATTAAAGCAGATATAACAGAAATCAAACTTCCACTTAATATTATTACAAACTGATAAAATTCAACTTATCACTACAACAAAAACACCATATTACAACTTTAATTTTACAACTGTGCGTAAAGCACAGTTGTAATAAATGCTTTTTTACAGCTGTGCAAAATGCACTGTTGTAATAAATGTTTTTTACAACTGTGAAAAAATCACTGTTGTAATAAACATATATATCACAACTTTTAATTTAGTCGTTGTAATAAAGATGCCTAGTACAAACTTCATGTTTATAATATCTATATTTAATAACTAATTATATTGATATTTAATAATAATAATTAATAATAAACTTGGGAATCAATAATATTTGTCATTTATTATTAAATAATTAATAGTTAATAAGTAGTAATTTATTTTTAATAGTTAATGTATGTTAATTAGCTACTTATTAATTAATAGTAACATAAGCTTTTAATAAGTATTACTCTTGATTATAATTAATTAAGTAGAAAATAAGTAAAAGTCAATTAATAACTGTTATTAATAAGTAATATTTAATTAATTAATAATTCACTACCAAATACTTGTAATTAATAATTAATAATAATTTTTTAATTAAGTAATAATAACTAAATGCTAATTAAGAATTAAAAAATAATACCAAATAATATAGTAATAAATTTAAACAAATAAATAGATTTTGATTCATCCACTTTGTTTGTGTGTAAATGGATATTGTTTGTGCAGAAATTTTTGTATCATCATAATATTAATTTTTTGGCTGTATATAACTGTAAGTACTAAAATACTTTTATGTTCTGAAAGTTTTTCGTTATAGACAAGACTTAAAACAGCAAAAAGAAGTGTGTCATGCGCCAATGAAATCTGAAATTTTCGTTTCCCTCCATAGGTCTGCTTTTCAATATGTTCTGAAATTTTACCTTCTCTCCACAAGCAAGATTTCAATGAAACCCAAAGCCCAGGAGACCCAATTCAAAATACAAATTAAAATAACCCAACTCTCTGTCTTGAATCGCCGCCTTAGAAAACCCTCGCTCTCACCATCTTTAGTTGTCTCGTTCCCTATGTTTTCCCCTTCCCTCTCATGCGGATTTTAAGGGTAAAAGTCGGCTGAACCCTCGTCGAATCATCGATGTCCCAAATGGAGTCCTTTGAAACCTGAATCCGAACATCGTTCAACCCTAGCTTCTTTTACGGTTCTCTCATCGTTACTCAGTAAAGTAATATATTTCCTCTGATTTTCTTTGAATTTTCGTGTTTAATTAGTTAGGTTTCTGACCATATATTTATTTGAATTGTAAATTTAAGATTTTTCATCACAATTCGGGGGTAAACTTCGACAGTTTGATTTTGTTAAACACGTATTAGGTGAATACATGAGGTTTCGTTTGAATGTTTATTACTTCTGAGATTTCGGTCTTTTTCTTCTTTCATTATATATCCTCTCATTAGCCTAATTATTTATTCTGCTAGGGGCGTGCGAGTATTGTAGAGTGGATTAGCTTTAATTTCAGTAGTTTTATGAAAATTATCTTTAGTTGGTATATAAAAGTAGTTAATTAATTCTGTTCTGTCGTTTAATGTTGCTCTTATTTTCATTATATCATCTTTATGTTGGCTTAGTTGAGGAGAATTCAAATTGAGAGTCCATCTTGGCAAAATTGGACAGTCTTTTGGGGGTGTTGATCGATTTTGAATGCTAATGGACTTAAATTGAATCTTTTTATCTTGGTCTGCAATCAATTAAATTTTGTTTTCATTTAATTGCAGCTACCATGTAGAAGATGGAACATCGTTATTGAAGGATTCACAGCTATTGTGCTTTTATCTAGTTGTTTGGTATTGTATATCTAGTTGATTGGCATTTCACACGTGAAATTTAGCGTAGACATAGTTATGTTTGTAACAGTTGGTTAGATGGAAGGAAGCAAAGCATTTGGAATCCTTTTGTACATTCAGATATTTATGAGTTAGAACATGTGCTCTTGCTTCGGCTTAAAATCAAGTACAGTCTCTGTTTCATCCAATTTTGATAGGCAGCATGCTGCCATTCAAACTTGGATTAAATTTTTTTATGCAGTTGCTACGCAAATGTTTAAATATTATATTAGTACTCAAATGTATCTCATTAAGAAAATGAAGTGGATCATGTTATCGGAACTTCCATTCATAAAAATAAAAACTTTGGCATAAGAAAAGTTTTTGAGATATACAATATAAATGAACAACTTTACACCTAGTACAGATGAAAATAAATCACAGTCTGCTTATTTTATTTTGTTTACTGATCATTTGTGACTTCTGTACAATGACAAGAAATGTAAGGTTGATGCATGATATAGGTTTAGCTGCCTACCGATTCTCAATATCTTGGTCTCGGCTTATTCTTGGTAAAATAATCACCTGGTTTCATTTTTATCTTGACAAAAATAGTAAACATTAACATTAAAAATTAATAGTAATAAATATGCTTTTTGCAAATGGAAGAGGGCCTGTAAATCCCAAAGGTTTACGATACTACAAAGATCTTATTGATGCACTTGTTAGCTATGGTATTAACAGCTGAAATTTTCAAGTAATCCAGTCTCTTTGAAATTTGAAAATTATAATAAGAGATTTCAATACTTGCAGGTATTGAGCCTCATGTTACATTGTATCACTTTGATCTTCCACAAGCATTACAAGTTGAGTATAAAGGTCTCACAAGCCAAAGGATCATGTAAATTTCCGGTTCTTATAAAAATCGTAGCACTTGTTGAAGATTTTGAATTATTGTTTGTAATACAACGGTGTTGTCTAAAACTTATTTTTTGTAATACTAAATATTTGAGTATTTTAATAAATTAGATTGTAAATAATTGTAATATCGGATTTGCTTATGGAGTATTACTATATTTAGTGTATTGTTCTTTTCAGTTGCAAAAGATGTTTTTTTTAAAAAAACAAATGTCAATCACAACGGTGCATAACAGTTGTAGTAGATTTTATTACAACGATGCATAACTGTTGTAATAAAGTTTATTACAACGGAGGAAAAAATTTGTAAAATATACATATTACAACGGTGTTGCAACAGGGCAAAAAAGTTGTAAAAGATATTAGTCTATTACAACTTCTTAATACACGACGGTTTGCCCACCGTTGTAAAATATATATTACAACGGTGTTCCACCATTGTAGTAGGGTCATTTTGTTGTAGTGTAATATTACAAAGCACTTGGAATATTAAAAGATAATTATTACAGAGAAACTCAGAATATTTTTTCGAACTCCCTTCTACTGATTTCTTGTGCTCCTTTTATACTTGAGTTTTCTCATCTCCAGCGTTCTTAGTTAGAAATCATGCTGAGATAAAAAGAGGAAAAGTGAGAATGGTAATAAATTACAGAAAACTTAATAGTCATACCAAATTTGATGGGTATTTTATTCCATCTGCTGAACATTTAACTAAGCAAATCTAAGGAGCAAAATATTATAGTAAATTTGACGCTAAATCTGGATTTTGGCAATTAAAACTTTCTGATAAACAATCTATTGAATTAACAGCGTTCAGTTGTCCTCAAGGACATTTTGAATGGCTAGTTGTGACTTTTGGATTAAAAAATGCACCTCAAATATTTCAAAAATGGATGAATTCTATGTTTGGACATATACCTTTTACGCTTGTGTATATAGATGACATTTTAGTTTTTTCTAATAGTGCTGAAGAACATAGAGAACACCTTTTAGTACTAGTCCAAATCCTATTACAAAATGGTGTAATGCTTAGCCTTAAAAAAATAGAATTGTTTAAAAAAGAAATTGATTTTCTTGGAAAGAAAATAAAAAATGGCCAAATTGAACTTCAGCAACATATATACACTAAAATAAAAGATTTTCCTAATAATTTTAAGACTTTAAAAGAACTTCAAAGTTTTTTAGGATTATTAAACTATGGTAGAAAATTTATTCCTAATTTATCAGCAGTAACACAAAATTTGCAAAAAAAAGCTTACCGAAGAACAAGCTAAATATAAACAGCAAAGTGGAGAACAACCAAGAAGATGGAATACAGATAAAATTAGTATTTCCTTACACTCTAAAGAAGAAGACGAAGCAAAGAAGATAAAAGAACTAATTAAGGATCAAAATATCCTTTATTTTCCTTCAGAAGAAGAACTCCTTACACTTTAAAACATTTTCCGTTTCCCTAGGCACTAATCCTTACCTACTCCATACTTTTAAAACACGATTTGGCCTTTTTATTTATCTTTTCTTCCAAAAGTTAAAAGTATCAAAACTTTATTTCCCTCACCAAAACTTACTTTTGCCAAACCATAAAACATGTCATTTTAAAAGAAATGTAAATCATTTTTTTTTCAAATCAAAAAAATTGGAGTAGATAAGAACAACTATTTTTCAATCATGTTCACGACATGTTCTTGCCTATAAGGTCGGTTTAGTTACTTACTACAAGATGCAAACATCTACTATATTCTTAATTTCTTATTTTGTCTACCCAAAAAAATTCTTGTTAAAGCAATTATAAAAAATGATTGTCAAAAGAATAGAGATTTCAAAACTTTCTTTAGTGAAAATTCCAGCTATCAACAAAATGCAACAGTTTCTAAGTTTTTCTTTTTAATTCTTTCATTCAATATAACAAGAAAACAATGAGCTATACATGCTCTATAATGTGCACCTATTACTAAGAGAATTTTATTTTAGACAAAATTTTCGCAATAAATCTTTGTTTCCAAAATATACCCCATTTTTATATCAAAATTCAATATGTACTTTTCTAATATGTTCTTTATATAATTTAAAACTATAACTTTTAAGATCAAAACTTGAAAACACCATAAACCTTCTTCTAAAAGCTTTTATAATTTCAAGTTCTTAAAAGTTATCCATGGGGTTAGACTCAAAGTGGGTTTCCAATTTTTCTAGGCACTCCCACAAAGTCAATTATCTCAATTATATATATTCCTAATCCATTTTTCTCCTTTTAACCTTTTCCAATTTATAAGGTTTTATCGCTAAAACCACTAACCCGAAATACTAACTGTTACTACCTAAATTGTCTTGGCACAAAATAGAAGGTGAAGGGATGTTAAGTAAATAGAAGAAGGGAATAAAGAATTTGAAAGCAATTCAGACTGATACCCCCTTTGTAGAAAGAGGGCCCGAAACCTACTAGGTATCGGCAAAGGTCCATTCGACGAAGTCTACCTGCCAAGAATCAACCAATGGACACCAACACATTAGAAGAGGAAAAGCATTGGGATGCTGCATCAAGATGATTTGGAACCAATCCTCGAAGAAATGGCTTCATAGATATAGAAAGGGGTTATTTCCATAAGTGACACATGCACCACCGAAGGCTACCCTCCCGAGAGCCAAACCGAGAGGTAAAACCGAGACTCAAGCAAGGATATGGGTCACTCGTACTAGTTCACTTAGTACCTGGACCATCAACGGTTCTAAATCGGCAGACATGTACGTACGACATGGGGGCGAGCCCCTCCGAGTACCCACAATAAAGCCGAAAGCCTACATCCGAAAGCCCGCAGCAAAAAACCGAAACTTAGAGCATTCGCAAAGACAACCGAAATGCCCCGCGGTCTGCTACAACAATAAGCCCCTTTCGCCTAGAAGGAAGCCCAATTCACCTGGCACCATCCCATCGAAAGCTATAAATGACAATGCGAGGAGGATCAGCAGGCCGATACTCGAAACCAAGGAAAAAGGCGGCCGACAGGAAGGGCCTAAGCCCAACAACTTATCGACGGAAGGACACCGGATTCTTTATAAATAGGACTCCAGACACTTCATAAAAGGGGGCGAACCTTTTATTTCTCAATTTAGCTTCTACTTTCTTGGGGAGAGCAAATCATCATTTCTTGTAATTTATCTGCAATTTATAAATGAAGAATTCGGAGTCCCATGCATCCTATGATTTGATAATCTTGTAGTCTCATAATGATGAAACAGACAGTTAACACTAATCTTTCTGATGATGGGATCAATTATGGTGCTTCAGTAGTGGAGGAAGGGGACTTGGTAGAAATATGAAACCCCTTTTCTCCTCACCTCGTAGAATCGCCATGATTGATCCATGTCCTCATACTGAGACTAATGTTTCCCCAAGCATCGGTGTGACGAAATCGCGTATAAGTTCCTAGTTCGATCTCCGTTGTAATTCAGATTCCTCCCTCGAGAAGGTCTAGTACAAAGGAGTCATCGAAGTTAGTGAATATTACGAGGCTCTCATTCATGAACTCACGAGAGGCGTTATCCTGTTTTCTTCTCATTGAAATATACAAGGCAGTTGCCATGGTTCGGGATCCTATCCATCCCGGATCCAAGATCATTGCCTGAGGATTCTGAGTCATGGCTGCTGCAAACTTCGTGGATACGCATATTACACTCCATAATTTGGGTGTTGATGAAAAATATCGTTAACATTGTTGGCACTAGAAGGAGTGTAACACCCCGTGTAATCTATAATAGTGAAATTCACAAATTAAAGTATAACTAATTTCAAATCAAAGAATTAAGGGAAATGGGATACGCCATTGCGTTCGTCTCGGAATTCTGCTTGAAGTAGAGTCCGAGTTTGCATAAAACGGACTCCGTATGAGGGAGTTATGGCCTCCGGAAGTTTCAGAAATCAGTTTAAAATTCAAACAGACCAAAACAGCTTAGAAAACAAATTTTAAAATTCAAAAATCGGGCCGGATTGGCAAGGGCGGGAATTTTCCCGCCCAAGACACCCAGGTCGACTGGGTAGTCGACCTGGGCTACCCAGGTGGACTGGGTAGTCGACCTGGGGCACCCAGGTCGACTACATAGTCGACCTGGGGGTCGACTGGGGGGGTCGACCTGGCCCCTGAGCCAGGTCGAACCCAGCCCCCCTGGCTGGCCTGGTCTGTGTTTGGTCGATTTTCTGAGCCTTGTCTTGTCACTAGGGCTAGGTGTCAGCTCCTGGTTGGTCTCTCCTTTAAACGAACGGCTATTATTAAACCAAGCTCCATCGACGGTCCTAATCAACTCACAAACTCTATAAAAAGGACCTAAGACTCACCCTAATTCACACAAACAAAAATGGAGATGAGACCGTCATGCTGCTGAGGAAGGACTAGGAATAGCCGTCAGAAATTGAAAGACAATTAGGAGACAATTCGAAAGCTTAAAGCAATGTCAATTAAATCAAAACAACACCTACAACAAAGGATAGCATCTCCAAATTCAGAATTCAGATTTCTGAATTGAAGATTCGTCATACGTTGTAAGTAGAGTGCTATTCCGATGTGAATAAATAATTGTGTTTTGATTTGTGTAAAATGAGAAATAGAATTGTATTCGATTTGTGGTGATAATAATCTATATTCGTATGTTGCTTTGATTCTAAACGATTTGGAATTGTTGTGGTATAACGATTGGATATTTGCAAGTATGTGATTTATGTTGGAAGATAACAACTACATGTTGTGGTGGTTTAATTTAGATTCATGCAAGTATATGATTCATGTTAACGACCATATGTTGTGGTAGTTTATTTGAGATTCATGCAAGTATATGATTCACTATTATGCCAATATGATGTACATACTTTTATAATCATTTTTAGCATGTAATTGGATTCAACTAGGTATTATGGTCTATATGAATTTATGTTGGAATTGGCATCGTGGTTCAAGGGTGAAACCATGCTTTTGTATTAGAGACAAAAGTAAGCATCTTTATGAACATGACTGAACTATGTATGGTGTTATGCCTAGTTGAAAATATGCTTTAGGCCTATGTTGCTATCAAAACCATATGATAATATGTTGTTATCAAAACCATGTGATAATATGTTGTTATCAAAAACCATATTATAATTCAAGTTAGATTTACGTTTCACTTGCAAGTTTACATGAATAGATTAAAAACCATGATTCATGTTTAGGTAGGTTTATGTCATGATTATATGAATAGAATGGTTTATGTTTAGGGATGTTTATGCCATGATTATATGAATAGAATGATTCATGTTTAAGTATGTTTATGCCATGATTATATGCTATTACAATGCAAGTTCACATGTGCCTAATTCATGTTAATTTGATCGTTATGTTGCAAGTTCATGCGTTCACACTCCCCTTTTTATGTCACTTAGAATATATAAACACCATGTTCTAAGCCTCCCCTTTTTCATGTGGCTAAGTTGGGTTTAAATGTTAAACCCAACATAGGTTATATTGTAGCGAACGTATAAAACGGGGGTAATGACAATTGGGTTAAAATATAAAACATATGTGTTGGCATGTTTGACGCATGCCAACGACCTTGAAAAACAATTTAAGAGGTATAAATTAATTTTACCCAATAAAGATGAATTTGAATAATGGGCCGCAAATATTTACATATAAAGAGGAAAGAGACAAAATATGTAAATGTAGAAAATACGATGTGTTTAACCCGAGGTTGGATTGAGTTGTGATGTAAACCTACCCGGAACCGCCCGGCTGTCCAGTAGTCACAACAATACCTATCCAATGTGGGTGGTTAAACACGGAGCCCAATAAGGACCCGAGGTTAGACTGAGTTGTGGCGTAAGACTGCCCGGACCCAACCGGCAACAGGCAGCCACAACAATACCTGTCTAATGTGAGAGGTCGAGGCTTTAATAAGACCATTAAGGCTGAGTCAGGATTGATAGGACTAAGTAAATTGAATTAATACTTAATCAAAATGGAACAGGCTAAACTATATAGACTGATTGGGGGTTAGATTTACAAAACACTTAACCAACTTAGCATGTTGGCTAGAAATAGGAAACCTAGTAGCGGGGGACCCTTTTCAGCAGTAACCCTATAAGGTGTATCAGGATACCCTAAACTAGGCAGGGTGGGGCACGATTACTGGGTTGACTGTAAGAGGTCAAATCGACGGCGGTGGTGCAGCGGTGTAGGTTCTAACGGGGTGCGGGCGTGCACACACTTCGGCGCAGAAAAATAAGGCACTGGGCACCAATAGCATACCTGTGCATTCTAGGATTGTGTCGGGCCGCCACCATGGGACTTGATACACCCCATGGTGGGACCAGCATAGGTAACTACAACATCGGGGGCCGTAAGACACATGTAACTAAGTGAGTAGGAGCCGATCATTAGAAACGAATCACTTCACCCTGATTATAGGGTGCCAGTTGGGAACTAGTTAATATGGATGCAGAGATTAATATGAGGTACGATAAGTACATTCGACTCTAGATAACTTAACCTAGTTTATAGTGTTTTCCTTTTTCCAGTTTATACTTATCATGCCCAATTCTTTATTCATAGACTGAACAGTCCTAGACTTACTCAGGCTTTTTGTCTGACTCTACTTTTCTTTCGTCTTCTTTTCTTTCATCCCCCCCCCCAAGGTCCACAGGGAGGGAATATCGCAGCTTGACCAGTTTTCAAATCCAGCTTGAAGAGAAAGAATGTATTGCTTGGATCCTTTTCGTTTTGGACTATGGCTTTGGACAGCAATTGTGGGACTTATGCAGTTCACTTATGTTTTTATGCTTCTTTAAATAATGTAATCAAGACAGTTATGATGATGTTATGTTTTTGGAAGGGTTGTAAGACAAATTATGACATGGTTTGTGTAACACGTATTTTGTTGAAATAAAAATTGCTGTTGTTTTCCGCTGTTCAAAAATATGTGTTCTTATATCTGTCTTGTGTATCTGTGACTTATACTTATAAACCTCCACCAAAATTAGGGCATTCCCGTTGAGAGTGACCCTAACGGAGGTGGGGTGTTTCAAGGAGGGCCTGAACCTACGATCATATGGTCATTTTGTTTAAACTAACTAGTTGAATTCATCCTTCTATGATAAGGAGTAATGAAGACAAAGAAATTTAAGGAGCAAAACAAGGAACTGGACCCCAATGTCACCATTGAAGGAGATGAAGTCCCAGCACTCGACTCAAATAATAATAACGAGAAAGAGACCGCACCCAACCCACAGCTGCTACCAGATCCGAACGCCATGGGGGATAATGTCACAAGGATCTTAGCCTTGGAAGAGCATCTCCAAGAAATGAACGCGGTGTAGGCACAGAAGTCCTCAACTAGATCTTGCTTGAAAGAGACGGATGAATCTCCAAAAAGGAAGGCCCCCGTTCAACGGTCAGAAGCGAAAGGAAGACCCAAAGCAACCTCTTCCAAGAAAAGGAAATATCATCTGACAGGAGTTGATCATCAAGGAAATCAATGCGAGCAGGAACAGTCCGGGAACTCCACCTCCAAAGGCTATGACCCCAAGAGAGAAGATTATGACAACACGGAGGCCTACATCAGAGATGTCACTCAAAAAATCTTTAAGGACTTGCTGGGAAGCAAGAGGAAGAGAACCCAGGATGAAAAGGTTAATGACAATGAGAGGGTAGCCCCGTTCTTTGAAGAGATTATGAACACCGTGATACCGTCCAGAGTAAAAGTCCCAACCATGAAATATCTGGGAACCACTGACCCTGATGACCATTTGATGGCTTTCGACAGCCAGATGGATCTTTACAATGCCTTCGGAGCTGTCAGATGTCGCCTCTTCCCTATGACCTTCCAAGGTGCAGCGGCGAAATGGTATCGCCAATACAGGGACAACACCATTTACGCATGGAAACAATTCTCCTACGAATTCTCCGTGCAGTTCTGCATCTGCAAAGATCCAACCGTAGATTGTACGGTTATCGCTAACATCAAACAGAGACAAGGGTTGATAGAAAACACCCCCTTTTTAAAGCCGACAAGATGATCGCTGTGCATTCAGGGTTGATAGAAAACACCCCCTTTTGGAAGGAGTTATATATCCACGGCTGCAAGGATCTACAAGATTTCCATTTTCAAGCCGACAAGTTTATCCGCAAGGATGAACTATACTTCACAAAGAGGAAGTTCGGGCCTCGAAGAGAAGGAGGAAGACCAAACTTCGGACAAAAGATCACGGATGGAAATTAGAGGAGATCGAGATGGGAAGACTCTAACACGAACTCGGTTGCCCTGAACAAGCCTATATCGTATGTGTATGCTATCGCGAAAGAAAGGGTCAATAATTTCCCGGTCTCATTCAAAGCTAAAAATTGCCCCGAACCTCATGCCGGCGGTAAATACTGCGAGTTCCACAAAACCAACGGGCACAAGACAGACGAGTGCAAGGTCTTATACGGGATTATCAAGAAAATAATCCAGAGGGGCACCTGAAGGAGTTTGTTTCAAATAGAGTAGCCCCAGCTCAACATGCAGGAGGGCAGCAGAAGGTTTCGGTAAACACGATGAGAGTCATTGCAAAGGAGAAAAACCTGGATTTGGGACCTACCATGAACCGAATCAATGTGATTCATGGGGGACCACATCCTGCCAGAAGCTGTCCGAAAGCCAGGGATCAATACGTGAAAGAAGTGTTGGAGGGAATCTTCTCCATCCAAGAGGAACCATCATTGAAGAATGCATGTTACGCCCTTAAAATGCATAACCTCATGGTTTCCCCAAAAGAAATGAAGAAAGGGGTCTGTCACCCACATAACGATCCCCTCATGATAATGGCACAGATAGGACTTTCGGTCGTTTCAAAAATATTGGTGGACACTGGAAGCGCTGTCAATGTTATCTTCAAGCACGCCTTCGATCAGATGGAAATTTCCGAGATGAAGTTGGAGCCTAGCAATAAGTCGATTTTCGGGTTCAACAATAAAGAGTCAACTCCAATGGGTCAAATCAACCTACTGGTTCAAGTAGGGTTCTCTCCTCTTCACAGGACTTTCGAAACTCTCTTTGTCGTAATTGACCAACCGTCCTGTTACAGTGCCTTCTTCGGGCGACTAGCTTTAGAGGAGATGGATGCTTTCATTTTTTCCAAATATCTTATGTTAAAATTTCTGACCAAACAGGGATGGGGTAACATCTAGGGAGAACAGTTTAGCTCCCGCGAGTTGTACTTTGCCATGGTCGAAAAATACAAAAGGGAGTATTCTTTGTATTTCGATTCTTCTGTCGTTTTTATGCCTTCAGATATGGGATTCTTACGTCGCTCACCTGAAGCCAAGATACAAATAAATAAGACTGAGAAATGCACTAATGGTAGGTATGCTTCTCTGAGAAGGAAGAGGAAAAGGTCAAATGAAGTAAACTCAACTAAAGAAGGGATCTAGACTCTCGAGGAGACATGGAAAGGATTAAGCCAATAGAAGACGTAGAAGAAGTAAGCGTTGACCCGAAGGACCAATCGAAGGTCATCAATGTAGGAAAGAGGCTGATAGAACCTCTCTGAAGCGATTTAATCCACTTCCTGCAGCTCAACAAAGATGTTTTTGCCTGGACCCATTCGGACATGGTTGGTATCGATCCTTCGATCATGAGCCACGCATTAAACATCGACCCTTCGGTAATCCCGATCCGGCAGAAGAAGAGGCAGTATAATAGGTACCAGATTGAGGCCTTAAAAGAAGAAGTCAACAGGTTGGAAACTAACGGGTTTATCTGAGAGGTCCATTACCCGAAATGGTTAGCCAATCCCGTGTTAGTAAAGAAGTCCAACGGGAAGTGGAGGACGTGTGTCGATTACACGGATTTAAACAAAGCTTGTCCGAAGGACTGCTACGCTCTTCCGTGGATCGATCAGTTGGTTGATGCCACGAATGGACATAAGATACTATCCCTTATGGATGCTTATTCGGGGTAAACCAAATCCCAATGCACAAACCCGACGAGGAACATACAAGCTTTATTACTAACTGGGGAACATTTTGTTATAAGGTAATGCCTTTCGGCTTGAGGAATGCAAGGGCAACGTATTAAAGGTTGGTAAACAGAATGTTCCAGGAGCAGATAGGGTGCAATATGGAAGTATATGTTGACGACATGCTAGTGAAGTCCACCGAAACAGAGAATCATCTAAACGACCTGGAGGAAATGTTTGAAATCCTGAGAAGCTATCAGATGAAGCTGAACCCTCAAAAGTGTTCCTTCGGGGTTCAATCTGGGAAGTTTCTGGTATATGTGACAAGCAAGATGCAAGGAAAACAAAACACCAAACTCCTACATTCGCGATCATAAATGGTGTACTCTACAAAAGGGGACATTCACTTCCTTATCTAAGGTGTATAAGTTTCGAAGATGGACTCAGCCTTTTAAAAGAAGCTCATTAAGGATGGTGTGGGGACCATTCCAATGGGATTAAACTAGCCAAAAGGGTCATGCGACAGGGTTATTACTGGCCACGGATGGTTAGTCAGGCGGTCGAATACATCAAGAGATGTGACAAGTGTCAGAAGTACTCTAAGGTACTACGACTTCCTCCCAGTAACCTAACCGCTATATCGAGCCCTTAGCCTTTCGACGTATGGGGAATAGATTTGATCGGACCCTTACCACTCGCCAAGGAAGGAGATAAATATGCCGTAGTAGCTATCGGCTACTTCACCAAGTGGGTGGAGGTGGAACCCCTTCTGGTTATCACATCCAAGGAAGTGTTAAGATTCGTAATAAAGAATATCGTTACCCGCTTCGAGATTCCCCATAAGATCATATCGGATAACGGAACACAATTCGAGAGTGAAGAGTTCACCCGATTCTATGAGAAAAATGGAATCATCAAGAGTTTATCCTCAGTGAAAGCTAACAGAGCTGTGGAGGCCGCAAATAAGACCATTAAGACAATCCTTAAGAAGCGCCTAAATCAGGCTAAAGGGAATTGGGAAGAGGAATTGCCTCTGGTGCTATGGGCATATAGAACTTCCACTAAAACAGCCACGGGACATACCCCATTTTCCCTGACATACGGTTGCGAGGCCATGCTTCTGATTGAGGTCGAAGTTCCATCACATCGAAGGATAGCATACCCTTTTGACCCCAATCAGGAATTAAGAAACGAGACATTAGATTTAATACAGGAACTAAGAGATGAGGCTCTAGTAAGAACCGCCGAATACGAAAGAAGAATCACAAAATATTACAATTCGAAGGTCAAACCTAGAACCTTCGCTAAGGGAAAATTAGTACTACGAAGAGTAATGGCTAACACCAAAGATCCAGCTGATGGTCCTCTAGGACCGAATTGGGAAGGACCTCTAATTGTCCACCAAGAAATCATACCTGGCACATATCGGCTGTGCAGGCCTAACGGCGACCTTGTTCCAAGGACATGGAATTCAGAACATTTGAGGCTATATTTTCCAACCATAAAGGATAAGATCTTTTTCCCAAGAAATCATCATACAACTAGAGGTATGGAAACCCTCCCGATAGCTCATGAGAAACCCAAAAGGGGGCCGAGCTGGAAAAAGGATTGAATCCCTCGCCATCGCCAATTTGGTCGGGGTGAGGCATCCGGGGGATGATTGTGCTAGTCTTTCTCCTTGTCCAAACCAGAGGGGGCAGGGTTAAAGCATCGAAAGCGTAAGCCGCCGTTTCACACCAGAAATGGTCGTGGTGGTGCATCTAAAAATTAGCACGCCTTGCCTCTGCTCGCAGAAGAGTATGCCCTGCCTCTGCTTGAACTAAGCATGTCCTACCTCTGCTCGCAGAAGAGCACGTCCTACCTCTGCTTATGTTTCGTGTTACCCGCAAAAGGGAACGCAAACCCCTATCATCGCCTACGATGGTCAGGATAGGGCACCCCTTAGAGGGGGTGGCGTATAACCCTCTACCATTGCCTATGATGACCCGTGTAGAGCATCAAAAGAGTAAACCTTAGTTATGTGCCTACGATGGCCTCGTCTAAGTTTCTAAGCCCTTATCATCGCCTATGATGGTCAGGAGAAGGCGCCTCCTGGAGGGAGGTTGGGTAAGTCCTTGGGCCTTGCTTGTGGATAAGCTAGCCAAGCGCACCAGGTGCACAGGCCAAGAAAGTGGCCAACAAAGCACATACATCCTCTGCTTTGACTATGAGATCCCAAGGGGAGGCTCAAGAAGCACGTACAACCTCTGCTTCCAAAATCAAATCCGAAGGGGATACTCGTTCTCTTAATACCGAAAGAGGTTTCGGTTCTCTATGCAAATACCCGAATCTGGGTCGATTTGGCATTCTCTTAATACCAAAAGAGGTTTCGGTTCTCTATGCAAATACCCGAATCTGGGTCAATTCGGTGCTCTCTTAATACCGAAAAAGGTTTTGTATCTCTATGAAAATACCCGAATCTGGGTCGATTCTGCGCTCTTTTGATACCAAAAGAGGTTTCGGTTCTCTATGCTAATACCCAAATCTGGGTCGATTTGGGGTCCTATTAATACCGGAAGAGGTCCCAGTTCCCTACAGTAATATCTGAATCTGGGTCAATTCGACGTCATTAACGCCGAAAGAGCTTCCGGTCCTCAATCTAAAAACACCTGAATCTGGGTGGATTCAGCCATCCATTAATACCGAGAAGTTTCCCGGCGTTCGGCTCTTAGGTTCCTAAATCTAGGTAAATTTAGCTCTTCCATCTTAGTTTGTCTGAACCTAGATGGTGTTCGACTCACATTAGCATCAGAAAAGGTTTTCAGTCCTCCATCAAAATTTGAATCTAGGACACTTTATTCCTCCGTAGTCAAAAACAGATCTCTTTGGCGAGATCCATGGCATGGACCAGCATTGGAAGATAATTGGCAAGAAAACAGGCGAGAACCAGGCGAAAGTAGCTTGATTTGAAAAGTCGAAGACACCCCTTCACAAAAGGGTGGGAGAGCAAATGTTACTACCTAAATTGTCTTGGCACAAAATAGCAAGTGAAGGGATGTTAAGTAGATAGAAGAAGGGAAAAAGGAATTTGAAAGCAATTCAGGCCGATACCCCCTCTGGAGAAAGAGGGACCCGAAACCTAACAGGTATCGGCAAAAGTCCATCCGACGGAGTCTACCCGCCAAGAATCAACCAATGGACACCAACACATTAGAAGAGGAAAAGCATTGGGATGCTACATCAAGATAACTTGGAACCAATCCTCGAAGATACGACTTCATAGATATAGAAAGTGGTTACTTCCGTAAGTGACACAAGCACCACCGAAGGCTACCCTCTCGAGAGTCAAACCGGGAGGTAAAACCCAGACTCAAGCAAGGATACGGGCCACTCGTACTTGTCCACTTAGTACCTGGACCATCAACGGATCTAAATCGGCAGACATGTATGTACGACACGGGGGCAAGCCCCTCTGAGTACCCATAATAAAGCTAAAAGCCTACATCCGAAAGCCCACAAGAAAAGACCGACACTGAGAACATTTGCAAAGACATCCGAAATGCCCCTGCGGTCTGCTACAGCAATAAGCCCCTTTCGTCTAGAAGGAAGCCCAATTCACCTGGGACCATCCCATCGAAAGCTTTAAATGACACTGTAAGGAGGATCAGCAGGACGATATCTGAAACCAAGGAAAAAAGGCGACCGATAGGGAGCGCCTAGGCCTAACAACCTATCGATGGAACGACACTGGATTCTCTATAAATAGGAATCCAGACACTCCATAAAGGGGGACTAACCTTTCATTTCTCAATTTAGCTTCTCCTTTCTTGGGGAGAGCAAATCATCATTTTTTATAATTTATCTGCAATTTATAAATGGAGAATTCGGAGTCCCATACATCCTATGATTTGATAATCTTGTAGTCTCATAATGATGAAACAGGGAGTTAACACTAATCTTTCTGATGAGGGGATCAATCAAGGTGCTCCATGGTGGAGGAAGGGGACTTGGTAAAAATATGAAACCCCCTTTCTCCCCACCTCGCAGAATCGCCATGATTGATCCATGTCCTCATATTGAGGCTAATATTTCCCCAAGCATCGGTGTGACAAAATCACGTATAAGTTCCTAGTTCGATCTCCATTGGAATTCAGATTCCTCCCTTAGGAAGGTCTAGTACAAAGGAGTCATCGAAGTTAGTGAATATTACGAGGCTCTCATCCATGAACTCACGGGAGGCATTAGCCTGTTTTCTTCTCATTGAAATATACAGGGTAGTTTCCATGGTTCAGGATCCTATCCATCCTGGATCCAAGATCACTGCCTGAGGATTCTGAGTCATGGCTGCTGCAAACTTCGTGGATACGCATATTACACTCCGTAATTTGGGTGTTGACGAAAAATATCGTTAACACTAACATATGGGATTCACCTTCCTTCCGTACACAGTACATTTTACGCCTTCCACCCAAATTACTTAAGGGTCTCAGATTTCCATATTCATTCCTTTAGTGTACAAAACTGATATCCCAACTTTTATCATATTATGCTTTCTCTATATAGCGGGTTCCTCTATGGATCTAGGTACATATATATATATATACTTATATTTTTAAAATACAAATACGTTCACTTGCTATCTATACAGGAATCCTAAACCTAGGCTCTGACACCAGATGTAACAACCCGAATTCCAACAGACCGGTTTTTTTTTAATTCTATTCTATTAAAACTCGTGCTGGTTTGTCTGGTATCCTATAGAAAAGACAGAGATATAAAATATATTAGAGCTCAGAAAACATCTCACAGCGGAATGGATAGAATATAATATAAACAAAATATAGCCTTACCCAGATAATAATCCTGCCTAACCAGTATCCAAAGCTATCATCTCTCTTTCACAAATCTAACCTGCGAGTACGTTATGAGGAGGCGGTCAGAACACAAGTTCTGGTGACTGGATTTAAACTACACAATTTGGATAATCCTACGTATACCATTCAGTTGCATTTTCTTGTTTGTTAGGTTACTTAGGTTAACAGCACTCAAGGCTTACACACACGTCATACCCATCTACTTCCCAGTGGATTAACATAATACATTATATATGTAGCTACCACTAAATTAAGGTACACCCCATGGTACCCCACTCGCACGGTCTTCGCTGTAACGCCACAGATATATATATGCAGTCCCTCATCCTACGCTGGAGTGACGTACAGATCTTTATATAACAACACTACGTTCCACATAGATCTGCCATCGTTATGCTATGTAAGCGTACGGACTGCCACCTTCGATCGAATCAGATTCCATCACAGAGTAGTGCCCTAGAGTCTACGATACACCACCCAGAGTGGAAATGCATGTGTCTTGACTTTCTCACCGACGTAACGTCAATCGTACTCGATGTCGTACCCTTTATGATACACCATCCAGAAGTGGTATGCATGTATCCGCAGCAATCTATTTGCACCAAGTCCCGTAATAGGGCTATATCAGAAACACGGAACTCGGTCGGGAGCTTTTCAGATATTTGTATACACAGATGCTAAGGTCTGCATTTTCAGTGGCTATGGTCCCACCCGACCACTCTCTCAACTAGTGAAAGACAAACATAATTGAGAACTAGTGACCTGGCCCAAGAGAAAACAACAAATCCTAGTTGGCATGTCCCTCACCCATAGCCTTGATAGCAAGGGCTCTATGGTATTTTGGTTTAGCTCCCCGTCTTTCTGCATCACGCATCATGTATCATGCTGACTGTCGATGGTAGCTACTTGAAGACTTACTATCAAAAGATGGTTAGACCCGCCGGTAATAAAATGGTCGTAACTCACCGGGTAGAAATGCGCAGACCTAACCTCTACGAGCACAGTTAAATGCTATCACAACACATAGGACCACTAAGAGTACCTTCCACGCCCTAGGAAGTTGCGTGCTTCCCTTTCCAGTCCTTCGGAGCCAACAAAATATCAGCAGAATAATAGGCAGAATAGGCAGAATAATCAGATGGATGTGCGCTCCCCTTGTGTCCCATGACACCGCGATGATCTACCCCGTTGGGTTATTCATCTTCAAACATATGGACTGGCCCAAGCGCTTCTGGTTGATGTGTTATTAGACCCTATGTCTAAACATTTAATTACACGCTTTCTCTACATCATCATATTTCCAGTTAACTTTGTTATTCCCATTCATGTTAACTTTTTATTCAAGTTACCAAGTTCCTCTTGCTTATTAATTTCAGATATATAACTTAATCCATTTAAGTTTATTAATAGGCCCATAACATGTTATTTTCTAGATTGTAATCCAAGGTCTATAATCTACAATCTCTTTATATTATTCATTGTCTGATTCCATAATTACAATAACATGTTCTGCTTAATATGTAATTAAGTATACTTCATCTCAATTCACCTGTTTTTTTTTAATATGTCACTTATTATTTCTGATTAATATAACTTATTTCATCCCATATATTCACCTCATTCTTTCTTATTTAAAGATAATTCCATCTTACACTATTACTATAACTTGTCATTGTTTACTTATTAACTTAGTTCTCTTAGCTAAGGTTTATTAATAATTTCCTTTCCATTTATTATAACTTGTGTTATAATTTCCACTTGTCCCTAGGACAAGCCTACCTATCATATAACATTCTCATTAATGTAATTAATTATAATAGGTTATTATCATTCCCCGTTCATTCCAGTCCTTTTATTATTGTATCTTCCATTCATTTCCATTAATCACAATTAGTGCCTTCTATTTCTATCATTTTATATACATATATTTATATATATGTTTATTCACCAGACCTCTCACATTAAACCTACCACTTGTGGATGTTGGATTTGCCGGGCGGTTCCAGGCAGACTTCTACCACAAGTTGACTTAACCTCGTGTCTTAGCACCTTTACATATATATTTACGCACTAGATCCCTCACATTAAATTAACAACTTGTGGATGCTGGATTTGTCGGGTAGTTCCGGGCAGCCTTCTACCACAAGATGAATTTAACCTCATGTCTAAGTGTCGTTACAATTTTCTATTTTCTGTAAATTTAGGCATATCCATTCTTTCCAAAAAAAAAATACTATAATCTACTTTTATATGTCATACTTAATATCATTTAAGTCCATTATTTGATTATCATGTCGCATATTCTTCCTAACATGTAATTAACTTCATTTTAAAATAACATGTAATTATCGAATCATGTAATTATTCCATTCTAACAAATTAACATGTAATTATTCCAATTCTTACAGTCAAGGGTTCAAGTACATAACACGCAAAATTAACATATAATTAGAACATGTATGTATATAACAGTAATCGTTTCCACATATTTTAATAGGTTTATACATTTCAGCTTGTTTACATTTCAACATATTAACATTTCAACATATTAACATTTTAACCTATTAACATTTCAACATATTAACATTTCAATCTATTAACATTTCAACCTATTAACATTTCAACATATTAACATTTCAACATATTAACGTTTCAATGTATAAACATTACAACATATTAACATTTCAAAAAATTAACATCTCAACATATTAATCATTCAAGCAGATTTACATTGCATATTAACGGGGAATGTCAAACGATAAATATACCATTATCAAAAATGTATAACTTAAATCCACTCACCTAATTGATTTCCAAATCATGAATCTGGTCCAGATCTAGCATTCCATGGTTCTCCTAACTGAATTTTGGAACCTAAACAACCATGGATCCACAATTCTCAACTAAAATAAAAAGGGAAGAAAGAGGAGAAAATTAAATTAACCAGATCCAAAAATTTACTTACTTCGAATAAAATTCTGAACACCTTCTTTGTTAATATACATTCTTTTCCTCCAGATCTTGAATCAGAATTTTCCTAAAATAATTATTCTATTTTTCTGAAGGGATTTGAGGAGGAAGATGAATGACAGAGCTTAGGCAACCTCCTAGAAAATGTGAGATTTAGACAGGCTCTACTAGCCTATTTATAGGTGTTCGGGATCTTATCATACCTGCTGCGCTGAGTCAGCATCGAAGTTGGTTAAGAAAACTGTCTAGATTCATCAATGAATCTGCCCGAATCTAGGGTGGTTGATCCCCCCTATTGTTGGGTCGACCCTAGAGTTAACCCCCAATGGGTGTGTCGACCCCAGGGTCAACCTCCCGGGTCTTGCGTGCAATTTTGGGCAGATGTTCACTATTTTGACGTTTTTAATTTTTAAACGTTTGATTAGTATCCCATTATACTTTGTTTGATTAATTTAAATATTATATTTAATATAATCTTCTTATATGTATACAAAAACTAATAATGACCATTTTACATGTATATATACGCACAACTTTTATTTCGTTTTCAGAATTCAAACGTTTTTATGTCGTTATTTAATTCTTACCATATTTCTTTGATTGTAGCCTTATTTTGAATTTCTCCCTTGTATATATATATATATATATGTATATATATATATATATATTTGCACATATATATGCATATGTTATCATATATATATATATATATATATATATATTAGTACTTCCATATGTGTATAATTTTCCTTTTATGTGCGTTTATACATATTTACCCCTTTAGAACATGTGTTATTTTAGACGTTCCCTTAAAACAAAAATATGGCGCCAGCGGGGATCAAACTCTGTAACTCTCACATGAAAGCCACATGCTCTAACCAACTGGACTACTTAGGCTTTTGTTAATAAGGCTTAGATCAATGGTGGTCATTGTTCTTTTCTTATTCCACATTTTCATGTTTGCTACAATATTTCATTTAAACCATTGCATGTAACTTTATAACTTTGCATGCATCTTTTTCTTTCATTTTTCTTTACTTATTAATGCATAATATTTGTAAATCATTGCATGTAACATAATTACACTGCAAGCAACTGATTTCTTCTTTCTTTTAATGCATGCATTGCATTGTTATTTGCATTAATCTTTTCTTCATTTTCAATGCATGTATTTATTATATGCAATCATATATTATCATTATTTTATTCTTTTTTTATATATTTATGATTATGCATATATATACACACACAAATGCACTATTAAATTTTTAATTGTCATAAAATGCGGGGTGTTACAATTTATCTTTCAAAATCTCACAACTAACGTTGCAATATTATTTATGGAATAATAAACTACTTTCAACATCCTTTACCATTACAAACTAATATCATTCCTCGATAATAGTGAAGTCATTCAAGTTAGGGTATTATATTTACCTCTCAGACCTTGATCGACAACGTTCTTATCTCAGAATAGATAGAAGTTTGTAACACAAAAACCCATCTTATATCAATTAAATCTTAATTTCTATTTTATTTAAACTATGGGTTTATAAACCATAATCTTACTTTTGGAAATCTCGGTGGATTATGGTCGTTTTACTAAATATTAACCTTTCACTTCAAACTTCACTATAAAATTCCATTTATAATTGGAATTATATTATAACAATTCGTTTACCACTTGCTTTTACCCAAAACCATTTAAAAACAAATTCTTGGATTTTATAACCAAAAATTCATCTATTACTTCTTTACACAAAAACACTTGCATACTTCATCCTTGCCCTTTTAACATTTTCTTCCAATTCAAATCATTGTGCATAATTCAATTTATTATGTAAATACCTCTTTTAAAATTCCTACTCGAGCTTTAAATTTCCCTTTTATGTAAATACCTCTTTTAAAATTCCTACTCGAGCTTTAAATTTAATATGTAAATACCTCTTTTAAAATCACATATATGACCAGGTGTTTTGTAAATGCTCGGGTTAGACCGGGGTGTACAGGTCCAGGTTATCGGATGTTGCGAAGTCAAGAGACGAGGTGGAGGTGTTCAGACGTATGAGAGGTTATGGTGTGTATTCCGTTGTGCATTGTGTATGAGGATAGGTTATTATAACTGTCTAGATGTGTGATGTACTCTGATATTGTAAGTATTTTTAAAAGCTCTCAGTAAAGATTTATTTTTGTATTATATTTTGTTCCGCTGCAATGTGAGACTCTGTGTTGTGTTGTTTCTTCTCTTATTCTATTCTAATATTTCTTTCTTTCTTATCTCACCCTCTAAATTCTTTCTAATAACTATCCAGTGTTTTCGGTGTTTGAAAGGTCGACATAAGATACAGAAAGGTATTTATGTTGATTTTCAAGGCCGAAAACCGTTGGGTCGTTACAGTGGTATCAGAGCTATTGGTTTAGTAATAACCTTGGCTCTGTGGTATAACTCGATAGAGATTGGGTTAGTAATACCCTAGATCAAGATTGAGCGTATATATATGAGAGCGTATTTGTAAATTTCATATACAAATGTTTTGTATTATGTTGGTTGATCGGTTCAAGTGTTGAGAAGTATTGAACTGGCAACGGATACGATATTATTTTATAAAGAGGGTAAATGAGATAATTTTACCCAAATTATATTTTTTGTATAGAAAAGAAATAATTTTATCAAATTATCGAGATATTAATGCGTTTGATTTGAATGTAATTCAAATTGAATTGAAAATTTGAATTGGAATTTAACTTGGTTAAGTGTAATTAAATTAAGAATGATATTGAAATGAAATAAAAGCATTTGAAAATTGGAAATTTAATGAATAAATAAATTTGGAATTTGAATAAATGATAATTTAAAAGAAACCAATCAGATATTAATTGGTTGGTGTTCAAATATGTGAAATCAAAATAAAATATTAATATTGAATGTGAATTCAATTGATTTGGTTGTGTATTGGTAGTTTATTGTAAACTGTTTGTTATTGGATGATCGTTTGTTTGATTGGAATAATCAATGATTCAATGGAGCCAAGTGAATTATTAACTAAAAGATAATTTCCGGCATAATTAATCTGGAATGAAACTGCAAATGAATTGGAATTTATGGTTTAACCCTGTAATTGGAAATGAATTGATGCTATCTGTTTAAATTTTGGAATTGGTGTAGTTATATTGTTGATTAGGGAAATATTATCTCATAATTTCATATATTTATTACTCATATGAGAATTGAGTTAAGTACGGGTGCCAGATGGCAAGGTAAATTGATATTGGTTGAGTAAATCGTATATACGTTGAGCCAGTATGCTCAATAGCGCTCGTAAATGGTACGCCTACGCAAAAATATAAATTTTGGGTTTTGATTTTTGTTTTCCGATTGTGTGGGTCGAGGTATATATATTATTTGTTCCTGCGATATCGCAGATGTCACTCCGTGCAAGGGAGACTCTGCCGAATTTTTCCGGGCATTTAATGTGTTAGAAAATTTTCGACATTTTTGAAAATATTTATATACGGTATTGAATTGGTTTTCGATTTAAAATAAATTGGATTTGAAAATTAATGGGATTCGTAACATTTTTTCTTACCTTAGCAATTTCGAGGACGAAATTATTTTAAGGAGGAAGAATGTAATGACCCGTATTTTTGGCAGTCAAATATTTAATTTTATTTATTTTAAATATTATATTTGGAATATTAATGGATTTTAATATTTAATTCATTATTTAAAACGAAGTTTGAACGATATATATATATATATATTTATATAATTATAAATCGAGCTCGAAATGGCGCGACAGTTCGTAAATTGGAGTTTTGAACTTCAACTGAATATACAGGATCCGATGTTAGTCGGATTTCTGTGAAACCACAAACGTTGGAACTGTATTGATGATAATTTCCATATGAAAGAGAAAAATCCAGAATTCGTGTTATAGATTGTTAGTTATGGCTAAATCAAAATTTGGAATAGTCGCTATGGAAATCGTTATTTAAAATATAGGCCTTTAAAATAGTCATTTTTCAAACGGACTCCTTTTTCGATGAAATTAGTTTCATTGGAACCGTATCGTTAAATTATTGTAAGAAAATCAAATTTCGTGGCAAACCGATGCCGTGTGTGACCACGGTAGCCGTAAACGCCCGTTCATTTTATATAGTGTGTAATTAAATTTATTCAATTCAGTAAAGAGATATTTGAGTGTAACTTGAGCAGACGATTGAATTAGGTCGTGAAACCAATTCCACTGAGTTCGTATCGACGTTTAGAGTTAGGATAGGCATATAGTTTGTTATTTTTGGAGACCGGTTAATTTGGTGTCCAAAATGGCATTGAAGTGCATGTAAAAATAGTGTACCAGGAAACAGTCTCAGAACGCGACGAAATTGGTGCCATTGGATTCGTATTAATTAACTATTACAGAATTTTCATGAAACGACCCGCAAATCCGAGTTATCTGAGTTGACTAAATACACCACACGTCCAACCCAAATAACACAGAAATACGACTCATTATTAGAAAGAAGTTAGAGGATGAGAAATAGAAAGAAAGAAATATTAGAATAGAAGAAAAACGAAGATCACAACTCACAGCGGAACGAATAAAATATATTATATAACATAAGCTTCGAAATACAAATCTGTTTTGTACATACTTACATACCATCATCAGAGTACACATAACATTTGATTCAGCGGAAGTAACTCTAAATAACTAACGTTGAAGCCTCCTGCTTCAAGCTCCTCCAAGTGTATCTGTAAAAGCCTGAAACACTTGACTGCCCGTACAAATTTGGGCACCCAAGAGTTTAGGGAAAACAAAACAAAATAAACTCTGGGTCAGTCATGGGACTGGTGTGAGTAAACTCCAACCACTTGTTTAACTTTCAAAATCCTTTCAAAAGAAAAGATAATAGTAAGACCAGCCCACACATAAACACGGACGGTTTTTACCTTACTATAACCCAAAATACTTTAATATCAAATCCAGTGATATTATAGTAATGTCTACATCAAATAAATAACCAATTAGCAGAACGCTTGCATCTCACGCTCTACATATATAGTATAAAATCACAAACCGCATGGCGCTTATTGGAGATTGGATTTCCAACATGACAAGGTATGGAACCACCTTCCGATGATGTATCTCTAGAGGCGAATACACCTGGGTTCAACAAGAACGTCTTGCAACCCGGCCCACACATGACCGACCACTCATTTCGCTTGAGTGTATCGAATGTATATCACCAACGGTTGGACTCAAACCACCGTTTCCCGAATGGGCAGAATCGATAGATTTAGAAACAAAAGGAATTTCTCTAGATAGGTGATTATACACCCTAATGGGTGCGACCCACATAGCCATGCTGCCTGCCCGATTTTTGTCCTTTCCCGGTTGTTGAGGCCTGAGGCTACGAATACTTACCATTCCTTGATAGCACAATCACTTTGAATGCCACATTGTCAGATCCGTTAATCACTAGTTGAGTTTGCACAAATATTCTGGATATTATGCTAAGGGATAAATCCGCTGCAACCATATATATTCATACAGACCAACCCATTTGATTATTGGAAATACTTTGTCAGACATTCGTCCATTTACGTTCGTTCTGGGACTGAACGAAACCGAAGGCACTATTTCTATTAATAGAAAAAGCCCTTGCACTTCACCCCGTCTTCAATATATTCAGCATACTTGGTTCGCAACGCTTATGCCGATACGAAGTGGTTCTTCGGATAATAATCCAACCGGTCTCTCCATATTGACAACGATGGTCAAAAACTCCGATAGTCTGTGATTTAACTATCGAATAAAAACAAGTGTTCAATCAACATATCAAACAAATCACTGGGCTCCTTAATTAATATTTCATTAATTAAATCTCTTCTATATTCTCTTATCAATATTTGTTAACCAAATATTTCAATAATAATCTCGGCCTCTTATGTCATTTGGAAAACGTTTCCAAACATTAACTTCTTTTATTTTCTATATATTAGAAAATATCTCTATTTGCAATTGGAAACAATTCCAATCACTTATCTCTATCCCTTTTTATTTACAACATTCGATTTTTATATTCACTTTATTATCGAATTCAATACGTCGATACAATGATTTCAAATTATCAAAATATCTTAAAAATATTCTAAATCCTTAAATTTCCGGAAAATTTCGCCATAACCTCCCCTGTATCGGGAGCATCGGGAAATTTCAAATAGCATCCCGGTATCTTCTAATCTCAAAAAGAAAAAGAAGAAGCCAAGCGGTTAGCCGATACGGCGCATAAAACCTCATATATGAATTAAACATGTACCTTTTTGTCGAACATTACGTTTATAAACTCCATATACCTCATCCCATACCTGTCTAACACCTGTTCACCTGTTTTCAATTCAATTCAATACCATCTAATCGTTTGAATTCAGTTTCGCCCATTTATTCTTTAATTAATCATTTCGCCTATTTCACTTCTTTGTCGAACATAACATGTTCAAACAAAATATTTAACTCGTTCATAACCAAATTGAATTTCAATTTCAATTCTAGTTTTCCTTTTCGATTTCGAAGATAAATTTTCAAATCGAATTCACTTATTCAAAGCCCAATATTAATTCAAAATCTCATTAACTAATTACCATTCGAATTAGTTAATTCTATTCAATAATCAAAAATCTGATTTCTGTTTCAAAAATCATATTCATTTACACAACTTGAATTCGCATATATTTTACAACTCGGCTCTGGAATTTCCTAAATAGAAACTTCGGATTTTCTTGCTTAAAATCCTTTTATAATATTAAATAAACCATTATGGTTTTAAAACGATTCTGGCGCTGCTTTTCTGAAAATTTGATTTTGACATATCTCAAAATCTATACGACGAAATCTAGATTTTTCTCCTTCATTAGAAAACTATTATCAAATCGGTCCTGACGTTTCTTGTTTCGAAGAATTTCGACTTCAATTGCGTTCTGTATACTCAATTGAAGTTCGAATCGCCAATTTACGAACTGCAGCGCTGCGGCGAGTTCGTTTTAATTATATTTATAAATATAACCTTTTTAAACTTCTAAACTTCTTTCAAATGAATTCAACTCCATTTAACTCTATTTGAATTCCTTGATTCAAATTCAAATCTCACTTTTATTTAAATTCTAAATTCAAATTCCAATTCCTTTTCTATTTGATATTCAAATTCAATACTTAAATTTCTATTTGAATTCCCTATATTCAAATTTCAATACTTAAATTCATTTGAATTCTTTTATTCAACTCTATATTTAAATTCCATTTGAACTTTCTATATTCAAATTTCTATATTTGAATTCTATTGGAATTCAAATATTCAAACTCCTTTTAAATTCTATATTCGAAATTCCATAGTTTAAAACCCATTTGAATTTCATATTCAAATCCCATAGATTAAATCCTATTTGAATTCAATTTGAATCTCTTACATTCAAATTTCATTTTCCATTTCCGACCCCATTTGAATTTCTAATATTCAAATTCGTTTTCAACACCATTTGAATTTCTAATATTCAAATTCATTTTCAACACCATTTGAATTTCTAATATTCAAATTCATTTTTCAACACCATTTGAATTTCTAATATTCAAATTCATTGGAATTCCCTTGAATTCAAGTTCCATTTCAAAACTATTTGGATTTCCTATTTTGAAATCCTATTTGAAATTCTATTTCAAATTCTACTTTGAAAATCCTATTTTCAAAGTTTATTTCAAATTCTATTTTGAAATCTAATATTCAAATTTCTACTTGAATTTCTGTGTTCAATTCCATGTTCAAATTCAATACTCGAATTTCTATTTCAAATCTCAATTCAAATTTCATATTCGAATTCCATTTCAAATCTCTATTCAAATTTCATATTTCAATTCTTCTTTGAAATACTATATTTCAAATTCTATTCAATTCTTCTTTGAATTTTTATATTTCAAAGTCTGTTTTGAAATTCTACATTCAAATCTCTATTTGAATTTCTTTATTCGAATTCCTTTGAATTCAAATTTTATTTTAATTCCTTGAATTCAAATTCTATTTTTTCAATCTAATTTCATTTATTCAAATTTTATTTGAACTTCTATTTGAATTTCTAATATTCAATCTCCTCTTAAAATTCAAATATTCAAATATTATACTCAAATTTCATTTGAGTTATATATGTTTAAAAATTTCATTTCAAATCCTATTTTGAAATTTCATTTGTATTTCAAATATTTCAACTCCTTTCTAATCTTTAAATTCCATTTAAATTTCTACTTAAAAATTCTATTTCAAGTTCTATTTCAAATTCTCTATATTCAAACACCATTTGAAAGTTCTATATTCAAATCCACTTTGGATTTTCTATTTGAATTCTAAATTCAAATTTTCTATTTCCTTTTCTTTTTGAATTCAAATTTCCCTTTGAATCATATTTTCAAAACACTTGTATTTTTCTATTTCTGAATTATCAAATGATAATTCTTTTTACTTCATTTATAACTTCGTTATAAAAGACTGTTTATAAACTTCGTTTAAAAGAAACTACTTGGTTTATTTTTCAAAACAAGTTTATATTTTATTTCCATTTAAAAATTCAAATTCTATTTAAAATAGAATTTTCTCTTTTTATATCTCAAATATCCTTCCACGATATTTTTAAATATCATTTCTTAAGCCCAGTGATATTTAAACACACAAAGCAACAAATTATTTATTTTTCTAACACATCATATATAAAAATATATATGCAAACAAATAAACAAACAGATAATATATTTTTGAGGAATCCAGTTGGATTCCTCCAACCTGTTTTCCTGCATCCACAGATGTTAGCACATAAATAATACCCATTCTGCTTCGTGGCAGAATATCGCGGTATAGAAGGTCATCCACTAATCATAGCGTGGGGCGTATAGGGTAATCATCCGCTATGAAACTGCGGGCATCCGCTAATGAGACTGCGGGAATCCAACCAATCAATCAACCCAATATATATATATATATATAGCCTAAATAACTAATATATATAAAACAACCAGAAAATATTCACGCAAGCAACAGACAATTATTTTTAATGAAATAGAAATAATTCTAAAGGTGAGTGAGATTTACTCACCTCGATTTTCTCGTTGCCGAATATCCCGTTTATTCTGTATCGTCGGCTATGAAATTACTCGAATGAAATTCACTGCGTACCTCTCCATCTCTGCAAATCACTCGACCAACCACCACTGCATGGTTATCAAAAATTCTCGTATCAACAACTACTCACTCCATTTCAACCATTTTATCGAACATCACCCCATTGCCTCATCTCTCCCATTCAAAACTGTCGACCTTCAAGTTCTTCTACCCTTTCCTGAACTTCCCCTTCACCCTAATTCGAACCCCTTAACACCCACTTGCCGAACTCCAGATTGCACAAACCCAGGTCGGCCTCTTCCTCCAAACTCAGCTCGACCACGATAGCGACAATCCCATCCGCACTCCACCACACTGTCAAAATCCTTCTGAACCAATTGAACAAGTACCTCGAATCTTCTGCAATCATGAGTGTCGACATCGAGCTCTAGAAAAATGAATCGCGCCCTCCACTGATGTTTGCCTGAGTGGCGGTCTTGATTTTTAATCATGAATCTCCCTTTTCACGAGCGTCTCAACCTCCTCGTCGAGCTCCAGGATTTCCGTAGCTTTCAATTTGTATTTGGGCTTGAATTCGTTTGTTTTTTTTTTTTTTTGGAGGAGGTTCGATTTACTAGGATTAAAATGAAAGGAAAGGGAAGAGTGAAAATTGGGTTTCGTTTGATTGTAGAGCAGCAGAATGGTCTGGCTCAATTTATATTAGCGACGACCCGACATGAAGGACTTTACCATTGAATTGATGTCTCCTTGATACTGAGGGTGGAAGACATTTTCTACGGCTCGAGGAGAGATATAGAGTGGAGCGATTTGATCTTGTAGGTAGGTGCCATTAAATTTTCTGTTGGCTTTGGTAGGAGGAATGGGAACATTTGTACGGAAAATTTAGGAGCCTAGGATAGGAAAAATATGATTGCTGAAAGATTTAGGTTGGCGTAAATTTAATTGATTAGATTTTATTTGATTCTATTTTTAACTTCGATTTCAATTATATTTTGTTCTCGTATTTCGATTATTCGATCGATAATTCACTATAAAAATTCTTTCATATGGTTAATTCAATATTTAAACGATACTAAATATTTAAAATAACTGTTCGAAAAATCCGGGTCGTTACATTCTTCCCCCCTTAAAATAATTTCGTCCTCGAAATTGCTAAGGTAGGAAAAATGATACAAACTCATTACTTTTTCAAAATCTCACTTATGTTGAAACTCAACTCCTCATATTTCAACAAATTTAGTTCCACCAAAACTTTGGGTTTCATTCATTTAATCTGAATGATTTTCGATCAATCCATTTATATCCAATCTATGTTTTATTAAACTAATTCAAATTGATTCTAATAAATTGATTCACTTCAATCCATTTAACTAGTCTAAGTTAAATTTCAATTCCAGAATTCAAATCCCTGGGTTTTCTTTTCAAATTCTTCTGAAATCACATAAATATATACATATATTTATTTTCATTTCAAATTCAAAACATTTGAATATTCAAACCAATTTATTTTCTTTCACACAAATCTCCATCAAAAACTTTTTCTAGGGTAGCAATCCATCACTTAGAAACTCGGAAATGAACACTGATGATGTTGCAATCATCATCAGAATTATTTCCCAGCCACTGAAGTGAGTTTAGTGCTTTATTATTTCAAAATCCATCTAAAATGATTTTCTTTCAAATCCTTCTAAAACAAATCTATATTATTTTAATATACTTTGAAAAATATTTCAAATTCCCAGGATTTTGAATTCTTAATTCTGGTTCGAATTAAATTCTAATTCATCTCATTTGTATATTTAATTCCTATACAAATTCTACTCTGGTTATAAATAACCATTCTAAATTTATAATCTCATTTGATTATGAAATCACCATCCAACACATCCATATAATAATTTCAGAAAATTATTCTTTCTATATAAAAATAGAAATTTGGGTAAAATTATTTCATTTACCCACTTTAAAACAATATTATGTCGTATTTTCTGTTCAAGTGTTTAGAAATTCCTATCGACTTCGTGGCGTCCCACGATTCGACCAGAATTCATAAACCACTCACAGACTAGCCAACACAATATAAAACAATTTTTATATCAATTAACAAATACGCTCTCTCGTATATATATATACACTCAACTCATTCTAGGGTACTACTGACCCTATCACTAATGAGCACAACTCCACAAAGCCTAGGTATTTGCTCAACCTAAGCTCTGATACCAACTGAAACGACCCGCAAATCCGAGTTATCTGAGTTGACTAAATACACCACACGTACAACCCAAATAACACAGAAATACGACTCATTATTAGAAAGAAGTTAGAGGATGAGAAATAGAAAGAAAGAAATATTAGAATAGAAGAAAAACGAAGATCACAACTCACAGCGGAACGAATAAAATATATTATATAACATAAGCTTCGAAATACAAATCTGTTTTGTACATACTTACATACCATCATCAGAGTACACATAACATTTGATTCAGCGGAAGTAACTCTAAATAACTAACGTTGAAGCCTCCTGCTTCAAGCTCCTCCAAGTGTATCTGTAAAAGCCTGAAACACTTGACTGCCCGTACAAATTTGGGCACCCAAGAGTTTAGGGAAAACAAAACAAAATAAACTCTGGGTCAGTCATGGGACTGGTGTGAGTAAACTCCAACCACTTGTTTAACTTTCAAAATCCTTTCAAAAGAAAAGATAATAGTAAGACCAGCCCACACATAAACACGGACGGTTTTTACCTTACTATAACCCAAAATACTTTAATATCAAATCCAGTGATATTATAGTAATGTCTACATCAAATAAATAACCAATTAGCAGAACGCTTGCATCTCACGCTCTACATATATAGTATAAAATCACAAACCGCATGGCGCTTATTGGAGATTGGATTTCCAACATGACAAGGTATGGAACCACCTTCCGATGATGTATCTCTAGAGGCGAATACACCTGGGTTCAACAAGAACGTCTTGCAACCCGGCCCACACATGACCGACCACTCATTTCGCTTGAGTGTATCGAATGTATATCACCAACGGTTGGACTCAAACCACCGTTTCCCGAATGGGCAGAATCGATAGATTTAGAAACAAAAGGAATTTCTCTAGATAGGTGATTATACACCCTAATGGGTGCGACCCACATAGCCATGCTGCCTGCCCGATTTTTGTCCTTTCCCGGTTGTTGAGGCCTGAGGCTACGAATACTTACCATTCCTTGATAGCACAATCACTTTGAATGCCACATTGTCAGATCCGTTAATCACTAGTTGAGTTTGCACAAATATTCTGGATATTATGCTAAGGGATAAATCCGTTGCAACCATATATATTCATACAGACCAACCCATTTGATTATTGGAAATACTTTGTCAGACATTCGTCCATTTACGTTCGTTCTGGGACTGAACGAAACCGAAGGCACTATTTCTATTAATAGAAAAAGCCCTTGCACTTCACCCCGTCTTCAATATATTCAGCATACTTGGTTCGCAACGCTTATGCCGATACGAAGTGGTTCTTCGGATAATAATCCAACCGGTCTCTCCATATTGACAACGATGGTCAAAAACTCCGATAGTCTGTGATTTAACTATCGAATAAAAACAAGTGTTCAATCAACATATCAAACAAATCACTGGGCTCCTTAATTAATATTTCATTAATTAAATCTCTTCTATATTCTCTTATCAATATTTGTTAACCAAATATTTCAATAATAATCTCGGCCTCTTATGTCATTTGGAAAACGTTTCCAAACATTAACTTCTTTTATTTTCTATATATTAGAAAATATCTCTATTTGCAATTGGAAACAATTCCAATCACTTATCTCTATCCCTTTTTATTTACAACATTCGATTTTTATATTCACTTTATTATCGAATTCAATACGTCGATACAATGATTTCAAATTATCAAAATATCTTAAAAATATTCTAAATCCTTAAATTTCCGGAAAATTTCGCCATAACCTCCCCTGTATCGGGAGCATCGGGAAATTTCAAATAGCATCCCGGTATCTTCTAATCTCAAAAAGAAAAAGAAGAAGCCAAGCGGCTAGCCGATACGGCGCATAAAACCTCATATATGAATTAAACATGTACCTTTTTGTCGAACATTACGTTTATAAACTCCATATACCTCATCCCATACCTGTCTAACACCTGTTCACCTGTTTTCAATTCAATTCAATACCATCTAATCGTTTGAATTCAGTTTCGCCCATTTATTCTTTAATTAATCATTTCGCCTATTTCACTTCTTTGTCGAACATAACATGTTCAAACAAAATATTTAACTCGTTCATAACCAAATTGAATTTCAATTTCAATTCTAGTTTTCCTTTTCGATTTCGAAGATAAATTTTCAAATCGAATTCACTTATTCAAAGCCCAATATTAATTCAAAATCTCATTAACTAATTACCATTCGAATTAGTTAATTCTATTCAATAATCAAAAATCTGATTTCTGTTTCAAAAATCATATTCATTTACACAACTTGAATTCGCATATATTTTACAACTCGGCTCTGGAATTTCCTAAATAGAAACTTCGGATTTTCTTGCTTAAAATCCTTTTATAATATTAAATAAACCATTATGGTTTTAAAACGATTCTGGCGCTGCTTTTCTGAAAATTTGATTTTGACATATCTCAAAATCTATACGACGAAATCTAGATTTTTCTCCTTCATTAGAAAACTATTATCAAATCGGTCCTGACGTTTCTTGTTTCGAAGAATTTCGACTTCAATTGCGTTCTGTATACTCAATTGAAGTTCGAATCGCCAATTTACGAACTGCAGCGCTGCGGCGAGTTCGTTTTAATTATATTTATAAATATAACCTTTTTAAACTTCTAAACTTCTTTCAAATGAATTCAACTCCATTTAACTCTATTTGAATTCCTTGATTCAAATTCAAATCTCACTTTTATTTAAATTCTAAATTCAAATTCCAATTCCTTTTCTATTTGATATTCAAATTCAATACTTAAATTTCTATTTGAATTCCCTATATTCAAATTTCAATACTTAAATTCATTTGAATTCTTTTATTCAACTCTATATTTAAATTCCATTTGAACTTTCTATATTCAAATTTCTATATTTGAATTCTATTGGAATTCAAATATTCAAACTCCTTTTAAATTCTATATTCGAAATTCCATAGTTTAAAACCCATTTGAATTTCATATTCAAATCCCATAGATTAAATCCTATTTGAATTCAATTTGAATCTCTTATATTCAAATTTCATTTTCCATTTCCGACCCCATTTGAATTTCTAATATTCAAATTCGTTTTCAACACCATTTGAATTTCTAATATTCAAATTCATTTTCAACACCATTTGAATTTCTAATATTCAAATTCATTTTTCAACACCATTTGAATTTCTAATATTCAAATTCATTGGAATTCCCTTGAATTCAAGTTCCATTTCAAAACTATTTGGATTTCCTATTTTGAAATCCTATTTGAAATTCTATTTCAAATTCTACTTTGAAAATCCTATTTTCAAAGTTTATTTCAAATTCTATTTTGAAATCTAATATTCAAATTTCTACTTGAATTTCTGTGTTCAATTCCATGTTCAAATTCAATACTCGAATTTCTATTTCAAATCTCAATTCAAATTTCATATTCGAATTCCATTTCAAATCTCTATTCAAATTTCATATTTCAATTCTTCTTTGAAATACTATATTTCAAATTCTATTCAATTCTTCTTTGAATTTTTATATTTCAAAGTCTGTTTTGAAATTCTACATTCAAATCTCTATTTGAATTTCTTTATTCGAATTCCTTTGAATTCAAATTTTATTTTAATTCCTTGAATTCAAATTCTATTTTTTCAATCTAATTTCATTTATTCAAATTTTATTTGAACTTCTATTTGAATTTCTAATATTCAATCTCCTCTTAAAATTCAAATATTCAAATATTATACTCAAATTTCATTTGAGTTATATATGTTTAAAAATTTCATTTCAAATCCTATTTTGAAATTTCATTTGTATTTCAAATATTTCAACTCCTTTCTAATCTTTAAATTCCATTTAAATTTCTACTTAAAAATTCTATTTCAAGTTCTATTTCAAATTCTCTATATTCAAACACCATTTGAAAGTTCTATATTCAAATCCACTTTGGATTTTCTATTTGAATTCTAAATTCAAATTTTCTATTTCCTTTTCTTTTTGAATTCAAATTTCCCTTTGAATCATATTTTCAAAACACTTGTATTTTTCTATTTCTGAATTATCAAATGATAATTCTTTTTACTTCATTTATAACTTCGTTATAAAAGACTGTTTATAAACTTCGTTTAAAAGAAACTACTTGGTTTATTTTTCAAAACAAGTTTATATTTTATTTCCATTTAAAAATTCAAATTCTATTTAAAATAGAATTTTCTCTTTTTATATCTCAAATATCCTTCCACGATATTTTTAAATATCATTTCTTAAGCCCAGTGATATTTAAACACACAAAGCAACAAATTATTTATTTTTCTAACACATCATATATAAAAATATATATGCAAACAAATAAACAAACAGATAATATATTTTTGAGGAATCCAGTTGGATTCCTCCAACCTGTTTTCCTGCATCCACAGATGTTAGCACATAAATAATACCCATTCTGCTTCGTGGCAGAATATCGCGGTATAGAAGGTCATCCACTAATCATAGCGTGGGGCGTATAGGGTAATCATCCGCTATGAAACTGCGGGCATCCGCTAATGAGACTGCGGGAATCCAACCAATCAATCAACCCAATATATATATATATAGCCTAAATAACTAATATATATAAAACAACCAGAAAATATTCACGCAAGCAACAGACAATTATTTTTAATGAAATAGAAATAATTCTAAAGGTGAGTGAGATTTACTCACCTCGATTTTCTCGTTGCCGAATATCCCGTTTATTCTGTATCGTCGGCTATGAAATTACTCGAATGAAATTCACTGCGTACCTCTCCATCTCTGCAAATCACTCGACCAACCACCACTGCATGGTTATCAAAAATTCTCGTATCAACAACTACTCACTCCATTTCAACCATTTTATCGAACATCACCCCATTGCCTCATCTCTCCCATTCAAAACTGTCGACCTTCAAGTTCTTCTACCCTTTCCTGAACTTCCCCTTCACCCTAATTCGAACCCCTTAACACCCACTTGCCGAACTCCAGATTGCACAAACCCAGGTCGGCCTCTTCCTCCAAACTCAGCTCGACCACGATAGCGACAATCCCATCCGCACTCCACCACACTGTCAAAATCCTTCTGAACCAATTGAACAAGTACCTCGAATCTTCTGCAATCATAAGTGTCGACATCGAGCTCTAGAAAAATGAATCGCGCCCTCCACTGATGTTTGCCTGAGTGGCGGTCTTGATTTTTAATCATGAATCTCCCTTTTCACGAGCGTCTCAACCTCCTCGTCGAGCTCTAGGATTTCCGTAGCTTTCAATTTGTATTTGGGCTTGAATTCGTTTTTTTTTTTTTTTATTGGAGGAGGTTCGATTTACTAGGATTAAAATGAACGGAAAGGGAAGAGTGAAAATTGGGTTTCGTTTGATTGTAGAGCAGCAGAATGGTCTGGCTCAATTTATATTAGCGACGACCCGACATGAAGGACTTTACCATTGAATTGATGTCTCCTTGATACTGAGGGTGGAAGACATTTTCTACGGCTCGAGGAGAGATATAGAGTGGAGCGATTTGATCTTGTAGGTAGGTGCCATTAAATTTTCTGTTGGCTTTGGTAGGAGGAATGGGAACATTTGTACGGAAAATTTAGGAGCCTAGGATAGGAAAAATATGATTGCTGAAAGATTTAGGTTGGCGTAAATTTAATTGATTAGATTTTATTTGATTCTATTTTTAACTTCGATTTCAATTATATTTTGTTCTCGTATTTCGATTATTCGATCGATAATTCACTATAAAAATTCTTTCATATGGTTAATTCAATATTTAAACGATACTAAATATTTAAAATAACTGTTCGAAAAATCCGGGTCGTTACATTTCAATTTTTTTGCCAATCGGACTTACCGTGTGATTGTGGCAATGATAAACGCCCTAATCAATTCTATTATTTGGTCAATTCAGACAAAGGTAACTTTAAATGAATAAATGACTGGTCAAATAAACTCTGATTTGGACGAAACAAGATTCATTAGATCCGTAAGGAAGAGATCTGCTGAAATGTCAAGGCCTCATATTTATTGGATTTTTTCTGTATTATAGGGATTTTAAATGCTTGATTTTTCATCGATAATTATAAAGGACTTTTCACAAACGATGTAGAAATTGGACGAAACTTGTCCCATTGGGTCTGGAATATTTTTTATGCTAGTATTACCCTATTTTGTCAAAAACGAAGATCATATGAGTTTTCTTTGAAGTGTCACTTCATGGCGAAGTTTCAGATAATTATTAAATATAAATTCTATTATTCCACCCTATAAACACAATGCAGCAGACCATCAAACCCTAGTCAAAATCCATTCCCTGGTCAACAATTTCCAATGCCTCCAACTATTAATTTAATGACTAGGAAACACTTTCAATCTACTCGTCTAATCCTGAAATCCGATCATTAAATCCAGAAAACTTAAATGACAAAATTATATAGCCTGACGAGATCAATGAATCCAACAACTATGATGTGTTGGTCCGTCTCGAGGTGGCTGGAATCCCTCTATGAAGGGTTGGCGGTTCGGGCTTCACTGGAGATGATTGAGGACGCTAGAGACGTCAAGACTTGGGTCGCGGTTAGAGGAGGCGAAGGCGGGTGCTCCAGCACTGTCAGATGGGTCACCGATCAACATGGGAAGGTACGGTTATAGATCCCTGATGTCGATGGTGATATTGAAGAAAGGCATCATACTTTATATCGCGATCTGGAGGAATAAAGAAGAACAGTCGGCCTGGTTTTAGTATATCACACAATACATAAATTTTAATTTTAATTAAGTTTTAAGTAAGGGTTAGTTGTTATAATCAAACTATGTTAACCAAAACGTATTTGCAGAACACAACAAAGAGGAGTTGGAGCCAAAGTAATTACGAAGAGGAGAAGGTGGTAAAGGAATCAAAAAACGAGTGGACTGTTAACATATTATTGTAATTAATCAAATTTATTGTTAATTACAGATCAAATTAGTTAATTATATTATGACTTATTAAAACTATGGTATTGCTTAAACCAGGAGGGAATTGGTGCAAAAGTGAAGCACAGTGAAAGCCTGGAAGGTTTAGTTTGGCTCTTGGGTAACTAGTGACCAAAGTAATAAGGGACTAAATCAGAAAAGTTAAGTAATTTAATCATAAGTTAATAGTGATTAAGGAAATTTAGCTAGTTAGTTATATATCTAAATTATATTACCTTAAATTATTAATAACTAATTCTTATCTTGTACCTATATTGGACAGGAAAATGCAAAGTCGAGTACAAAAAGGAAGCAATTTGGATTGGCCCTGTATAATTAAAATGTAATTAATTTATTAAAATTAAGGATTTTAATTATGATAAAATAGTGTTAAAATTAAAATATAAGTAACTTGTTGTTATATGATCAGAACCGGACAAGCCATACACCGTGTTGACAAGTACGACGTTATGGAATAAATTTGGACCGGATTGGAAGTAAGTGAATTTACTGATAAATTAAACACTGTTTAATTTAACGGTAACTGAACCATTGCAGCGATAAAAAGGATCAAATCAAGGTAAGTTAAACTCACTCAGTTCTTCCCATTTATATTTTATATAAATTGGTTTTTTATTATGTGTGCTCTGTTTGTTAATAGTTGACTGTTTTCATATTATATATTTATTTATTGATTTAACTGATGAAATTAAACTGTCGTTTAATTTCAATGAAATACCAAATCGTTATTTTTAATGATTGGTTCCAATAAAGGTAACTCACCTTGGTTGGTCACGTTTATTGTAACAACCCGTATTTCGATAACATGATTAAAGACGAGAATCAAGGCAGAATTTAATTTTAAATTCTGAATCAAGTGAAACGGGCTTTGCCATTGCGTTCGTCTCGGAAAAATACGCGAAATAGAGTCCGAGTTTTCGAAAATCGGAGTCCGTATGACCAAGATATGGCCTCGCGAAGTTTCACGAAAATTTCCCAAATTAAAGTATACTTAATTAAGTGAAATGGGTTGCGCAGAAAAATATATATATATTGATATATATATATATAATTGAAAATTAAATAAATAAATATGCAAAAATGTTCAAAACAGCGAATTGGGAGAGGGGAATAACAGAACCGGCCGATTTTTGAGGTCGACCCGAGCCCGCTGGGTCGACTAGGGGTTAATCCAAGGTGTTTGGCTGTCAACCCGTGGGCCGATTCGCTCAAATGCAGATTTTGCATTTGGATGGTTCTCATGGTTCATCTTTAATCTAAAGGCCCTAGATGGTTCCTACACTTGACTTCTTCCCCAAGACATGCTTTGATGGCTTGGATTGAATCTAGGTTTAATCCTATGGCCTAAAACACTTGCCTAATCTATAAATAAGACCCTAACCTATAATAAATCCTCATTATTCATTCATGCAACTAAACTATATTCATGCAACTAAACTATGGCAAAATCAATCCTCTTATGGCCTCCACTCTCTTCATAAATTCCTAAATCAAATTTCTAAGAGATTTCCATGCATACAAGTGTATTTAGGCTTGTATGATCCTCTTTAGCTTGCATTAAAGTTTCTCTATTGGCATCATAAAGGAGGAGTCTTGATCAAGTTTGCTTGCATTTTGGGGTTTTAATTTGTTGCATAAGGGGTTTCTTACATTTGCTATACTCATTTGAGTCCACATAAGCATTGTAAGCCCTTCCCTACTCTTAGATATTAACTATAAAGTTAAATGTTCATGTTGAAAGTTTGGGTTTGATTAATTAGAATGATGCATGCTATCATGTTATGCAAGTTTATGAAGTCATTATCTTGATCTTATGAGCTAAAAGCCACAACCTTTATGTTGAAATGTTGCATTATGCAACATGAGAATTTTCATAATCATTATGTCAACTTGCATATGAAGTCATAATCCTTATATGATGATATATGCGAGTTTCTAGCCATCATTCCATGTCTTTTGTCACCATGATTCGCTTATGTACCAAGTTTGGGTTGATGCATGTTTTTGAGGCTTAAGAATGTAACATGCAAGCTAATGAACACATTTGTGCCTCATTTGCCACCATGATTAACTTGTGGCTTAATACCCATTTTTGTCATTCCTTTGCCAAGTCTCTTCTTTTAATCCATCACGTTGTTGCGAACGTATTTGCTAGTTTAAAAAGCGTTGGGGTCACATTATGGGGAAACATAATGACATGAATATGACTTGGGTAAATGGGTATAAACATGACAACATGTAACGCTAAAATATGACATGTGTTTATACTTGAAAACATGACTTGAAGTATAACATGGAAGTTGACATGTAAGTATGCATAAAAACATAAGCTTGGGAATTTACCTATTAAGTTAGGTCTACCCATTGGGAATTTACCTATTAAGTTAGGTCTACCCAATTGCTTGAAAACTTGACTATGAACATGACACTAGACTAAACATGAAAGTGGCCAACTCGAGGTTGGGTTGAGTTTGCAACGTAAAACTACCCGGAACCGACCGGCCTAACTAGTAGTTGCAAACAATAGGACCCAATGTGAGAAGTTGGTCATGTTGTGCTTGAACCCGAGGTTAGACCAAGTTGTGGTGTAAAGCTACCCGGAACCGACCGGCTTAACTAGTAACCACAACAAAGTCTAATGTGAGAGGTTGGGGTGCATTAAGTAATTAATGCCACATGATAGGGTTAAGTTAATTTGATTAATGACTCTTAACCAAATATGACATGGGTAGATGGGTTAAGTAAATTGGTTAGGCTAATGATACTTAACAAAACATGACAAGGTTGGGTAGGTTAAGTGATTTGATTTGCCTAATGACGCTTAACCATTTTTATACGACTAGTGGACGGGGATTAAGTTAACCAACACTTAATCAATCCAACATGATAATTTGGGAAGGTTAAGTAAGTTTTCTTAATGACACTTAACCATACAAGATGATTAGGGGATGGGGTTAAGTAATTTGCACCTAACTAATCCGACACGGTAATTAGATGGGGTTAAGTAATCCACACTTAACTAATCTAAACACGGTAATTCGATGGGGTTAAGTTAAACACTTAACCAATTTAAAATCGGTAATTCAATGAGGTTAAGTAACCAATACTTAACCAACTTAACGTGGTAATTTAATGGGGTTAAGCAACTTATACTTAACCAATTATACATGATGATTTGATGGGGTTAAGTAACTTACACTTAACCAATCTAATACGCGGACCTGATAAGGTTAAGTCACAAGACCTTTTTAGAATATACTTAACCATTGTAGTACGATTAGAGGATGGGGTTAAGCCAACCTATACTTAACCAATCCGACTCGATAATTTGATGGGATTAAGATAATCTATGCTTAATCGATCTAGCAAGATAATCCGATAGGATTAAGGTAAGCTAGTACTTGACCAATTTGACTTGATACGGTTAAGTCATGAGCCTCTGGGTACACTTAACCAACTTGTGGGACTAAGTCTTGAACTTAAATACTTAGCCAATCTTTGACGTGATTCGTGGGCGGGTTAAGTCATGGACTTGAATGATAACACTTGACCCAATAGACAAACCCTAGCTAGAAGAACTAGGTAGAAAACCGTGGTTAATCAAGGATAACGGGAAAGGAAGCTAAGTGGTAAACCTTAGTTAAGGGTAACTAAGTAATAATTCTTAGCTAAGGACATAGGACTAATTCTCAAAACGATGAGTAACCTGATACGGTAGGTCATCGCTTAGTATACGAGGGGAAGCAAGTTATCTGACTTGGATAAAAGCTCCAGCGCACTGGGTGCCGAAGTGGAAGCTTCGGGGGACGTGAGGATATTCTTGGGATCCCTCTGTGGGCTGCCAGGTAATTATACTAGGCCCATGAGAGGTTAAGGTCTGCGTTAGAAGGACCAAGAGTATGCCTTGGTTGCTATGCGAACAACCTAAAGACTGGGATGGATTAGCGTGGAGTCGACGATTCTTGTTTTTGCCATGGATAGCACATCGCCGACTACCTACCATCTTTAGTCAATCGTGTACGTGCGGAAAGGCAGGGAACCCCCAATAGACCATGTGCTTGCTATCGAGTCATGGGTGAGGTTGGCCCGTAGGAAAGTGGGCTATAGTGGGGTCGGGGAGTGGTTCTTATACATGATTTTTCTTGGATTGCCTTTCAGTAGTTGAGGGAGGGGTCACGTGGGACCATAGCCACGGGTACAAAAGCAGACCTTGATATCTGCATCGACAGACGATTTAAAGCTCCCGACCGAGTTCCGTATTTCTTGATTTGCCCTGGCACGGAACTCGGATGGCACATTGGGGGAACATGTGCATCTATACATGGAAAACGATTCACGATACATAAGTGGGATCAAGGGCGCGGTTGACGGGTGGCGTAATCCCTAGTGGTCCTGGGTGGCCAAAACCCAAACCGAGACACGGAAACGTTCATTAGGTAGCATAATCCCTAGCGGTCCTAGGTGGCATAAATCCTAAGTGGACGCGCGATAGTTCATGGTAAGGAAACACAACTAGATCAAGGGTTGCAGTCCAAAACAACTTCAAGGATAAACCGTTTACATGGGAAAGCCCGTACAGCCTACGGCAAAGGACTGAACTTATACATGGAAAGAAACATATGAGTTGAGTAACCTATATATGCGGCATATTAGGTTGACATGGACCATTACACGACTTTTGAGTAAGGGTCATTCACGGATAACACGTAATACAGTTGGGGTACTAGTACGGTAGGTGCAGAGCGGATATACAGGATAGATGCCATGGGACGTTATACGCGATAGATATCTTGGGATATTATACTTGATAGAAACCTGACAATGTGATACCTTGTTTTATCTTGACACCGTAGTTTATCACGACACCCTAGTTTATCTGAGTTCAGTAGTTCATCCTGTTATTTTGATTTAGCTTATCTATCTTGTTATCATGCTTATGTTCATCTCAGTTTCTCATGTCAGTTAACTTTACTAGTTTTTATACTAATAGTAGATAGGGCTTACTCAGTCTTTTTGACTGACCCGTTTTGTTTCGCCTCTTTTCTTCCGTTCCCCCCCCCCAGGTTATAGGGAGGAAACACTGCTGTTTAGTTCGGACTTCTTCTGCTTGAAGGTCATCATGGATGGCTTGGACTTTTCCTGGCTATGGCTACTTTACTGTTTTTATTTGGGGAATAATTTATGAAAAAGTCTTTATGCTTCTTTACTATTGCAAGACAGGTTTTGATGTACTCTGATGTAAAAGGCTTTAGACCTTATGTATTCATGTTTATGAAAGTTCGATTTTACTTCCGCTATTTTATATGTTCTGTCTTGTGATATTTCTGTGCATGTTTACCAATAATGCCCCTCTAAAGCTAGTGCATTCCTTTGCGAGTGACCCTAGCGGAGGCGGGGTGTTACATTTATAAAATAAACGTGTTTAAATTAGTTGAATTGTTGAATATCTTGTGAGTTGGTTGCTGTTAATGGTCGTTATTTATTATTATCAGATAAATAAAACTGAATGATATGATTTAAGATAACCATTTGAATACAGGAAAGAACAGGTTGGAGGGATCCTACGGGATTGCTCAAATATATTATTTATTTTCATATTATCATATATGAACTGATCTGTTGGGGTGATTGATTTGAATATTGAATATGGACTGAATATTCAACATCTGTTTGGTTTAAACCAATGGGCAATATTGGTTGAGTAATTGGCAGCGTATGGCCTATAAAATCAATCGTTTTATAAATATTGATTGTTGACATCAAAAGTTGGTTACTAGTGACGACCAACCCCCAATCGCGTGATCAACACACGGATAAAGATTAAAAATGCAATAAAAAGTTAAAAGAGCGGGGAGCACACATAGAATTTTTATAGTGGTTCGGCAAAGACGATGCCTACGTCCACTTTATATATTATTTCTCTTTTTTGATTAAAAGTACAATGCTTTTTCTGTTTGAAGAAGAGAAAGAAAATGGCTGTCTTCCCTTCTTCTTTTTGAGAGAGATTGGAGTTATGAAGAAGCATAGAGATGAAAAGCTCGGAGAAAGCCATCTGGCTAAAAGTCCCCAAAGTCTTTTTTTCTCTCTTTAAGCTTAGGGGTATTTATAGGTGGAGAATGCAGCTTGGGTTGTTGCGGTATGGTCCAGCCATTCCGGGATAGCCTGGACACGTGGAATCCATCTATTGGCTTGAATTGCGGCTGAAGGACTGATTCCACTGTTCATAAATAGTATCCTCGGAAGTTGGGGCTGACATGGCATCCACGGAGAGGTTTATTAAAAGTAGAGCTTTGTCTGTATATGGTTTGACCGCCTTTATTGCCTTGAAAGTCGGGATATTAGGTGGACTAGCTCTGCAGATATCTTCCTCGCTGGCCCGATATAATCGGTCGACGAGTTCTTTTTGGAAGTGAGAAACTAAATTGTCCCGGTGAGCGATTCTTCTGGGAATGCACAGTCAATCTGACTGAGTTGGATTTGGGCCGATGTGCCATTTCTCTAGGTTGCGCCCCTGCTGGGCCTCCTGAAGCGCAACTTGTATCTGATTGTGCGTTTGGGCTTTGGCCCTGTTCGTTGAGACTCTTGCCAAAAAGAGGGTTAACACTTTGCCCCTCAGAATGCATCTTCATCGACAGAGGGAGGTGTGTTCTGAAATCCGAACCGAAGCATAAACGCTCGAACTACTATGGTCGCACCGGACCATATTGAGGCCAGAAAACTGACGGTCGGATGTTGTATTAAGGCCGGAAACCCGACGACCATGCCAGGTTGTATTAAGGCCAGAAAACCTACAATCATCGGGAACCGTATTAAGGCCGAGATGATGATTGCCATTTGTACGAGAGTTGGTTCCTGCAAATACAAAACAAACCATCCTCGTTTTAGAGGAGGATGATGGATCGAGCATTATATTCCACTTGGCTTTAGAGGGTGGCGAGCATCAACCATACTTGGCTTTGTGGCGAGCATAAACCATGCTCGGCTTAGGGGTGAGCATAAACAATGCTCGGCTTAGTGGCGAACGCTAATCTGGCTCGGCTTGGAGAGGACGAGTATTAACCATACTCGGCTTAGGGGGGAGCATAAACCATGCTCGGCTTAGGTAAAGTGTTTCTTATGCTTGACTCATGCTAGGTTAGTTAGTTTAGCGAGCTATGCATGCTCGTGGTGTAAAGAAAAGAGAGTGTAGTCCACACTCATGTTTAGAAAATGTAACCTCACTCACTTGATGGAGTAGGTGTTTGAAATGGTGGTGGGCTTTCGCGCTGACCACACAGAACAGGGGGGCGAGCATTATCCATGCTCGGCTTAGATATTTCACAACACGATCTACTTTTACAAAAAGTGAAATTCATAACTGCTAAGCAATTATTACAAAGAAAAGAAATTCTACGGGGACGGCGATTGATTACAGAGCATTCTTAGGAGCTAAATCCTATGTGCATATCAAAGCGTCCTTGTTATTAAAAGAAATACATCAAAAGAAAAGATAAAAAATCTAATTAATGATAATGCCGCGAGTGCTAGTCTCACAGTCCTTTCCGTTTCTAGGAGCTCGCGGACAGCCTAAGGAGCTTGAGCAGAAGGTCGCGGCGGCATGGCCGGGGCGCGATCTTTTACATATTCAGCGAGTTCCCCTTTTATGACTCGTCCTTTGATGAGATCGCGTAGATGTCGGCAATCATTTGTATTATGTCCAGCTATGTTGTGGAATATACAATGCTTGCCAGAATCGAGTTCCATCTGGGTCGATTCTCGTCGAGGTGGCCTTGGAGTGGGCAAGGACTCGCGTATATTGAGGTAGATATCGAGCAAAGAAGAATTGAGCTCGGCATATCGATCATATTTGTTTTCATTTCAAGGTCGCACATTGCGTTTATTCTTTTCCGAGGCCTTTCCTCTTCCTTTATCCTGGCCATTGCCGTTGAGTGGACCTTGTTGTTTGGACACTAAAACTTCAAGGCTCTCCATTTCAAGGCTAGCATCCTCTTGTCGGAGGAATCTCTAGGCCTCGGAGTAAAAATCATATATATCTTTGGGGGGATCTCTGGTTAAGGAGTTTGAGAATTCTGATCTCTTCTGAACTCCCGCGATGGATGTCATCAGCACCATCGATGGCTCGGGCTGATCGACAGATGCTACAGCTGCGTTGAATCTTTCGAGGAAGGATCTTAGCGTCTCTCCGGATCGCTGCTTGATGGTAGATAAAAACATGACACTTTTCGGTCGAGAGATATGAACCCGAAACGGTTCGATGAAATGGGTGACCAAAGTATTCCAACTGCTGATCGACTCCGTTGTTAGCTGCCGAAACCACATACCGGCAATATCAGTGAGAAAGATAGGAAAGCACTTAGCCATGAAGCTAGTCGATGCACCAAGTACTTCCATATGTCGCATGTATCGCATGAGGTGAATGGTCGGGTCAGTGCGACCGTTGTATGACTCGATGGCTGGGAACCTGAAGTCCGGAGGATTTCGAGAATTTCTGATTTCTCTAGTGAAGGGGCTGCGATTGACATTGTCTATGTCTTGCTGCGAAGAATTGCCCCGAGTGAAGCGTCGGACGATGCTTGCAAGCTGGCTCCTATCTCCGAGGAGTCGTTTCCATGAACTTAGTTCTTCCTCCTGAGAAGGTTCCGAGTGAGGATCCGGCAAAAGCATGCTCGGAAGGGTGGCCGTTGGCTGGGCTTGACCTCCGAGAATTGAGTAAAGGTGTGAGGGAAGGTAAGATCTGGCGGGTGGTTCTGGGCAGAATGGCCCCTCTCGAACCTGATGAGTTGTGGCTTGATCCATGCCCGTCGCAAAGGGTCTAGGCTGATCCAGCGTAGCATGTGATGTTCGAAGGCCAGGGTTGCCCCCGCTTGAAGCGAGGTTAGGAGGGTCTATGGTAGCGTTTTCTTCTGCTACGGTGAGGGCCGGTATTGCAAGGTGGCTTCCCTGGTTCGAAGGGAAGGTTACTCCGGCTCTTCGTTGAAGAGGGTGAGTGGTTAGACTGGTCTGTGGTAAGATCCCGGGTTGTAATGGGAATGGCATTGATTCAGAGGGACCCGGTGGTAGCTCGACCGATTCGACAGGTCGAGATGTTCCAAAGAGCGGAGGCATACTTGCCAGACGACCTAGATCTTGATCTTCCGTCTCCTGATGTTCTGTGGCCACAACCGTGCTGGTCGCTGGAAGCGATACTCCTGGCTGGGCTTGATTGGTTGGTGGGGCTAAACCAGGATGAAATAAAGGTGTAGCCCGATCGGTGGCCTGATTTTGAGTAAGCTGAGGGTCAGCTGTTGTCCCAATCTCTACCTGTGGAGGAATTGATGTTGAAGCGTTCAACCCTGTTTCCAATCGACCGAGAAGGTGATCCATCAACTGCTGCTGTCATTCGAGGACTATACCCTGAGATGTCATACGGTCTCTGAGTTCGACCATGATTTTATCCATGTCGTCCCGAGTAAGGAATCGAGACATGTCGTCATGAGAGGAAACTTTGTGGCTTACTTCTGCAGCATCGGTATTGGCTGCATCGACGTTTGCGGGACGAGAGGATGTTGCATCTTTCTTTCGTTTGTTTGCCATGACTTGAGATAAGCAGGAGTTCGATGGCGATGTAGGTGCGCTGCCCCTTCCTGGCGAGCCAAAGTGTTAACGTCAAAAGTTGGTTACTAGTGACGATCAACCCCCAATCGCGTGATCAACACACGGATAAAGATTAAAAATGCAATAAAAAGTAAAAGAGCGGGGAGCACACACAGAATTTTTATAGTGGTTCGGCAAAGACGATGCCTACGTCCACTTTATATATTATTTCTCTTTTTTGATTACAAGTACAATGCTTTTTCTGTTTGAAGAAGAGAAAGAAAATGGTTGTCTTCCCTTCTTCTTTTTGAGAGAGATTGGAGTTATGAAGAAGCATAGAGATGAAAAGCTTGAAGAAAGCCGTCTGGCTAAAAGTCCCCAAAAGTCTTTTTTTTTTCTTTAAGCTTAGGGGTATTTATAGGTGGAGAATGCATCTTGGGTTGTTGCGGTATGGTCCGGCCATTCCGGGAAAGCCTGGACACGTGGAATCCATCTATTGGCTTGAATTGTGGCTGAAGGACTGATTCCACTGTTCATAAATAGTATCCTCGGAAGTTGTGGCTAACATGGCATCCACGGAGAGGTTTATTAAAAGTAGAGCTTTGTCCGTATATGGTTTGACCGCCTTTATTGCCTTGAAAGTAGGGATATTATGTGGACTAGCTCTGCAGATATCTTCCTCGCTGGCCCGATATAATCGGTCGACGAGTTCTTTTTGGAAGCGAGAAACTCGGTCATCCTGGTGAGCAATTCTTCCGGGAATGCATAGTCAATCTGACTGAATTGGATTTGGGCCGATGTGCCATTGCTCTAGGTTGCGCCCCTGCTGGGCCTCCTGAAGCGCGACTTGTATCTGATTGTGCGTTTGGGCTTTGGCCCTGTTCGTTGAGACTCTTGCCAAAAAGAGGGTTAACATTGATTTACCGTCAGTTGCATCGATAGAACTGAAGTTATAAAATTTATTTTTATAACCGGAAATAGGTATTTAAATATATATATTATTTTGAATAAAAGTTATTAAAGAGAAATAAATAAATATTTTATTTATTTAAGACTTTGATTTATTATTAATTGATTTTATAAAGCCAATTCTGATATTAATCAGATTTATAAGTACGAGAATAAGAAATAAATCGAATGGTTAAGCTTGGATAAATTGTTTTGTTAAGAAACAATTAAATGGAATTATTTAATTTAATTATATTATTAATTAATTTAAAGTGAGAACTAATTGGAATCGATTAAAGAGATAATCGAGTTTTAACTTGACAAAATTGACCGTTTTAACTGGAATCGACTATTAAATTAGTTTGTTTCTAATTTACGCAATAAAATAGTTTAAAGAATATTGTTTTAACTTTAATAAGAATTTTATGAAGGAAAATTACTATTTATTTAGTTAATAAAGAAATTAACTACTGAAGTAGTTAATGATTGAAATAAATAATTATTTTTAATAATAATATATTAGAAAATTACTTTTTTTGGAAATTCATCTAAAGAGTAATCGGAATTGAAAAGAAACCTAATGGAATGGTGAAAAGGAGTTTATGAACGAGTTTTACATCTAAACCCGAAATTGTTATAACGAAGTTATAAAAGGAATTCCAAGCTAATATAATAGCTTGAAATAAATGTTACTTGATCATTTGAAATAAGTGAAAGGAGATTAAGAGGAAAAGGGTTTATATTAAACCAGAGTTATATAAATGAGATTTAAAGTGTAAAAGCGTTAATTTTAAATTTATGTTACTTAAAAATGAGATTAAGTAAAAAGGGGGATTTGAAAAAAAAAATTCCAAAGCGGGGAATGGTTGAATGGATTTGAAAGGAGATTGGTAAAAGTGAATTTGGGTAAAGAAGTGGGTACTCATAGGGTTGTGTAACCAAATCCGATTTATAATGGAATTTGTTTTGAGAATGGATTGGGATATTAGTTTTTGGATTACAACTTATATTTATCTGAGGATAAGAACGTTATTGATCAAGGTCTGAGAGGTAATTAAAATACCCCAACTTGAACAACATCAGGATTATCTGAAGATGATATTAGTTGGTAATCGTAAAAGAGGTTAGTGATAATTTATTATTTCTATCAGTGAAATAATAGTGCTATATTTGGTGAGAATTTGGAAAATATATAACGAGAAATCTGAAGTAAAGAAAATTAGTAAGAAGGGAATTATATAAGGAAAATTCCAAAGTAGAAGAAAAACAAAAAGGGGTTGCGTGAAAATATAACGATATCTCGGGTTAGGAAGGAAATGTAAAGTTGAGTTTTATTTTATATAAATAAATATTAGTTATTGTTTCAAGAATAGAATAAAAGATATTACGTAACATTGGTTACAAATAATAAGTTAAGTGGATTTCCCAAGTTTAAATAATAAAGAATGATGTAACAAATGTTTTGAAAGGAGAATTAAGTGGAAATTGAATATGGTTATAAGTTATTAAGTGATATAATGAATTGGTTTTGAGAATGTTAGTATATTAAATAAGAATTCAATTATCGTATTTTTAAATATTAAAAGAGTTAGAAGTTTTAATTAAGCAGAAGTGAACTAGTTTGTTTTAATTAAAAGGGTCAAGTGATGCCGAATACTGAACCAGTGAACTCATTGGTTTTTCATGATTGAATCACTGTATATTTTGATAATTAAATCACCGACTATCAGATCTGTCCAATACGATTGTTGGTACGGAAAGACCAGGATCGAATTTATTCGAAAACCATTCCGACCAACAAATACGTGAAGATATCAGAAGATGATCGAGATGGAGCATTGAAGACCGTGGATTTTCATAAATGGAAGAACCACTAATATTCTCTGCTTGGCAAGCAGAGATAAGTTGTGATTCTATCGTGGTTGGAATCTACGTGCTGCCAGGACTTCTCGCTACTGATCCATGGGGTGATTCCTATATTGGATGCAGTAGGAGAATACCTTCGGTTCATCCTGTTCCTGGATGACTCGTATGGACGGATATCTGACAGAGTATTTCCAAAGGGATCACGTACGTTGGTTTCTTTAAACGTATCATAGTTGGTGGCGGAGAATTTCCGTTCTCTTAGCTTCCAATTAGAGTATTTTTGTGGACGTCGATTAGTGATATCTGGCGAATCTGACGATGTGGCATTCAAAGTGAATGATGACCAGGTGTTCAAAAGTTAATCTAAACCTCAAGCCTCACCAACCGGGAAATGACAAAAATCGGGCAGGCAACATGGCTATGTGGGTCGCTCCCATTAGGGTGTATAATCACCTATATAGAGAAATTCCTTTTGCTTCTTTAATCTATTTCGATGCTGTCCCTTTTCGGGAAATGGTGGGTCGCACCCAACCGTTGGTGATATACATTTGATACACTCAAACGAAATGAGTGGTCAGTCATGTATGGGCCGGGTTGCATGACGTTCTTGTTGAACCCAGTTTATTCGCCTCTAGAGATACACTATCGGCAGGTGGTTCCATACCTTGTCATAGTCGGAATCCAATCTCCAATAATAGCCCGCGGTTTTGATTGTATACTATATATGTGGAGCATGAGATGGAAGCGTTCCGCTAGGTTGATATCTACTTGTATTTAGACACTATTATAATATTAGAAAAGATATTGATTTCAAAAACGTTTTGGGTTATCGTAAGATAAAAACCGTTATTGATTTCAAAAACGTTTTGGGTTATCGTAAGATAAAAACCGTCCGTATTTATGTGTTGATTTGGTCTTACGATTATCCTTTTCTTTCGAAAGGATTTTTAACTTTAAAATCAAGTTGGATGATCCCCCTTAATACTGTGCGAGTTTTTCTCACTCTGGTTCACCAGACTGACCCGGTGTTTTGTAAATGCTCGGGTTAGACCAGGGTGTACAGGTCCAGGTTATCGAATGCTGCGAAGTCAAGAGACAAGCTGGAGGTGTTCAGACGTGTGAGAGGTTATGGTGTGTATTCCACTGTGCATTATGTATGAGGACAGGTTATTATAACTATCCAGATGTGTGATGTACTCTGATATTGTAAGTATTTTTAAAAGCTCTCAGTAAAGATTTATTTCTGTATTATATTTTGTTCCGCTGCAATGTGAGACTATGTGTTGTGTTGTTTCTTCTCTTCTTCTATTCTAATATTTCTTTCTTACTTATCTCACCCTCTAAATTCTTTCTAATAACTATCCAGTGTTTTCGGTGTTTGAAAGGTCGACATAAGATACAGAAAGGTATTTATGTTGATTTTCGGGGCTAAAAACCGTTAGGTCGTTACATTGAGTTAAGATCGAGCTTGGCCGAGGAGTTTTGGATATAGCAGTTCCCACACGTACACAGTATAGCGATGGTAGTTTAGTGTGAAACATGGCGTAGTGTTACATAAATCCGTGTGTCGTTCCGGCGTAGGATGAGAGTTGCATACACTTCTGTGGCATTACGATGGAGACCGTGCGAGGAGGGTACCATAGGAAGTACCTTGATATTGGGGGTAGCTACATATACTATGTTAGATTAATCTACTAGGAGGGAGATGGGTACGACGTGTGAGTAAAGCCTTGAGTTCTAACCCGAAATAACCTAATAAATAAGAAAATGTAACTGAACGATATATGTTGGGTTATTTCAGAATGTGTAATTTAGGTCCAATCACCAGAACTTGTGTTTTGACCCCCTCCTCATAACATACCTGCAAGTTAGGCTTTTTGCAGAGATATGATAACTATGGATACTGGCTAGACAGTATTATTACTTCGGTAAGGATATATTTGATTATATTATATTTTATTCCATTCCGTTATGAGATGTTTTCTGAGCTATGATATATTTTATATCTCTGCCTTTTCTGTAGGATACCATACAAGCCAATTCGAGTTTCGATATATTGAAATTTTGAAAAAAAATCTATTTGTCAAAATTTGGGTTATTACAAAATCAAAGCGGTACATTTGAGAAAGTCCAGATCCAAGCTGAAAGAGAAAGTCCTAATCACCGAGGAGTGCTACCACTCTAAGGACCTAAGGGGGCAAAAAGGAAGAGAAAGAAGCAAAAAAAATAGGTCAAACGTAAAGCCTGGCGAGTTCCTGTGATTTTCAATATATGCATAAAATAGAGGTATTAAGACAAATAAATAAGACCAGAAGAGAAAGTACAGTAGCATATAAGACAATAAGTAAACAAGATAAAAAGGAACAACAGGATAAAACAGTGACCGAGTAAAGCTTCTCATTTGTATCTCTAAAACAAGTTCTCTGCACTAATACTAGTATAAGAGGATTAGGCGTTAGCCTAATTACACAATAGGAACAGGATTAGGTGTTAACCTAATTAGATAACTGAAACATCAGGATTACAGTAGGATTAGGCGTTACCCTAATTACATAACAGGATTAGGTGTTACTCTAATTACTACCCATGCGATCTGCTCCCTAATATGTAAATACCCTGTGTCAGCCCCGACAGTTGGGTTTATCACTCCCTAACCCAACAACTTATAGAACACAGACCTATTTACTAGTGTTACAGCATCTTAGTTTCCCTAATCGGGTCCATGCACGCTCATGAACCAGCCGGAACGCGCCCGTACTCACCTTCCTCGTTTGAACCTCTTACTATCCAGTTCAGTAAAGCATGCCCTGGCTACTACCTAGTGTAAGGCCCTCTAACAAAACACCAACAGGGATAATAACTGATATGGGTTCCACACAACAAGATTGACACAAGCCAAACCCTCTAAGCTTGTGCCCCCAAGTAACTAGGATTTATGAGTCCCCAAAACCCGATACGACGGCAAAACGAGGGACCTCTTAGCGTATTAATAATCAGGTTTAACTTAGATGGTTTAAGTTCATTAATATGCATGGTTGTAATATTACATTTTTATGTAAATGTTATTATGTGTACAACCCTTTCCCCAAAACAAGCACCTGCCCAGATGTACACGTATAATATAGTAATTCAATTTACTAACCTACATCAGGTACCTACATTTCATGACATGTTCTTTACTTAATGTCTGTATCAAGTCAAATCTAAAATGTTTACACATATGCATATTATTCCTTTCAAGTATATTCCCAAATTACAGCATGTATAGGTGCATGCATATTATATTCCCAAATCACAGCAAGTATGCATATTATCCTTTTTATCATATTTCCAAATTACAGCAAGTATGCATATTATCCCTTTTTGATTTATTCCCAAATTACTATCAAAAGTCCTCAATTTATTATATGCCCCCAATTTCTCCTTTTAATGTCAATTCTTATTATCGTAATTTCAATTATACTCAGTCTTAAATCAGAAATAGTGTGTGTAGGTCTTGAATTATCTCTGTAGATCTTAAAAAAGGGTGTATGCAGATCTTGAGTTATCTCTTTAGATCTAGGCTTCAGCAACATCTCCCTGTTTCATATATTTACTTAGAATAGATTCATGGAGGAAGAGGGATGAAGAATAATTGTGTGTACTAAAATAGGAGAGAGCCTCCTATTTATAGATTTACAAACCTATTTCTTAACGTTTAATCTTAGGGTTTAAAATCTAGCCATACAACTCATCTAACGAACCTAGTATACAAAACAGTCCAGAAATAAAACTCAAAATCGGGCCTACATGTTGGTCGGTCGACCCACCGACATACTGGGTCGTCTCGGTGCTTGCTCGGGTCGTCCCATAACCGCTATTTTTTTTGCATTGTCTTCAGTTTGAATTATTTCAAATATATTTATATATAACCTCCTTATATATATACACAAGCTTCTAAGGTTCATAACTTCTTCATACATTATCTGTTTTACGCAAACTTGGGGTTCATTTGAACCAGAATTCCGAGACGAACGCAACAATAAAGTTGGTTTTACTAAATTCTGAATATTTAATTATATTATATTTATTTATTGTCTTTACTGTATGGCTATAGTGTATTAAATTTTTGGGTGTTACATTCTCCCCTACTTAAAAGATTTTGTCCTTGAAATCTCAAAGTTAAGAAGAATGTTCTATTTTAACAACCACCTACAACCATTTAGTCGTCCATCAACCACTGGCATCCATTGTCTTTAAGAATTTCTAATGCTTGTATGAACATATGTAAAAAGTGTTGTATGTGCATGTCCCTATACTAATGTGAAAATCAGGCAGTCGACTGATTCAGTTAACCTCCTTAATACAATATATGTATGTGCCATGTATCCAATATGTATGCAAAAGATCCTAGCATAACATATGAGTTCTATATGTGTGCACAATTATTCACCAATATGCAACATCCATATGATGATTTAATCATTTTCATCCATTGAAAATTAAAATGCGCACACATCCGTATGCAATATGTAAGTGCTTTAGTCGATCTAGTGCCTAGTATGTGTATATGCATCACGAGAAACCACTAGCAAACACTTTCATCCACTTGTATCCACTTGAATCCATTAATAATTACATGTCTCAAACATATGTTTCCAACCATTGGATTTCTACCTAAGGATCGAAGGTTCGAACGATAGGATAACATACTCGAATGATAGAAGCAAATGCAAATTAAAAGCTCGGAAGAGAAATTAAGAACATACTCTCAAAAAGAAAAGGGTAGGAAGCGCGAATCTTGTCTTCGGGTTCCCACGTTGCGTATTAGTGGTCTTCTCCCCCAATGTATCTTCACCAATCTGATTTCTTTGTTGCGTAGTTTCTTAACCTCTGATCCAAGAATATGAGTAGGAAGTCTTATCACCGATGCTTCCTTCTCAATCTCCACATCTTCAAGTGTGCTCGGCTCCACTACCTCTGTTGTATCATGTAAACAATTCCTCAAATAGGAAACATGGAACACGTTGTGTATGCCCACCAATCTATTTAGTAGTCTAACCCTATAGGCCATTTGACCTATCCTCTCCACTATAGGGAATGGCCTTACGATCTCAGCGCTAACTTCCCTACTGAGCCAAAGTGAACTACATTCCTCAGCGGTGATACTTTGATGAAGACTATATCTCATACTTCGAATTCCAAATAGGTCCTCCTCTTATTGGCATATGACTTTTGCCTGCCCTGAGCTGTCCTCATCTATCGTCGAATAAGATCAATCTTCTCAGAAGTCTCTCGAATCATCTCAGGTCCAAGTAGAAGTCCGTCCATAGACTCACACCAACAAGTCAGCGATCTACAAGGTCATCCGTAAAGCACTTTGAAGGGTTTCATGCCTATGCTTGACTGATAACTATTGTTGAGGCAAACTCAGCCAATGGGAGATGCTCCTTCCAAGTCCCTCTGAAATCTAGGATACACAGTCTCAAGAGATCCTCAAGATCCCTATTCACCCTCTCAATCTATCCATCGATCTGAGGGTGGTATGTTGTACTCAAACATAGTTATGTACCTAGTGCCTCTTGTAAGCTCTTCCAAAACTCACTAATGAGCATGGGGTCACGGTCACTTACTATACTGGAAGATACCCTATGAAGTCGGACTATCTCTCGAAGGTATACCGATGCTAGCCAAGTTGTCGTCCTCTTACTCTTGACATGAATAAAGTAGGCGCTCTGCGTAAGTCTGTTTACTATCACCCAAATACTGGGTTGCCCTTCCTCAATCTACGCAGTCCGTTAATGAAGTCCATAGAGGCGCTCTCCCACTTCCATTATGGGACATCCAAGGGCTGCAGTAATTCGCCAGGTTTCCTTTGTTCAACCTTTACTTGCTGGCAAGTCAAACATCGGACCACAAATTCTTCCATGTCCTTCTTTATACTAGTCCAGAATAAAATTCTCTTCATATCTTGATACATCCTGTCGCCGCTCGGATGGATAGTCATCCGAGAATGATGAGCCTCCTCAAGGACTGTCCTCAACAAATCTCTATGTCCAGGAACACAAAGTCTTCCATCCGTCGTAGCCACCCTTTATCATTCACAGAGTATCTACTTAGGTGACTAGAAGTCTCTCCTCTACCAAACCTATCCAAGATGCCTGCTATCTGCGGGTCCTCTTGCTGTATGGATCTAATACGCTCCATGAGAGTAAGTTGTACTATCATTTATGCTAACAAATTAGGTGTGAAATCCGTAGATGGCCCAAAATCGAAGATCGATAAAATATCTAAGCTCCACCATTCTATGGATAGAGGACCCAAGGTCATCCTTTTCCTACTCAATGCGTCCGCCACTACATTACCCTTGCTCGGGGTATAAGCTATCTCAAAGTCATATGACGCTAGGACTCCATCCATCGTTGCTGCCCAGGTTGAGATCTTTCTCTGAGAACAAATATTTGAGTGACTTATGATCTGTGTATAGCTCAAATCTCTCTCCAATTGGATAATGTCGCCAAGACTTCAGCGCAAAAACTATAGCAACTAACTCTAGGTCATGGGTAGGGTAGTTCTTCTCATGAACTCTCAACTGTCTGCTACCGTAGCATACTAACCTACCCTCTTTCATCAGTACGACACCAAGTCCTGTACCACAAGCATCTGCGTATATTGTGAACATCTTGCTTCAATCGGGGAGAATCGGAACTAGGACTGATGCCAAAACCCGCTTCAACCTCTAAAAAGCATCCTCGCAATCAACGCTCCAAGAAAAATCCAAGTTCTTCATCATTCAGGTGAGTGGGGCTGATATCCTTGCAAAGTCCTTGACAAACTTTCTATAATAGCCCGCCAACCCTACAAAACTTCTCACCTCCGTCACATTCTTTTGGATCCCTCCAATCTTGAAATGTAACGACTTTAGCGGGGTCCACCACTATCCCATCACTGGAGACTACATACCCTAGGAACCATACTTCCTTTCTCCAAAAGTGATACTTAGAAACTTTTGCGTTAAGCTAATGTAATATGAGAGTGCGTAGAACCTCTCCAAAGTGTATGGCATGTTCCTCATCATTATTAGAGAAGATCAGAATATCATCCACGAAGACCACCACAAACTTATTCAGAAACTCTCTAAACACCCTACTTATCAAGTCCAAAAAATATGTGGGTTCACTGATCAACCCAAAAGGCATGACCAACCACTCAAAGAAACCGTATGGAGTTCTGAAAAAAGTCTTATCAATATTATCCTCTTCCACCCTCAACTAATGAAATCCGACGGCCAAATCCACCTACAAGAAAACGGATTCACCTACTAGCTGATCAAACAAGTCGTCAATCATTGACAGTGGGTGCCTATTCTTCTTGGTAAGCTTATTCAGCTCTCTGTAGTCCATGCATAGACGAAGTGAGCCATCTGCCTTAGTTGCAAAGATGACTGGAGCTTCCCACTTTGATATCTTCGTCTAATGAATCCTTTCTCAAATAACTCCCCTATTTGCTTGTTGAACTCCTTGCTCTCTAGGAGCCATATGGCGCATTGGTAAAGCGACTGGATTTGCATTCTCTACTAAGTAAATCCGGAATCTTTCTCATGCCTGAGAGGTAATCTCGTAACCTCATCAAACACGTCTGGATAATCTATGACTATGGGTACTGATCGCAAATCGTCAATAGAAATATCAAGAAAATCTAGGAAACTAAACAAAACTGACCCCCGTGGGTCACACAAAATCTCGAGAATTCTTCCTTGGCACATCAGAAGCCTAACCACTCTCCTCTCACAGTCTAGGATGGCACCATACATGGCCAGTTAATCCATTCCTAAAATCAAACCATAGCCCATAAAGCCCAACACGTATGCATCACATTCAAACTCGACGCCCAAAATAGAAATTCTCAAACCCCTACATATCATGGATAAATGAGTCGTATCTCTTACGGGATTTGAGACTATTACAGGATCAGAGATTATACTAGTATTAAGGTGCAGACTATCTACTACAGAACTGGATATAAATAAATGAGACGCACCAAAATTAAAGAGGGTTCTAACTAGATAGTGAAAAAAGGAAATCAAACCTTCAACAGTGACTTTCCAATCTCGATTAGGTTCACTAGCCTCAAGAGCATGCACTTGTCCAGAATATCCTCCCCCTTGTCCTTGCTTGCTAGAGCATTGCTTGGTGAAGTGTCCCACTTGACCACAATTAAAACAGGCATTCTTTGACTTTCTACAGTCCTTCACAAAGTGACCCAAAGCTCCACAACCATGACACTTTACATCTTTCTTGATCTGACCCTTGTCAGGCTTCCCTCATTTCTTTTGCGAACCCTTTTTGGGACACCACTTCTTTTTCTCTCCTTTAGCCTGTGTCTCTCCAGCCTTGTTGTCATTCTTCTCATCTTTGCCATCTTCGTGCATTAGAGCCATGTCAACCATCCTCTCAAATGTCATCCCCATCAGTATATAAGATAATGCTAGTCCTAGGAGAGGTTGATTCAACCCTCTTGTAAACCTAAGAGCCTTCTTATGGGGTGTATTAACCAAGTCCAGACCAAATCTCGTCGGCTGATTAAACTTGTTGACATATTCCTTAACAGATATGTCCCCTTGATTAAAAGCCAAAAATCTCTCCATCTGTAATCCTTCTTCTACCTGAGATAAAAACTTCATCTCAAATCTTCGTCTGAAATCATCCCAAGTTGCTACTGGTTGTCTTGCCTGTGTCACCTCCCACTAGTACGAAGCTTCGTCTTTCAGTTGCCATGAGGCCAACTGTATCTTCCTCCTATCATCAAGCTTGAAAAAACCAAACACATTCTTCGTTTCTCTAAGCTAATTGCGTGTATCAACAAAGCTCTCGGTACCACGGAACAAATTTCCTCCTATAGCGCACAAGTCCTTTCAAAGCTTAGAAAAGTTATCTACACATGGAGGTGGAGCTACTTCGGTTGCAGTTGGGGTCGGGTATCTCCTTGAACTCCAGCAGATTCGTAGCCTCAAGATACCTACGGAACCATGTCGTAGTGGAATGCACTCAGGAAGATTGGGTGTCCTAGACATGCTGAAAAGAGAAGAAACAAAGATTCAACAAGAGATCGAGAGAATATTGAATATGGCTTGAGGGGATATGTTTTTCAAAATTAGGTTTTTATTTGAAAATACTTTGCTTTTGAAAATAATATTTCAAAACTCTTCTCTGATCTTGTAACCTTCAGATCTGATACCGAATGTGACACCCCACATCCATTAATGTCACTCATAAGAGAACACATTAAGTTTTGTGAAGCGCAATAGGTAAAAAATAACATAAACTCACAAGACGGATATAAGTAAGCAGCGAAAAATTCAACTTTTAGTTAAAAGTAAAACATCATTTCAAATAAGGTAACATCATCAAACCAGTTACATAAAAAACAAAGAACCTAAAATCTGTTTCATAATGCAAAATATCAATGTGCAAATAATACAAAACCATATCCTCATAGCAGGCCATAATAGAGTAGAAAGAAAATCAAAAGGGTACATCTAAGAAAGTCCAAATCTAAGCTGAAAGAGAAAGTCCTAATCACTAAGGAGTACTACCACTCTGAGGACCTAGGGGGAAAGGAAGAGAAAGAAGCGAAACAAAATAGGTCAGATGCAAAGCCTGACACGTTCCAGTGGTTTTCAGTATATGCATAAAATAGAGGTATTAAGATAAATAAATAAGACTGGAAGAGAAAGTACAGTAGCATATAAGACAACGGGTAAATAAGATAACAAGGAACAACAGGATAAAACAGTAACCGAGTAAATCTTCTCATTTATATCTCGAAAACATGTTCTCGGCACCAATAATAGTATAACAGGATTAGGTGTTAACCTAATTACTCGACAGGAACATAATTAGGTGTTAACCAAATTACATAACAGAAACATCGGGATTACAGTAGGATTAGGTATTACCCTAATTACATAAAAGGATTAGGTGTTACCCAAATTACTACCCTTGCGATCGGCTCCCTAATACGTAAATACCCTGTGCAATCCCCGACAGTACGGTGTATCACTCCCTAACCCAGCAACTTATATAACAAAGACCTATTTACTGTTGTTGCAACATCTTAGTTTCCCTAATCATAATCATGCATGCTCATGACTCCGTCGTAACATGCCCGTACCGACCTTCCTCGTTTGAACCTCTTACCATCTAGTTCAATAAAGTGTGCCCTGGCCCCTACCTAGTGCAAGGTTCTCTAACAAAATACCAGCAAGGATACTGATTAATATGGGTTCCACATAGCAAGATTGACACAAGATAAATCCCCTAAGCTTGTGCCCTCAAGTAACAAGGATTTAAGAGTCCCCAAAACCCAATATGATAGCAGAAGAGGGAACTCTTAGCTTATTAATAATCTGGTTTAACTTAGTAGGTTAAAGTTCATTAATAAGCATGGTTGTAATATTACAATTTTCTATAAATTTTATTATGTGTACAACCCTTTCCCAAAACAAGCACCTGCCTAGATGTACATATATATTATAGTAATTCGGTTTACTAACCTACATTACATGACATATTCTTTACTTAATGTCTGTATTAAGTCAAATCTAACATGTTTACACATATTCATATTATTCCTTCCAAGTATATTCCCAAATTATAGCATGTACAAGTATATGCATATTATATTCCCAAATTACAGCAAGTATGCATATTATCCTTTTTTTATCATATTTCCAAATTACAGCAAGTATGCATATTATCCCTTTTATCATATTCCCAAATTATAGAAAGTATCCTCAATTTATGATATATCCCCAATTTATTCTTTTTCATGTCAACTCTTATTATCCCAGTTTCAACTAAATCGGAAATGGCCTAGGCTCTCGGTGGCCTAGACTTAGCGTTAATAAAAGGAAAAGCAGAAGGAGAACAACAGAATCAAATTAAATGAAAAAATAGGCATATAAACAAGACTGTAAATAAATAAAACAATAGAATATGGATTGGAAAGATAGATAACCGATAAATCAAATGATAGTAAAAAATCATATATTACTGCAATAACTGCATAAATGAATAACAGTAAAATAACAGTATAGAAAACAACTTATAAGTATTGTATGTTCTAGATCTACTTTTATTTACTGTCATAATACTTGCCTAAATATCAGATCTGAAAATAACTTAAACTCACAAGGCTAGGTATTAGGTTCAAAAACAGTTCTTGAAAAAGGTTGTATGCTGAGCTTGAATTATCTCTATAGATCTAGGCTTCAGCAACATCTCCTAATTTCATATATTTAATTAGAATAGAGTCATGGAGGAAGAGCAATGAAGAATAATTGTGTGTATTGAAATGGGAGAGAGCCTTCTATTTATAGATTTGTAAACCTAATTCTTAACCTTTAGATATTAGGGTTTCAAATCTAGCCATACAACTCATCCAACCAACTTAGTATACAAAACAGTCCAGAAACAGAACTCGGAATTGGGCCTGCATGCGGGTGGGTCGACCCGCCGACATACTGGGTCGACCCACGGGTCGACCCACTTTGCCATAGGTCGACCCATAGGTCAACCCAGTGCTTGGTCCAGTCGTCCCACAACAATTACTTTTCTTCGTTGTCTCCAGTTTGTATTATTTTGAATATATTTGTATATTTCCTATATATATATACAAGCATCTAACATTCATAACGTCTTCATATGTTATTTGTTTTACGCAATCTTATGGTTTGTCTGAACCAGAATTCCGAGACGAACGCAAATGTAAAGTCGGTTTTACTAAATTCTAAATATTTAATTATGTTTATTCATTTTATTGTATTTACTGTATGGTTATAGTGTATTAAATTTGGGGTGTTACACTTTAGCTAGTAGAAAAGGATTATATGATTGACTGTACGGGGGTCGAAAAAATGTCGATGTACGATGAAGCAAAAATTTTGGGCTGATTGCAGTTTTTGGAAGCTGTTCGGGGATATTTCCATGGATGTATCGAGTAAACTGCAGTAACAATAAGGTATGCATAAAATTTTAAAATAAATAGAATAAATTGTTTATTTTAATAGCTATTTAAATTAATAAGCATTTAATCGTTAAATAAAAACAAATAATCATAAGTGTTAGGTAGATTCATTCGAGACGACTAGTAGTTGCGAGAAATGAAATTCTAAATTGATATTTGGCAAAGGAAAAATCGAGGTGAGTTAAACTCACTCAGTTAAATTATTGGGAACTATTTTTCAAATAGTTCAATTTAAATTATTGTTTGATGATTGATATAAAGTGGATAGTAGTATATATACAGTATTATATATGTAGTATATATAATATTGGTGGTTGAATATATATATATACGTATGTATGTGTGTGTGTGTGTGTGTATATATATATATATATATATATATATATATATATATATATTAGCAGATGATTTTCCTATGCACCCCAATATATATATATATATTGGATGACCTTCTACACCGCGATATCCTACCTTAAAGAAGGATGGGTATTGTTATTTTTGACAAACATCTGTGGATGCAGGAAAACAAGTTGCAGGGATCCAACTGGATTCCTTAACATTTAGATTATTTGTTTTCATATATATGCTAATACATGTATGAATTATGACTTGTGATAGTTTATGATATGTTTGGACATGTAAGTAATACTGGCCCTTGAATTTGAGTATTTTTGAATAACTTAAATAATAAATTAATTTTGAAATATAAAAGTGTTAAAGGAAATTTTATTTACAAATAGAAATATTTGTTTTGAAACCGAATTTATATATAATAAAATTTAAAGGTAAAGATTTGGATTTAGAAAATAATATGAGAAGTTAATTTTATAAGTGACATTTATAAAGAAGTAAAATTATTTCCATTAGAGAATTTGGAAAAATATAGTTTGAGTGTGAATTCGGAAGAGAAGTGGAATGGGATTTAAAACCGATATTTGAAATAGATTTGAATTTTCCAACTGTAAAGGAAATTATAAATGAGATTATATGAAATAATAGAAAAATAGAATTAAAACTTGAAATTTACAAGTGAAATGTGAATTCAAGTTAACTAAATAAGTCGAGTATAGATTTGTACTTAATATTATTCACGATTGAGGTGAATAAGGGTTTAAAGCAAATGGTGTGCACAAATAGGGGTTTATTAGAAGGAAAGTTAGGAAGAGTTTTTAAAGTACAAATTATAATTAAATTTAAGTCAAACTAACTTGAATAATAATATAGATTATATTAAAGAATTTTATATATAATTTATAGATAATGAATATTAATAGTAAAGAATTATAAATGGCATTAAAATATGAATGTTTTAGAATGGAATGAAGTTTATTAAAATAAAATTTAGATGAATTGTAATAAACCTTTAGAGATTTTTGTAAAAATTATTTATGGAATCAAGACTTTATATAGAATCTAGATTTACAAAGGTTAATGCAAAATTGAGTGGGTTAATGAAACTGTATCGTTATAAGGAAAATCTTGTTCAAGTTTAGGAATAAATAAATGTTTTGCAAATCATATCTTTAATGGAATATTCGATAATGGTTGTAGAAAATGTTTTGTAAATCATATTTGTAAGTAAAATATTGGAAATGATTATAAGTTTGTGATAAATATCCCATTTAAAGTGATAATTGATATTTGAAATTTCTATTCGTTAGAAGTTAAGACATGGAGTTAAGGAAATTAGCGATTGACTGGAGATTAATCGAGTTGAATGGCTTCCTGAGTGTTGATCTGATGTTGATTTCGGCCTGCAGGGTTGATACTTAGGGAATTATTCTCTTAGTAGTTTACGATTAGGGACTGATGGACAAGATGAGAAGTATGTTCTTAAAGTATTTTAAATGAAATGTGTGGCGACCCAAACTTCCCCGTGAAGGAAAGCCCGGATTGCTTCGAGAACACGACAAATCGGAACATAAACAGAAGAACATTTCATTACTTATTACAACAATCCCATCAGAATACACGAATATAACAGAGTATGAATAAATTTTACATAGAAAAATATCAGAGTTTAAAATACATAGCAACGGAAATAAAATGTATAAATACAATGCGTAGCGGAAAATAATACAAAACACAACTAAAAAGAATATACGGATACAGAGCTTTCCGAATATCATTCCAGTTGTAAACCAGGATCCTGTGAATATAAATCTGCAGAGCCAAAACTGCTAGTTGCCCGTGTGGAAAATAGGGGCACCCAGAGTTTAGGTTAAAATAATAAACTCCAGGTCAGTCATGTGACTGGTGTGAGAACAAAAACAGTTATTTAAAACTTTACATTCGAATAAGGTAAATCAAGGGACCATGCCGTATAACACGGAACGGGTTTACCCCCAAGAAAACCAGCGCCTAAAACAAACAGCGCAATGCTAAATAAAGAAGAATGAAGCTATTATAAGACACAGGTCCCATCACACAATGCAACGCAAGCCGGAGGATAGAGTTTTACCTTATAATAGCCAAATATGCTTAGTACATTTTAAAACAAATCTTTTACTATTAATATAAGTGAAGAAACCAACTTCAAATATAAATGTATCAATCCAAGGCAGCATGAGCGCCCCATCCCACTATGTCGCCATATATAGTATACAATCAAAACTGAAAATTTTCGTATTTGGAAATTGGATTTCCATACTGGTGGTTACTGATTCAAAAGATCGATCGCATAGTACAATTCCCAATGGCTTACATCGCAGGCATGCCAAAACGCCGTAATGCACATCCGCACTTTCCAGGAAAACAAGTTACCACGGCTTACGTTGCAGGCATGCGAAAACACCACTAACTCTATCCATCAGAGAATCGAGGGGTGTGCCCTATCCCTCACCTCGGTCGACCGAATCCATGACAACCTATAGGGTGTCTGTCCTCATCTCAGAAGCATACTGATCTAACTATCAGTTTGCCACCATACCGGTGTGTGAGGCTCGCGAATTAACGCTACACAAAGTCGTGCTATATTAAAGCTATACTTTGATCATCAACCACAAGACTCTGCTTTTCAACAGAAGCCTTGATCATTTTCCACTTGGGCATGCCACATAGGCAATTTACGCCATGCGACTGATGTCTATCGATATACAACTCTGATCCCGTACGTCTAAGAGAAGGGTGAAGTAAGGGAATAAATTCCCCTTCACCAGGCAGATGTATATTTAATAGAGATCAATCAGCACAGAATAAAATCCAATGTCATACACACCATCCATTTACAAGTCCGTTCTAGGTCTGAACGAAACCGGAGGCACCTTATTCCTCGACCCGTATGTCCAATACAGGAGAGAGGCCCTCGCATATCCGTACAATCAACAAGTACGTCCGGACGGCTACCACTTTAGCCACTTCAAGGTAGCTACTCCAATCATGAGCATCAGTAGCAACTCATCCATTCGATGTGAAGATCGTCAGTCTTGCACCATCTTCAATCTCTTCGACTTTTGTCGTATCAGTTATTCAGAATGGGTTATACCCGGCCTTTCTGAATAACTCGCGTATCTTGTAATCAAGTGCTATAACCACACATCATACGCCTCATTCCAATCCAGAATATTCTTTTATTCAAATATTATTTTCCTTTGGGAAAGGTTCCCATTAATTTTATCAAAGATAAATTCTTTAAATTTATTCTTTAATCTTCCTTTGGATATCAAACCATATCAAGGTTTTCAAAACTAGTCGGGATTAGCGAACCACACCGAAGTAATCATTTATTTTATTTCCCAATCCCAACCTATTCATCCCGTGGAGAAAAACTGGTAATACTCCATATCTAACACTACGGTCTTATCGATAAATATTAATTACCATTTCACATTCAAATCTAATTAAAGATTTAACTATCGCTCGGAGCAAAACTGGTGATACTCCGTTCTTGATCATTTTCTTGAATTGATAATTTTAATTATCACATTCACTTTTCAATCTAATCAAAAATTCATTAAAACTCCATTTAGTTTTAATCTTCCCAAAAATCAATATAATGATTATTCAAAGCTAAGAAATTAATCTTATCTTTAACTGGGTTAAAGAACCAATGTCATTTAAAACACGGTTCACGATAAACCCAAAATCACATTCCATTCCATCAGTCTCCAACCGTAAATTAGTAAAAAAAAAATTCCCTAAGTATTATTCCCGAAGGTCGAAACCAACATCAGATCGATACCCAGGAAACCATTAACTTAGCTAATCTCCAGTTAATTTCTAATTTTCTTAACTCCATTGGTTTTAAGAACAGTATTTTGAAGATACCATTCGCGACAAACCCAAAATCCTGTTCCATTCCATGGAATCTTCACGGAAAAAAGATCAATATATAATTGATATCAATTTCCGTATCCGACTAATAATATAAATGGAATATCGACAAAGCCTTTTAAATTCCATATATATTAACAGTCTTCCTCTACAGAAGCTCATTTCGATTATTATCAAATCGAATTCCATTCAATTCCAATTTAATGTATTAAACTAGAAATCTTACTATGGAAAATTCCATAAATCTTAATTAAAAGTTTATAAATTCCAAATCATATTCTTCACTATTAATTGGGTTAAAGAACAAGTGTTATTTAAAACACCATTCACGATAAACTCAAAAATCCAATTCTTTTATTCAATTCCAATTAAATATTAATTAATTAGAAAACTTCACTAAATCTTAATTAAAAGATTTATTCTTTTCTCAACTGGGTTTAAGGATAGTGTTGATGAAGACACCGTTCACGTCAAACCCAAAATCCATTTTGATATCAAATACAAGGCTCTGAATAGAAAATATATCGGCTTATATTCAATATCAAATTCTGAAATCAACAAATATCGTATTGGAATAACGATATATATACATCTTCCAAATTCCTCCACAATGCCCGTATAATCACGGAATCCAATATCGAAATATTCCGAAGATAATTTCGATTCAAATCCATTCCAATTTGTATATTGGAAATTTTGGTTATTTTTAAAACCATTTCAAATCCAATTTATTTATTTTAAAAATAAATAAATTATTATTCTAGTTAATAACTAGTTCATTTCGATAAAAATATATTTTTATCCTTTCAAAACTGGAATTTTTCATCCAAAATCTTTCCAAATCATTTATTATGATTTTACATAATTTTTCCATATTTTCATTAATTTTATTATCCCCCGCACAGTCAGTTTCCAATAACGGCCACCGAACTACATCCATGGCGACCTTTTCTCAAATTGATTTGGACATATCTCCAAATCCAACCATTAGATTTCAAATCTCTAGTATTCATTGGAAAGCTCATTTCGATATGAACCCAACAGTTCTGGGTTTAGGAGAATCCGACGGTCGATTCTCCCGTAACGTCCATTTGAAATAAATGGTCGAAATTCGCGAACTGCCGCTATGCGGCGCGTTCTATTCAGGCCATTATAATATATATATATTATATATTTCGTCGATTTTCTATTCAAAACGAATTTTGTAAATCGTTTTAAAAACGATTTCCACTTCCATTTCAAATTAAAATCAAAATTTAATATTCCAATATAAATTCGTTTTAAATTCATTTCAAATCGATTTCAATTCAATTTGATTTCAATTCCATTTCAATTCATTTTAAATCGATTTCAATTCAATTCCATTTCAATTCGTTTTGAATTCATTTTAAATCGATTTCAATTCAATTCATTTCAATCTGTTTTGAATTCATTTTAAATCGATTTCAATTCCATTTCAATTCCATTTCAATTCGTTTTGAATCTATTTTAAATCGATTTCAATTCAATTCCATTTCAATTCGTTTTGAATTTATTTTCCGATTTCAATTCAAATCGATTTCGTTTTAAATTCATTTCAAATCAATTTCAATTCAATTCGATTTCAATTCGTTTTAAAATTCAAATCAAAATTTAATTTTCCATATCATCTCAATATTTAAATGATAATATTTTCAAAATATCAGATTTTGAAATCACTTTTCGATATTCATTAAAATGGCAATTAACTACTTAACATGGCTTCACATTCCAATATTCACTGAATATTATTTTAAAATATTTGTTAATTCTGAACTGGAATCAGACTCAATCAATTACCATATAATTTTATTTATATGGATTTCAACATCACATATATATAATAATAACAATAAACAATCATTAAAAATTCATACAACATCCAGAGTGCATTCTACAACTGTATAAGCATCAAAATAAATAAATAACGCTTATACAATTTGTCAACCCATCGATTGACATACCACTAATTATTGGGATCAGTGTATGTCAAATATTATCCCAATACCCGTGTGGGGTTTTCAAACAACAAATATTGTTTATTATTTCTGCAGTTGGGCGATGTGTAAAATTGATCGTCCCAATCAATATCAGATAAATGCGTGTACATAGACAAACCGTCTGGTTTGTAAATGAATATTTATTTTATTTTCATTTCACAATAAATTATATATTTAATTTATATAAATAATTTTTTATATACAACCATATCAATACATGACAATCACAATCAACTTCTACATCACAATACAATCAAACAAGTCATCCATGGTTTTTGGACGATGGGGAGCAGTTCATATGTGCAGTTACAAAAAAAATTAAATAACTGTACAAAAATAATAGTGAGAAGTTCTCACCTTTGGTTTCCACTCCTCCATTCTGTATTTCTGAACTTTTTGGATTTGTTTCCAGTGGTTCCATCGCAATCTGATTTACGCTATTCATAGTAAAAATCACATTTTTATTTCGTTATCTTCATAATAAAAATCATATTTTTACTTGATAAAAAAATCCTATCCTTTCGGTTTTAAAAATCCTATCTTTTCAGTTTTAAAAATCCTATCTTTTCATTTTTAAAAATCCTATCTTTTTAGTTTTAACAAATATGCTCTTTATATTTTTTTAAAAACTCCAAGCTATTTATATTTTTATAAAAACA